>CM071930.1:22458237-23080195 GCA_016081115.2 Rehmannia glutinosa
TTCAAGTTTTGTTAGATTCATACTGGGTTGGAGTCCATTCAGGAAACATGTAATAGTTAGATTTTGCTTCAAGTTGTAATTTGTTTTTCTATTTTTGTAAGACCATAGTTGAAGGCATTTCCCGTTGTATCTCATTGTAAATTTCCAACAATCGCAAGACAAATATCGTGACTTGTTAGGAAATTTATTGTTTAGATTTTGATGAATGCCATGTAAAACTTAGAATAGGAAGTTGACACCCCATTTTTGTTGTAAACGCATTGTAATAAATAGGGCTGGTCAAGGCGAGTTAAGTCGGCCTACGCCCAAACATGCAAGAAGACAACTCGGAGACTAGAAGGAAGACTCATTGCAAGACAACCGAGTATGGTAAAGAAGAGTAGACGGGAACTCTCTTGAAGAAGCGGTGAGATGCGGTGAGTGGAGTATCGATCAAGTCAACTCAAGAAAAGCTAAGTCTCAAGTTGAAGTGACAGAAGAGTCATCCAATGATTGGAAGGCGACTCTAAGTCACCCGGGAAAGCAAGGAAATGCGGTCAGTCGAGATAATCGAAAAAGATCCGTTGTAGAAATCAAGAGAATTACTTAAACAAGTAATATCTCCATACTACCTTTCTCGAAGTGCTTAGTCCCGAGCGTGCAAAACGAATAAACCAATGGGAAGCACTACACCGTGTCGAACTCACGAAAAGGTGAAGAACAATTCATACGAGGAAATGGCAATTCAAGGATTTGCAACAAGACAAACCAGCGACCACAAGTGACTTTAAAAAATAAGCTATCTCTTCAGGCAAATTTTTGAAAGATCACTATAAAAGGCTGAGAAATGACTTTGAGAAAAGGGGGACCCGAACCAAAACGTTCAAGCAATTATTAGAAGCTGAAAACACACAAATATTCTCAATCCTCAAGCCTACACTCGAAGAACATCAATCCAACACTCACTGTGAAGGAAAGATAACTTCAATCGGTTGAAGAAAAATATTGAAAAATCAAGGGGTCTACATTCCACGAAGGATTGTAGGAAGGTTCAAGGTCGAACCAATCTTGAGCTTTTGGAGGGCTTCGTGATCAAATCCAAAGAGCTTGAGCAAGTGGGTAGTAGCAAAGACAAAACGCCTGTGAAGAAGGCTGAGTCGTCACGAAGCGGTGAGTGATCAAGGCGTCTCAGGCCCGAGTCCCAAAGGATCAAGTCACCAGTTTGTGTGATCAAGACTTGTATTTGGGTATTACCACTTTGTATCTTGATCAATACCTAGTGGATTCCTCCGGGAGTTGGAGAAGAGAGGAGTAGAAGAATTACCCCATCTTGAACCTCTATAAAAATCTTATTGTGTCATTTACATTTCAAAGACTTTAATTCTTGCATCATATTTGTTTATTTACTGTGACATATTTGCTATCCATTAGATAATCTCTAAGTACTAAATCAAGCTCTAAATCTCTACTTAACCAATCTTAAGGGTGTTAAGTCTTCAATAAAACAAACCACGGTTGAGTTAATTTAGACTTAACAATTTGAGTTATTCCATCAGAACTCGATTGAGTGCACGTTGAGAGACTAACTCTCTTGATTAACTAAATTGGTGTCCACGAGACACAAGCAGTGTGTAGTATCAACTCTGTATTTTTAAAAGGACTAAATCAAAAATTTGGTAAGGTTTATTCAACCCCCCCCCTTCTAAACCTTACACTTACACCCCTTGGGACCTACAAGTGGTATCGGGCGGTTGGTTCATTGAGCCTTCATCAGTTCTTCTTGAACTAGATCTCCAAACTTTTCAAAATCTGCTTTAGTACTTAAACTTTCAAAACTCTTTTTATCATTAAAATTTATTATCATGGAAGCAAATTTGACACGCATCCATATGTTCACAATTGAAGAATTTGATGATTGGAAAATTCGTATGCGAGCTCATCTATCGGCATTACATGATGAGATGTGAATAGTGATAGAAGATGGGCCTTTGCAAATCTTAAAGGTGAACACAAGTAAGAAAGAGCTGCGGTGAAGGAGATGAGGATGTTGCTCCCGGACCACCATGGTTGAAAAACCAAGAAGCTGAATGGACAAATGATGACGAAAAAAAGATACAACCTGGACAATGTAGCCAAGGACATCCTTTACAAAACCTTGACAAAGCCATGTTCAATAAAGTCAAATCATGCAAAAGCGGCTAAAGAAATGCAGGACAAGCTAACATTGATTTGTGAAGGCTCGAGCAAATCAAAAAAAACAAATTATCGGTGGTAAAACTGAAATTTGAGAACTTCAAAATGATCTCGGGAAAACCTGGATCAAGCTGGATGCTCGGTTCACGAAATCACCAACGAGCTATCTGCACTTGGAAAGGAATATACACGAGAAGAAATGTGTATGAAGATCTAAAAAGTCTTCCAAATGAATGGGAAATGAAAGTCATGGCACTAAGACATTCCATGGACCTATCAAAGACATCCAACCATGAATTATTCTCGAGACCTCAAAGCCTACGAGTTTGAGTGAGAAAAAAGACCCGAGGAAGAGGCAATTGTACCCAAAATAATTTGCTCTAATTGTTAAAGATGGGAAGAGAGGCGAGGTCAAAGAAGTCATTGACCCGGAAGAAATAGCCCTATGGTAAAAGGTTCAACAAGTTCTTCATAAGAACTACAAGAGAGAGCAAGAAAAGCGAATCTTCGGAAGACACTCGGCTCCTCCAAATCAAGGGAAGATAGGCCAACCAAGAGAACATATCATCAAAAATTTGAATATCAAAGAGTGAAAATCCAAGAATGGAAAGAAGGATCAAAAGGCTGAATATCTATCTTTGAACTGTAGACAACCAGTCACTATGCCATTGATTGCCCATATCCTGTAGTCAACAAATACGGGAATGAAGAAGAAAGAAAGGTCTTGAGAGAAAGAAGACAAGAAAAGAAAAAGGCAATGTTGGCTGCAGAGAAAATCAACAAGTCAAGAGACACGGTGATTGAGAGCAAGGTGAAGGCGACTACTCAAGTGACTCGAAGAAGAAGCCCGATCTGTTTGATGGCCAAGAACAAGATCAACGACCAAGAAGATGAGGTACACTCTAACTCATCAAACTCGGATTCTAGTGATAGTAGTGTGACACACACACTTCATCACCCACTAATCTTTATGATTCATTAGGCAAAATGATGAAAGATTTTGAACACATTAAATCCTCACACACACTACTAAATGAGGAAAACAGGCCTACTCAAGAGCGAAACTCAAAGGTGACTAAGGAGCTGAGTACTCTAAGTCAAATAGCTAATGAGAATAAAAGTTTAAAAAATGAAAATGCTAAGCTAATAAGCGAGAAATTGTTGCCATAGAAAAGAGGAGAATGACCTCAAAAATGTTATTGCCTCATTCACTAAGTTATCTAAATCATTAGATGATCTTATTATGAGTCAAAGACAATGTGGGGACAAGACAGGCTTAGGATTTAACTCCTCTGTGATATGTCAAACTTCGAGAGTAATTTTGGAAAAAGGATCTTCAAGCAATGAAGAGTCAAAAAAATCCAAAACTCTAAATGTTGCACACACATTCACTCAAAAGCACAATTACAAGCAAACTGGCCTTGGTTATAAAGGAAAAGGAAAACAGCCGATTGAGTGCGCTGAAAGGACAACTGAGAAAAGATTCAAATTTTTCCTCAAAAACTCCAAACAGAAAATACTTTGTAAAGAAGAAGCGAGCTACCAAAAACCCCAGAAAATCTATAAAAGAAATACATATGATGGGAATGGTAGAAAATATCCAAGCCGAGTGATTGGAATAATGTGAACTATCGGCATGAGACTTATGGAATATAAACCCAAATGGCAAAGGCCTAGAACTCAGCAAAGGCCATTCCAAAAGTATAAGAGCTTTCATCAGCACACATATGCACCTAGGCACTACATTCAAAGACACCACAATTACCCAAAGAAGGCGATTGCTAAAACTTATACACAAGCATACAAACAAAAGAGACAGCTGTATGAACCTAGAATCCCCAAGCAATTTGCCAAGATTAATTATGATTATGGCACTGATAGATGGCAACCCCTTAGAGTCAAATCATTTGGCTACAAGTTGGTTGGATCATCTTACAATTCTAACCCCTCAGGACCCAGACAAGTATGGGTACCTAAAACTTAATTTCCTTGATTGCAGGTTCAAGGAACAGCTGAGTGCCAAGGAACC
This sequence comes from Rehmannia glutinosa, assembly GCA_016081115.2. Lineage (NCBI taxonomy): Eukaryota > Viridiplantae > Streptophyta > Magnoliopsida > Lamiales > Orobanchaceae > Rehmannia > Rehmannia glutinosa. The sequence continues at coordinate 22,462,439 of CM071930.1, forward strand.
TGGTATATGGATAGTGGCTGTTCCAGAAATATGACAGGAAACAAGAAAAATTTGTCAAAATTCAAGGAAGTAAAAGGAGCAAAAGTCATATTTGGAGGAAATGAAGCTCCAGGTGAAATAAGAGGCATTGGATCCATCAAGAGGAATGGATTAGAAATCGAGAGATGTTGCATATGTTGAAGGACTCAACTTCAACTTGCTAAGCATCGATCAACTCGTGACAAGGGCTATAATGTTGGATTCAACATGGGTATATGCCAAATCAAGGATCTTGAATCGAATGAAGTTGTGTTGCAAGGATGAAGACAAAAGAACATGTATGTAGTAGATTGGTCAACCGCTACACACAACACCGCTTCTATTAGCAAAAAGCACAATCAATCAAGTTGGTTGTGGCACAAAAGTAGTCACCCGAATTTCAAAACGATTAACAAGCTTGCAAGAAGTAGTCTTGTGGAAGGACTTCCGGACTCGATTATCGAAAAGGAGAGTATATGTGATGCATGTCGAAGGGGAAAACAAATCAAATCTTCATTCAAAGAAAGGACATGTCCATCTTCAACAAGAATATTGCATCTGCTACATATGGATCTATTTGGCCCAGTGGAACCAACCATCATAAGTGGAAAGAAATACACCTTGGTGGTAGTAGATGACTACTCAAGATATACATGGACAATATTCATGTGTAAGAAGAAAGAAACTCTACAGAAACTACCACAACTGATGAAGAGGATTCAAAATGAGAAGAGCCAAACCATTATCAAAATAAGATCGGACAAGGAACCGAGTTTGTCAACGGAATAATAACTCGGTATTGTATTGAAAATGGTATTGGTCATGAACTATCGGCAGCAAGGACTCCACAGAATGGAGTTGCGAGAAAGAAGGAAATGAAACTCTCAAAGAAGCGGCAAGGACCATGTTAGGCTTGAGGCGGGGTTACCAAAAAGATTTTGGGGTGAAGCAATCAACACAACTTGCTATACTCAAAATAGATGTATGATAAAAGAGGCGGTGACAAAGACTCCCTATGAGATTTGGTGGAAGAAAACCAAATGTTGCGTATTTTAGAATATTTGGATGTAAATGCTTCATCCACAACAATGGCAAAGATAATCTAAAGGCCTTCGATGCTAAAGGCGATGAAGGTATCTTCTTGGGATACTCAATGAAAGCAAAGCCTGAGTACTCAACAAAAGGACTATGGTTGCGAAAGAATCCATTCATGTGGTATTCGATGAGCCAAATGTAAATGGAGAAGACATTGAAGAGTCGGTGATAAGTGAATCATCCAACCATACGAAGAGTCCCTATCTTTGTTTGAAGCCGGAATTATAAACTCGAGAAGAAGATGAGATAATCAATCTCAAAAACAATGGAAAATTTGCGGCTAAGTGACTACGAGAGAGGCGATCAAAGCAACACAATCGCTAGACGATTGAACCCGGCTAACTTACTTCAACCTGATGTAAGATGGTGAGAGACCATCCACGAGAACTTGTCATTGGAGATATAAGAGAAGGTGTCAAAACAAGATCCGAACTCAACAAGAAGCCACGTTCACATGCTTTATCTCGCAAAATAGAGCCCAAAGATGTGTTACAAGCATTGGATGACACACATTGGATTCAAGCTATGCAAGAAGAGCTGAATCGGTTTGAAAGAAATAAAGTATGGGAATTAGTTCAAAGACCCACACATCAAAATGTTATTGGTACTAAATGGGTGTTCGAAACAAGATGAACGAGGAAGGTTACGTGGTAAGAAACAAAGCAAGACTAGTAGCCAAAGGATATTACCAAGAAGAAAGAATAGATTTTGATGAAACATTTGCTCTGTGTAGCAAGATTGGAAGCTATAAGGATGTTTCTTGCCTATCTTTGCTCACAAGAATTTCATTGTATATCGATGGATGTAAAAAGTGCATTCCTAAATGGTTTATTGGAAGAAGAAGTGTATGTTGAACAACCTCCGAGGATTTGAGTAGAAGACTCTTGGAGATAAGGTATACAAACTCAAGAAAGCTTTGTATGGATTGAAACAGGCACCCAGAGCATGGTATGATACCTTGTCACAATTCCTAATCAAAATGGATTCACAAAAGGAAAAGTAGATAGAACACTTTTGAGAATTCAAGACAAAAAGAGTATCTTGCTTGTTCTAATATATGTGGATGACATCATTTTGGATCCACAAACAAAGAGTCGTGTGAAAAATTTTCAAACCTCATGCAAAGTAAATTTCAAATGAGCATGATGGGAGAGCGACATTCTTTCTTGGACTCCAAGTGAAACAAGCTGAAGGATGGAACCTTCATAAGTCAAACAAAATACACCGGAGACTTAATGAAGAAATTTGGTATGGAGGAGAAGTCTTACGTGAAAATACCAATGAATACATCGATCAAAATGGACATGGATGCGGATGGCAAGCACAGAGATCAAACAAGATCTGAGCACTTATTGGATCATTGCTCTATCTTACGGCCAAGCGGGCGGACATCACCTTTCTTTGTAGGTGTATGTGCAAGATTTCAATCTGCTCCAAAAGAGAGCCATATGACAAGCTAAGAGAATATTGAGATACTTGGAAGGAAGCCAAGAAGTTGGCTTATGGTATCCAAAGGAAGGTGGATTCAAGCTAATTGGCTATTCGGACTCTAACTATCTTTGGATGCGTGGGAAAAAAAGCACCTCGGGCACATGTCAAATGCTAGGAAACAGTGATTTCTGGTTTAGCAAGAAGCAAAATTCAATAGCCACCTCTACAGGTGAAAGCGAGAATACATAGTGCTGGCAAACAAGTGTTGTGCCCAAGTCCTATGGATGAGATGAGGCAATGAGAGAGACTATGAAGTTGAGGAAAAAGAAATTCCAATCATGTGTGATAACACAAGTGCAATTGCAATTACTCAAAATCTGTGTTGCACTCAAGAACAAAGCATATCGATGTTAGATATCACTTCATAAGAGATCATGTTGAAAAAGAAGGACATCATCTTGGAATATATCTCAACGATAAACAATTGGTGACATCTTCACAAAACCACTATGTAAGTCAAGATTTGAAGAACTCAAGCATGAGTTAGGGTTAATTGAGTGGTGACACTCGGAAGAATCAAAGAAAAGAAATGGAACACAAAAAGGAAAAAGAGTCAACTCACAAATCGCTAAGTAAATCGGCCGTATCGGAAAGACAATTATACCAAGTCGGTGACAAATTTAGTCACAAAGAGGAATGTGAAAAGAAGAGCTAAACCAAATGGGCAAAAGTTGAATCATTTATGAGCAAAGTGACAAAAACGCATGATCGTTTTACTAAGCGGGAATGTTTTTAAGAATGACGTCAAAGATAATTATGACGTGTCTGAGGCAAAAGCTGCACACCAAGCTTATGATTGTATATAAATGCTTTGCCGCATTAAATACGAGACATTAAATGCTAAATCGGCGTGCAAAATCTAAGCCGTTGATTTCGATCACATTTCAAAAACCACCCGCACGTCCTTTCATAAACCATATACTTAAACCATTTTTAAATCCGTTTCTCTCACACACTATCAAAACTGCTTTCATTTCTCTCTCTCGGAAGCAAAGGCAAAAATTTTCTCAAAACCCTATCTATCTTCAAATCAATCTCTAAGTTTTCTTCGGTAAAATCTGAAGGATGGCACCAACCTATGATTTTGTCAAGTTAGGAAAACAAATCCACACCCATCTCTTGTGGATTTCGGCGGCATGGTGAAACAAAGGGTCCGATGACACCCTAGTGAAGAAAATTGCTGAGAAATTGGAAAGCGTCTGGCCAAATCGTTTACGATCTTTGGAATATCCGATGACCTATGTGGAGGAGGTCACACGCTTCTACGTGAATGCCGAGATTCACGATGAAGGGATAAAGTCATCATTCACGGAAAGAAGCTCACCATCTCTCGCCAAGGATTTGGTGAACATTGCTCACTACCAACGGAAGGAGCATCGAGAAATTAACGGCCGATGTAAACCTGGCTGCTTTGCTTGGAAGGAAATAGCCAAGCCCGACTATCTTGATAAAATAGTTTACACAAACAAACAAGAGGTCTTTGAAGGAGGATTATCACAAGTTTGTTGGACATAGTTGCCAAATGTATTGACATCAAATTTGGCGGCTTTTGAATAACCACAAAATCAAAGTTGATCGTAATGGCCGCGATCATTGAAGAAAAGAAAATAAATCTGAAATTGAGTTTATCTCTGCAGACTATGCGAGAATGTAGGGAACAAATCCTTCAAGGAAGATGGCACATTTGGAGGATCCCTAGGATATGGCACAGTGATTGGCCGACCGATGGAGGTGAAAGGAGTCCCTCTTAGACATGGAAAAGCGTTCCATGTAAACAAGAGATGTTTAGATCAAACCTCTCGGCGCACGAAGAGAGCCTACGCCAAGAGAGGCGACACGAGTGAGGGGAATCACCGACCAAGAAGATACAAATTGTTTCCTCTCCACCAAAGAAGAAAAAGTTGCCCTGCGGTTTGCTAAGAAGATCTCTGCGCAACAAAGAAAGTCAAACCTGCTCCCCCTGCGCGAGTCACACTGCCCCTGCGGCCGTGTCTCTGCCCCCAGCCCAGCGCGTCAAGAAGGACTCTCAACTACCTTCTCGGATCGTCAAAAAGAGGAGATCGATAAGCCAAGACGGCCGACTCCTCAAAAGAAGACACCAAGACGCCCCCGCCCCAAGACTCGAAGAAGAAACGTCTCGAACCAGAAATCCCTCCGGTACAAACTAGAAGACGAAGAAGAATCATCAAGCGCTCCGAGCTTGAGAAACCTGGTTGAGTCGGCCACTCACCGAACAAATACGAAAAGCTAAAGCAAAGAGTCCCCCAGATGTAATTGATGAAACAATTAAGTCTGGCCGAAGGCGTCAATGAGGCAAATCGAAGAAATAGTGTAGTCCTTCCGCGCAAGACACAAGAAGGCGATAGAGCTGATAGTGATGTGATGATCCTATCCCCACTTTACCCGGATATTCAAAATCGTCTGCGAGAGTGGAGGAAATGGAAATTGAGTAAATCCAGGAGCAGTTCCAACGGCCCGAGTTTATAGAAGAAGAAGAGGAATCTGTTGAACTTCCTTGGGTGACCTCTTGTGATCCCAAAGATCTTTGATGAAGACAATCGCACGGATATCCTGCAGATCTTCAAGGATAAGGAGAAGGAGCGATCGAGAAAGGAAGGCGAGGCACGTGAGAAGGCGGATCTGCCCTATCTCCCGCACCCCGCGAACACACACATCCTCTCCTTGATGTCTTATCCGGTGATGATGAGGATCCGGACTCTGCTCTTTGCCGCCACGAAGAGTTGCAAATGCAGCAAGCAATGCATGAATCCATAATTCTTCATGAGAAGAGCATGATGGAGGAACCAGGAGAGTCCTCGAACTTCACCGAAATCGATCCAATGGGAGTGGTTGAAGAAATCGCCACCGTAGTTCTTTGCCACCACTTCCCCACTCACTCGGAAGAAGGAATTAAGGGAACTGGCGATGAAATCCAGGTTAGTGGGGACCCCGTTGAGCCAACCCCTAACGAAGGTGTCTTACCACCGCCCCAACTGAACACTCAAGTAAAAAAATGGGAGTTTGGAGACGAGTGACCCCATTCCAAGTCACTCACCGGTGAGCCACCGAGGGGGAAACTCCCTCCACCGGCTGCGGCAAGGTCGGAGAATGTCGTAGATAACTCCACAACGAATCTAGGAGACGAAGTGGAGAAAGCACAAACGCAAAACGAACAACAAGTTGCCATCAACGAAGCTCGGATAGTTGAAACTGTCTTAGTGAGGTGCCAACCGCTTTGAAGGCTAATGATGTCTTGATGCGGTCGAGGCACGAGGAAGGAACAACCACGGGAGTTAACACTGCAGGCGATGAAAGTGCAATCCATGGGGTTGAGACTCCAATGGATGCCACCACGAAGACCCTAAGACAGTGACCTTTGTCGAAAGGGAGGTCCAGTGCCTCGCTGCGCATCGAGGCTGCGAGGAGGTAATGGAGGCCCACGGAGGTTGAGACTTCCCGGGGTAAAGAAGTCTGTAGAGAACGCCCTCCCCGCTATCATTGACCCATCCGAAAAGGAGATAAGCGTGCTTCATGATTCCCGAGATAATCCTGATGTAACCTTTCGGGATCGGAAAGCGACGAAGAAGCGAGTCATCCCCGTCCCGTGTGAGATCCAAAAGACTTCGTGCGGATGTTCCCGGACGAGCAAGTCGATCTCAAGACTACTCGTCAAACTTTCAATTTTGATGATGAGCCACCAATGGAAATCTCATCATCGTCCGATGATGCTTCGATAAGGCGAGGACCACCCACTCAATCAGTGGAGAAACCAAATTGAGACCAACGAAGGCTGTTGAGACAGTGAGGCTCGGCAAAGTGGGTCCACTTCACTAAAGACCCCAGTGAAACAGAGTCCACCGCACGAGCTCCCAAGTCGCAAAGAGTTCGACTCCACAAGGAACCTCACGCGCACCTCTCATCATTGAACAAATACCGATTGGCCGTGATGATTCCTTTATAGAATCTTTTCCTTTCTCTTTGGAGGTACCCGACCTCCCTGAAGAGTCGAAGAACGAGCTCGCAAGCTTCCCACAGACCAGCTCCTGTCATCTCGTCGGTACCATCGTTCACCGACTATGACTTTGACGTGCGTGGCCATCACCGCATCGGAAAAGAAAAGCAATGAAGTTCGGGAAGTGTTCAAAGCATTATTTGCCGAGATTGAACGGATGGAGAGGCACCAGGCCTCTCTGGACATGCGATCGGACAACAGATGCCAATCTTCTGACGACTTGAGAGGCATAACAGATCGGATCGAGGAATGGTGGCAACAAAGAAGAAACAATGCGTGTGGAACAAGTTAGATACTTGAACATTGTTCAACAAGGCTGGCTGGTATGGAGAGTGAGAATGCTTTGATGCAAAAACGAAATTGAGAGAACACATTGAGCACATGCATGAAGCTCACACTTTGCCGAGATAAAGGCTGCTGCGTGAGCAAAATAAGAGTGATCTCCGGTCTGGAAGCAAATATGGACAGAAAAAATTCAGCCTTCTCATGGCTGAAATGAAGCTAATTTCAAAGAGTCCAACGCTACTCGCTCCGAATTTCGTGCCGCATACTCCGCAGACTCGAGTAGAACTTCGACTATCGCCAGCTCGACTTCCCGCTTGCAAGATGTTTCCAGCATTTCTCTCTCCTTTGATGATGCCAAAAAGGGGAAGAGGAATACCTTAAAGCACGAAAGAGATCCGAAGTGAAAAAGAGGATGCATCTGCGAAGGGAAAGACAATGAGAAGTGTTGAAACAAAAGAAAGGAAAGTCCGTTGAGGGGGAAGGATCGAAAGATGTGACCTTGATGATCGCACAAACCCCCAACAAGGTCTTGTCACAAACCGACATTATCGGCGACAAACTCCCCGTGACTCGCCACTCCAACACTATGCTATATCTATGGTGAAAAGAGAAAGACAATTGAAGCGAGGGGATGGAGGAAGTGGAAGGAAGAATGGATGCCCGAGTTATGAACATCTTGAAACAACATGGAGGCATTCCGGTGAAGAGACAGACACTTATGCCATCTCGGATGTCGGGACAGAGCCACGATCAGTTGATGAATTTAAAACGCCGCTCCCGAAGGATACTTTGCAAATATGTCTATGGCTCAAGCTTGGGACTTGTCTTGGGAAAAAGGGTCTCACGTTATGTGAAGAAGGCGACAGCGACGTGAGACTACCTAAGCGATCCTCTCTTTGGTCACTCCGCCGGTCACTCACCGGAAAGAAGAAGACCCGACAATACACGCCCATAGGTAGAGGAAGAAGCGATGGTGGAGGAAGAGGTTTGAGGCCTGGCCTTTGCCCAAAACATTGAATCGTAGATCCAGGCAAGAAATGAGGGATCTTGGGCTGTATTGACCAAATAGCAAATTTGCAAGTGGCTAAAAGTAATCTTGAGTATGCGAAAAGAATAGAAGAAGAAAACAAGAGACAAACTCAGCTATGGGAGGAAAGACAAGAAAGATTAAGAAGAGATGAAGCTTTGCCAGGAAGGCATATGAAAAGAAGAAGAAGAAATGACGATGAGAAAAAGAGAAGAAGAAGCGAGAAGATCTTGAACAAGATGAAAGAAGGAGACAGCAATGAAGGTGATGAAGTGTTCTTGTCCATCCCTTCATGTATTTTATTATGTAAATACATACTATGTAAGTCTTACAAATAAAGCTATAAATTCTTCATTTTTGTGTAGACAAATGTTTGCTCGATACACCTTGTAAACAAATGTGTAAAAGAACAAGAATGTTATGATCAATAAAAGGATTGATGCTACGCATACATTCTATGTGAATACACTATATGTATGTATCTTTGCTATTTGCATTTTTGAATGGTTTAAGTTTTGGCATCATCAAAAAGGGGGAAATTGTTAGGAAATTTATTGTTTAGATTTTGATGAATGCCATGTAAAACTTAGAATAGGAAGTTGGCACTCCATTTTTTGTTGTAAACGCATTGTAATAAATAGGCTGGTCAAGTCAGTGAGTTAAGTCGGCCTACGCCCAAACATGCAAAAAGACAACTGGAGACTAGAAGGAAGACTCATTTGCAAGACAACCGAGTATGGTAAAGAAGAGTAGACGGAACTCTCTTGAAGAAGCGGTGAGATGCGGTGAGTGGAGTATCGATCAAGTCAACTCAAGAAAAGCTAAGTCTCAAGTTGAAGTGATGAAGAGTCATCCAATGATTGGAAATCGACTCTAAGTCACCTGGGAAAGCAAGGAAATGCGGTCAAGTCGAGATAATCGAAAAAGATCCGTTGCCGAAATCAAGAGAATTACTTAAACAAGTAATATCTCCATACTACCTTTCTCGAAGTGCTCGATCCCGAAGCGTGCAAAAGGAATAAACCAATGGGAAGCACTACACCGTGTCGAACTCGAAAAGGTGAAGAACAATTCATACGAGGAAATGGCAATTCCAAGGATCGCAACAAGACAATCCAACGACGCAAGTGACTTTCAAAAATAAGCCTATCTCTTCAACGGGCAGATTTTTGAAAGATCACTATAAAAGGCTGAGAAATAACTTTGAGAAAAAGGGGAGACCAGAACCAAAAACGTTCAAGCAATTATTAGAACTGAAAACCTGAAATATTCTCAATCCTCAAGCCTACACTACGAAGAACATCAATCCAACACTCACTGTGAAGGAAAGATAACTTCAATCGGTTGAAGAGGAAAATACTTGAAAAATCAAGGGGTCTACATTCCACGAAGGATTGTAGGAAGGTTCAAGGTCGAACCAAGTCTTGAGCTTTTCGAGGGCTTCGTGATCAAATCCAAAGAGCTTGAGCAAGTGGGCTATAGTAGCAAAGGCAATTGCCTGTGAAGAAAGGCGAGTCGTCACGAGAAGCCACCGAGTGATCAAGCGTCTCAGGCGAGTCCCAAAGGATCCAAGTCACCGTGTGATCAAGACTTGTATCCGGACTGTTACCACTTTGTATACGATCAATACCTAGTGGATTCCTCCAGGAGTTGGAGAAGAGAGGAGTAGAAGAATTACCCCATCTTGAAGCTCTATAAAAATCTTATTGTGTCATTTACATTTCAAAGACTTTAATTCTTGCATCATATCTTTTATTTCTGGCGACATATTTGCTATCCATTAGATAATCTCTAAGTACTAAATCAAGCTCTAAATCTCTACTTAACAAATCTTAAGGGTGTTAAGTCTTCCCAAAAAACAAACCACGCTTGAGTTAATTTAGACTTAACAAAATTTGAGTTATTCCAAAGAATGTACGGTTGATTGAGTCTGTTGAGAGACTAACTCTACTGATTAACTAAATTGGTCATCACCAAGGACACAAATGTGTAGTATCAACTCGTATTTTTAAAAGGACTAAATCAAAAATTTGGTAAGGTTTATTCAACCCCCCCTTCTAAACCTTACACTTACACCCCTTGGGACCTACATACCTTCACGATGGCGAGGAGAAACAGAACCTTAGCTTAGAGATGAATCTGACAGAAGACCTTCCAGTGGTTTGCTGGAATTGTAGTTGTTGCTAAAAACGCGTTGCGTTTGAAGCATGAGGCTAGGATGGTGATATCATATGCCGTAACTTTGTCTTCAAAAGACTTAGTTGTACACTTTACTGTATGTATTATGTGGTTGATATGAACTGAGGATGTTTTCCAAAATGTTCATATGTTGAAAAGAAATATGAAATGAGGATGTGATTTCCAAGAGGTTCGTAATTTCAAGATTTTTGGATTGAAAAATGGATGATTCCAAGAATCCAAAAATGTGTTGAAACTAGTGTAAAAGTTTCAACTGATCCCGCATGATATTCGTGCTGAAGGGATGTTGTTTAAATGAAAAATTCCAAATGGTTTACATCGTTAAGATGTTGTTACCAGGTTGGAAAATTTTTCATGAATTCCTAAATGCATAACTGGAAGGAAATTGGATTAGTGGCCTAATTGTTCGATTGACAATCGAAGAAAGCAATCGAAGGTCTGAAAGCTAAATCTATGAAAGTCTTGCTAGAGACTCGAAAAATGTGTGTTGGAATACTTTTTAAGAATTCTAACGGATCCAACAATTGTGGGGGTATGACCACACTTTCTGTCACAATTTTGGCTTTTGAGCTAAGTTGCAGATTTAGATGTGACAGAAGATGTAGTCTGAGATGTGGTAACATCGAAGACAACCGCTGAACCACAATTGCAGAAGGTGTTGCCAAAAATGTTGTTACATCAGAGGCAAACACAATACCAATTACGGTTTGAGGTGATGCCAAGGGTCATGTAACACCAAAGGCAGTTTTTAGAACCAAGTGAGGTCTGAAATGTTGCCGAAGATGTTACAACATCTAATGTCACACTCTCGGTAAAATGGTTCGAACAGAATTGTCGGAACAAGGTTCTGAAATTTGTTTGAACGAGGTTCTAACGATATTGTTGGAATGAGGTTCTAATGGTTTTAGAACATCGGAAAGCATTCTAATGCTAATGAAAAGACCATAAGCTGTGTAAGTTCTGGTGTAATCCGGAGTTGAACATAGAAACTCAGAATATGTGGGGGGAAGCCATTTTAACGGCATACCACATATTGAATTAAATCCCACTTAAAGGGATAGATAAGACTCCTTACGAGTTATGGGAAAATCGTAAGCCTTCTTATAAATACCTTAAAGTGTGTGGGTGTTTGGCTAAGGTTGCTATACCTGAACCAAAGCAAGTTATAATCTGTCCTAAAATGGTCGATTGTATTTTTATTGATTATGCACTTAATAGTAGTGCATATCGATTTATGGTACATAAGTCAGAAAATCCGGAAATAACAGTTGGTACCATAATTGAGTCAAGGAATGCTATATTCTTTGAGAATATTTATCCTTATAAAGAAAGGATAGATGGAAGTCTAAAGAAAAGACTGTATTCAGATGTTACTGGAGATGTGACTTCTAGTGTTATCACATCTGGAACAGCTGCGGATGTTGCTGAAGGTGCTGCTTCGGATGTTATAACTGTTGGACCTCTACCGCTACTCGGATTGACGACTGTCCCCACAAACCAACCTGAGTCTTTTCTAGCGCGTTTTGTCCTCACTCACGCGCACCCTGGAAAACTTCCCAGGGGGTCACCCATCCCATGTCTACTCCAGGCCAAGCACACTTAACCTCAGAGTTTCTATGTAATGGGCACCAGAAAAGAAGATGCATCTGTTGGTATAGGTAGTCCAAATCATATCCTTTAAGCTACCCTTTAACTATGCAATCCAGCGCTCACGAGTTTGAATCGCGGGCCGCGCCTCGCGCCACGTTTAAAGCCCATTGCAGGCAGGATGCTGGACCAAACCCCAACAATAACATCTGGAACGACATCTGGTACGACATCTGACAGAACAGTTAGTTCAACACCAAGTGGTGAAGAACTAAGACGAAGTAAGAGGCCTAAGGTGGTTAAGTCCTTTGGACCTGACTTTCTAACATTGATGTTAGATGGTGAGCCAAACTCGGTTAAAGAGGCTCTAAGTAGTCCAGATGATCCGCTCTGGCAAGAAGCAATCAATAGTGAAATGGAGTCCATCTGCAAAATCATACGTGGGAGTTGGTTGATTTCCCTGCTGGTCATAAGCCTTTAGGATGTAAGTGGATCCTAAAGAAGAAGTATAAAGCAGATGGAACTATTGATAAGTATAAAGCACGGCTTGTAGCCAAAGGCTTTAAACAGAAAGAAGCGTATGACTTCTTTAACACTTATTCTCCGGTAACGAGGATTGCGTCTATTCTGGTGCTTTTCACGATTGCTGCTTTGCACAATCTAGAGATTCATCAGATAGATGTCAAGACGACGTTTCTGAATGGAGAGATAGATGCTGAAATCTGTATGGAACAACCTGAAGGGTTTGTTGCACCCGGTCTAGAAAAGAAGGTGAGCAAGTTAATAAGATCCTTGTACGGACTGAAACAAGCTCCAAAACAATGGCATCTTAAGTATGACAACACGATGTTGTCAAATGGGTTTAAAATGAACGAATGTGATAAATGCGCATATGTTTAAAGGACATCAGAAGCATTTGTCATAGTTTGTCTATACATAGACGATTTGTTAATCATGGGCAGTAGTCATGATGTTATCATGGACACAAAAAGAATGTTAAAGAAAAACTTTGACATGAAGGATATGGGGACTGCTGATGTGATCCTGGGGATAAAAATAAGTAGAACTCATGATGGAATTATCTTGTCACAATCCCACTATGTGGAGAAAGTGCTCAAGAAATTCAATGCTTTTGACAGTTCACCGTCAAAGACGCCCATTGATTTAAGTGTAAATCTGGTTGCTAATAAAGTAGAACCAGTGGCTCAGATGGAATACTCACGTATTATAGGCAGTCTGATGTATATTACAAATTGTACACGTCCAGACTTGGCCTACCCTGTAAATATGTTGAGTAGGTGCACGAGCAATCCAAGCCACGAGCATTGGAAAGCGTTAACCAAGGTATTAAAATACTTGAAGTATGCCTTGGAGTATGGGCTATACTACTCGAGATATCCGGCTGTACTTGAAGGGTATAGTGATGCTAGTTGGATTTCAGATTCGAAAGATTCTTATTCCACTAGTGGATACATATTCACCATTGGAGGTGGTGCGGTATCATGGAAGTCCATGAAGCAAACGTGTATAGCTTGGTCCACCATGGAATCAGAGTTTATAGCTTTGGACAAAGCTGGTGAAGAAGCAGAGTAGCTTCGAAACTTTTTGGAAGATATTCCATGTTGGAAGAAGCATGTGCCTTCAGTGACGATTCACTGTGATAGCCAAGCAGCTATAGGAAGGGCATAGAGAAATATGTATAACGGTAAGTCTAGACATATTCGTTGGAGACATAATACCGTTAGACAATTGATCTTAAATGATGTGATGTCAATTGACCACGTAAAGTCAAAAGACAATTTGGCAGATCCTTTGACGAAAGGACTGAATCGAGATCAATTGAGTAAATTGCTAGAGGGAATGGGCTTAAAGTCCACAAAGTAAATTAACCATCATAGTGGTAACCCAACCATGATGACTGGAGATCCCAAGAACTTGGTTCAATGGGAAAACTAAGCTATGAAAGTTATGTTGTAACATTTGGAAACAATGTTTCAACCCTTCCCTAGAGAGCAATGCCAAGTGTTGAACACCTGCAAATTGTGGTGAGGCTAAGTCATTTGACTTTTAATGATTCCTACACCTCATTGAGGTTGAGTATGGCAGGATACTCGGATAGGAGATCACCTATATAAGTGAGAAGTGAGGGTCGCTTCAAAGTAACACTTATGAATCTAAAATGGTGTCCATGGCCAGAAACGGACACAAAACGTGAGAACAGGAGGTGTTGAGACCTTACTGTGTTAATGCTGTTGTCTCGGTATACACCGTGGAAGAATAGTTCAAGGAAAGTTCAAAGCCACAAGCTACCTATCCGGATGCGATATTGTCTCTTGAGGACTCGGTTTGCGTGTCGCATTCATGCATGCATTAATATCCACTCATGTGGGGGATTGTTGGAAATTTGGTTTTGATAAAGTGGGCGTCGACCCGACTTTGACCAAATTTTCGGTGGCTAAGAATTTAATTCTAGAGGAATTAAATTGTGAATTGTTAATCTACGTTTTGAGTAGATGTTCGTAGTATTTTGTATTTCTCAAAACCATATTTTGGGTAACGAGTGAGAAATTAATACATGAAGTTGGCCACGCGAATGGGCATAGTTTATCCTAGTATAAAATACAAGAAGGTGTTATTGGTTGGTTATACTATAACACAAGTGTATGATCACAAATAGGCCTTGGGCGGGCCCGACTCTTTTGGCTCGGGTCCAGGTTCCGTTAGTTTGTCATTCAAAAATGGGCTTGGCCCAAATTCAAGTGAGTGTTGGGCCTGATGTATCTGGACATTGGAGGTGTCCAGGTTCATGTATGTCTCTTGGAGTTTGTAACTCCTAGATAGTAGTCATAATGTGATTTGTAACTCTTGGAGTTACATTTGGTTTTAATTGCCAATTTTCTACCATTAATCTCTCCAAGTGTTGGAAATTGAAGCCTTTATATGCTTAGCTTGCATTCACTTTCGGATTGAAGGAAATGAAGGGAAATAGGGAGAAAGAGAGAGAGTTAGAAAATATTCTCAAAAAGTTATTCTCCCGAGAGGATGTTATCCCGAATGTCGTCACATCTCTCATTGCATCTTCCTTTTTCTCGCATTTTCTCGAGTCAAGCAAGCCGATTCTCGCTCTTCCTAGTTCGAAAGGTGCCTTTGTGTCAGTGGTGCTACTGCATACGTGATGAGTAAATCCGTTTTATCTTTGGGGACATTACGTCAAACCGTGAGCACTAGCCAGGACGTATTTGTCTCGCGGATAGAGTTCTAATCGACTCGGCTTTTGTTTTTCAAGTTTTGTCAGATTTATGCTTATGGAGTTGGAGTCCATTCAAGACTTGTAATAGTTAGATTTTGCTTCAAGTTGTAATTTTTGTTTCTATTTTTTGTAAGGCCATTGTTGAAGGCATTTCCCGTTGTATCTCATTGTAAATTTCCAACACAATATAAACAAGATTACCCATATCTATTATACACAATCCTAACCAATGGCTAGATTACTTTAATGCAATGGCTACAAGTCATGTATTGAACTCATCCATCTAAAAATTTACCTCTTTTGAATATTCTACAAATATTATGTTGGAATTTGGTCTTTGAGAAATGGGTGATGACCCGATTTTGACCAAATAATTAAGTAGTTTCCATTCGTGATAAATGGAATTAAATTATTTCTACAAAGTCTACTAAGAGAGTAGATGAGAATAGCATTTGGAATTTCTCAAAACCGATTCTTGGTGAGTGATAAATTAATGCTAGAAGTTAGCCACTTAATACAAATAAATGGTATGAAAAATGAAAAATGTGGGGGAGGAGAGATGCTCCATCCCACATAGGAAAAATGAGGCAAAGTTGCACACTTTATTTATCCCAAGTTGGACATATGGGTTTGGGCCCTTGGGGGCACCCAAGTTTTTAAAGGGGTGAGGACCAACATGCTTGTGGGTTTGGTTCAAAGCACACACGCACGCCCCGCCACAAATGGCTCACTCGGCCCGGCTGGGTCCGGGTCGTGGTCGTGGGCTTGGGCTTCAAGGCCCTTATTCTTTTTGGACCAAAAACCTTTAAAATTAACTGTTTAATTAATTTTTAATTAATTAAATAGATTTAATTAATTTTCGTAATTAATTAAATGAGTTCAACCTGGGAAACATTTCGGACCCGTGCACGGGCGGGAGCACGGCCCGTGCGGTCGGGTCGTGCTACCTGCCGAAGAGTTGCGAGCCAGTGCACGGCCCGTGCGTCTGGGTCGTGCTAGGGGCCGAAGTTTTGCGCCTGCATGCACGGGCAGGCGCACGGCCATGCGCCTGGTCGTGCTCCCCTGTGCAGGTGCGTCTGCTCAATGCAAAAGGTGTCTTTTCGAGCAAAAAGACGCGATCTTTCCATACGAGGCACCTGTGGCCTATAATTACTCGACCCTACTGATGAAAAAACATACAAAATTATCAGATAACAATAAACGAGCATTGCATTTTGCATCTTGTCCCATTTCCTCCTTGAAAATCTTGAAAGTCTAAAAATACTTCCTGATCGCTGTATTCCGGTTTTTGCAAGTGCTGCTAAACCGGATTGTAAGTCGTTGTATCTTAAAGGCGAGTGCCGGAACCGTAAGCACTCAGTATACGGGGCGTCTTCATCTTGCGGAGACTGTATCTAATATAGGCCTCGACTAATAAGCCTATACACTTATCCTTGCCATTTTCTTCCAACCAGAAACCTTTTCTACCAGAAATTTACCCAACAATCGCAAGACAAAAAATTTTGTTTCTGTTGAAGATGATGGCATCCAGTTCGATCTCTTTCACACCAATGGCTGCTGCTCCCGCTCACGGCGAAAAGCCGCCCAAGTTCTCCGGTGCCGACTTCAAACGTTGGCAACAAAAGATGCTGTTCTACCTCACCACCTTGGGGTTGGCTCGTTTTCTGAAAGACGACCCCCTACTGCCATTGGAGATGACGAAGTTGACAACAACCGGAGAATCACCGTGGATGCTTCGCACAACAACAATTTTCTATGTCACAACTACGTCTTGAACGGGCTAGATGACACTCTCTACAACGTCTATAGCACGTTCAAGATGTCCAAGGAACTATGGGAGTCCTTGGAGAAGAAATACAAGACGGAAGATGCCAGCACAAAAAAATTTGTTGTCGGCAAATTCCTCGAGTACAAGATGGTTGACACCAAGACGGTGATCAACCAAGTTCAGGAGATTCAAATCATCCTTTACGAATTAGTGTCTGAAGGGATGATTTCGAATGAATCCTTTCAAGTGGCTGCAATTATCGAAAAGTTGCCGCCATTGTGGAAGGACTTCAAAAATTACCTTAAGCACAAGCGCAAAGAGATGGGGCTTGAGGATCTGATTTTTCGGCTTTGCATCGAAGAAGACAACCGAAAATCAGATATGAAATACATCAAGTATGGAATGGAGGCTAAGGCTAATCTTGCAGAATCGAGCACTAGCAAGAAACGCAAGCACTCCGGGAAGGAAAAAGGGAAAGCCAAAACGTTCAAGGGGAATTGCTACAATTGTGGCAAACCGAACCACATGGCTAAGGATTGCCCACACCCGAAGAAGGGCAATCAAAGTGGCAACCAACAAGCCAATGTGATGGAGGACAAGTCGGTTCCAATTGACTTGTCGGAGCTCGATCTCTCCGCTGTTGTGTTTGAAGCCAATATGGTGGATAACCCAAGGGAGTGGTGGATAGATACCGGGGATACTCGTCATATTTGTGCCGACAAGGAGATGTTCTCATCCTACACTCTGATTAATGGAAGGAAGTTGTTCATGGGGAACTCGTCGACTTCCAACATCGTTGAGCTTGGAAATGTGGTGCTCAAGATGACTTCCAGGAAGGAGCTTACGCTTGTAGATGTGCTGCATGTCCCAGACATCTGCAAGAACTTGGTTTCCGGTCCTTTGCTTAGCAAGGCCGGGTTTAGACTAGTGTTTGAGTCCGACAAGTTTATAATGACCAAGAATGGTCAGTTTTTATGTAAAGGTTACCTTGATAAGGGCCTATTTAAAATGTCTGTAATGTCTGTTTTCCACCAAGAGGTGAAGAATAAAAACGTTACTTCTGTTTACTTGTTGGATTGTTCTAATTTATGGCATGATAGATTAGGACACGTAAACTTCAACACAATTAAAAGGTTAGTGAATCTGGAATTAATACCTACGTTTAAAATTGATTCACAAGACAAATGCGAAATTTGTGTTGAAGCAAAGTTGGCCAAAGCACCGTTTCATTCGGTAACGAGAAGTACCAAACCACTCGAGTTACATCATACAGATGTGTGTGATTTAAAACTTGTGCAAACTCGAGGTGGGAAAAAGTACTTCATAACGTTTATAGACGATTGCACAAGATATTGCTATGTGTATCTCTTGAAAAGCAAAGATGAAGCTTTAGTAGCTTTTAAGACTTATAAGAATGAAGTTGAAAATCAGCTTAATTTGAAAATTAAGATGCTTCGAAGTGATAGAGGCGGAGAGTATGTTGCTCCGTTTGAAGAATTTTGCTCGGAAGTGGGTATAATTCATTAAACGACCGCACTTTTACTCACCTCAATCAAATGGTGTAGCGAACGTAAAAATCGTACTCTTAAGGAGATGATGAATGCGATGTTGTTAAGTTAAAACTTACCCCAAAACTTGTGGGGAAGCCATACTTTCTCGCAAACTACATTCTTAATAAGATCCCACACAAAGGTAAAAACGAAACTCCATATGAGTTATGGAAGGGGCGTAAATCGTCATATAAATACCTCAAAGTGTGGGGGTGTTTGGCTAAAGTCGAAGTACCTAAGCCGAAACAAGTTAGAATCGGTCCGAAGACGATCGATTGTGCTTTCATTGGATATGCTAACAATAGTAGTACATATCGCTTTTTAGTGCACAAGTCGATTATTCCGATATAAATGAAGGTATGATCATTGAATCAAGGAATGTTTGTATTCTTCAAAATATCTTTCCGAACAAAGAACGAAAAGAAGAAAGTTCGAGTAAATGGACTTATGAAACTGCAAGGTTACCTCAAAGTGATGATGAAGAGGAACCAAGACGCAGTAAAAGGACAAAAGTAGCTAAGTCTTTTGGTCCTGATTTTCTAACTTATATGTTAGAAAACGAACCCCGAACTATTTAAGAAGCATTGTCTAGTCTAGAAGCTCCTCTCTGGAAAGAAGCTATCAATAATGAGATAGAGTCCACCATGCAAAATCACACTTGGGAGTTGGTTGATCTCCCACCGGTTTGCAAACCTTTGGGATGCAAGTGGATCCTTAAAAGGAAGTATAAAGCAGATGGATCTATCGACAAGTATAAATCCCGATTGGTAGCTAAAGGGTTTAGACAAAAGGAGGGATATGACTTCTTCGATACATATTCTCCTGTCACGAGGATTACGTCCATTCGTGTTCTCATTGCTATTGCAGCTTTGCATAACCTTGAGATACATCAAATGGACGTTAAGACTGCATTCTTGAATGGTGAACTTGAAGAGGAGATCTATATGTAACAACCCGATGGGTACGTTGCACCCGGTCAAGAGCGAAAGGTGTGTAAACTTGTTAAGTCACTTTGTGGACTAAAACAAGCACCTAAGCAATGGCACGAAAAGTTTGGCTCGACTATGAAGTCAAACGGTTTCAAGATCAACGAATGTGACAAGTGTGTCCACATTAAAGGTACTACAAATGATTATGTCATAGTATGCCTTTATGTGGATGATATGTTGATCATGGGTAGTAGTCATGATTTAATCATGAATACTAAGAACATGTTGAAGAAGAACTTCGACATGAAGGATATGGGATTATCTGATGTTATATTAGAGATTAAAATCTCTAGAACTTCAGATGGAATTGTCTTGTCACAGTCCAATTATGTCGAAAGCATACTCAGAAGGTTTAATGCTTTTGATAATCCTCCGGCCAAGAGACCTGTAGATCTAAGTCTACACTTGGCCAAGAATAGAGGCAAACCAGTTTCTCCGGAATATGCAAGGGTAATTGGCGATCGATGTACATAACGAATTGTACACGTCCAAACATTGCATATTCAAATGAGTAAACTAAGTAGTTCACAAGTAACAATACGGATCATCAAAAAGCCGTGACAAGGGTACTTAGTATACCATGAACTATGGAATACTTTATACGAGATATCCAAAGATATTGGAAGGATCTTTGTGATGCCAATTGGATATCAGACACAAAAGACTCCAAGTCCACAAGTGGATTTGTTTTCACAATAGGTGGAGGAGCGGTGTCGTGGAAGTCTTCTAAGCAAACGTGCATAGCTCGATCCACTATAGAATCCGGGTTCATTGCTTTGGATAAAGTTGGAGAAGAAGCGGAATGGCTTAGAAACTTCTTAGAGGATATTCCTTGTTGGAATAAGCCTGTGCCTATTGTTATGATACACTGTGATAGTCAATCAGCAATCGGAAGGGCACAAAGCAGTATGTATAATGGTAAGTCTAGACATATACGTCGAAGACACAATACCATTAGACAGTTGATTTCGAATGGGGTTATTTCGGTTGACTACGTGAAGTCAAAGGAAAACCTTGTGGATCCGCTTACGAAAGGCATAAATCGAGATCAACTGTATAAACTGTTAAGGGGAATGGGTTTAAAATCCACAACTTAAAGAATGTTCATAGCGGTAACCCAACCTTGTGAATTGGAGATCCCAAGACCTTGGTTCAATGTGACAACTAAGTTATGAATGTTCAGCTGAACACTTGGAAAATGTGTTAGCTCATTCTCGATATATCCAAGTGAATGAAAACCTGCTGAATGTGGTGAGGTTAAGTTTAAGACTTTTAATGATTTCTTTTGGAGTATGGCATGATACTCTTCAATAGGAGATCACATATATAAGTGAGAAGTAATGGCTGCTTCAAAAGAAACACTTATGAATCTAAGATATGGTCCAGGGCCGAAATGGACACAACGTGAGAACAACAAGTGTTAGAGTTGTTATTGTGTAAGAAATCTTGTTGTCTTGGTTTACCGACGAGTAGTTCAAGACATCGCATCACTAAGCAGCCAGTAAATCCGATAGTATTTTACTAGGGAAGGTTCAAAGCCATAAGCTACCTATCCTGATGCAATAACGATTCGCCGAGACTTTCAAGCGAATCTGCATACACGCATACATTAATTCCATTCAGGTGGGGGATTGTTGGAATTTGGTCTTTGAGAAATTGGTGTTGACCCGATTTTGACCAAATAATTGAGTGGTTTCCATTCTTGATAAATGGAATTAAATTATTTGTAAAAAGTCTACTAAGAGAGTAGATGAGAATAGCATTTGGAATTTCTCAAAACCGATTCCGGGTGAATGAGAAATGAATGCTAGAAGTTAGCCACTTAATACAAATAAATGGTATGGAAAATGGAAAATGTGGGGGAGGAGAGATGCTCCATCCCACATAGGAAAAAGGAGGTAAAGTTGCACACTTTATTTATCCCAAGTTGGACATATGGGTTTGGGCCCTTGCGGGCACCCAAGTTTTTAAAGGGGTGAGGACCTACATGCTTGTGGGTTTGGTTCAAAGAACACACGCGCGCGCCGCTGCTGCCGCCCGCCGGCTCGGCCCGGGTCCGGGTCGTGGGTCGTGGGCTTTGGCCTTGAAGACCTTTAAAATTAAATTTTTAATTAATTAAATAGATTTAATTAATTTTCGTAATTAATTAAATAAGTTCAACTTGGGAAACGTTTCGGACTGCGCACGGGCGGAGAGCACGGCCGTGCGGTCGGGTCGTGCTACTACTGCCAGAGTTGCGAGCCAGCGCACGGGCTGGGGCACGGCCCGTGCGTCTGGGTCGTGCTAGGGGCCGAAGTGATCTTTCCATACGAGGCACCTGTGGCCTATAATTACTCGACCCTACTGATGAAAAAACATACGAAATTATCAGATAACAATAAACGAGCATTGCATTTTGCATCTTGTCCCATTTTCTCCTTGAAAAGCTTGAAAGTCGAAAAACACTTCCTGATCACTGTATTCCGGTTTTAGCAAGTGCTGCTAAACTGGAATTTTAAGTCGTCGTATCTTAAAGGCGAGCGCCGGAACCGTAACCACTCAGTATACGGGGCGTTTCCGTCTTGCGGAGACTGTATCTAATACATGCCTCGACTAATAAGCCTATACACTTATCCTTGCCATTCTCTTCCAACCAGAAACCTTTTCCACTAGAAATTTACCCAACATATTATTCATATAATATTTTACAAATGTTTTTTTTGTTGATATTATTCACATTTTCATCAATTGACCTATCAGTGCGAGACAGATTTGAGATATTAATGTGATTTTGTGGCTTGAAGCTACTAGCTTCATATTTTTTTTATTTTGATTTAGTAGCTTCATTTTTTTTATTTTTTCATCTAGATTTAGTAGCTTCATTTTTTATTTTTTCATTTAGATTTAGTAGTTTCATTTTTTTCGTTTAGATTTAGTATCGAACAATGCATGACCATATTGAGGTGATTTTGTGGTTTGAGGCTAACTTCATATTTTTTTCGTCGTTTAGATTAGTATCGGACAGTCCTATCAGTGCATGACTTGAGATTTTGAGGTTTGAGGACGTTTTTATATTATTATTGTTGTTGATTTTCCTCAATTGGTACAAATGAACAAGATTACCCATATTTATTATATGCACAATCCTAACCAATGGCTAGTATTACTTTAATTCAATGGCTACAACCTACAAGTTAAGTATCGAACTCATCCATCCAAATCTTTACCTCATTTAAATATGTGGAAATGGGTCAAATTAGCCCTTTCTAAAATGTAAAGATGAAAAATAGTCATATTGTGTAAACACATCTTTTTTAGCCATTTTGGCCAAGCAAATGACATTAATACACTTTAAGCACATTACATTAGGTCACCTACCTCTCTTTCTCTTTTTCACTTTATCTCTCACACTTTCGGTTCTAGGACTTATATTTTCTGGCGACTCATTTTTTCGATCGGAATCTCGAAACAGTGTAAGCACTTTGTTCTCTAGCTCATCCTTTACTTATTTCAGAATCGTATTTAGTTTGGGGTTGGGTATAAACTAGAATTGAAAACCATAGACATGAAAAAAAAAACCAAAATATGCTCGAACAACAGTCTGCAAATGTAACTCGATATCTGACTCGAAGTCGAGTCACATGTTACTTGACATTGAGTCAGATTGTTTTCGAGTTACTTTTAACTCGATGTCGAGTTACTTACTCGACTTCGAGTTACATATCAGCCTTTAATTTTTTTTTCTGTTCTTTAAATTGATAATCTGTTGTTGTTGTTGGTTTCAGATGGAGGATGATAAAGTGATAATTGCCCATAGTGGTTTTTGTGGATATTGTTAATAACGTTGTAAATGGTGATCGACGTTTGTGTGAATACAAATTATACTGTTTAATGCCAACTGGGGTGGTTCTGAGGTTAAGTCTTTGATTATATGTAAACGGGATCTTCGACGAGTAGCTGAGATTTTCAAAGATCCCCGAATATTTGTGACCTTGCAACCAAAAGATCATGAGATGGTGGGGACCTCGTACATCGAAAATAATAATCCACATGGTTTTATAAACCCCGTGGCTACTCATTCTTATTCTTATAGTATCGACAGTCAATTCATGCCCGTAAATCCATATAATTCTCACTACGATATGAATTATATAGATGGTCCACCACAGTGTATGCCAACCTATATGCAACATGCTGCGCCCAATAATTGTCCAAGTAAATATAGGGCCTTGGAGCCTCAACCAACGTCTATGCAACATGTAGTGCCCGATAATTGTCCAAGTAAATCTCCTATCTTGGAGCATCAACTGAGAATCAATAGTAGTGATCATGTGGATGATGATGTTGGTGTTGGTGGATTTAATGATGATTTTGGGAAGTATGATGGTTTCGGGGGCGGTGGCCATTATGATGACCAGGATTTTGTTAGTTATCAACATAACCAATAAGATGAACAATTTGTTCCATCGGGGGACAATGATGGTGACACATCCGAGGAAGAAGATGACGATCCAGAGTACAATGTTGACGATGAATTAGTCTGTCGATTGATTTATGATCACTTTGGATGGGAAAAAATGACTATTTTGTTCCGGATGACCGTGAAGGGAATGATGTGAACAATGATATCATAATAGGAGACAATGACGAGCATGTTCTTCAGAATAGACGTTTTCCAATCCATAAAGTACCTCATGTTGATGCCAACGAAGTAGATAATGAGAACACTGAACATACAGAGCTCCCAATGGTAAGGTCAAAATTTGCTTAGATGGCTCCTGGAACGTCTTATCAGTATCCCGACCCTATTTCCATTCCACAAGAACCACCTAACATCGAGCGTGACTTATTTAAAGGTGCATTTCTTAAAAGAAAGGAAGAAATGGTAACAAAGTTGGGCTTCTACCATCTACACCATTGTGTGGAGTATAGAACAACAAGGTCTTCGACTTCATGTTATGAGGCTGTTTACAAACATAAAGGATGCACCTTCTTACTTCGTGCAAATGCTATCCAAGGAGGAAATTGGAAGGTGACTAAATTCGAGCAACCTCATACATATGAAGCAACCTAACTAGACATGCTCATCGACAATTGCCTTCGAAGATTATTGGAGCCCTTCTTGCGCCAAAACTACTAAAGGAGGGACGACCCCTTAAACCTAGGGATATTATTGTTGATTTGTCTGCTGAACATGGGATAGACATTTTGTATAACAAAGCACTAAAATCACAACACCGTGCTTACAGCTACATACATGGTGACCACTTACAGTCTTCGGGGATTTTGCATGCATTCTTGTACATGTTAAAAAAAGAGTTGCGCTACATGAGACTGATGACGATGATAGGTTCAAGTGTGTTTATATTGCCTTACATGCGTCAATTAAAGGATTCAGTGAATGTTGCAGACCTGTTATTGTTGTTGATGGCACACACCTAAAGGGCAAGTTTAAAGGTGTGTTGTTTGTTGCGGTTACGAAAGACGACAATGAACAAGTGTTTCCATTAGCATTTGGTATGGTTGATAAGGAGAAGGACGAATCATGGGAATGGTTTATGAAGCAATTACGCAACACGTACTGATGTCCTGAAATATGCTGATTGTATCTGATCGTCACAAAAGTATTAAGAATGCGATTGGCGTGTATACCCGACGCCCATGCATGGTATATGCACATATCACTTGAGGCAAAATATTAGAAATTATCAAGGTCAAGTGGTGAACTTATTCTCCTGAAAGATTCAAGAAGATTATGGCCCCGATTCAAAATGCAAACGAAAAGGCTTACGAGGAGTTGGTTAGACCGAATGAAAAGGTGGGCACGTGTACCTTTGTCCGGTTAGGGACGCTATGGGTTCATGACATTAAATGCATCGAGTTCTTAACGCTAGACTTGTCTGGTCGAGGAAACTGCCCATTTGTTCGTTGCTCGATTCTATTCGAAACCTCATTCAAGAGTGGTTCCACGAGCGATAAATTGCAGCCCAAAATATGAACAATGAAGTCACCATAGATACAGTCAAGAGATTGAAGGAAGTAGATGCAATGGATGATAAGATGCACGTGTCACCTATTAGTAGCCTAATTTATTCTATGAAGGATGGGGTGCGTTCTTTTGTTGTTGATTTGGCCAAGAGAGCGTGTACTTGTTGAGTGTTTCAGCTTGATCTATTGTCATGTCCACATGCGATTAAAGCAATAAGGTATATTTAAATTTTTTACTATATTACTAATTATTTCACGTCTCGATATCCTTATATACATTTTTTACTTTTCATTTCGATGAATGCAAATCAATCAAGATACGATTCGTGCGTGCACAACTACTATAAAATAGATACATTGTGGAAACTTTACTCTCCAATCGTCATGCCCATTGCACATCCTAAAGACTGAATGTGCCAAAAATGATACGACTTTTGGTTATCAAGACACCTCTAAATCCTTGACAAGTTGGCCGACCAAGTACTTGACTCGGGGATTAACTGCTAGTGGTCCATCTAGTAGCTCACATTGGTCCCTATTATGCTCTAGATGTTGTCAATAGGGTCACAATCATTTTACATGTAATGTGGTGCTCCTTATTTGCCATGATGCAACGAGTGCGAGTGGAAGCAACACGATTGATCAACCTGCTAGAAGAATTCCAAGAAAATACGGTATTTGTAAGAAGAAAGGACACACTACGAGGCTTTGTCCCGATAGAGTTTCTGAAGTCAATCAGTAATTGAACATGTAATCCATAAAGTTCGTAATTTAATTGTACCCATTATATGATTCGATACCCATGTAGTATGACTCGATATCGTGTTATATCTCGTGATAAAGTACAGTACCGTGTTATATCTCGTGATAAAGTACAGTACCTTTGTTTCAGCTTTTCAGTGATGTTTCTTGTCCTATAGTACTTTGTTTTTCAGCTTTTCATTGATATTCTTGTCTTATGAGTTGTTGTTTCAACTTTTTGTGATGTTTCTTGGCCTTTCTGATTTTTGTTTTAGATTTTCATTGATGAGTATGAAGCTCAAGGTGTAAAATAAATACCCCGTCAATGAGGAATACATCTACATCTTTCATCCATCTACATCAAAATGATCACAAATGACCTTAATTTCTCTCATCTTCCACCCCCGCAGAAACGCGGAAATAATTTCTTTACTGTGCTCTACAATGAAAAACAAAAAACTACATGGTCAATGTCGATGGATATTCTACTTGTTGATTTCCTTGTGAGCGAGTTGAATAAAGGCCATTTGGAGATCAGTGGGTTTATCAACACTTCTGTGTTGGGAGTTGGGGCTCTTCTGAAGTCACAATTTGACTGTACTTTCACATTTTCTGAGGTGAATCAACGCGTTAAGCATCTTCAAGCTTGCTACAATTTTTTTGCTAATATGCTTGCCACTCCAGGCATTGTTTGGCATCGCAAGCTTGATTTCGTGCATTCTACTCATCAGAATAGGTTTGACTGGGACATGGTAATTTTTTATACATATTTCAAGCACCTATTTTTTACTTCCAATTTTTGTTAATTTTCTGTTCAGGTAGGTTGATGCTACCCTCGCAACTGCTTGCGAGTTAAACGGGGAACCCCTGTTCGACAAACTCGCCCTGCTATTCAAGACTGAGCCTTGAAAGAAGGAAGTTGTCAAAATTTTTCCGTGGTCACCTGTCCCTCGATATTTGCCTAAGCGTCCCCGTTTTGAGGAAAGAACTTCATCAAAGTCCAAACATGTGTAGTCTAAATTGTTTGGTTCAATTATGTATTTTAATTTGTTTCAGTTGTCTTTGTTTAAATTCTTGGATTGTTGTCTTAGTCTTTGTTGCACTTTTAAATTTGAAGAACTCTTTGTTTCAGCTTGATGTAGTCTTCTTCAATTCCTATGATATGTAATAAAGTTTTACACGATACGAGTAACTAAGACTCGATATCGAGTAAATGTTACTGTTACTCGATTTTGAGTCTTAGTGACTCGGTGTCAAGTTATGTGAGAAAAAACTAGGCATGACTCCTGTTACCTACACAAACCAACCTGTGACACACACCAACCAGCAAATAATACCAACACAACCAGTAAATAATACCAACTATCTCCCACAAACCAACTATCTCCAATAAACCAACTAGAGCAAGAATACCAAAACAAGATACACTACAAACTAACTATATCGATCAACAAATATATACAACTAAATCGAATATGGTCAATATGTACAGTCGATCATAAATATGCAGTCATACATCGCGAAAGTCAAAATAAAATACAAAGTACAAACTAACTATCAGATAATATCTCTCTAGGGTGTGCAAAAATCGCCAACCCCATCTTCCGCCGATACTCGCAGGCTGTATCTATAGTCTGCGCCACCGGGATGGACTCACCCAACAAACGCTTGATGTACATGCAGGCGAACGTGCCACATTTGTGGCTATCCGTCTGTATGAACTACTGATTAGCTGGAATCCGAGTAATGCGCAACATGTCGTATCTAATCGAAATCTGGCGCCTCTCAAAATAACCAGCAGCAACGAGCAATCGGGGAAGAAGACGTTGAAGTGGGAGCAGCTGGCGGTGACGGTGCTAATAGATGGTCAGGTCAGAAGGATCGTCCATCTGATGCGACAATAGATCGTACAACTGAATATCCCACTCGATCAGCCAAACTCGACATACGACCCAATCATAAAAGCATAGACATATAAAGACGATCTATAAGTAATAAACATTAAACATTATTAATCGGATTATATGACTAATACGAACTACAAGTCGATCAATAAAGCTATAATATGACTAATCTACGGCATCCGGGACCTCGAACCAAAGCCCCCACTCTGCACTCGCCCATGAACATCTCGGCAAAGAATCGCCTCGCCGATGCACAGGCCACGGTAGGTACGGGCATCTACCCCTATGGGCACCTTGACACTCCATGTCATCAGGATGGATGTGATCCCATGACTCATTAGGATGGAGGTGATCCCATGCTTTCTTCAGGTGCGTCTGTAGATAATTTCCATTTTAAATCATTAGTATCAACAGTAGAAAGTATGTTTATCGAGCATCAACTGACATCAAAAACTTACAAAAAATGAACAATCTTGGATGTTCAGAGTGTCTGCTCTTACACCAGGATGAAAAGCAAACCTCGATGTGCAATCTCCGAACAAGGACCTTGAGATAAGGCTCAATATGTTGCACCATTTTAAATAACATGAGATTAAAACAACAATAACAATTATTCAAATGAAATAAATACTTAAAAAAACTACTTACATTATTGGTTAGATCCTTATCTACGTCCTCAATCTCGCGAAAGTACGCGGGGCCCTGATACCAAGCTGGCACTATCCCTACATCTCGGCTGACAGACATAAAAGAGTATCAGTTTAACGAGTATTGAAATGAAATATCATTAATGACAAACATAATATACAGAACATATATCGGGGGGTTAGGCATCTCCAAGAATTGAATATACTACTGACGTATATGTCGTTGCCTCCTCTGCTCGTCTAAGTCTATAAATGGAGACTGTAGGTACCTCGATGACTGACGGACGTAGCAGGTAGGACGTAACTTGGCAGCGGGAGTAATGTCTCCCATCTCGGCCCCCACAGCCCCCCTCCCTGCAGTCTGACCCCCCGCAGAATCATCTACGGGAGAGGACTCTACGATATGCTCAACGACGACGACGGGTGGAAGTTGTGGGGGTGGGGGTGTGCCATGCAGAGTATCACTAGGCACTGCCTGCGAAAAACCTTCAGCCGTGGTGGGTAGCCTAGTGTCCTGACAAATAGTAGAAGATGGTGAAGTACTATTAACATCATTATTCATATAAAGTATCTAATTAAATAGAAAATTGAATGCATAACATAAACATACCCCGTATATAAAGTTTGATGTCTGAACACTATCTGTCTCCCTCTGGGCTCGATGAGTCCTGTGGCTGGTGCGTAGAGATGGATCATCCGTCTCTGGCTCTGAATCGTGCTAGTTGTGACTCAGCTCTGCACCCTGCTCACGCAATATTCGACGTAGCAAATTAGGCAGCCGAGTATCTAAATACGAGTGAATATCATCTCGTACAGAAGCCATCATGATCTATCTCTGACGCTCCAGTGCACGATCAATCACCCTACCTACGGCTAACTTCACCATTTGTAGGAAAACTAGAGCAGAATGGCTCGCTGTGGGATCAGATAAAAAAGCCAATCCCGTCTGTGTCTGTGAAGAGGGACGAGTAGTCCCTACTGTAGATCTGAAGGATGTGGAGGTGGAGGTGGAGGTGGAGGTGGAAGGGTCGGGTGTCGAGACGGAGACCCATCATGAGGAGGAGGGAAGAATCATCAAGGCGGAGACCAAGATGGATGTAGAGAGCATCAAGGCGGAGGTGGAGAGCGTCAAGGCGGAGGTTGAGGCTGGGTATAGGTCCTCTGCCTCCGAGAAAGACAACTCAAACCCGTAATATCTGTGCTATCATACTCAGCCTCACTATCATCATCATCAAGGCGTGCAGGCTGGGACTGGGTCATCTATCTCTTCGGATACCGAGACGTAGGAAGTCATGATCTAGTGGTGCAGCCCGAGATGGGAAATGATCCATATGGACGTACAACAATCTATGCGACCTGCCCATATCAATCCCATGCATATAAGGGAGTCGCAACTCCTCCTCGATGGGCTGAATAGGTGTGCATATCGTCTGTTAAAAAATAAGAAAACTTTACTTAATTATGAAGAAAATGGAATCAATACCACAATTACACATATGATTTCGTAAAAAAATGAAATTTACCTTGGGGATGTCAAATAACGCCACCGCACTTAAGGGTGGGCATTCGGGGCCGAGTTTTCGGGTCCCGACCCAACCCGTTCGGGTTTTACCCGATCAGGTCGGGTATTTTGAAAGATAAGTCGGGTAACGGGTTGTTAGGAATTTTATTGTTTAGATTTTGATGAATGCCATGTAAAACTTAGAATAGAAAGTTGGCACCCCAATTCTTGTTGTAAATTGTATTGTAACAATTAGAGCTGGCCAAGCTGAGTTAAGTCAGCTACGCCCTAACATGCAAGAAGACAACTGAAGACTGGAAGGAAGACTCTGCTGCGAGACAACTGAGTATGGCAAAGAAGAGCAGACGAACTCTATCAAGAAGCAGGTGAGATGCAGGTGAGTGGAGCATCGTCAAGTCAACTCAAGAAAAGCCAAGTCTCAAGTTGAAGTGACGGAAGAGTCATCCAATGATTGGAAGCGACTCTAAGTCACCTGGGAAAGCAAGGAAATGGAGTCAAGTCGAGATAATCGTAAAAGAATCGTTGCCGAGAAATCAAGAGATTTACTTAAACAAGTAATATCTCCATACCACCTTTCTCGGAGTGCTCGGTCCCGGAAGCGTGCAAATGGAATGAACCAATGGGAAGCACCAAACCGTGTCGAACTCGAAAAGGTGATAGAATAATTCATACGAGGAAATGGCAATTCCAAGAACGCAAGCCAACGATCGCAAAGTGACTTTCAAAAATAAGCTATCTCTTCAACGGGCAAATTTTTGAAAGTTCACTATAAAAGGCTGAGGAGTTTGTTTGAGAAAGAGGATGCATGAATGACACATACGTGAGATATACAAGCACATTAGAAAAACTGAAACACTCTCAATCCTCAAGCCTACACTACGAAGAATATCAATCCAACACTTACCTGTGAAGGAGAGAGAACTTCAATCAGTTGAAGAGGAAACCTTAAAAACAAGGGGTCTACATTCCAGGAAGGACTGTAGTAAGGTTCAAGGTTGAACTAAGTCTTAAGCTTTTGGAGGGCTTCGTGATCAAATCCAAAGAGCTTGAGCAAGTGAGCAGAGTAGCAAAGCGCAAATGCCCTGTGAAGAAGGCCGAGTCGTCGCGAGAAGCCACCGAGTGATCAAGGCGTCTCGGATCGAGTCCCAAAGGATCAAGTCGGCTGTTGTGATCAAGACTTGTATCCGGGTATTACCACTTTGTAAACCGATCATTACTTAGTGGATTCATCCGGGAGTTGGAGAAGAGAGGAGTAGAAGAATTACCCCATCTTCGAACCTCTATAAAAACTTTCTTGTGTCATTTACATTTCAAATTTAAATTCTGCACTTTTAATTGCTTATATCTGTGATAAATTTGCTATCCATTTGATAATTTATAAGTACTAAATCAAGCTCTAAAATCTTGCTTAATCAAACTTAAGGGTGTTAAGTCTTCCGCGAAAATAAACCACATTGAGTTAAATTGTAGCCAACAAATGAGTTACTCCATCAACGGCTCAAATTTGAGTGCATTTGAGAGATTAACTCTCTTGAGTGACTAATTCGATCCATCAAGGACACGACTCTGTAGAATTAACTCTGTAGATTTAAAAGGACTAAATCGAAAATTTGGTAAGGTTTATTCAACCCCCCTTCTAAACCTTACACTTACACCCCTTGGGACCTACAAGTGGTATCGGAGCGGTTGGTTCATTGAACCCTCCAGACCGGTTCTTGAACTAGATCTCCAAACTTTTCAAAGTCTCGCTTTAGTACTTAAACCTTCAAAACTCCTTTTATTTAAAGTCATTATCATGGAAGCAAATTTAACACGCATCCCTATGTTCACTATTGAAGAATTTGATGATTGGAAAATTTGTGGATAGTGATAGAAGATGGGCCTCTACAAATATTAAAGGTGAACACAAATTCATTTAAGAGTTGCAAAATGAAGGAGAAGAAGATCTTTGCTCTAGACCCGGTCATGGTTGAAAAACCAAGAACCGAGTGGACAAATGATGACAGAAAAAGATACAACCGGATAATGTAGCCAAGGACATCCTCTACAAAACCTTGGACAAAGCCATGTTCAACAAAGTCAAATCATGCAAAACGGCTAAAGAAATGCAGGACAAGTTTACATTGATTTGTGAAGGCTCGGAGCAAATCAAAGAAAACAAATTATCTCGTGGGTCATCATGAGAAGTTTGAAAATTTCAAAATGATCTCGGGAGAGAACCTGGATCAACTAGACGCTCGGTTCTGAAATCACAAATGAGCTTTCTACACTTGGAAAGGAATATACACGAAGAAAATGTGTATGAAAATCCTAAAAAGTCTTCCAAATTGAATGGGAAATGAAGGTCATGGCACGAGACATTCCATGGACCTATCAAAGACATCCAACCATGAACTATTCTCGGACCTCAAAGCCTATGAGTTTGAGTGAGAAGAAAAGACCAGGAAGAGACAACATGTACCCAAAACAAATTGCTCTAATTGTCAAAGATGGGAAGAGAGCTGAGGTCAAAGCGGCAATTGACCCGGAAGAAATAGCCCGATGGTTAAAAGATTTAACAAGTTCTTTAACAAGAACTACAAGAGAGAAAGGGTGAATCTTCCGGAAGACACTCGGCTCCTCCAAATCAAGGGATGATAGGCCAACCAAGAGAATGGATCATCAACAAGTTGAGTATCAAAGGGTGACAACTCAAGAGTAGAAAGAGCCGATCAAAAGGTCAATATCTATGTTGGAATTGTAGACAACCAGGTCACTATGCCATTGATTTGCTCATATCCTGTAGTCAACAAGTACAGAATGAAGAAGAAAGAAAGGTCTTGAGAGAAAGAAGACAAGAAAAGAAAAAAAAAAATGATGGCTTGAGAGATGCTTTGAGACAGCCAAGTCAAGAGAGACAATGATTGAGAGCAAATGAAGTGACTACTCAAGTGACTCACGAAGAAGAAGCCTTGATCCGCTTAATGGCCAAAGAACAAGATCAAGAAGATGAGGTACAATCTAACTCAACAAGCTCGACACTAGTGATAGTGATCATGACACACACACTTCATCACCTACTCGATCTTTATGATTCATTAGGCAAAATGATGAAAGATTTTGAGCACATTAAATCCTCACACACACTATTGAATGAGGAAAACAACCTACTTAAAAGTCAAAACTCAAAGCGACTAAGGAGCCGAGTACTCTAAGTCAAATAGTCATTGAAAATGAAAGTTTAAAAAGGCTGAAAATGCTAAATTAGTAGCGAAATTGCTTTGCTATAGAAAAGAGGGAGAATGACCTCAAAAATGTTATTGCCTCATTCACTAAGGCATCTAAATCATTGGATGATCTTATTATGAGTCAAAGAGAATGTGGAGACAAGACAGGCTTAGGATTTAATTCCTTTGTGCCATGTCAAACCTCAAGAGTAATTTTGGAAAAAGGATCTTCAAGTCATGAAGAGTCTGAAAAATCCAAAACTCTAAATGTTGCACACACTTTCAATCCAAAGCACAATACTAAGCAAAGCTGGCCTTGGTTACAAAGGAAAAGGAAAACGGGTTGAGTGTCTTTGAAAGGGCAGTGAGAAGAAATTCACCAAGTCCTCAAAGAAACTCCCAACAGAAAATACTCACGTAAAAGGAAGCAGAGCTACCAAAAATCCCCAAAAATCCATAAAAGAAATACATATGATGGGAATGGTAGAAAATATCCAAGCCAAGCTGATTGGAAAAAGGATTCTTCACATATTGTTTTATTTCCTTTACTTTCACCAAACCCAATCCCATAACTTCATTCCTTCCAAACAAAAATCACATAATTTCTTCAAAAACGAAAGATGAGAAACGAAGAAGAAAATATACAAGCAAAGAAGGGAAGAAGAAGCGAAAATAAGGGTGATGGCGTAAACTTTTGAAATATTTCTTTTTTATGAATAAAAAAGATGTAAAAAAACAAAGAAAATACTTGAGTAGAGAAAAATACTATGGTGAAAGAGAAAGAGTCGAGTAAGAGAAAAAAAGAAAGAGATGGCCAAAAAGTACCATTTTCCCTTTTGTGGAGATTCATTTCCTTCTCATTTACATTTGCGTTTTAGTTTTTTCTTTATTTTTCGTTCATTACCCGATATTCCGAAACTCGGATACCCAAACTCGGATACCCGATTTTCATCGGTCGGGAGCGGTAGCAAAATATCCCACCCATTTTTCGGTGACCCGAACTACCCGAACCCGGGATACCCGACCCGATGCCCACCCCTAACCGCATCAAGGTCCTCTCGGGCATCTAAACCGTCTGCCCCTAGGATAGCCCTCCAACCCAGAGGTCAGGGTAAGGTCCCGACCGAGTGCAGGAATAGCCTCAAATGTCCATAGCTGTATCAAATAAAAAATAAATAAGTAATCAACCCAATTACAATATGAAATGCTCGTGTTAAAAGTGATACGTGTTTAATTTATATATACATGTATATAATAGAAGTAGGCATAGACGTGGAACTGGACTTTTCTCTCAGGATCATCAGGGGCTCGGACTCCAGTATCAATGTAATGAAGGAGACGCTCATACACGTAGGAGCCCCATGAGAATGCCCTAAACCCCGGGGCATCCTCAACCAATGTCCATAGCCATAATGGGACGGGGGTCCGCGGATCAATAGCCAACAGGTACTTCGTGACAAACAAAGTATACGCCAACTTCAGATTATCCTCTGGTCGTGCTCTAAAATGACCTCGGTGAAAAGCGGCAATACCTTCATCGATATCACGGACTCCCCGTGGAAATGTTGATGGTATACTCCTCCTGCCAGTGGGATATGCTGGGAGGAGCATGGGTCAATCGCCGAGGGGCCAGAGCGTAGCCCCGTAACCATACAAAACTCTCGTCGGCCAAATCAGGGGTTCCGCCCACGAACGCAGAACCACAAGTCGTCCGTCTCCATCCCTCCACCGTGATTTGTCTACCAAGCAATCGGAGCATTCTCTTAGAGGCCAATTATGCGTCATTGTCAAAGTCTAGAAACACACCAAACAGATCATCCCTAAACTGATCTAAATTGTTGGATTCCGTCAACTCCTTCTTGATATCCTCTATCAACCGACAATTGGAATAGACATTCAATTTTCCTCTCATCCACCCGAGCTTCTCCCATCTCCATCTCCAGTGCGTGAAAAAAACACCAAGTTTCATGTTAACTCGCTCTGCTTTGAACAGGGTAACTCGATATCGAGTCACATAAAAATGTGACTTGATATCGAAATCACATCCAAAAGTAACTCGATGGCGAGTTACTTTCCGAAACCCCTCATCTTCTTTGTCCTCACCCCAAACTGCCATTAACGAGTCACAAGCTCACCTATCAACACCAAATCCATCTAAAAACCTAGAATTTCTATAAAAACTACAACAAATCCTAACCTAAAACAACTATAGACTAACTAAATCAACAAAAAAACATGAAATTAGATAAAGGTGGGTTGCGGGTTACCTGGTTTGATGTCGATTCGGTCACCATCGTCTTTGTTATTATCGCCGTTGAAGTCGCCGGGTTTTCAAATTTTTGTGGGTCACTGTTGTTTTGAGTTTATGTTTTGGGTTAGATTGACTCGAAAGTTTGTAACTTACAAAAGGGCAAGTATGAAATTTTACACCTCAAAATGGTTAAAAAAATGTGTTTGAAAAAAAATTGCTAAAAAATATTTTTAATTAGCCAAAGTGGCTAAAAAAAAAACCACTAATTAAATATTCTACAAATATTATTCATATAATATTTTACATGTGATGTTTTTAAAGCAACCCACTTCATTTTCAACTTTAGTATTTCTCAAAACACATGATTGGTGAATAGGGATGGCAACGGGGCGGGTGTGGGACGGATTTCGCTAAACCCGGGACCCACCCCGTCCCGCCCTGCCTTGGACCCGGGACCCGGCGGGTCCAACCCGCCGGACCCGCCAATTAAAAAGTTTAACTAATTTTCATTTATTAACTCACTTAACCAGCGTTCAAAGTTTTAAAAAAAACCCTGAGCAATTCTCACTCCAAGGCCTTTTGTCTAGTGACTAAATGAATTTGATCTTTAACATAAAAGGCCCTAAACTAACTAAAATAAATTATTAAAATTCTGAAACATGTTGGCAAACTACAAATTATTCCTACAAGCAGAGAGTACAGTAGTGTGATGTTAGTCAAGAATGAAATTTGTCTAAGCCAAAATATTAGAGAGAAGGATAAGGTAACTGACCAGTGAATAATTTGAGAAAAGTAGCCTAATTGAGTATGGGTAAATCCTCAAATAATTAGTATATTTTAAATAAAAAAATAAATATTATACATATACGGGATGGGTTTGTTACCCGCACCGGACCCAACGGATTTTTCAAAAGCGGACCTGTAACCCGCCCCGGGACCCGCCTGACCGGGTCTAGACCCGCCCCTTGCCATCCTTATTGGTGAACATAAAATATCACGCGATTTCCTGTTGGCATAATAACCTCAGTTAAATTGCACTACCAAAAAGTCAATGAGTTAGGTTCTCTGGCTGACTAATAAAAGTCTAAAACATGGAGGATAACGCAATCCTAGTACGTTGGACCTTTTTAACACTATCCTACGTTGGACTGATTAACCAAAATAAAACACAAAACAGAGTGACACTCTGTGACGTTAGAATCTCAAATTACCAAACTTCCTAACAAATCGGAACTCAAAATATTTTACCTGGTCTTATAAAATCCCAACAAACTGATACCTAGTGTTCACACTGCAAAACCCTAAAAAATCTTTATCCATACGTATAAATTATAATTATGATAAATACTCTCCCATTTCTTGATCAAAAAACATGCTTCTAGATATACACGTTCTCATACAGACTTTCAAGCCGAATATTCCTATCTGGTTCTATTCATATAAATAAAGCTTAATTAATTGATTAACATGACAATTAAGGGCGGCACAACACCTGCCTGTGCTGTTTGCAAATACCAAAGACGAAAATGTAGCCCCAATTGCCCCTTAGCCCCTTATTTCCCAGCGACTCAACCCAAAATGTTTCAAAATGTGCACCGTCTTTTCGGTGTTTCGAATATAACCAAGATGCTCGACAACTTAAAGAACGATGATCAGAAAGAGGACGCCATGAAATCCATCATTTACGAAGCTGAAATGCGCCACAGGTTTCCGGTTCACGGCTGTACCTTGGTCATAAACCACCTTCGTCTTCAATTGCAGTGCGCAGTTGAAGAACTTCGCCATGTTTACGCGCAGATTGCTGCGTGTAAACAACAAATGATTAATAAGCAAGTTAATCGCCCGGAATTTTGGCCTTCAGCTCAGATGGAAGTTGGTTCCTCCAGCTCTCAAATGCAATCGGTTGGAAATGTTGTTGCGCATGAGGAACAATTGAATAAACAAGTTGATCACCTGTCGACTTTGAATTTTTGGACTTCGGCCCAGATGGATGTTGGTTCCAGCTTTCAAATACAATCAGTTGGAAATGAATGCCTTAACCAGGTTTTCTTGAATGATAATATTGGTGATGTTTATGGTCAGCTTCCGGATGATATAGCTAGGCAACTGATGGGATTAGATTCTTGTTCTGATACAATGATGACAACAATCCAATCACAAATGGATGCATTTGCTATTCAACAACATAACAATGTATTTTCCGACAATTTTGAAGGGATAGATGATCGACAATCTTACATTAAAGCGGCATTTGAATCAAGGTATAATATCAATAAACTCTTTTTTTTAGCTATATATATTGTGTTTTTATTTAAATGAAATTTTTTTAATTTAAATGGTTTGATTCTATAATGTTTTTTTATATGATTTGATTCTCCTTTAGAACTGATAAACTGGGCTTTCAATTCTGTAAATGAAAGAAACTAGAAAAAGAAATCATTGCTAATAATAAATGATGTAGAAAACTTAGTTGATTCCTAATAATATTAAGAGATTGAGAGAAACAAAATATAACATTCACATTTTAATTGGTTTTCTTCACTTTAAAAGAAATCATTGCATATAACATTTTTTTTATTAATTTTCTTTACTTCTTTTTTAACAAAACAACATTTCATGATACGTTGCATTAATAGCAATTACCCCTTTGCCATGACGATTTCATGGGCAGTTTAGAATCATCATTCAAGGATACTATACAATCGGCTGTTGAGAACATTTCCAAGAGCGAGCTAATGCAGCCGCAAGCTTCCGTCTCACTACTGTCCATTAGAATGATAGTTCTAAAATTTTGAACACTGTTGCCCCTTTTTATGTCTAGTTAATGTTCTTTTCCAATGTTTTGATATCTACTTAAAAGCTTTTGAAGTTTTGACCAGTTTCTGAGTACTTTGTATATTTGAGACCTGTGTATTAATAAAACTCCTCTATGATCATTCTGATTTTTCAAAACTGGTTACAGAGTAGAGATGTCCAGAAAGGAAGCAGATTCAACAGTGGCTAGCAGAGAAAAAAAGCCAAACATGGAGTAAATATTTTCTTAAAGATAACCAAGTCTAGATGACATCAAAGGTATTTCAATCTCCCAGCTTTTTAAACTGCCAGAAATAGAGATTTACAGGTAAATAACTTACCGTGTGATTTACAAAGGGGTAAATGACTTACTAACAGATTGAAGCATATTGCACATTGTCATTTCTGAGAGTATTAGACACAATATGAGAACACAACAACCATTTCCTTTGACAATGAAGGTAGAACCCAACAAGAGTACACACAGATATAGTTTAGACGAGAGTATCATTTCTTTGTGTCAACCTACAGTTTGGATAGTTTGGATTTCTCGTTCCGTACCATGTTTCATCTGGTGTTTCTATATACCAAATGAACGTCTGTCGTCATGTGTATAATAAATAATAATGACGTCATATTTTACCCGAGGCATTCAACTGATATATTTGAAATACCAAATAAAATACGATATGGAATAGAAGATCCCATTTGGTCAACCAAAAATCGAATCTCCTATTCCATTTTCTAAATGAATGATAATAGGGGTGCACATTCGGTCGGAACCGAACCGAACCGACCAAACTTTCGGTTAACCGAACACCGAAATTGCCCAAAATAGCAAACCGAAAACCAAACCGAAATTCTCGGTTCGGTTCGGTTTTCGACCGAAGTTTGTTCGGTCAGTTCGGTTCGATTTCAAATAGACCGAAATTTAATGAAAATTAAAAAAAAAAAAACTGTTAGTCCACTAGACCAATATAACCTGCTAGTCCACTAACATCAAAATATTAAATAATTGAAAACAAAGTGCAAAGCAAAGCCAAAATAAGTAAAAATTTCAACCCTTTTTAATTTCACTGTGAGTGTTGCTTCAGA
Organism: Rehmannia glutinosa; assembly: GCA_016081115.2. Taxonomy (NCBI): domain Eukaryota; kingdom Viridiplantae; phylum Streptophyta; class Magnoliopsida; order Lamiales; family Orobanchaceae; genus Rehmannia; species Rehmannia glutinosa. Next base: position 22,501,836 of record CM071930.1, read on the forward strand.
CTTCAGAGTCGCGTATAGGAGGGGAAGGAAATAACTTAGAAAAATTTCAACCCTTTTTAATATTCTTGAATTTCAGTCTCTGTTTTTGTGTTTGCTACTTCAAAAAAAGCACTTTTGTGAAAGGGAAAAAAATCACTTTTTTTGGGTTGGAAAAAAACACTTTTGTGAAAGGAAAAAAAAGCACTTTTTTTAAACTAAAGCATCCCAGCAGCAGCGCCCTCCCAAACCCTAGGTGAGTTTTATTTATTTTTATATATATATATATATATATATATATATAAAGTTCGATTTTTCGGTCGGTTCGGTCAACCGATCCTCCTCATCCAAACCGAAACCGAAAACCGAACTTGACCAAACTTAAAACTGAACACCGAACTGAACTTTTCGGTTCAGTTTCGGTCCAAACCGAACGGTCGGTTTCGGTTCGGTGCGGTCGGTTAACCCGGACTGTGTGCACCCCTAATTGATAACACTGAGATTAGCATGTCTTGTTGACTATTTTGAACATGATTATCTTATATACATGTGTCATAAATCTAAAAATGGAATATGAAACTTAAATTTCTATCCAAGTGGGATCTTCTATTTCCAATATGTTTGTTATTTTGTTTGATCACGTATTCCAACATTACCGTTGTTACCATTACACGCCAAGTGTATAAAATGTTGCAATAAGAGATGAAACATGACGAAAAACACATGAAATTGTTGACCACTCAAAAATAAAATAAAAATGAATCAATTTAAATAACGGAAGTAAAAAACAAAAATACCCTTTCCTAAAGTGGGGTGACTGCAATGTGTATTAGATGATCTCAAATTCCCATGTGGATCTCCTATTCTCTGTTGTGTACGAATTACGATATACTTATCTAGTGTGTAAGATGATCTCATATTCCAATGTGATCCCCTATTTCCTATTATGGTCTCCTGTTGTGCACGATATATTTATCTAGTGTGTAAATTCACCATGTGATGCTACGCATTTAAGTTGATGTCATTATTGTACACATGACATTCACAAGATATACGAAAACACCAAATGAAATTGTAGGAAATAGCAGACCGTCCTGAGGGAGGACCTAAGATGGGCAGTTCAGAATCACCATTCATGGATACGACACAATTGGCGGCAGAGAACATTTCCCATAGCGAGCTAAAAACTGCTGCTGCAGGCTTCCATTTCACTACTGTCCATTAGAATGATAGTTCAATCTAATGATAGTTCAACTGGTTTTAAATTTTTAAATGGGCTCTTTGTTGTTGCTCCTTCTTAAGCCTAATTAAATTTCTTTCAATGTTTTGATGGCTACTTTTAGGTTTTTTTAAGTTTAGACCAGTTTCCGAGTACTTTGTATATTTGAGACCCATGTATTAATAAAATTACCTCTATTATTATTTTGATTTTTTATAACTCGTTACAAACTAGAAATATCCAGAAAGGAAGTAGATTCAATTGTGGCTAGCAGAGGAAAAATGCCAAACATGGAGTATTCTATCAAGTAAAGAGAGCCCAATATTATTTTTTCATGTCTAAAGAAGTCTCTAGACAACAAAAGGTATTTCTATCTCACAGCAAATTGGTAACAACTATTTCAATTGCCAGAAATAGAGATTTACAAGTAAAGTACATTGTGATTTACGCACGCACTACTACAAAAAAGCAAATAGATATTCGTTATAACCCGATGTAATATTAGACAGACAAACCGATGTCGAAGCCCCTGATGTAGGGGGACTTTTCACTACGGTTTAAAACTGTTGCCGAAGCGTTAACAGACATCAGTCGTAACCGATGTCTATTACAAAAACAAACCGTTGTTAAAACCTCTAATGTTAAAAACCAAGACTTTTGACAGCGTTTTATAACCGATGTCCTTTCAAAATGGAAATCAATTTTTCCCAAAACTGATGTCTTTGATTTATATGACAACGGTTAAAAAGCGTTGTTGCTTTGTAAAGACAATGGCTTTGAACCGTTGTCTATTAATTTTAATAACGTTTATTTAAATGGAAATGTTGTCTGTTTAAGTTAATGCATAAAAAAAATACCAAAGAGGATAGATAATAAAATAAGTAAAATTAACAATATTAGAAATAATAATTAGATCATATCAATAATACAAAGTTGCAAATGTAGCCATAAAAATAACCAAGTGTATTACAAATATTATAAAAAACTACAAGGATTGCTTTCTATAAAGCCACTAAAAATTCAAATGAATTTGAATTCTACCAACCAACAAAAACCACAAAGTGAATAGGTTGTTGCACCTCTCCTCTTTCTCTTCCATTAGTACCAATATCTGTTACAAGACTGCAAGATTCAATGCCAACATAGTGAGCCAACAATATACCTTTTGTGGTTTGAGACCTGATGAGATTCAGAATGTAGAAATGAAGAACAATGGTTTTGAGGCGGTGGCGGCCTGCAGGGGCGGAGTTAGACTCGAAACTTTGGGGGGGCTAAAAAAGTTTTGGGAGGCTAAATCAATAAAAAATAAATATTTAGTACTAAAAATTAATATTTTAATAAAATATACATATAATTAATTGAGTTTCAAAACTTTTGGGGGCTAAATCAATAAAAAATAAATATTTAGTACTAAAAATTAATATTTTAAAATAAAATATACATATAATTAATTGAGTTTCAAAAATTTTGGGGGGGCTAATGCCCCCTACACAAGGGAAGGATACGTCCCTGGTCGCCTGCTCCGCGGCCAGCCAATCTCCCTGCAAGATCAAGTAACCATTTTTACAAAAGCTATGGCATCATGATCTAATTATTTGCAAAACAAAAAAGGGGAAGTATGAAATCTAGGCTTCAACGACTTTCACAAGAATATTTATGGGGTTTATACCACAACTATGCAGTTTAATATACAGAAAGTGAGGACGTGAGAAAGTAAACTCACCATGCATAATCTAACATCATGGAAACTAAAGATAAGTAACACAATATGAACACAGACCAATTATTTTGTTAAATTATTTTGCAATTATGGGCCATATTCCAATCACCGTAGTTTCCAATATTTAACAATCATCCCCAACCTCACAAAAATCCCAATTATATTTATATTTCCATCTGAATCCATTTAATAAATGAAATCTAAAAAATATATAAAATGGAAGCTACGCATTTAAAAAGCTAAATGGAATCAATAACTCATCCCAATAAATGTGCTTCAATCAGAAAATTACAAGCATAGGAAAAAACATGTAAATCAAAAGGCAGGCATGCACTATTAGTCCCCGGTGCTCATCCCTGCAATTAGATAGCTCCACGACCAATCTCGAGGATTGAGAGCGTAGAACCCCAAATTTCCACTACTGGTAATATATTAAATTATGTCTGTGTATTTATTTTGTATGGGATTTTCTTATAATAGTTAAGTTTTAAGTGCGGCTCGAATTTTATTGTAGATGATATATCATGAATATCGTGTAACCCCAACTACAATTATAAAAGTTTTAAATATTCTAGGCCTTAACTAGATACAAATATAAATACATTAATAATAGAGAGAGAACAGGAAGTCGTCTTATTGATTCAGTTTTTAGGCCACCTTAGCTGACAATGAGATATATTTGATAAAAACAAAGGATTTGGCCTAACTTAGTGGTTAAGTCAGGCTAAATTGCAATTTTGTCCTGTATCTTTAGGCCAGTTGCAATTTTAGTCCTTTAACTATTTAGAGTTATAATTTTGGTCCTGGACAATTTTGCCCTTATGGCTGAATAACAATTTTGGTCATTTATCTTTCCAAAGGTAGCAATTATAGTCCTATAACTTTCGAGAATTAGCAATTTCAATCCTTTCATACCATAGCTATTTTTAATAAACCCAAATTTCATAGATTATGTTATAATTTGTTGCCCCAAATTATTAAATAATACCAGCAACCTGAACAACTGATGTTGTAATTGATGTTACAACACCGTTTTTGACACCGGTATTTCTGCACAGCGGAAAATAAAAAACACAACGATATTAACGTGGTTCGGATTAAATAATCCTACTCCACGAGGCCACGCCCAGAGAAAAATCATTTCACTAATAATAAAGGTTACAGAGTATAATAATTGGACTTAAATAATTTAAAGACTCCTTACTTGAATCGTCGTCGTTCTCGAACTCCCTTTATTTTCGCCGAAATTATTCTTCCAAAAATCCGCTTCAATGAAATCCCTTCACTGTTGGACGCCTCCAAATCGCGGATCGTTTTCGTCCCGAAGACTCACCTTTTTCCTCCCGAAGAATGAATACGCGTACGTAGAAACACGAAGATGATCTATAAATTTATAAAATAAATCTCTTAAAGCTCCCAAATATGACTGCTGAATATTTTCTCGTTAAAAGCGTGAGAAAATACTCTGTATACTACTAGATAAATATATAGGCTAACAATAGTCCTATTCCTATGCTAATCACGACTCCTAAACTTATTACAATTGTTGTTTGACTGGTCCATCAAATCTTTTCATTCCCAGGATAAGTATCCTTATTTGATACAAACTCCAACTTGTCCTTACTTTTATCTTCTTGTGAGCCAAGATTCCTTTATCAACAAGAAGTCCTTAAGTCATAGGAATACACATGACACCAACCTTCTCATTATCACCACTAATCAAAATAATTACTTTGACAAAAATTGACAATCAACTCACGTCCAAGGACTTAACATTCTCCCCCTTTGGCATTTTTGTCAAAACACGTCTAACTTGATATCAAGAAAAGCAGTTATCATGTGAAAATCAAAACATCATCTGCTAATATCCAAATGAACACATCAGACAACCTTTAACCATTATCATTAATTTAATAAAACTAAATGTACTAAATGCCAACCTGCCAAAGGAACACGTCACACAACATTTAAAGCATTATCATTCAACGCGTTTTGTTTCAATTTTTACATGCCAAAAAAATGAGTAAATGGATTAGCAGTACTCCCCCTTAATATGAAGTAGACAGGCTCCCCCTCAAATGGATAGTATCATTCTCTAAATAAAAACAGCATAGCTCCCCCTCAACCAAATACTCCACACTTATACTTCCCCTTTTTGGCAAAAATGGCTAAAAGTACATAAAATTTCCTTAAATTCATTTAATCAACTCAAGGGGTTCACCAACCACTTTCACAAGGTTTCACAGAATTAGAGACATGGAGAGTTGGACAACGGAAAAACTGAACCTCGTTTCTCCTTTGAACTTTACTAGCCTTCGTATTTTCCAAGACAAGAGAGAGAAGAAAAACTATAATAAACAAAAATAATAAAAAGAATATGCCTAATGCATGAATGCAAATCACAAGCAAATTATGCACTAGGGATGGCAATGGGGCGGGGAATCCCCGTTCCCCGCGGGGATCCGCCCCGAATGGGGCGGGGATTCCCCGAATTTTTCCCCCGTGGGTGCGGGGATGGGGAAAATTTTATCCCTGTTGGTGGGGACGGGGCGGGAACGAGGATGGTATTCCCCGCCTCGTGCCCCGCGGGGACCCGAAGGTATGCTATTACAATAATACCCTTAATATATTATAAATATATCAAATTATATATATGAAATGGTAAAAACCTAGGCTTTTTCTCCTCCTCTAACTCTCATTAGCGCCGCTCCATAGTCCCCACTCCCCACATTTCTCATCTCTCCCATTCACAACCAAGTCCAGCCGAGGAAGTTTCATCACAGACGTGAAAAAATAAAGGCAGCAAAAAGTGAGCTCCACTATTGAAGGCTTGAAGCTTTTAACACCAAATCTTATGTTGTTGCTATCAAATTAAAAACCATTTTTTTATAATTTTGTTTCCAACATCGCAGGTGTTTGCTTAGAAATGTACATCTGTTTGAAAATTCTTTTAGTTTCACATTTGAATGTTGACTAGATTTGTTATGTTTTTTTCTGTTTTTTTTTTGTTGAGTATTACTCTTGTTTTTATTATATTTATTATTTTTGATTTCTTATTTTGTATGCTCAAAATTTACAATGGTATTATGCATTTCTGCTCTTTTCCCCCCCATAATTTTCAGAATTATCTTTATCAGATTTGTGCTCCTCTCGGAAGCACTTCTTATGTTGTTTTTATTATGTTTATTATTTATTCTTTATCATTCATTTATTTCATCTAAAAAACGTGCTTTGTTACTTTTGTTTGCAATTTATGTATTTTTGTTAAATATTTATAATGGTTGAAAATACTAAAAAATATTATTTTTTCTTAAAAGAAAAAAATTAAATCGGGGAACGGGGATCCCCGCGGGGATGGGGATCCCCGCGGGGATGGGGAAACCCGCGGGGATGGGGACGGGGATTCCCCGCGACCGCGGGGACGGGGATGGAGATTGCTCCCTCGCCCCCGCCCCGCCTCATTGACATCCCTATTATGTACACACAAAAAATAAACATGTCAATTTTTATCAGGCGGATTCCAAAGAAATCAAATATCTGACCAACAATCCAAAATTTCCTAATAAATCTGACAAGCCAAAGTCTCCAGAATCTTCAATTTTTTTTTGTCGATCCCATTTTCTTTTTTTTTCTCTCAAGGACGTTCGTTCAAGGCATGCTTCCACTAGGTTTAAATTTTGAATTTCCTTTCAAAAATTCCTATGGTGGTTTCCCATACTCATATTTGTGCCGCTGTTTTACGTAAAAGACAAACATGGGGCTCATGAATGCTCCTAGTTACTAAGCAGCAACAACTAGAGGAGTATAACCTCGATTGATCCCTTTTTTTTTCTTTTTTCTTCACACTCATATTTGTACTGCCGTTTTACGTAAGAGACAAACATGGAGCTCATGAATGCTCCTAGTTACTAAGCAGCAACAACTAGAGGAGTATAACATCAATAAATCTCTTTATATATATATATATATATATATATATATATATGAAGCAATATTGGAATCATCAAGATTCTAAGGCTAGACAGTTAAATAAAGTCCTTTCAGATAGATGTCAAAAAAAGATTTCAAGGAAATCTAAATTAATATATTACCATTATGCAACATGTCTAATGTAATCCTAAATGATGCGTAAAAAGTAAAAAACAACCTATCAAACTACAAAAATGCAAAACAACACGCATCACATAATGCAAATATCCAACAACTTTCTTAAAGAAATAAAACTTTCTGCCTCTAAAGCCTTGGTTAATCTGTCAACCATTTTATTCTCAGTCGAAACATGTTCAATTAATACTATTCCACTCTAAACATATTCTCTAATAAAGTGATTCCATGCATTAATGTGTTTTATCCAAGAGAGATGTGTTGAATTTTTGGAAATATTATATGCACTTAACCCATCACAAATCACATTCACATATTTTTGAGGTTTTCCATAAGAAAAATTCACACACTTCAAAGAAAGTATAGAGACATAATTGGATGAAGATATGATATTGTTATCAAGTAAGAGACACTTCCCTGGAGTACTTCTGTAATGATCAATTTCTCTGGTCCGGATAACATATCTATCACTTTTGAGATTTTCTGGCAGTTTCAGGTTTGATGTCGGACAGTCATGTTCCAACATGGGTTGCGACATGGAATTTTTCTTATGCTTAGATACTTCCAGAACAGAACATGTATCCCCAAACTTCACCAACTGCTTAATTTTGTGGTTCATGCAATTGGTCTCTTCCAGACTTGTGTTGCGACATGAATTGTGATGTTCCAACCTGTAACAATTATCAGAGCTTCTTTTTCCTTGCAAAACACACTTGTTAGTTTGTCAAAAACTTCACATAAATCTTTTGCAAATCTAACAAAGAGATTTTGATCACATAATTGACTAATACTAATCAAATTTGTGTTCAAACCATCAATCAACAACACATTTTCAAGTATACGCAAGCTCTTAACATTTAGAGACCCTATTCCCATAACCTTCCCTTTTGCCCCATCCCCAAAACTCACAAAACCTTCATCAATTTTCTGAAAATTAGATAAGTTATTCCTATCACAAGTCATGTGTTTAGAACAACCACTATCAAAGTACCATGAAGGACTTGTACATGCTTCAATAGATATGTTCGCAAAGTTACACATAAGATCAGACTTTCTTATCCATACTCTACGAGAAAAATTACTTTAGAAATCACTTTTAACTCTAAGTGTTCGTTTAGGAGCACATTTAGGGCCATGTTGGAAATTTCTGGAAAATGATTTTCGAGCATGCTTATCATACCAAAGATCATTATGCAACTTATAACAATTAGGGCGAATGTGACTGACTATATTGCAATAATAACAAGTAGGAACAAACCTTTTACCATTTGGTTGTTGAACAGTAGAATTCTTACCAGATTGTGGAATCGGGGGAATTGAATTTGCACCTTTGATGAATTGAATATCATCTTTTGAATTCCTTTTTGAGTTAGAGCTTTCACCAATATAACCTAAGCCTTGACGGTTTCCTCCCAATTTACCAATCGAGAGGATCTCGTTAAACTTGATTTTACCTGTGTTAATCTTAGACAAAGAAGCCTTAGCATCTTTCAATTCAGCAAAAGTGTCTTCAAGTGTTTTGTCTTTTTATGCAATTTGGTCCCTACAGTGTTGGACCTCATGGTCCAACATCGCATTCTGACAGGAAAGTTCAGCAATCTTTTCTTCAAGAGATTTTTTCATGCAGCAAATTTCAATAAATTTTTCAAACATCTGCTTGTACATATCTTGGACCTCCTCTTCACTATGAACATCATTCTCACTGCTATAATCAGAATATGAATCAACCAGTTCATCAATACTTGATTTCTTGTTACCTTTTGATGCAGTAACTGAACTGTCATCAGTTTTTATTGGTGTCGGAACTGATGTTGCAACATGACTTGCGACATGGCATGTTCCAGAAAAATCAGCATGTCCGTGATCCAGAATCATGATGAGTGCAGCATGATTGCTCACTGCTTCTTTTTCATCTTGTGTATCCTCTGATTCTACATCACTCCATGTGGTGTTTAAGGATTTGTCTTGTCTTTTAAGAGTGTTGGCACATTCGGCTTGTATATGACCATATCCTTGACATTCCCTACATTGGATTCGTTTGTTTTTCCAGCCAACACTCGAAGAAGAAGGATTAGAAGTACTTTTATTATTAGGAAAACTTGAATTCTTACCAGATTTAGAATTTTTATTTTCTTCCATCCACTTCAAGAATTTTCCAAAGTTCTCTTCAAGAAAATTTACTGCATCAGCCATGTCAAAACCCGATGTTGCAACATCACTTGCAACACCAGTCTGTAGTGCAATCCCTATGTCTTTCGGCTGCTTGTTTTGACAATGATTCATCTCGAATGTTTGAAGAGACCCCATGAGTTCATCAAGACGCATTTGAGTAATGTCTTTGGCTTCTTCAATTGCCATCACCTTACTTGAGAATCGCTTTGGCAATGATCTAAGTGTTTTCTTTACCAACTTTGTATCAGAATATTTCTCACCTAAAGCATAAGATTCGTTTGCGATGTCACAAAGTTTGTCATTAAAATCTGCAATAGTTTCGTCTTCCTCCATTCTAAGAGTCTCAAATTGAGTTGCAAGCATCTGGAGTTTAGAAAGTCTAACTTGAGCGATTCCTTCATGTGCAACCTCGAGTATATCCCAAGCTTCCTTGGCCGTTTCACGATTTGCAATAAGCCTGAATTGATTGGCGTCAACGGCACTGAAAATCGCATTCAAGGCTTTGGAATTGGCATGAACCAATTCAATCTCATCAGATGTCCAAAGTGATCTTACTTTTGGGACAGTTTCCTTCTTCTCGTTTTTCGTAGTTGGATGTTCCCATCAATTCACAATCGATTCCCAAGACTTTTCATCCACTGATTTGATAAAGGCACGCATACGAGCTTTCCAGTAAGAGAAATTTGAACCTTCTAACAACGATGGGCGAACAACCGAACCTCCTTCGCGTAGTAGACTCATCTTCACAAATAATGACAACAATTTAATCCAAGATCAAAACCAAGTATATCTGGTAACCCGCTCTAGATGCCACTTGTTATAATTTGTTTCCCCAAATTATTAAATAATACCAGCAACCTTAACAACCGATGTTGTAATTGATGTTACAACACCGTTTTTGACACCCGTATTTCTGCACAGCGGAAAATAAAAAACACAACGATATTAACGTGGTTCGGATTAAATAATCATACTTCATGAGGCCACGCCCAGAGAAAAATAATTTCACTAATAATAAAGGTTACATAGTACAATAATTGGACTTAAACAATTTAAAGACTCCCTCTTTGAATCGTCGTCATTCTCCAACTCCCTTTATTTTCGCCGAAATTATTCTTCCAAAAATCTGCTTCAATGAAATCCCTTCATTGTTGGACGCCTCCAAATCGCGGATCTTCTTCTTCCCGAAGACTCATATTTTTCCTCCCGAAGAATGAATACGCGTACGTAGAAACACGAAGGTGATCTATCAACTCATAAAATAAATCTCTTAAAGTTCCCAAATATGACTACTGAATATTTTCTTGTTGAAAGCGTGAGAGAATACTCTGTATACTACTACATATATATAGGCTAACAGTAGTCCTATTCCTATGCTAATCACGACTCCTATACTTATTACAATTGTTGTTTGATTGGTCCATCAAATCTTTTCATTCCCAGGGATAAGTATCCTTATTTGATACAAACTCCAACTTGTCCTTGCTTTTATCTTCTTGCGAGCCAAGATTCCTTTATCAACAAGAAGTCCTCAATTCATAGGAATACACATGACACCAACCTGCTCATTATCACCACTAAACAAAATAATTAGTTTGACAAAAATTGACAATCAACTCACGTCCAAGAAATATGGAGTAAACAGATTATGAGAAATTTCATTTTCTGACACCTATTTTGTTCGTGGCATTGTTACGCCTACTTTGATCCAGTCTCTATTCAGAGGTTTTAAGTGGATCATGTTAAGTTTACAGCCTATAAACTCAATAGGGCATACTTCTGCAAATGTTTCATAATTTTAAATAATTTGATTACAGACTAAGGTTTTGATAAAACGGATATAGTCCATTACGACCATATCAGACCCAATACGCTTCCGTAAAATTAATAAATCCCTTAAAATGCATAAATTTCTTTGACCAAAACAGCACCAGGTGAGATGGCTCGCAACACCACCAGTCGGAAAATTACTGCCCCTAGACCGTTTCACAAACAATTCGTACTGTTCAACTTCAACCAACAGGGAGGATGATCTACAAGTTATCCGACTCCTTCAGCAACTTCTCAGCACAACCTTGGTTCATTTTCTACTCCAGGTGTATAAGATAATTCTTCAAAGGGATAAATTAATAGAACATTATGAACACATATTATTGAAGCAAAACCCATTTTTATTAAGAATTTGAAGAAATATTTATTATATCAGTAATCTCCTTTTGGGAGGAGAATAATGGTTTAGCCTCTCATTAATGAGGCTTTCACTCGAAAATACATAAAACTTAAGAAAACTAAACACTCAGATATTACAAATTTTTCACTCAGATTTTTATTCTAAGAAAACTAAGGGAAATGTTCGATGTCCTCAGCTTTCTTCAACTCTCGTTATTTATAGACTTGAATCCGGACTTGAAAGGCAGATTTCAAATCTTGTTGAAGTATATGACGTCACTGCTTACGTTATATTCCTGAATTATTGCCTCGCCAGCTGTTTTCTTTTTCCTCCATGTGACTCAGCCTATGTGATAGTTGTCGGGGAATCATTTAAAAATTTGGTTTGCGTGGTCCCCAAGGATGACGCGTCTTGTGAGTTGGGCCCTTATCCTTTCCAGCTGTATGGTTTTGTCGGTGGGTTTGGGTCGAAATCCTTTCCAAAACTCGGGCTCTTTCTGTTCAAGGCAAGCCTAACAGATTCGATCAATCCAACGTCCAACATGCGCCTTGTTACAGAATTTTCAGTAAGTTTCTTTACTGGCCGAAATCTTGTTTTCCCATAGAATTCTTCTCTTTGTCTCAAAAAGTTCCTCTGCAAATCCTGTTGTTGATCATGTCATTGAATTCAGAAGGAAAGATCCATTTGCTGAATTCTGGAAATACTTGAATGGATACTTGACTTTGTCCATTTCAGTTAGACAAACACAAAGTCCCCATGCTCGCCTTGTAGAAGTTTCGTCTTCTGAGATTGCTCCTACTAGTAATGGTACTTCTTCCGGTGAAGCTGCTTTAATGTATTTCAAAGTATTTCCATCCGGTCTTCTAAGCTTGATAAAATGAAAAGCTTCATTGAAACATATCTTTGCTGGTTCTGGAGCTGCACTGGTAAAATACAATTCCAAAATGTCTCCTCTGGCCAAATGTGGATTATTGGCCCAAGTCTCGTAAACCACTTCCCAATCCATTTTGGTAACTTGGAAATTTAGGGAATCCTGGTGACACAAGATATATTGAAGCTAAAGCTCCAAAAGTATACCATTCTTGTACTTCATTTGGATGACTTCCTAGTTTCATCCAAACTCTTGGATATTTTCCTGAGATATCAACCATGGTTTTTTCTGTGTTAATACCTCTTCTTGTAATCAATTTCTCCCATTGTCGCTGATAAACCTGCATTGGAGAAATCTTAATCTCGTCAGTTTGAACCTTAGATTTGCCTGTCTGTGGCCTAAAATTCAACTCTCTCTTTAACCCTAGAGGTGCTGGGTTGACTTGAAGACTCGGGTTGTGACACTGGAGCTTCAACATTCATTACAGTTTGTACACCCTCAGATGATGCATCACCTACAACACTTGTGATTATGGTATTTGAATCCATAACCTCTGGGTTAGAGCCCCATTCTCTAACCGCCCCTTTCTTGTTGTAGGAGATGCGGCCTGGAGGAGAGGCCCTGGCGATCTTAAGAACAATTGTCTTTGAGCAAACTGGCAAGCTCGTATTTGACTTAGAAATGGATTTCTGGCCAGCCTGTTGAAGTCGTCCAGCAACTTCTGCATTGAGACATAACGTCCCAAAATCTCGTTCTAGACTCTCCAGGTTTTCCCTAAGACGTCTTACTCATTTAAGGACATCGTTAGCAACGCGTCCTTCCATCTCGTGTCAAAAAATATGCAAGAATATTTTCATGAGATTTTATAATGACAATATCATAATCATAATATTGACATTCAGCTTGCCATCTAAGTAATCTAGTCTTTTCTGGTTTTGATTCAATTTTATTTTTCAGAAAAGCCTTGATACTTGAATTATCAATTCTTAAAGTAAACTTTTTAGCCAGTAAAAATAAAGGCCATTTTTTGAAAGCCTTTGTGACTGCAAATAATTCTTTCTCATTGATATGTCATCCATTTGCTTCAGTATCTGTAAATACACCGCTGCAATATCTACATGACACTTCTCCATTTGGTGAGGCTTTCGTAAGGACTGCTGCCCACCAATAATCACTGGCATCTGTATATAGAACCAGTTCATCCTCGTCTTGTGGAATTGCAAGTTTTTAAAGCCTTTTAAAAACTTTCTTGAGTTGCTTTAATCCTTTTTGATGTTCATCATCCCATTTAAAAATAGCAACTTTTTGAGTAATGGGGTGAACACCTTCTTGTAATGTGCCAGATTGTTTATCATCATTCCAGCAAAATTAACAATTCCGAGAAAACTTTGAAGTTGCTTCTTGTCTTTGAGCGTATCTGGAAATCCTTGTATCTTTTCCATAATGTGGCTTTGTAGGATGATTCCAGATTCGTCTATTTTAATTCCGAGGAATTCAATATGTCTCGTAGCAATCACTGCCTTCTTCTCTAAAAGCACTAATCTTTCATTGTGACAAATATCTAAAAATATCGTCAAGTGCTTGAGATGCTCCTTCATGTTCTTTGATGCGATAAGAATATCATCGATATACACTAACATAAAATTGAAATAATCCTTGAAGAGATTATCCATCTTCCTTTGATATATCTGGGGTGCGTTAGCCAATCCCATTAGCATCACGTTCCAAATATAATGTCCTTGTTGTGTGGAAAAAGTTGTAAACTTCTTACTTTCTTCCTCCATTTTAATCTGGTAAAATCTAGACTTGCAATCGAACTTTGAGAATATCTTGGCACCTTTGATGCAGTTAACCAGATGTTCTCTGCTTGGGATATAATATCCATCGAATTCCAAAATGTTATTAATCCTTTTGTAATTAATAACAAGCCTTGGCTTTCCTCGTTTGATTTCTCCATGGTTCCTGACTAAAAATCATGGATTGCTGTATGGAGAAACTCCTGGTGAAATCAATTTAAGGTCTAGATATTCCTTAAGTATTTTCTGCATATCCTCACAATCCTCCTGGTTCATAAGGATTGGTTTGAATCTCACGAACTCTATTCCTTCCCTGGTTTGACCTTTAAGGATGCTTTGAGCTCGTTCTTATTCCAACATGCAAAAGGATTTTCATTATAATTTGTTGGGAAATTTATTGTTTAGATTTTGATGAATGCCATGTAAAACTTAGACTAGAAAGTTGGCACCCCATTTTCCTTGTAATTTGCAATGTAATAGATAGGGTTATACGAGTGAGTCAGTCGGTATGCCTGGACATACAAGAAGTCAATCGAGAAAATGAAGACTCATTTGTGAAACAAATGAGTATGGCAAGGAAGAGAAGTCAAGAACTCGATCAAGGAGTATCGGTGGGATACGATTGTGTAAAGTGTCGGTCGAAGTCAACTCAAGAAGCGAGTCTCAAGTTGAAGTATGGATGAGTCATCCATTGATTGGAAGCTAACTCGAAGTTACCTTACAGGGAAGTTAGAAAACGGCGGTCAAGTTAAGACAATCAAAAGAATCACATTTGCCGCAGAAGTCAAGAATATTACCTAAATAAGTAATACTTCCATGCTGGCATGTCTTAAAGTGTTTAGTCCCAGAAGCGTGCAAAAGGAATAAACCAATGGGAATCACTGCACCTCGTGTCAGACTCAAAAGCTGAACATTCATTTAATACGAGGAAATGTCAACATCAAGGACTGCAACAAGGCAAGCCAACGAACACAATTGACTTTTGAAAATCAGCCTATCTCTTCAACGGGCAGATTTTTGAAAGTTCACTATAAAAGGCTGAGGAATCACTTTGAGAAAAAGGTTACCTTGCATACCTGAGCATTCAAGCAATTATTCATACTGTAACCTGCAAAATATTCTCAAGTTATTCATCAAAATCCTCAAGCCTAACTCTCGAAGGAAATCAATCCAACACCAAGCTGTGAAGGAAAGACAACTTCAAACTGTTGAAGAGGAAACTTTTGAAGAATCAAAATTGGTCTACATTCCAAGGAGGATTGTAGAAAGGTTCAAGGTCGAACCAGTCTTAAGTCATTGGAAGGCTTCGTGATCAAATCCAAGAAGCTTGAGCAAGTGATATGAAGTAGCAAGTGCGCCCGCCCTGAAGAAGTCGAGTCGGGACGAGAAGCCGGTGTGTGACCAAGCATCTCCCGGACTGAGTCCCACAGATCAAGTCACCGTGTGATCAAGACTTGTATCGGGACCGATAACCACTTTGTACTGATCAATAGTTAGTGGATTCCTCCAGGAGTTGGAGAAGAGAGGAGTAGAAGAATTACCACATCTTCGAACCTCTATAAAAATTATTGTGTCATTTACATTTCAACATTTTTATTTCTGCATATTACTTTATATCGGTTGATAATTTGCTATCCAACTGATAATTTACCAAGTGCTAAAACCAAGTGTTAAAACAAATTTAAACCAAATTCAAGGGTGTTAAGTCTTCCGCTGAAAATCTTATCACAGCTAAGTTAAGGTTTAGACTAAACAGCTGAGTTATTCTATCTACAGCTCAATCGAGTATGTTGAGTGGCTAACCCTGCTGGTTAACTGACTTAGCTGTCCCTCAAGGACTTAGCTGTGTATTTAACTTTGTATTATTTTAAAAAGACTAAAATCGAAAAGTTGGTAAGGTTTATTCAACCCCCCCTTCTAAACCTTACTCACACCCCTTAGGACCTACAAGTGGTATCAGAGCGGTTTGTTCATTGAGCCTTCCGCACTAGTTACTGAACTAGATCTCCAATCTTTCATAGAAGTTTTTAACACTTGTTCTTTCAAAAGCCATTTTTTTTAACAGCAAAGTTATTATCATGGAAGCAAATTTGACACGCATTCCTATGTTCACCATTGAAGAATTTGATGACTGGAAAATACGTATGCAAGCTCATCTATCCGCTTTACATGATGAGATGTGGATAGTGATAGAGGATGGGCCACTGCAAATAATGAAGGTGAACACACATTTGCAAGGAGAGTCTGCTACTGCACAAGGAGAAGAGGTCTCTTTGCTCTAGACTAGCTATGGTTGAAAAACCAAGAGCTGAATGGACAAATGATGACAGAAAAAGATACAACCTAGACAATGTGGCCAAGGATATAATTTACAAGACTTTGGACAAAGCAATGTTCAATAAAGTCAAATCATGCAAAACAACAAAAGAATTCTGGGATAAACTAACTTTAATTTGTGAAGGATCAGAGCAAATTAAGGAAAACAAATTATCTGTTGTTGTTCAAAAATTTGAAAATTTTAAAATGCTTGCAGGTGAGACAATGGATCAGCTGGATGCTAGATTCACTGAAATTACAAATGAGCTCTCAGCACTTGTAAAGAAATACACACAAAAGGAAATGTGCATGAAGATACTAAGGAGCCTCCCAGCTGAGTAGGAAATGAAAACCATGGCTCTAAGGCACTCGATGGACCTATCAAAAATATCCAATCATGAACTATTCTCAGACCTCAAAGCTTATGAATTTGAGCTGAGAAGAAAAGATCAAGAGGAGATAGCTGTACCCAAAACAGCTGCACTTATAGTAAAGGATGGGAAAAGAGATGAGGTTAAGGAAGCCATTGACCAGGAGGAAATTGCCTTGATGGTTAAAATATTCAACAAGTTCTTCAACAAGAACTACAAAAGAAACAAAGGTGAATCCTCCAAGAAGGCATTCAGCTCTCTCCAAGTCAAGGAAGATAGGCCACCAAAGAGAGTTGAGTATCAAAAGGTCGAATATCAAAGAGTGACAACCGAAGAAATGAGAGAGCTGACCAAAAGTTGAAAACCTGTGTTGGAATTGCATAACAACAGGACATTTTGCTATTGACTGTCCATATCCTGTAGTCAATAAATACATGAATGAAGAAGAAAGAAGAGTCTTCAGAGAAAGAAGACAAGAAAAGAAAAAAGCAATGTTGGCTGCTGAGACAGCTAAGTCAAAGGAAGTAGCAGACTCAGAAAGTAGTGAAGCTGACTACTCAAGTGACTCTGAAGAAGAAGCCTTAATCTGTCTAATGGCTAAAGAACAAGATCAACTTGACCAAGAAGATGAGGTACACTATAACTCATCTCACTCAGATTCTAGTGATAGTGATTGTGACACACACACTTCATCACCCACTGATCTTTATGATTCATTAGGCAAAATGATGAAAGTCTTTGAGCACATTAAATCCTTACACACACTATTAAATGAGGAAAACAGCCAGATCAAAAGCCAAAACTCACAGCTGACTAAGGAGCTGAGTTCTCTAAGTCACATAGCTGATGAGAACAAAGAGCTGAAGGCTGAAAATACTAAACTAATAGCAGAAATAGCTGCTATAGAAAAGAGGGAAATTGATCTCAAAAATATGATTGCTTCATTCACAAAGACATCTAAATCATTGGATGACCTTATTATGTGCCAAAAAGAATGTGGAGATAAGACAGGCATAGGATTCAATTCCTTAGTGCACAAGTAAACTCCCAGAGTGATTTTGGAAAAAGGGTCTTCAAGTAATGAAGCATCTCAAAAACCCAAGACACCAAATGTTGCACCCACATTCACTCCAAAGCACAATCACAAACAAACTGGCCTTGGTTATAAAGGAAAAGGAAAACAACCAGTTGAGTATGCTGAGAGGACAGCTGAGAAGAAATCCAGCAGAGTGCCTCAGCAAACTCCAAACAGGAAATACTCTGTGAAGAAAAAACAGAGCTACCAGAAACCCCAGAAGTTCTATCAAAGGAAGACGTTAGAAATTAACCAAGCCAAGCTGATTGGAATAATGTGAAATATCAGCAAAGACCTATGGAATATATGCCAAAATGGCAAAGGCCTAGAACTCAGCAAAGGTCATTCCAAAGGCAAAAGAGCTATCATCAGCACTCATATGCACCCAAGCACTACACTCAGAAATACCACAACTACCCAAAGAAGGCAATTGCTAAAACTCACACACAGGCATACAGACAAAAGAGACAGCTGTATGAACCTAAAGCTCCCAAGCAATTTGCCAAAGTGAATTATGATTATGGCACAGATAGATGGCAACCTCTTAGAGTCAAATTATTTGGCTATAGGTTGGTTGGATCATCTTACAAGATTAACTAACCCCTTAGGACCCGCATACAAGTATGGGTACCTAAAAATTAATTTCCTTGATTGCGGGTTCAAGGAATTGAAAGTGCCAAGGAACCTGGTACATGGATAGTGGTCATTCCCGACACATGACATAAAACAAGAAAAATCTATCAAAATTCAAGGAGATTAGAGGCGCAAAAGTCATATTTGGAGGAAATGAAGCTCCAGGGGAAATAAAGAGGGACTGGATCCATCAAGAAAAATGGATTAGAAATCACAGATGTTGCATACGTTGAAGGCCTCAACTTCAACTTGTTAAGCATCAGCCAACTCTGTGACAAGGGCAATAATGTTGAATTCAATATAGGAGTGTGCCAAATCAAAGACACTGAATCAAATGAAGTAGTGTTGCAAGGATCCAGACAAAAGAACATGTATGTGGTAGATTGGTCGACTGCCACACCAAGCACTTGTCTGCTAGCAAAGAGTACAACCGAATTAAGTTGGCTGTGGCACAAGAAGCTGAGTCACCTGAACTTAAAGATAATTAACAACCTTGCAAGGAGTAATCTTGTAGAAGGACTGCCAGACTCAGTGTACAAGAAGGAAAGTGTTTGTGATGCATGCTAGATGGGGAAGCAGATCAAATCATCATTCAAAGAGAATTCAAGTCCATCTTCAACAAGGATATTGCATCTGTTACATATGGACTTATTTGGCCCAGTTGAACCAGCTAGCATAAGTGGAAAGAAATACACCCTAATGGTGGTGGATTACTATTCAAGATATGACAATCTTCATGTGCAAAAAGAAGGAAACTTTGCAGAAGTTACCTCAACTAATGAGAAGAGTTCAAAATGAGAAGAGTCAAACCATTATTAAGATAAGATCTGATAGAGGAACTGAGTTTGTCAATGGAATAATAACTCGATTTGTGTTGAAAATGGTATTGCTCATGAATTTTCTCGCAAGGACTCCACAAACAGAATGGAGTAGCGAAAGAAAGGAAAGAACTCTCAAGGAAGGCTCAAGGACCATGTTAGTGAAGCGAGGATGCCTAAAAGATTTTGGGCTGAAGCTATAAACACTACATGCTATACTCAAAATAAATGCATGATAAATAGACAGCTGATAAAGACTCCCTATAAGATTTGGACAGGGAGAAAGCCAAATGTTGCATATTTTAGAATATTTGGATGTAAATGTTTTATCCACAACAATTGAAAGGATAATCAAGGCTTTTGATGCTAAAGTCGATGAAGGTATCTTCTTGGATACTCAAATTGAAAGCAAAGCCTACAGTGTTGAACAAGAGGACTATGGTCACGAAGAGTCTATCCATGTAATTTTTGATGAACCTAATGTAAATGAAGAAGACATTGAGGAGCTAGCTGATAAGCTGAATCAGCCAACTATGCAGAAGAGTCCCTATGTTGAAGCTGAAGCTGAAATAATCAATCAAGATGAAGGTGAAATAGCTGAATCTCAAAGACAACTGGAAAATCTGCAGCTAAGCGATGATGAGAGAGCTGCTCAAGGTAATACAACTGCAAGACGACTGAACCCAGCTGACTTACTCCAACCTGATATGAGATGGCTGAGAGACCATCCACCAGAGCTAGTCATAGGAAATGTAAGAGATGGTGTAAGAACCAGATCCAGAGCTCAACAAGAATGATGAAATTTCCTGTCATTATAAATCATTTTTCTTGTAGTGTCCAGAGCTCAACAAGAAGCTATGTTCACTTGTTTTATTTCCCAAATAGAGCCAAAAGATGTGTCCCAAGCATTGGATGATACACATTAGATTCAAGCCATGCAAGAAGAGCTGAATCAGTTTGAAAGAAATAAAGTATGGGAACTGGTACAAAGACCAACCCATCAAAATGTCATTGGCACAAAATGGGTATTCAGAAATAAGATGAATGAGGAAGGTTCTGTGGTAAGGAACAAAGCAAGATTGGTAGCCAAAGGGTATTGCCAAGAAGAAGGAATAGATTTTGATGAAACATTTGCTCCTGTTGCAAGATTAGAAGCAATAAGGATGTTTTTTGCCTATGCTGCTCACAAGAACTTACCTGTATATCAAATGGATGTGAAAAGTGCATTTTTAAATGGATTATTGGAAGAAGAAGTCTATGTTGAACAACCTTCAGGATTTGAGCAGAAGACTCTTGGAGATAAGTTGTACAAGCTCAAGATAGCTCTATATGGATTGAAACAAGCACCTAGAGCATGGTATGATACATTATCTCAATTTCTAACAGATAATGGATTCACCAAAGGCAAAGTAGACAAAACACTCTTCAGAATTCAAGATGGAGAGAGTATACTGCTTGTTCAAATATATGTATATGACATCATTTTTGGATCCACAAACAAAAAGCTGTGTGATAAGTTCTCAAACCTCATGCAAGGAAAATTTGAAATGAGCATGATGGGAGAACTGGCATTCTTTCTAGGACTTCAAGTAAAACAACTGAAGGATGGAACCTTCATAAGTCAGACAAAGTATACCAAAGATTTAATAAAGAAATTTGATATGGAAGAGAAGTCTTCTGTGAAAATACCAATGAATACATCAGTCAAGATGGATATGGATGCAGATGGTAAGCCTGTGGATCAAACCGGATCTGAGCACTAATTAGATCAACTGCTTCTATCTAACAAAGAAGGGCGGACATCACCTTTGCGGTAGGAGTATGTGCAAGATTTCAATCTGCTCCAAAAGAAAGCCACATGATCGCACCTAAGAGAATCCTAAGATATTTGAAGGGATGCCAGGAAGTCGGCTTATGGTATCCAAAGGAAGGTGGATTCAAACTTATTGGTTATTCAGACTCGACTATGCTAGATGTAGAGTTGACGGAAAAGTACTTGTGTACATGTCAAATGCTTGGAAACAGATGGTTTCTGGTTTAGCAAGAAGAAAAACTCAATAGCCACATCTACAAAATGAGAATACATAGTCAGGC
This sequence comes from Rehmannia glutinosa, assembly GCA_016081115.2. Lineage (NCBI taxonomy): Eukaryota > Viridiplantae > Streptophyta > Magnoliopsida > Lamiales > Orobanchaceae > Rehmannia > Rehmannia glutinosa. Next base: position 22,523,171 of record CM071930.1, read on the forward strand.
AAAATTTGTTGTGCCCAAGTCTTATGGATGAGACAAAGAACGAGGGATTATGATGTTGAAGAAAAGAGATTCCAATTATGTGTGATAACACAAGTGCTATTGCAATCACTCGAGTCTGTGTTGCATTCTAGAACGAGCACATTGATGTCGATATCACTTTATAAGAGATCATGTTGAAACGAAAGACATCACTTTGGAATACATCTCAACCGATAAACATGATTAAGTGACATATTCACAAAGCCATTATGTGAATCAAGATTTGAAGAACTCGAAGCATGAGCTAGGGTTAATTGGGCTGAGTTGACACTCAGAAGACTCAAGGAGAATAGATGGAACGAGAAAAGATGAAAACAGAGCAGAGCTCGTGAATCAGCCAAGTTAATCAGCCGTATCGGAAAGTCAGCTGTATCGAGTTAGGCAGCAATTTGAGTCACTATGTGAATAGAGAGAAGAAGAGATGAGTCAGTTAAGGAGTAAGCTGAGTCATTTATGAGCTAAGTGACAAAAACACGGTCGTTTTTAATAAGCGGGAATGTTTTTAAGGATGACGTCAACGTAATAATGACAGGTACAATCAAAAGCTGCACGACAAAAGCATATGATTGGATATAAATGCTGCCGCATTAAATGCGGGCAATTAAATGCTAATCGGCATACTAAATCTGAGCCGTTGATCCTAATCAAAATTTCAAAAACCGAAACCACATCCTTTCACAACCCTTATATACTCAATCGTTCAGTTTTCTCTCTCTCACATTACTCAAAATTGTTCATCTCTCCAAAGCAAAGAAAGCATTTTTCTCTCAAAAGCCTACCAATCTTCAAGGCAAGTTTGTCAAGGTTCGTTCGGTAAAACTCGGAAAAATGGCATCAACTTATGATTTCACCAAACTAGGGGAAGCAAATCCACACCGGTTCTCGGTGGATTTCGAAGGAATGGTTAAACAGGTTCCGATGAAACCCTTGTGAAGAAGATAGCCGAGAAAATCGAGAAATGGGTCAAACCCTTTCTCACGATGGAGTTTGGATGACTTATGTGAAGAGGTAGCAGACGAGTTCTCGTGAACGCTGTTCATGACGAGGGCATCAAATCCTCTGTTCACGGAAGGATCTTACAATCATCTGAAGATCTAGCGGAGCATTGTTTCTTTGTCGTCGGAAGGTGTGCTGGAGATATTTGAGGCTACGTAGATTTGGTCGCCGCATGGAAGGAAGTGGCCAAACCCGAGTGTCTTTAAAGTTGTCTACACAACAAGAAGAAGTGCATTGAAGGATGATTATCACAAACTGCTGGACATCGTTGCCAAATGTGTAGACATAAAGTTTGGAAGCTTCAATCTGCTGTCCAAAACCAAGCTGATCGTCATGGCTGTGATCATGGAGGAGAAGAAGGTCAATTGGGCAGAATTCGTCTACAGCAGACTCTGCCACAATGTTGCAAATAAGTCCTTCTAGGACGATGGATCATTTGGAGGATCTCTGGGCTACGGCCTTGTAATTGGCCGCTTGATGGAGGTAAAGGGTGTTCTGCTCCAACATGGAAAGTCGTTCCATGTCAATAAGAAGATGTTCCGAGCAAACCTTTCAGGAGTCCAAAGGAAAGCTTATGCCAAGCGGGCGGATATACCAGCAAGGGGGAATCAGCTGATCCCGAAGAAACAACTGTCACTTCCCCTCCAAAGAAGAAAGCTGCCCATGCAGCTGCGAAGAAGCCAGCTGCCCCAGCAGCAAAGAAGAAAACCGCACCTGCCCCTGCAGCTGAGTCACCTGCCCCTGCAGCCGTGTCTCCTGCCCCTCCAGCTGAGGTGGAGAAGGAACCTCAAATACCTTCTCCAGCCATCAAGAAGAAGAGGACTGCCAAGCCAAGAAAGGCAGCTCATCAGGCAAAGAAAGATGCACCGGCCCCCGCCGCCAAGGAACCCGAGGAAACCGCATCCGAACCAGAAATTCCTCTGGTAAGGACAAAAAGAAGAAGACTCACCAAGCGTTCAGAGCTTGAGAAGACAGATTAGTCTGCCACTCACTGAAAAGATCTCGAGACTCACGGAGAAGTGCGATCTCGAGATATTATTGATGAAACAAACAAATCTGCTGAGGCCGATCGGTAGAGCAAATCGAAGGTACCAGTGTGGACAGAAGAACAGTGAGAACAAGAAGCGCAGAGATAGTGAATCTCCTGTCGACAGGACTGTGTCTCCACAAAGCGGCAGATCTTTGCTGAGGGTGAAAAAGCGACAAAGTTCTGCTACCCTCCATTCTGAAAAGGAAGGACAACAAGAAGAATATGAAGATGGTGTGATCATGCTCTCTCCACCATATCCAAACATCCAAAATCGTCGAGATTGGAGAAAATGGAAAGGCGAGTCGCCGAGGGGAAACAGTTTGAAAGACCTAAATTCATTGAAGTAGAGGAAGAAGCGATGGAGTTCCTCGGGTTGACCACAAAGATGGTCCAGGCCCTTGATGAAGATAACTGCCTAGATATCTTGCAGATCTTCAAAGAAAATGAGAAAGAGAGATTGGCAGAGGAAGCTGAAGCTCGTGAGAAGGCCAACATTTGTCCTTTCACTGGAACCACCAATCACACCCATCCTCACTTCGATGCCTTCTCAGGAAGTGACGAGGACTTGGATCCTGCTGCTGCGACGGAGGAGTTGGAAATGCAACAAGCCATGCGGGAATCCAGGATGATGCATTAGCAATAGCTGACGGAAGGACCTGGAGAGTCTTCCAAATCTCAGCTGGAGATTGATTCGTTGGGAGTGGTACAACAGATCGCCACTGTTATTGCTGCAACCACTTCCCCAGTTCACTCAGAAGACGGATCTAAGGGACTTGGCGATGACACTGGGAATTTGGGCACCCAAGTTGAGCCAACTCCTGCTGAAGGTGTCTTACCACCTGCCCCTACGGCGGACCACTCATTTGACAAAGCCGGGAGTCTGGAGCAGAGTGACCCCAAAATAAGTCACTCAGCTGGTGAGCCAGCTGAGGGGGAAACTCACTCCACTGCAGCTAGGTCGGAGGATGCTGCAGCTGACTCCACCCTGAATCCAGGAGGCAAAGTGGAGAAGGAACAAGAAAAGAAAACACAGCAAGTTGTCACTGATGAAGCTCGGACAGTTGAATCTGTCTTAGCTGAAGTGCCAACTGCTCTGCAGGCTGAGGACACTGCTGATGCAGTCGAGGCACATGATGGTTCTTCCCCGGGAGTTAACACTCTGGGCAATGAAAGTGCAATCCATGGAGTTGAGACTCCTGTGGATGCCACTGCAGAAGACCCTAAGACAGTTGCGCCTGTCGAAGGGATTGAACAAGGCCCCTCTGCAGTTGAGACTGCAGGAGGTAATGAAGGCCTAAGGGAGGTTGAGACTTCCCTAGGTAAAAATCAAGGAGATAAGAGCATTCCTCAGACCATAATTTCTGATTCAGAGGAGGAAATCAGTGCTCTTCATGACTCCCAGGATGATCCTGATACAACCTTCCTGGGATCTGCAGATGAAGCTGAGTCTACCCCAACTAGACATCAAAAAGACTCAGTTGAGGATGTTCTTCCTAGTACGAGTAAGTCGGACTTCAAGGCTGCTCGACAAATATTTAATTTTGATGATGAGCCAAGCCTTCAAGACTCATCATCTTCCGATGACACTGATGGTGCAGCTGAGGAACAGCAAATTCATTTAGCAGAATCTACTGAGGCCGAAGAAGCTGTTAAGACAGTTGAGGCTCAGTCAGGTGGCCCAACCACTCACCAAGGCCTAGCTGAAACCGAGTCGTCTGCGCAGGCTCCCAAAGCTGCAGCAGATTCCACTCAACCGGGCACATTGCAGGCACGAGTAACGGTGGAATCCATACCATATGTCCGTAATGATGCATTTGAAGAAACTTTCCTTTTCTCTATTGAGCTGCCTGAACTTGATGAAGAAACAGCTCGAGAGCAGCGACGTTTCAACGTCAGACCTAACCCATTATTCCCATAGATACTATCGTTCCAGCAGACTTTGATTTTGATCTTTGCCAGGCCACGGTGAGAGGTGACAACCGAGGTGCGAGAGGCCTTCAAGATAATCTTTGCGAGAGATTGAGAAGATAGAACGGCACCAGGCCACAATGGATATCGCGTACCGACAACAGGATGCAAATCTTCACAAATGTCTGTGTGGAATAGTGATTAGAATCAGGGAATGGTGTCAACAGCAGCGTACAATGCGACTAGAACAAGTTAGATATTCCAAGGCATTGTACAACAAAATGTTGATCTGGAGCGCTGATAATGCTGACATGAAAAGGAGGATGCAAGAAAATATTGATAGAATTCATGCCTCCCACAACACTGAAATGGAACTGCTGCTTGAATTTCATCGCAAAGAGCTTCTGTGCGTAGAGGAAAATATGAATAACAAATTCAGCCTTCTCATGGTTTGAAATGAAGTAGTAGTGGCGGCGAATCCAAAGCCACCGCTCAAAATTCCGTGACAACATACTCCGCCGCACAGAGACTCAAAGCAAAACTCGACTATCGGCCGCCTCGATTTCATGCTTGTTGGCATATTCCGGGGTTCCTCTCTCCTTTGATGATGCCAAAAAGGGGAAGAGAATACAAAGATGTTGAAGGGTCGAGAATGAGAAAGAAAAGGACGCAGCTGTTGAGAAGAAAAAAGAAAACATATGAAGAAAAGGAAAAAGCGATTGAGGGGAAAGGTTCAAAAGATATGACTCTAATGTTTGCTGAAACCCCTCAATAAGGCCTTGTCACACGGTGACATAATTAGCAAACTTCCAAAACAACTGCGCTCCAACACTCTTTGTACCTATGTACGAGAAGAGAAAAATCGTAGAAGCGAGGGATGAAGGAGGTCGATGGAAAAATGGATTCCCATGTGATGGATATATTGAAACAATACGGAGGCATTCCGGAAGGAAGAGACACCCGATGCCATTTGAGGACGTTGGAAACGAGCTAGATCGATTGATGAATTAAAACGCTCGAATCGGGGATACTTTGAGAACATGTCCATGGCCCAAGCACGGGACTTGTATTGGGAAAAATGCCTCAAGTCATGCGAAGAAGGCGACGAGCGAGACTACTAGATCGCTCTGGCCACTCTATTGGAAAGAAGAAGGCTCGATCAATACACGCTCGAGGAAGAGGAAGAAAGAAGCAAGGAGGAAGAGGTTTGGACCTAGACCTCTACCCAAAAACATTGAATACATAGATCCGGGGGAAGAAATGAGGGATCTATTGAGCTGATATGGTGCCATAGCAAATGGGAAGTGGCTAGGAAAAATCTTGAGTAAGTTAAAAGAATTGAAGAAGAAAATAAAAGACAAGATCACCAAGAGAGTCAACAGAGGCGAAAAAGAAGGAGAAAAGACGAAGCTTCGGAATAGCCCTACGAGAAAAAGAAAGCGATTGAAGAAGAAAGGAAGAAAAGAAGCGGAGGGCAGTCAAGAAGAAAGAAAGAAGGGAAGCGTGAAGGCGATGAAGTGTTGTTATCTACCCTTCATGTATTTCACTATTGTAAATACATATGTATGTAAGTCTTACATACGATGAATAAAAATTTACGCAATTTCTATATTTTTTGGATATAGATGCTATGTTTGCTATGATACACATTGTAAATTGACTTTGTAAAGACAAGAATGTTATGATCAATAAAAAGATTGATTCTACGCAAACATTCTTTGTTACTACATTGTCTGTATGTATCTTTGATGCTTACATTTTGTATGTATATTTTAAGTTTTGGAATCATCAAAAGGGGGAAATTGTTGGGAAACTTATTGTTTAGATTTTGATGAATGCCATGTAAAACTTAGACTAGAAAGTTGGCACCCCATTTTCCTTGTAATTTGCATTGTAATAGATATGGTATCAGTGAGTCAAAAGTCGGCCTATGCTGGACATACCGTGTCAACCGAGATCGAAATGAAGACTCCATTGTGAAATTGAGTATGGCAAGGAGGAGAAGTCAAAGGAGTATCGGTGGGATACTGGTGTGTGAAGTGTCGGTCAAGTCAACTCAAGAAGCCAAGTCTCAAGTTGAAGTGGCAGATGAGTCATTCATTGATTGGAAGCTAACTCGAAGTCACCTGGGGAAGTTAGAGAACGGCAGTCAAGTCAAGACAACTGAAAAGAATCCGATGTACATAAGTCAAGAATATTACCTAAATAAGTAATACTTCCATGTTGCCATGTCTTAAAGTGTTCATCCCGAAGCGTGCAAAAGGAATAAACCAATGGAATCATCGCACCTCGTGTCGGACTACAAAAGTTGAACATTCATTTAATACGAGGAAATGTCAACATCAAGGACTGCAACAAGACAAACCAACGGACACAAGTGACTTTGGAAAATCAGCCTATCTCTTCAACGGACAGATTTTTGAAAGTTCACTATAAAAGGCTGAGGAATCACTTTGAGAAAAAGGTTACCTTGAATACCTGAGCATTCAAGCAATTATTCATACTGTAACCTGCAAAATATTCTCAAGTTATTCAAGCAAAATCCTCAAGCCTAACTCTCGAAGGAAATCAATCCAACACCAAGCTGTGAAGGAAAGACAACTTCAAACTGTTGAAGAGGAAACTTTTGAAGAATCAAAAGGGTCTACATTCCAGGAGGATTATAGAAAGGTTCCGTGTCGAACCGGTCTCAAGTCATTGGAGGGATTCGTGATCAAATCCAAGAAGCTTGAGCAAGTGAGTCAAGTAGCAAGCGGCCGCCCGTGAAGAAAGCTGAGCCTGGACGAGAAGCCGCTTGTGTGACCAAGGCATCTCCAGACCGAGTCCCAAAGGATCAAGTCAGTGTGTGATCAAGACTTGTATCTGGGTGATAACCACTTTGTACTCGATCAATAGTTAGTGGATTCTCCAGGAGTTGGAGAAGAGAGGAGTAGAAGAATTACCACATCTTGAACCTCTATAAAAATTATTATGTCATTTACATTTCAAGATTTTTATTTCAAGATATTACTTTATATCAGCTGATAATTTGCTATCCAACTGATAATTAACAAAGTGCTAAAACCAAGTGTTAAAACAAACTTAAACCAAATTCAAGGGTGTTAAGTCTTCTACTGAAAATCTTATCACAGCCAAGTTAAGGTTTAGACTAAACAGCTGAGTTATTCTATCAACAACTCAATTGAGTCTGTTGTGTGGCTAACTCTGCTGGTTAACTAACTTAGTTGTCCTTCAAGGACTTAGTTGTGTATTATTCTCTGTATTATTTTAAAAGGACTAAAATCGAAAAGTTGGTAAGTTACATTCAACCCCCCCTTCTAAACCTTACTCACACCCCTTGGGACCTACATAATTCCTTTGGATCTTTTTCTTAACATCCTCGAGTGATATTTGTTCTTCTATGGTAACATCACTCTGCGGATTCTCCATTAGGCTCATCATTAATTTTGCAATAGCTTCTAGAGGTACTCGTTCTTCTTCTTGTATTTTGAATAAATACAAGTTATTATCCCATCGTTTTGTATCTTTCTGCTTCGAACCATGTTGCCAAAAAGATAATAATGCATCTCCAAATCTTCTTTTATCTGCCATTTTTGGATTTCGAAGTTTGGCTTCATCACTACGCTTGCTGCGAAAATTAATAGGCATTTTTCTGTAAAATGCTTCCCCCAGTCACTGCATAATAATCTTATGATCACATAATGTTGTGAAAATAAGTCTCCTTGTCTCATTTTCTTGTGTAAATTGCTTGAATGTTTGCAGAAAACTGTTTCCAAGCAAAACATCTGCTCCTATATCATGGAAATAGATTGGTGGCGTCTTCACTTTGTAACATGGGGTACCGCCTGCACCTCCGATCATGATTTCTGCATGTTTAATTCCTCGATTAAGGATAAGAATCCTTTTAGAGAAATCCCTTCCTGCAATAACTAGTAAATCTTCTCCAATTTCTTTAAGAAAAATATCCGGTTTTGCAGTATATATTCGCACTGACCAATATAGGCGGCGAAATACTCGGCCTTATATTCAACATATAACATTCCCATAGAAATGTCTATAGAGAATGGGCTAGTGGTCATCTGATTCTGTATCTTTCATCAGCCACTGTGAAGTCCATTCCATCTTGTAATCTTTCCCAAGGTTTATGATCCTTAAGGAAATTCAATTCCCAGTATTAATTGCTCTAGGATTTTTCCTGTCGTTCCTGTGATAGTCAGCTCAATTTCACCCATTTTCAGGCTTCCTTGATATCTTCCAACTATAGGTTGTTGGAGATAATATAGAACATCACAAGGAAAAATATTATCCTTTTGGGTGATGTCAAATATTACTTCAACTTCTCTCCATCCTTCTGGATATTTCAGCTCTCCTTGTGTTTTGAAAACATCTGGGATTCGCTGAACTGTACTTGGTCTTTTTCTTCCCAATGACTAATGCTAACCATTCTTTCTTGTTGGAAAGACATCCTTCTTGGCTCAACTCTAAGACTTCGACTTTTGTTGAAGACTGGTTGATCTTGAATTTTCATATCAATCTTTTTTATAGTTGGAGACTCGATAAGTTCTGGCAGAACTACCCTGGCAAAGGCCTCAAAGATTCTTGGGACTTCAATAAATTTTTTTCTTGAGAATACTTCTAAATGATGTGTATTCGAGAGAGCATAAGAAATCTTGTAGGTGATCAAGTAAGGTCTGTTTTCTTCTTTCATCAAATCGGTCCTTTTGAAATCTTGATGAAGGGTCAGAGTTCTATTGAAATCTCGATCTCCCAAATTGTATGCAATTCTAGGACAGACATTAAATGTCAATATTCCTGCATACAAATTTCCTGTAACCACTCCAAGACATGAATCCTTGAGATTCGAGATTTGCTTGTCAAAGATAGCAAGATTGAGTGGTGAATCTATTCCTTCCTTGAATGTTGCTTTAATGATAACTCTTATGGCTCTGATGTGAATCCATGAGAGTGTATTTGCAACTTCTCTCTTAACTCTGCTTTTGATCTCCTATACTTCCCTATAAGGGACCAACTGCATCTCGATCAGGTTACCAATAAACTCCATCGGAATGGAAAATTCTCCGGTAGTTATCCTATGGATAATTTGGTGTTTTTTGTTACGAAACCTAATCTTATCCAAAACCTTTTCCATAGCTCCAATTGTAAATCCACCGTATATCTAAAGCTTTGGATCTTCTTTCATAATTCTCATTAGAGTCTTATGAGAAACCATAGTGTGGGAGAGGAATCATGACATATCCTCCTTAACCGTTTATTGAAGAATTTCATCTTCACTCTGACTTTGAACTAGATTCACTTCCATCGTCAGAATAGATATCTTCTTAATAGATGCTTTCATCTGAGGGCAGATCCTCAAATTGATACACCTGTATCAAATCTTGATACAACTTCTTAGACTTCTGGTGTAGCTTCAAACTGTCTAATTCCTAGCTTTTGATTTTCTGGGCAATCCGTTGAGATATGCCCTCTTGCTCCACATGTCCAGCAATTACAATCTTTAAAACTTTCATTAGCTCTAGTGTGAGCTCGTTTGAAAGTTCTTCTTCTCGGGGTCCTACTGGTACTCCCTTGGTTGGAACCTGATGAAGAGGTTGCACTCCTTCTTGGTGCTAGGCTTTGCCCCGATTTGTAACTTTTGGTCTTTTGTTTTGACCAAAACCTTCTAGGTCTCATTGAAGACCTACTCTTTTTGATGCTACTCCCACGACTGTACAGATGGCTTCTCCGCTTCTTTTTCTTATGCCTCTGTGGTTGACCTCCCACAACAATTGGGATGTCATCATCATCGCAACATAGAGGAACCATTTTATTAATTCCTTTTAGTCTCTTGTAGTTTATGTAAAGTGTTGCCTGGTGGCACCATTCAAATCTTGGCCTTTAGGAAAGACATTCTCCTAGCCACTGTATCTAAATCAGCTGCACTCTTGTATTCCTTGATAAGCATTTCTCTCCAGGGACTTGGTATCTTCGCAAAGAATAATTGCGAAGCTTCTTTATCTTTCACCTTGGACTTCCATCGTTACTCGGTGAACAAATTGATATATTCGTCAATATGACAAATATCATGTAACTCGAGGTAGTAGAGGGATTGTTTGTATCTTTTCTTTTTTCTTCTTCCAATCCCTCAAAATAGCATGTGCCGATAAAATGGATTTTAAATAATTTTGCCATATTATCGACAATTTCTTTCAATGACTCTCTAGCTGTGACGGTGCTTTTCATTTCTGATCCCGTCATATCCCTTGCAATCTTTACAGATCCTTCAAGACTCATCTCAAGGAGTAAGATGAATCCATCCTTCGTAAGATCGAGGGTACCTGCTGCAATTCTCATAGCTGACGCCCAATCATCAATAAGGACTTCTCAATTTTTAAAATTTGGGATATCCAGATTTAGCATCAATCCATATGGATGTATTGGATCAAGCTGCGATCTTCCTAGAGATGTTAAACGGGCCGCCACCCATTGGCCCGGACCATTTAAACCGGGAAAAAGAGGGTTAGGGCCGAATTATTTTGGCACGTTTAAATCTGGCCTTTTTGGCCCGGACCGTTTGCTGAGGCCCGTTAGGCTAGCAGAATGTTAACCGGCTAGCACTGCTTTGCCCGCCAATTGTGTTTTTAAAAATAAATATAATTCTAATATTATAAATCTATTTTATTAAATATTACCTATTACTAAATATATTTCTTAAAGCTCGCATCTCCTCATCTTTAATATGTTTAAATATATAATTCTTAAAACTAAGACTTGTAGTCATATAAATATTTTTTTTAAAAAAAGTATTAGTTTTTTTTCATTTTATATGGGTATATATATATAATGCTATCTTTTATTATTATAGTATTATTTTAAAATTTTAGATCATGGAATATTTAATTTTTATAATTCTATTAATGCAATATAATTATAAACTATGCAAGATTTTTTTGTAATGAATACTTATCTTAATATGTTAAACTTAAATGTTATATATATTCGAGTTTAAATTTTTAGATTTAAATATATATTTTTTTTTTTTTTTTTGACTTATAGCCCGAATCTTGATGCAATTTTAGCCCGAAGCCCACTAGGGTTAGGGTTGGGTTCTCTCACAATATGCTAGCCCGTTTAATAGTGGCCCATTTAGCCCAAACCCATTAGGGCTGTGTTCGCCTTATTTTTAGGTTCACCGCAAGTGAACGGCGTAGTTAAAAGATGGGGTAAGCAATGTCGATCCCACAGAGACTAATACATTTATGCACTAAGTATTGAGATTGTAATATTTTTATTTTTATTTAGACAATCGAAAGTTGATTGTTGTTTTGTAAAGTAAGACAATATTTTATCATAAAAAGACAAAGCAAAGAGTTCGATTGAAAAGATCAAGTGGATGAATGGATTCTGGGGTTATGGTTTCAGTTAATCTCCCTCTTGTTATCCGATTAATCAAAATCAAAGTTATTATCTATCTTCCATATAAGACGATCACAAAAGTATTTTATCTTCTCTCTCGAAACACAATAAAAACGTTGATGTAATTATCTATGCTAGCATCTCTACTCAGCAAAAGATAAACAACTCCCAAAAGCATAAAAAATCAGTTATCCTCACAAATACTCACAGACTTCTCAATCATGCAAAATATTCATGTCAAGCACTCAAGATCTAGTATTGAAACTCATCTCTTGAATTATGAATCAATAAATCAAGCAAGTTAAACCATTGGCCATATGATAAAACAAGAATAAAACAGAGTACTCGAATAGCGTTCGAAATAATAACTTCAATTCAAATTAAACATCAACCAAGAGTATCAACTAACCTAATCCCAAACCCCGAATCACAAGGTGTTTAGCCGGACATGGGAAAAGAAGAATTCATAGACAAATTGTTCTTAACCATATCAAACTAAGTGAAAATAAAAGATACAATGGAGTAGAAAACTCAGGGATATCGATGATCTCTCGATCAATCTTCAATCCTCAAGCATGTGGATGCGACCTTGATCATTCTTTCGATTCCTCCGGTAGAAAGGTGCTCTTTTCTCTGCTTTCTAGGGTAAAAGTAAGTGTATCTTTGTTCTAGGCCGCCTCCTCTCAATTTATACATTCCCGGGCCAAACCTAAGTCAAACACCGCACGAATCTGACTTTCCCGCACAGACGCACGGGCCGTGCTTACACGCACGGGCTGCCCGTGTATCATGCCGTACCAAATCTCACTTTATCACAACACGCACGGCCCGTGCTTACACACACGAGCTACCCATGCTTGGTCATTTTCTGCTCCGATTCAACCGATTTTTCTCGTATCAACTCCTTACTTCGTGTACTCCTTGTTCCACATATCTTTACACGATTCACAAGGGTTCTAATAGCTGCAATGCTCCCAATTGCCACAAAAGGGCTACAAACATAGTGATTTTCCTGCAAAATGAGCAATGCGTAATATGTTTTCCACATAATGAGAACACTACCCATTTTACTGAGTTAATGCATGTTTATCAACCTATTATCTCCACAATTATGCCCAAAAAATACATACAAAACTCACACTAATCAGGCTGGCTCTATAGGGCTAGGGCCAGCCCGTTTAACATCTATAGATCTTTCATAAGGCGTATTATATAGATTTGGCCTTCTGTAAGGTTGTCGAGTTCCTGTAACAATATGATCTCTCCTTGTAGTAAAATCTCCACCGTGAGACATTAGTTCATCTCCATGATGTGAACATGTACTTTTTGCAACGTTAGGATTTACTGGTGGTGGTGGAGGTGGTCTTTGATGTTAGTCGAAAGTAACCAAAGTTGATCCATCTCCTGCGTTCATCTTTAAATCTACAATTCCTAATCCTGAGAAGGATTCTGCAAGGTCATGTAGATCTTTAAGATTAATCTTCTCCATATCCATCACATTTGGCTTGTGACAGATTTTTCTTTGATGATAGCGATAAGCTTTTCATCATCTGTTATTTTACGTACAACTTCGGTTGGTTTCCCATTTTGGTGTAAATAAGGTACTGTTCCGAAATCAATACGTTCTCTCCTACGGACGAACTTGGTATGTCCACCAAATCTTTGACTCGTTTCTGTATATCATGAAATATTTCAAGAGTTTCCTTCTGATATTTTACCATCATCTCAATCTGGTTTTGGATCTGATGAACTTGTGTTGGTAGATGATTATGGCGATTGCCATAATTCTGCAACGTCTTCTGGATCTCCCTAAGATCTTTTGAGAACTTAGATGTGTCTGGAAGCATATCGTTCCATTCTGGTGTAACATCAGGAATCATTATTTTGATGGGAATTCTGATGGACTGCTTTCTAACGATTCATCGGATCGACATATATATCTGATTTATCGTAAGGAAACTCCGATAATACATTGTTTGTCTATCGCAGTGTCTCAAGGTTCCCTATCGACTCCTGCAAGTTCCTTTTCAATATATTGATTGTTCCAATATGTTATCTTGTCGTGGTGTTCTTGTGCATACATCGTCAAAATTTGACGATATTTCCTGTAAGATTGACATCTTGGACAATTGTCTAGATCCATTTTCTTGGAGAAAATTCTCCTCACCAATTGTTAATTACAAAAATATAATGAATATAACTGAAAGTTCTTAATAAACCTGGGCTTTGATACCATTTTAGGCAAAACACTTAGTCAAATCAACCATTGGTGTGAATAAGGGTATAATTGATATTATAAAAATATGAAATAATCCCGGTGGACTAATTTTGCAACAACTCAAAACTTATAGGACTGAAATCGCTTAGGTGTAAAACTTATAGGACCAATTTTGTAAAAACTTTTAAACTTACATGACTAATTTTACAAACTCAATACTTATAGGACCGAAATTGCAAACTGTCCATTGTTACAGGACCAATTTTGCGATTTACCCGGTTAAGTCACTTTATATGACAATAGAAGCTACGTGCTCATCACCATCCTTATGAAGCCTAAATGTCCTCATTATGTGATGCATAATGGTTCATGAAATAGCAGGAGCTGGCAATTAATGGGAGTACCGAACAACACTTTAAAGGGATACAAATATTAGACATGAACGGATGGTTTACAAAAGAGAAAATAATAAGGCTATTGAGAATAAGGAAAATATAGTAAAATAACTGGGACAAAAGAAAGAAAAAGAAGAAGTGAAGAGCGGACAAATAAAGAGCACTTGAAGAAGGAATAATAGTTCGAAACTCCGCAATTGGTAACATATTTTAGCTTGAATTTTTGATAACCAAACCAGTAGAATTTTGGGTTCTCTTGTGTTAAACCTCTAGAATGATGGTGTAGGTGTTTTTTCATTGAAAGCTTAGGTAAAATCGAGGAATATTTGGTGCTGAAATTGGGCTCGCAGCAGGTTACGTCGAACTACGAGGTTGAATTTTAAGCTGAAATTAGTGGGTGGTTTTCTAACCCTTTTTATTGCCCTCTTTTCTTGTTGTGTACCAATCCATGGTAGCAGAAAACTCATATAATTATTCCATGGTGATTATTCTCTGATTCTATTAGAGAAATCACAACAAACTCCTTGATTTATTGCTTTGCCGAGCCATCAAAACAGAGAGCTCGAAACTGCCAAATTTTATTCAGTTTTCTACTATCTCAACAACCTTGCAATATGGTGTTTTATCCTCAGCCATAGTTCTTGCCTTATTGTTTTGAAACCAATCAGATTATTTAAATTTAGCGTTATAGTTATTGCTATCTCCCCTTTTCATTTTCGTCATTTATTAGCCCAAGAGAGAGATTCATTTTAGCCAATGAGCCTTTTGACATATTTGTTTTTTGAGGGGAGTCTTTTGACATATTCATTCTTTTTATTCTCCCGTAAAGTTAGCCTAATAGATTCCTACTAGTCATATTGAATGCCATAAAGCATAAGTGTACATTTTTGAACTCCAAAAGAACTAATACCTACCACTAAAATCGAAAAGTAATTTCCTATTATTCAACATAATGTTTAGATGTAGTTTAATGGGTGGGTTCCATTTCATGTAAATTTAATCAAATATATTATAATTGATGGTGTTGATATGCTTCTTGGATCAACAAGAAAAGTACTTAAAATATATAATCATGAAAATAAGAACAAACACCTGGAAATTATATAAAGTGGCTAATTTTGCCTTTTTATTACTAATCTGTCAGGATAAATTAATATGGTAATTTTTATACAAACGTCAATCATTCGTGTTGTAAAATAGGAGATGAAACATCATTTTAGAATATAAGATCCCATTCGATTTCTATAGTGTAACAACTAGGATCAATCTTAAGTATCCTCCTTTAGTATCTCAACCACGCTATTATGCAATGTTGATATATTCAAGACGAATAGTTTTGTCACTATTCAAATAATTTCATTAATGATGAATTATTATCTCGTCATATAAAACTGTCATGCATGAGAATACAATTGTTATTAATTATATATTTACATCTTCGAAAAAAATAATTATTCACGAATTTGTTTACATTGTCAACGAATATAAATAGTTACGATGAAGTAGTTTCGTCACTTTTCAATTCAACTAATTAGTGACGAATTATTATCTCGTCATATCAAATTAATAATTGTGATGATACATAGTGTCATCAATTAATGAGTAGTATTGAAAACATTTACCGTCACTAAATATTCACATTGTTTATGAAATAATATTGTCACTATTTTATTGGAGTAATTGATGACAAAATAAGATGTTGTCATTAAAGAAAATATTTTGTGACACCAAATGTCATCATCATTTATTGACAATTCGTCATTGAAATATGTATCTCCAATATTTTATGCGTGGTAAAAAAATTCGTCATAAAATGTGTGATTTTATGTAGTGCTTGTCTTCTCCCTGGCGTGCATGGGCGCATGTTGGCCATGTGTTGAGAGGGGTTTGTTGACGTGTCCCGTTGACTCGTTGACAGGTGGCACCTTGGTCTGCCATTGGTGTAGTGGATCCACTTATTGGGAGATTTGTTGAGTGGAGCACTTACCGGAATTATTTTTGTTGTAGTGGGTTGGCCTCGGCTCGGCCCACGTCATCAGGTCGGCTTCTTACGTCACCTTGGTCGGTCCACGTCATTTTGGATGGCTCACATCATCACCTGAATGGCCACGTGGAAGTGTTTTCATCCAGCTCGACTCGGGTATCATCAATGGCCCCCAATTCAATTCCAAGGAGAAGATTCTTCGAAAATGGTTTTGAACTTTAATTGGAGAGAGAAAAAAGGAAGTCAAACAGTTTTTAAACCACTGACAGATGTCACATGTCCATCAATTGCTGAAACGGCGCATTAAATGAGTCCCATGATGACAGACACGTGGCATCTTTCTGTTGGACCATCATGGTGCGGAAAACGTGGGGACGTGCAGCTTTTTTAAATTTTGAAAAGACGCGCCCTTTCAACTGGTGCGATACTTCCGAGGGAAGTTAACCTATAAATATGTCTTCCTCTTTCATTTTTCACTTTCGCATTTATTCAACATAGACTAGCATTTGCAGAGACCGAGCAGAAGCTTTCAAGTCGGCTTTGAGAGCAGAGACTCAAGGATATTTAAATAACTTTCAAAAAAATTTCTTTCTTTTTTCTTTTTCTTTCTTGTTTCAAAAAACATGTCTCGTTCCGCTGACGATAGCCAAAACTGAGATTATAGCGTAGAAGTCGAAGTTGAAGATCCTCCATCCGACGATCCTTCATCTGTAAACCCTTTGCCGGAATGAGAGGCAATTCCGGAAAGTCTAACATCATCAACGTCTCCAGTTCTAGCCATAGTCCTGAACCGGAGGTCCCTTTGTGTGATTGGTACGTAATTTTCAACGCCACCCCTATCACAGTGATCCGTGAAAGCCAAGTATACAAGACGCATTTGTCTCTGGAGGAGGAGTCAGGTGGGCAAGCAGAAGCTTCAGACAATCGAGAAAATAACAGAGAAAATTCGACTATGGAACCTGAACGCAGTGACCATGAGTGAGGTCGGGGTACCGGAAGGTGCGGGCGCAGCCGCTGTAGAGGTCCCCAAAGCAAGTGGAGAAGAGGAGCATGGTGGCAGCCCAGACGCGGTCGGGCGTGGGGCTGAATCGAGTAGGACTGAGGCCGCAGGGCCAAGCAGCAGGCCCCCTAAGAATACGGGGGAGAATGGACTGAGATCGACCAGAACAATCAACTGACCTGATGATGCCACATGAGCTCGAGGACCTTTATTAGAGGCATCAATTTTCTCCATCTGTCCAGTTCTGGTAGCCTAACCACGATGAAGTGCCCGAGTTGCTGCCCACGGGATGCATTGCTCTATGGGCTGAGGTTCCCCCTGCCAAGACTAATCACCAAGTGGTTTAGGAGGTGGGGCCTTCGTTTGTCCCATGTGCATCCAATGATCTGGGTTTGACTGACTAGACTGCTCGTCCTCTTCTCCCACCAGGGGTATCCATGCCCTTATTTTGAAGAGCTAAACGAGCTTTTCGTGTTGAAAGCAACCCTGGGCCGGGGCAGCCATCGGAGTGGTATTATGTATAGACCCGCCCCAGTTATCCAGATGGGCTGGTTTTGGGCCTTCCACAGTCCTTGAAATAGTGGAAGGATAAATGGTCATGGGTTAGTGGTGACTGGCATACCCCACGCAGGGATGGGGGCTCGTTTCTTGCCCCTCCGCTTCAATTCCGATTCGATTTTCATAAGTACGTTTCTTTATTTAAATTTTCAATAGTTTTTCTAATTTTTAATTCCTTATTCTTTTGTGCAAGGAATCGTCCTTCCCAAGGGCCTCTTCCAACCGACTTCGTGCGCCGGTTGGAAGACACCAAAGCCTTGCCCAAGGCTGATAGGAAGATAAAATTTCTTACCATAGAGGCAGAGTTGTCTCGGGCCAGCCTACGTACTATGTTGCCTAACGAGTTGGAGGCCGAGCAGGAGATGGTTTGGGAAGATCAAGGCGAGGGGAGTTCACCACGAACAGAGCAGGATGGAACGCCGGTGCCAGAATCACAGCCTACGAGGGTTGAACAGGTTTGGTCGCATCCGTTAAGGCTTGAGCCCCTTAGACTAGTGCCTCCAATGGCTGAGCGGACCGAGCAGCCGCGTTAGACTGAAGTCCAAGGTAAGCATATTTTTGTAGGTTTAAATTTCCTTGTATTTTGACATTTTTTTACTCTCCCTTTAATATTTTACATGTTTGTTGTAGGCCCGGCAGGGGTGGATGTCTTTGCTCGCCTTAATCATATAAGGCAGACTACTGCCTGGGGGACCGAGATGAATACTAGGCAGACCGCCGAGACCGAGGAGGAAAGACAAGCCAAAATTCAGCGCAATAAGTGCAAGGCTATGGACGAGCCAGAAGAAGAAAAGCAGCCTCTCAGGCGGAGGAGAGGGAGTGGGATCGAGATGAACGAGCCTGGTCAGACCGAAAGGACTGGTCTGACTCCGTGGGTACCTCTGATCAATGTTTCTTCAGGGGAGACACTAGGCGAAGCCCGACGGCGGGTATTCTCGGATGATTTGGGGCAAGAGGGCCATTTTATCCCTCCAAACCTTGGCAAGGAAGAGGCTTACGAAGACATTGCCGGTCTGAGGCCTAAATGGTTCGTAGAATTTGCCAAGTGCTCAACACCGACCGAGGAGCAGATGGCGGCATTTCTGCTGCTGGTCGGGCAGCACAGGATGTGCGAGACCGGGCCTGGATGACCAAGATCGAACAATTCTGCACGGAAACCGAGTGGGAGGAGAAGACCCAATACGCGATAGGGTTATCTGGCCG
This sequence comes from Rehmannia glutinosa, assembly GCA_016081115.2. Taxonomy (NCBI): domain Eukaryota; kingdom Viridiplantae; phylum Streptophyta; class Magnoliopsida; order Lamiales; family Orobanchaceae; genus Rehmannia; species Rehmannia glutinosa. The sequence continues at coordinate 22,541,915 of CM071930.1, forward strand.
CATCATAGGCACCCTGTGGCACATGATTGGGCAGGGTCACGACCTTGAAAGAAGCCATACTGACCTGCAGGATGCTCATGCCACTCTGCGCGAGGTGTTCAAGAGTCTCTGAATCCTCCCGGACCAAGGAGGCCGTGAGGATGTCTTTGTGACTGGAAGAGGTCTACTGAAGATGCCATAGCCGCTCAGAATAAGGCAGAAAAAGCTGAGGAGGAGCTCCGCGGGGAGATTGTGGAGTTGAGGAAGGCGGTGGCCGCGCACCTAGTGGAGTTGGTGAGGCGAGAGGCTGAGATCCGGAGGGAGATGGAGGAGGCCTTCAAGAAACAGTTGGAGGAGGCTCGGGTGGAGGCAGTAAGGGCCTATAAATGGTCCAAGGAGTATGCCTTCATGCTGACCTGCGGGGATGCAACCAGTATTTAAGATATTCCTTAAGGCCTCAAGAAGGGCAAGACCATGGTTGATCTGGAGAGGGAGCTTGATGCCGTGAACACAGACTTAGCAGTGCTTCATCCTCAGTACCCGGGTGCTATTTTCGAGCAAGATGCCCCTCCTACCAATGACAACGGAGAAAAAGTGGCCTCTAGTGGTCCGACTCAGGCTCCTGCTCCTGGTGCAACCCAGCCTCTTGCTCCGTAGAGCGTTTTGTTTTTTCTTTTTGCTTTTGATGTAATCGGCCTTGGGCCCCCATGTACATACTTTTGTTTTTAATAATATTTCCCTTTAGTCGGCTTTTCACATTGTATTTTCATAAATTTTTCCAAGTGTTGGGCTTGGCATATTTGTAGAGCACGAAGATGCATGGATTAGATGCTCGGCTTTAAGTTGATTTTTAGAAATATTTGAGTAAATTTTTTCTAAGTGTTGTGCTCTGGACTAGGCCGAGTTTTGCTTGTAGTGAGCTCGATGCTAGGTCGAGTTTTGAAAATAGAGTTATTTATGACGTGCTCAGATCTAGGCCGAGACGTAAAGTAAAGTTGTATGATGTGCTCGGGGCTTGGCCGAGACGAGTAAAAGTTTCAGACAGATGATTTTTGCTCGGAAATTTTGAATTTATTGATAATATTTCTTTAGATAGGACACATTCCACGGGTGATTGAACTTTTCCCCACTCAAGTATTCGAGCTCATACGCCCCATTTAATAAGACCTTGCTAATTCTATACGGGCCCTCCCAAGTCAGTTTTCGTGGGCTGGGTTCGGCTCATGTGACACTTTTCAAGACTAGATCACCGACCAGGAATTTTCTTTCCTTCACTTTTGTTAGGAATTTTATTGTTTAGATTTTGATGAATGCCATGTAAAACTTAGAATAGAAAGTTGGCACCCCAATTCTTGCTGTAAAATGTATTGTAACAATTAGAGCCGCCAAGCCGAGTTAAGTCGCCACGCCTAACATGCAAGAAAACACCAAGACTGGAAGGAAGACTTTGCTTGAAACAACTAAATATGGCAAAGAAGAGTAGACGGAACTCTATCAAGAAGAAAATGCGGATGAGATGCATTGAGTGGAGCATCGCCAAGTCAACTCAAGAAAAGCCAAGTCTCAAGTTGAAGTGACAAAGAGTCATCCATGATTGGAAGTCGACTTAAGTCACCTGGGAAAGCAAGGAAATGCAATCAAGTCGAGATAATCGTAAAAAGAACCGCTTGCCGAAATCAAGAGATTTACTTAAACAAGTAATATCTCCATACCACCTTTCTTGGAGTGCTCACCCTTGCGTGCAAAAGGAATGAACCAATGGGAAGCACTACACCGTGTCGAACTCGAAAAGGTGAAAGAACAATTCATACGAGGAAATGGCAATTCCAAGGATCGCAACAAGACAAGCCAACGATCGCAAGTGACTTTCAAAAATAAGCCTATCTCTTTCAACGGGCAAATTTTTGAAAGTTCACTATAAAAGGCCGAGGAGTTTGTTTGAGAAGAATGACACACATGTGAGATATACAAGCATATTAGAAAAATCAAACATTCTCAATCCTCAAGCCTACATTACGAAGTACATCAATCCAACACTCACCGTGAAGGAAAGAGAACTTCAATCGCTTGAAGAGGAAACTTTTGAAGAAAAGGGTTCTACATTCCGGAAGGATTGTAGGAAGGTTCAAGGTTGAGCCAAGTCTTAAGCTTTTGGAGGGCTTCGTGATCAAATCCAAAGAGCTTGAGCAAGTGAGTCAGTAGTAGCAAGGCAAATACCACCTGAAGAAGTCTGGTCGTAAGAGAAGCACCGAGTGATCAAGCGTCTCCGGTCGAGTCCCAAAGGATCAAGTCACCGTGTGATCAAGACTTGTATCCGGACTGCTACCACTTTGTAAACCGATCATTACCTAGTGGATTCCTCCAGAGTTGGAGAAGAGAGGAGTAGAAGAATTACCCCATCTTCGAACCTCTATAAAAACTTTATTGTGTCATTTACTTTTCAAGACCTTAATTCTTGCATTTTAACGCTTATATCTCACGATAAATTTGCTATCCATTTGATAATATAAGTACTAAACCCAAGACTAAACTCTTACTTAATCAAACTTAAGGGTGTTAAGTCTTCCAATAAAAACAAAACCACAATCGAGTTAATTTAGTGTCAACAAAGTTATTCCATCTACAAAACGTTGAGCCTGTTGAGAGATTAACTCTACTGAGTGACTAAATTGACCCATCAAGGACACAAAATTGCGTGTAGTATCAACTCGAATATTTAAAAGGACTAAATCGAAAATTTGGTAAGGTTTATTCAACCCCCTCTTCTAAACCTTACACTTACACCCCTTGGGACCTACAAGTGGTATCGAGCGGTTGGTTCATTGAACCCTCCGCACCGTTCTTGAACTAGATCTCCAAACCTTTCAAAGTCCGCTTTAGTACTTAAACCTTCAAAACTCTTTTTATCATTAAAAGTTATTATGATGGAAGCAAATTTGACACGCATCCCTATGTTCACTATTGAAGAATTTGATGATTGGAAAATTCGTATGCAGCTCATCTATCAAAGATTACATGATGAGATGTGGATAGTGATAGAAGATGGGCCTCTGCAAATATTAAAGGTGAACACAAATTATCGAAGAGTTGCAAACAAGGAGAAGAAGATGTCTTGCTCCCGCATCCATGGTTGAAAAACCAAGAACTGAGTGGACAAATGATGACAAAAAGATATAACCTGGACAATGTAGCCAAGGACATCCTCTACAAAACCCCTGGACAAAGCCATGTTCAATAAAGTCAAATCATGCAAAACGCCAAAGAAATGGGGACAAGTTGACATTGATTTGTGAAGGCTCGTGAGCAAATCAAAGAAAACAAATTATCGGTGGTCATCTGAAATTTGAGAACTTCAAAATGATCTCGGAGAGAACCTGGATCAACTAGACGCTCGGTTCACAAAAATCACAAATGAGTCATCTGCACTTGGAAAGGAATATACAGAAGAAAATGTGTATGAAAATCCTAAAAAGTCTTCCAAATTTGAATGGGAAATGAAGGTCATGGCACCGAGACATTCCATGGACCTATCAAAGACATCCAACCATGAGTTATTCTCGGACCTCAAAGCCTACGAGTTTGAGCCGAGAAGAAAAGACCAGGAAGAGACAATTTGTACCCAAAACAAATGCTCTAATTGTCAAAGATCGGAAGAGAGCCGAGGTCAAAGAAGTCATTGACCCGAAGAAATAGCCCGATGGTTAAAAGATTTAATAAGTTCTTCAATAAGAACTACAAGAGAGGAAAGGGTGAATCTTCCGAAGACAAGACACTCACTCCTCCAAATCAAGGGAAGATAGGCCAACCAAGAGAACAGATCATCAAAAAGTTGAGTATCAAAGGGCCGACAATCCAAGAATGGAAAGAGTGATCAAAAGGTTGAATATCTATGCTGAATCAGACAACTAGGTCACTATGCCATTGATCGTCCATATCCTGTAGTCAACAAATACGAGAGATGAAGAAGAAAGGAAGGTCTTCGAGAGAAAGAAGACAAGAAAGGAAAAAGGCAATGATGGCTGCAGAGATCTGCTAAAACAAACAAGTCAAGAGAGACAAATGATTCGAGAGCAAAGAAGCCGACTATTCAAGTGACTCAAGAAGAAGCCTTGATCCGCTTGATGGCCAAAGAACAAGATCAACTCCGATCAAGAAGATGAGGTACAATCTAACTCAACAAACTCGGACACTAGTGATAGTGATCGCGACACACACACTTCATCACCCACTGATCTTTATGATTCATTAGGCAAAATGATGAAAGATTTTGAACACATTAAATCCTCACACACACTATTGAATGAGGAAAACAACTTTACTCAAAAGTCAAAACTCAAAGTCGACTAAGGAGCCGAGTACTCTAAGTCAAATAGTGATGAGAATGAAAGGTTAAAGGTAAAATGCTAAATTAATAAAGCGAAATTGCCGCTATAGAAAAGAGGAGAATGACCTCAAGAATGTTATTGCCTCATTCACTAAGGCATCTAAATAATTGGATGATCTTATTATGAGTCAAAGAGAATGTGGAGACAAGACAAAGCTTAGGATTTAACTCCTCTGTGCTATGTCAAACCTCAAAAGTAATTTTGGAAAGAGGATCTTCAAGTCATGAAGAGTCCGAAAAATCCAAAACTCTAAATGTTGCACACATTCACTCCAAAGCACAATAACAAGCAAACCGGCCTTGGTTACAAAGGAAAAGGAAAACAAACCGATTGAGTGTACTGAAAGGGCCGAGAAGAGATTCACCCAGTCCTCAAAGAAACTCCAAACGAAAAATACTCAGAAAGAAGAAGCAGCTACCAAAAATCCTTAAAACCCATAAAAGAAATACATATGATGGGAATGGTAGAAAATATCCAAGCCAAGTGATTGGAATAATGTGAACTATCGGCCACGACTTATGGAATATAAGCCCAAATGGCAAAGGCCAGAACTCGGCAAAGAAGGGCCATTCCAAAATCATAAGAGCTTTCATCAAGACACATATGCACCCAGGCACTACACTCAAAGACACCACAATTACCCAAGGAAGGCAATTGCTAAAACACATATGCGGCATACTGACAAAAGAGACAATTTGTATGAACCTAGAATCCCCAAGCAATTTGCCAGGATTAATTATGATTATGGCACTGATAGATGGCAACCCCTTAGAGTCAAATCATTTGGCTATAGGTTGGTTGGATCATCTTACAATTCTAACCCCTCGGACCCGCATAAGTATGGGTACCTAAAACTTAATTTCCTTGATTGCGTTCAAGGAACAGTGAAAAGCCAAGGAACCTGGTACATGGATAGTGGTCATTCCCGGACATATGACAGAAATAAGAAAAATCTATCAAAATTCAAGGAAGTCAAAGGAGCAAAAGTCATATTTGGAGGAAATGAAGCTCCTGGTGAAATAAGAGGCATTGGATCCATCAAGAGGAATGGATTAGAAATCACGATGTCGCATATGTTGAAGGACTCAACTTCAACTTATCGAGCATCATCAACTTTGTGACAAAGGCTACAATGTTGGATTCAACATGGGTATATGCCAAATCAAAGATATCGAATCAAATGAAGTTGTCTTTGCAAGGATGTAGACAAAAAATATGTATGTAGTGGATTGGTCAACCGCAACACCCAAAGACTGTCTACTAGCAAAGAGCACAAATTGAATCAAGTTGATGTGGCACAAAAGCTGAGTCACCCGAATTTCAAAACAATTAACAAGTTCGGCAAGAAGTCATCTTGTAGAAGGACTTCCGTGACTCGATATACAAGAAGGAGAGTATATGTGATGCATGTCGAAGGGAAAGCAAATCAAGTCGTCATTCAAAGAAAAGACATGCCCATCTTCAACAAGAATATTGCATCTACTTCATATGGATCTATTTGCCCAGTGGAACCAAACAAAGATAAGTGGAAAGAAATACACCTTGGTGGTAGTAGATGACTACTCAAGATATACATGGACAATATTCATGTGCAAGAAGAAAGAAACTCTACAAAAACTACCACAAATGATGAAGAGGATTTAAAATGAGAAGAGTCAAACCATTATCAAAATAAGATCGAGATAGAGGAACCGAGTTTGTCAATGGAATAATAACTCAAGATCTTGTATTGAGAATGGTATTGGTCATGAACTATCGCCAGCAAGGACTCCACAAAAGAGAATGGAGTTGCGAAATGAAGGAACAAAACCCTCAAAGAAGCGGCAAGGACCATGTTAGTCAAGCAGGTTACCAAAAATTTTGGGTCAAGCAATCAACACAAACTTGCTACACCCAAAATGTATGTATGATAAAACAGACAGACAAAGACTCCTATGAGATCTGGACTGGAAGAAAACCAAGTGTTGCATATTTCGAATATTTGGATGTAAATGCTTCATCCACAACAATGGCAAAGACAACTAAAGGCCTTTGATGCTAAAGTCGATGAAGGTATCTTCTTAGATACTCAACAAAGCAAAGCCTACAGGATACTCAACAAAAGAACTATGGTTACGAAAGAATCCATTCATGTAGTATTCGATGAGCCAAATGTAAATGGAGAAGACATTGAAGAGTCACCGATAAGCTGAATCATCCAACCATACGAAGAGTCCCTATCTTTCAAGCTGAAGCTGGAATTATCAATTCGAAAGAAGATGAGATAGTGAATCTCAAAACAATTTGAAAATTTGCAGCTAAGTGACTACGAGAGAGCGACCAAAGAACACTACGGCCGCAAGTCGATCAATCACTAACTTACTCCAACCTCGATGTAAGATGGTGAAAGATCATCCACCGTAACTTGTCATTGGAGATATAAGAGAAGGTGTCAAAACAAGATCCAGAACTCAACAAGAAGCTATGTTCACATGCTTCATCTCGCAAATAGAGCCAAAAGATGTGTCACAAGCATTGGATGACACACATTGATTCAAGCTATGCAAGAAGAGTCAATCGCTTTGAAAGAAATAAAGTGTGGGAATTAGTGCAAAGACCCATACATCAAAATGTTATTGGCACCAAATGGGTGTTCGAAATAAGAGGAACGAGAAAGGTTCTGTGGTAAGAAACAAAGCAAGATTGGTAGCCAAAGGATATTGCCAAGAAGAAGGGATAGATTTTGATGAAACATTTGCCCCTGTAGCAAGATTGGAAGCTATAAGAATGTTTCTTGCCTATGCAAAATTTCACAAGAATTTCATTGTATATCGATGGATGTAAAAAGTGCATTCCTAAATGGTTTATTGGAAGAAGAAGTGTATGTTGAACAACCTCCAGGATTTGAGCGAGAAGACTCTTGGAGACAAGGTATACAAACTCAAGAAAGCCCCGTATGGATTGAAACAGTGCACCCGAGAGCATGGTATGACACCTGTCACAATTCATAACTGAAAATGGATTCACAAAAGGAAAAGTAGATAGAACACTTTTCGTAATTTCAAGACAAGAAGAGTATACTTGCTTGTTCAAATATATGTGGATGACATCATTTTTGGATCCACTAACAAAGAGTCGTGTGAAAAATTTTCAAACCTCATGCAAAGTAAATTTGAAATGAGCATGATGGGAGAGTCGACATTCTTCCTTGACTCCAAGTGAAACAAATTGGTGAGGATGGAACCTTCATAAGTCAAACAAAATACACCGAGATTTAATGAAGAAGTTTGGTATGGAGGAGAAGTCTTCTCGTAAAAATACCAATGAACACATCACCAAAATGGACATGGATGCGATGGCAAGCTCAGAGATCAAACAAGATACTGAGCACTTATTGATCATCGCTTATCTCACAAAGAAGCGTGCCGGACATCACCTTTGCTTTGTGTAGGTGTATGTGCAAGATTTCAATCTGCTCCAAAAGAGAGCCATATGACAAAGACTAAGAGAATATTGAGATACTTGAAAGGAAGCCAAGAAGTAGGCCTATGGTATCCAAAGGAAGGTGGATTCAAGCTAATTGGCTATTCGGACTGACTATGCTAGATATCTGAGTTGATAAGAAGAGCACTTCGTGCACATGTCAAATGCTAGGAAACAGTGATTTCTGGTTTAGCAAGATGCAAAACTCAATAGCCACCTCTACAAATTTGAGGCGAATACATAGCCGAGGGCAAATTGTGCTCAAGTCTTATGGATGAGACAAAGAATCGAGAGACTATGAAGTTGAGGAAAAGAAATTCCAATCATGTGTGATAACACAAGTGCAATTGCAATCACTCAAAATCTCGTGTTGCATTCAAGAACAAAGCATATTGATGTCGATATCACTTCATAAGAGATCATGTTGAAAAGAAGGACATCATCCTGGAATATATCTCAATCGATAAACAACTAGCCGACATCTTCACAAAACCATTATGTGAGTCAAGATTTGAAGAACTCAAGCATGAGTTGGGACTAATTGAGCTGAGTGACACTCAGACGAATCAAGAAGAGAAATGGAACAGAAAAGGGGTGAAAAAGAGTGAAAATAGAAATCACTCAAGAATCACCAGATTTAAAAGACAAACTATCTGAGTCACCGATAGCCGAGTCACTAAGAGAACTGTGAGAAGTAGAGTTAAATCGGCCTAAAGAATAAGTTCGAGTCACTTATAAGCAAAGTGACAAAAACGCTGTCATTTTGACTAAGCGGGAATGTTTTAAGGAATACGTCAAAGATAATGATGATGTGTACGGACATAAAGTCGCACACCAAGCTTATGATTGGATATAAATGCTTTGTCACATTAAATACGAGACATTAAATGCTCAATAGGCGTGCAAAATCCAAGCCGCTGATTTCGATCACATTTTAAAACCACCCGCACGCCCTTTCATAAACCATATTTAAACCATTTTCATCCGTTTCTCTCTCACACTTCTAAAAAACTGTTCATCTCTTTCTCTCAAAAGCAAAAGCAAAATACTCTCGAAGCCCTATCTATCTCCAAGTCAATCTCCAAGTTTTTCCTTGATATAATCCTGAAAAATGGCACCAACTTATGACTTTACCAAGTTAGGAAAGCAAATCCACACCGGTTCGACGCGGTGGATTTTAAATGGTGAAACAGGGGTCCGACGACACCCTAGTGAAGAAAATCGCTGAAAAGTTGGAAACAACCGGGCTAAAACCGTTTCTAATGTTAGAATATCCGATGACCTATGTGGAGGAGGTCGCACAATTCTACGTGAATGCCGAGATTCACGATGAAGGAATCAAGTCATCTGCTCACGGAAAGCGGTGACTATCTCTCGCCAAGGATTTGGTGACCACCGCTCACTACCAGGAAGGAGCATCGAGATTAACGGCCGATGTAAACCTGGCCGATGCTTGGAAAGAAATAGCCAAACCGACTTTGCCGATAAAATAGTATTTACACAAAAACAAGAGATCTTGAAGGAGGATTATCACAAGTCATGTTGGACATAGTTGCCAAATGTATCGACATCAAATTTGGCGGCTTTGACCAATCACAAAGGCAAAGCCGATTGTAATGGCCGCAATCATCGAAGAAAAGAAGATAAATAAGCTGAGTTTGTCTACAGCAGACTGCCCGAACGTGGGGAACAGATCCTTCAAAGAAGATGGCACATTTGGAGGATCCTAGGATATGGCCCGGTGATTGGCCGCTATCGGAGGTGAAAGGAGTCCTCTTAGACATGGGAAGGCATTCCATGTTAACAAGAGGATGTTCGAGCAAACCTCTCTCGGCGCATAGAAGAGAGAGCTTACGCCAAGAGAGCCGACACTGAGGGGGAATCACCACCAAGATACGATTGTTTCTCTCCGGCCAACAACAAGAAAGCCGCCCGCACGCTAAGAAGATCACGCCCCTGCAGGCAGAAAGAAAACCAAACATGCTCCCCCCGCCCCTGCAGCGAGTCACCCGCCCCAAAGCCAGTGTCCCCGCCGCCCTGCGGGGTCGAGAAGGACTCACAAATACCTTCTCCGATCGTCAAAAAGAGGAGAACCGAGAAGCCACAACGGCTCGCTCCTCGAAAAAGACACCAAAGACGGCCCCACCGCCAAGACTCGTAGGATACCGTCTCGAACTTAAATCCCTCCGGTACAAACTAGAGACGAAGAAGAATCGTCAAGCGAGTCCGAATCGAGAAACCAAATGAGTCGCTTACTCAAGCTAGCGCAAATACACGGGAGACTACTGGAGAAGTAGAGTCTCCGGATGTAGTTGATGAAACAGCCCAAGTCTATGAAGGCGATCGCCAGAGGCAACCCGAAGACACAGATGTAGTTCACACAAATGAAGCACAAGAAGAACTCGCTAGAGCGGATAGTGATGTAATGATCCTATCTCCACCTTACCCGCACATCCAAAATCGTCTGCGTGAGTGGAGGAAATGGAAGTTGAGTAAGTCAAGGGAACAGTTCCAACGGCTTTGAGTTCATAGAAGAAGAAGAGGAACTGTTGAGCTTCCTCGATGACCACTGTACTCCCAAGATCGGATGAAGACAACTCCACGACATCCTGCAGATCTACAAGGAAAAGGAGAGAGAAAAGCAAGCTGAGGGAAGCCGATGCACGTGAGAAGGCAAGCATCCGCCTATCTCCGGCACCACAGAACATACACATCCTCTCCTTGATGTCTTCTCGGACAGTGATGAGGATCCAGAGAATGCTGTTGCCCGAAGAAGAGTTGCAAATGCAGCAAGCATTGCACGAATCAAGAATCCTTCACGAGCAAAGACTGATGGAGGGACCAGGAGAGTCCTCCGAACACACCGAAATCGATCCAATGGGAGTGGTTCAAAAATAGCCACTTGTTGTTGCTGCTACCACTTCCCCACTCACTCGGAAGAAGGCAATAAGGGTCTTGGCGATGAAATCGGGATAGTGGGGACCCCAATCGAGCCAACCCCTATTGAAGGTGTGCTACCACCGCCCCCACGGCTGAACAATCAATTGAAACAGCCGGGAGTTTGGAGACGAGTGACCCCATTCCAAGTCACTCAGCTAGTGCGCCAGCTGAGGGGGAAACTCCTCCACCGCAGCGGCAAGGTCGGAGGATGCTGCGCAGATGACTCCACAACGAATCAAGGAGGCTAAGTAGAGAAAATACAAACACAAGAAGAACAGTGAAGTTGCCATCAACGAAGCTCCGACGGTTGAGACTGTCTCACCGAGATGCCAACTCGCTCTGCAGGTAATGACGCTGCGATGCGATCGAGGCACAGATGGAATCGCCCCCGGGAGTTAACACTGGGCAATGAAAGTGCAATCCATGGGGTTGAGACTCCAATGGATGCCATCTGAGAAGACCCTAAGACAGTGACACTCCGAAAGGGATGACCAAGGCCTCGCAGCAGAAGAGAGACTGCTAGAGGTAATGAAGGCCCACGGAGGTTGAGACTTCCTGGGGTAAAGAAGCGATGTAGAGAACATCCCTCCTACCATCATCGACCCATCCGAGAAGGAGATAAGCGCACTTCATGATTCCCGGACAACCCCGATGTCACTTTTCTGGGATCGAAGGCGAAGAAGAAGCGAGTCATCCCCATGACAAATCCAAAAGACTCACCGTGGATGTTCCAAGCACGAGCAAGTCGATCCCAAGACTACTCAAACTTTTAACTTTGATGATGAGCCACCAATGGAAATCTCATCATCGTCCGATGACGCTCGATAAGGCCGAGGACCGCCATCGAAATGGAAAAATCACCGAGACCAACGGTTTAAGACATACCGAGGCTCGGCAAGCGGGGTCTACTTCACAACAAATCCCAGTGAACAAGAGACCACCGCTCGGGCTCCTCAAGTCTGCAGCAGGATCGATTCCCAAAAGAACTTCACGCGCACCGCTCATCATCGAACGCATCCCGGTTGGCGGTGATGAATCTTTTGTAGAATCTTTCCCTTTTTCACCGAGATACCGAACTCCACGAAGAGTCGAAACGAACAAGCACGCTATCACAAACCAGCTCATGTTCTTCCATCGTACACCATTGTTCCAAATGATTATGATTTTGACGCCGCATGGCCATCACCGCAATGAAGAATCACCGACGCTCGAGAAGTGTTCAAGGCACTATTTGCGAGGTTGAACGGATGGAGAGGCATCGTGCCTCTTTGGACATGCGACCGACAACAGAGATGCCACCCTTACCGTGATTTAAGAGGCATGACATTTGGATAAGGGAATGGTGGCAACAAGAAGAAACAATGCGTGTGGAACAGGTGAGATACTTCAGACACCGTTCAACAAGTCGGGTGTGGAGAGCCGAAAATGCCGATGCAAAAACGAAGGCTGAGAGCATATTGAGCACATGCATGAAGCTCACATTGCCGAGGTCAAGCTGCTGCGAGAGCAAAACAAGAGTGATCTACAAATTTGGAAGAGACCATGAATACAAAATTCAGCCTTCTCATGGCCGAGATGAAGCCGATTTCAGCAGAGTCCAACGCTACTCGGGCCCGAATTTCTGGGTTGCATACTCTGCAGCAGACTCGAGACAAAACTCAACTATCGCCAGCTTGACTTCCGCTTGCAAGTCTATTTCCGGGCGTTCCTCTCTCCTTTGATGATGCCAAAAAGGGGGAAGAGGAATACCTAAAGGCGCAAGGGGATCCGAAGTGGAAAAGGAAGGAAGCGGTGCGAAGGAAAATCACCGAGGAAGTGTTAAAACAGAAGAAAGGAAAATCTGCCGAGGGGAAGGATCAAAAGATATGACCTTGATGATTGCACAAACCCCTCAACAGGTCCTATCACAAATTGACATTATCGCAAAGAAACTCCTCAGTGACTCTGCCACTCCAACACTCCGCTATATCCATGGTGATAAAAGAAAAACAATTGAAGCGGGGATGAAGGAAGTGGAAGGAAGAATGGATGCCCGAGTCATGAACATCTTGAAAGAACACGGAGGCATTCCAAAGAGACAGAGACACCTATGCCATCTCGGATGTCGGACGAGCCACGATCGGTCGATGAATTTAAAACGCTCGAATCCGAGGGATACTTTGCAAATATGTCTATGGCTCAAGCTTGGGACTTGTCTTGGGAAAAGGGTCTCACGTTATGTGAAGAAGAGTCGACAGCAAAGCAGACAACCTGCTAGTCACTCATTAGTCACTCACCGGTCACTCAAAAGAAAGAAGAAGACCCCAAGACAAAGATACGCCCGCAGGTAGAGGAAGAAATTAGTGGAGGAAGAAGCTTCAGACCTAGGCCTCCGCCCAAGAACATTGAATCGAGATCCGTGGAAAGAAAGGAGGGATCTCTTTTGGGGCTTGACCAAGTGGCAAATTTGAAAGTGGCTAAAACTAATGCCGAGTATGCAAAAAGAATAGAAGAAGAAAACAAGAGACAAACTCAGCTATGGGAGAAGAGACAGAAAGAATAAGAAAAGATGAAGTCACCAGAAGGCATATGAAAAGAAAAAGAAGGCAAATGACGACGAGAAAAAGAGAAGAAGAGAAGAAGATCTTTGAACAAGATGAAAGAAGGAGACAAATAAGGAAATGAAGTGTTGTCATCAACCCTTCGTGTATTTTATTATGTAAATACATACAATGTAAGTCTTACGTAATAAAGCTATAAATTCTTTATTTTTTTGTGAAGACAATTATGTGCTCGATACACCTACATGCTTGAACAAATGTTAAGGAACAAGAATGATATGATCAATAAAAGAATTGATTCTCACGCATACATTCTATGTCAATACACTATCTCAGTATGTATCATTGCTTTGTTTGCATTTTTGAATGATTTAAGTTTTGGCATCATCAAAAAGGGGAAATTGTTAGGAATTTTATTGTTTAGATTTTGATGAATGCCATGTAAAACTTAGAATAGAAAGTTGGCACCCCATTCTTGGCCAGAAAAATGTATTGTAACAATTAGAGTCGCCAAGCCGAGTTAAGTCACCACGCCCTAACATGCAAGAAAACAACAAGACTGGAAGGAAGACTTTCTTTGTGAAATGTACTTAATATGGCAAAGAAGAGTAGACGGAACTCTATCAAGAAGCAAATGAGATGCAAATGAGTGGAGCATCGGTCAAGTCAACTCAAGAAAAGCCAAGTCTCAAGTTGAAGTGACAAGAGTCATCCATGATTGGAAGTCGACTCTAAGTCACCTGGGTAAAGCAAGGAAATGCATCAAGTCGAGATAATCAGAAAAGAACCGTTGCACGTAAATCAAGAGATTTACTTAAACAAGTAATATCTCCATACCACCTTTCTTGGAGTGCTCACCCCGAGGAAGCGTGCAAAAGGAATGAACCAATGGGAAGCACTACACCGTGTCGAACTCGAAAAGGTGAAAGAACAATTCATACGAGGAAATGGCAATTCCAAGGATCAACAAGACAAGCCAACGATCGCAAGTGACTTTCAAAAATAAGCCTATCTCTTCAATGGGCAAATTTTTGAAAGTTCACTATAAAAGGCCGAGGAGTTTATTTGAGAAGAATGACACACATGTGAGATATACAAGCATATTAGAAAAATCTGAACATTCTCAATCCTCAAGCCTACATTACGAAGTACATCAATCCAACACTCACCTGTGAAGGAAAGAGAACTTCAATCAGTTGAAGAGGAAACTTTTGAAGAAAAGGGGTTCTACATTCCAGGAAGGATTGTAGGAAGGTTCAAGGTTGAGCCAAGTCTTAAGCTTTTGGAGGGCTTCGTGATCAAATCCAAAGAGCTTGAGCAAGTGAGTCAGTAGTAGCAAGGCAAAATGCCCTGAAGAAGAAGCCGAGTCGTAAGAGAAGCCACCGAGTGATCAAGGCGTCTCCGATCGAGTCCCAAAGGATCAAGTCACCGTGTGATCAAGACTTGTATCCTGACTGCTACCACTTTGTAAACCGATCATTACCTAGTGGATTCCTCCCAGAGTTGGAGAAGAGAGGAGAAGAAATTACCCCATCTTCGAACCTCTATAAAAACTTTATTGTGTCATTTACTTTTCAGCACTTTAATTCTTGCATTTTAACTGCTTATATCTGCTGATAAATTTGCTATCCATTTGATAATATAAGTACTAAACCCAGCACTAAACTCTTACTTAATCAAACTTAAGGGTGTTAAGTCTTCCAATGAAAAACAAAACCACAATCAGTTAATTTAGTGTCAACAAATTGAGTTATTCCATCTACACTCGATTGAGTCTGTTGAGAGATTAACTCTACTGAGTTACTAAATTGACCCCATCATGACACACAGCTGTGTAGTATCAACTCTGAATATTTAAAAGGACTAAATCGAAAATTTGGTAAGGTTTATTCAACTCCCCTCCCTTCTAAACCTTACACTTACACCCCTTGGGACCTACAACTTTCGAGTTGTAGTATCTTTCCTTTCTCTGTTTATATAGTGTTTTTTATCTCGGCACTACATCTCTTCTCCTCTAATAGATCCAGTTCGGCTCGTAGGGCAATCTCATTCTTCTCTTTGAAAAAATTTGCAATTTTGAATGTTGGGGCCCCGATTTCCATTGGAATGACGGCCTTTGCTCCATATGCCAGGAAGAAAGGTATTTCTCCCGTGGCAGATCGATGTGTTGTCCTATAAGCCCATAATACTCCGGGTAGCTCTTCGGGCCAGTTTCCCTTGGATTCTTCTAGTATCGTTTTCAATGTGTACTTTGAGGATTTTGTTCACTGCCTCGACCTGGCCGTTAGATTGTGGGTGATATGGAGTGGAGAAATGGTTCTTGATGTGGAAACTTTCGCAAAAAGTTCGAAATCTTCGGTTGTCGAATTGTTTCCCGTTGTTTGTTACTATTGAATGTGGTATTCCGAATCTGCATATAATTGATTTTCACACAAAATTAATGATCTTCTCTTCATCTATCTTTGCTAGGGGTTCTGCCTCGGCCCACTTAGTAAAATAGTCCACTGCGACTATAGCATACTTCATGCCCCCTTTCCCAGTGGGGAGTGGTCCGATGAGGTCTATCCCATTTGTCAAATGGCCAAGGACTAAAGATTGAAGTGAGTTGTTCAGGGTGGTACCTGACCTGTGGTGCGAATTGCTGACACCTTTCGCATTTCTTGACTAAAGAGATCGCATCTTGCTTCAAAGATGGCCAGTAGTACCCTTATCGGATCAGCTTGTCTGCTAATGTCTGGCCCCTGCATGATTTCCACAGATTCCTTCATGTACTTCACGGAGAGTGTAGTTGGCGTCGGCTTCTGATAAGCACCTGAGCAGTGGGACCGACTACCCACGTTTGTATAGGACCTCGTCCACTATGGTGTTTCGAGTAGCCTGCGTTCTTAATGTTCTGGCCTTGGTCTTGTTTTCTGGTTGAATTCCATGCTCCAAGTACTGAATGATGGGCGGCATCCATGTCGGCTCGACACCTTCACTAGCATTTATCTTCTTCATTTGTAATGAAGGGGAAGATAGGTGGGAAACCGTTACGTCTTCAATCAGGTTGGTCCCCAGGCTGGACGCAAGCCGGGCTAAAGCGTCTGCTTGTACATTCTTGGTTCTGGGTAGTGTATCACTTCTGCCTCGAACTAAGAAAGTATGCTTTTTGCCAGCTCCAAATACTGTGCTATCTTTTGTTCCTTTGCTTCATAATCCTCGTTAACTGCTGACTAATAACGGAGTCATCAGAACGAGCGCTTTTTTTCAAACCATAGAAGCTACCATCTTCAGACCTGCTATTAAAGCTTTATACTCGGCCTCATTGTTTGTCATCGGGAACTAGAACCGTACGGCCGAGTAGTAACACTTGTGTTTTGGATTGATTATCACAATCCCACCCCCTGCTCGGTCTACGGTGGAAGAGCCATCGACAAACAATTTCCACACTTGTTCTTTGATGATGTCCAGTTGAATCGACGGGTTGAACTTTGCTATGAAATCCGCCAGTGCCTGTCCCTTGATAGCCGTTTTCAGCTCATACGAGATTTCGAACTGGCTGAGCTCCACGGCCCATTTGATCATCCGACCAAAAGTGTCTAGTCGGTGCATACTTGCTTCAAAGGATAGTTTGTTAAGACTATGATCTTCTGTTCCAAAAACTACAGCCAAGATGACTAATGCATATGCCAACTTTTCCATTGGAGGATATCGTAGTTCGGCATCGTGCAAGGCTTGACTGATGTAATAGACTGGATGTTGAATCGAGTTATCCAGTCGGATGAGTACTGAGCTGACGGCATATTCAGAAACTGCGAGATATAAGTATAAGTTTTCACCCCGACTCGATTTCTGTAGAACATGGACGGATGCCAAATGTTGTTTTAGTGATTCAAATGTTGTTTGTGTCTGTTCGGTCCATTTGAAATCCTTATTTTTCTTGATTATCTCAAAGAATGGTTTACACTTATCTGTTGATCTCGACACGAACCTACTTAAAGCAGCTAGATGCCCGGTTAAACTTTGAACTTTCTTAATAGAATTAGGGGACTCTAGGTCAATTATAGCTTTGATTTTATCAGGATTAGCTTCAATTCCCCTATCACTAGGCCATGTATCCTAAGAATTTACCCGAGCTGACCCCAAACGTGCATTTTTTTAGATTTAACATCATCTTATACTCGCATAAAATTGTAAACATTTCATTAAGATCGGAAATATGGTCGACAACATACAAAGACTTTACAAGCATATCATCTACGTAAACCTCAATTATGTGCCCTATCAACTTCTCAAACATTTTATTGTTTAACCTTTGATAGGTTGCCCCCGCATTCTTCAAGCCAAATGACATCATTTTGTAGCAATACACGCCTCGAGCTGAGTAGAAAGAAGTGTTTTCCTCATCGTACAGGTGCATCTGGATTTGATTGGAGCCCGAGTACGCGTCCATGAAACTCATTAGCTCGTGCCCAGCCATAGCATCAACCATGTAATCAATATTTGGAAGAGGATAGTTGTCCATTGGGCATGCTTTATTCAAATCAGTGAAATCCATGCAAAAGCACCACTGCCCGTTACTCTTTTTGACCAATACCGGGTTGGCTACCCATCACGGGTAAAGTGCCTTCCTGATGAACCGATTATCCAACAACTTGCCGACCTCGGCTTCGGTCTTCGCTTGTCTATTCGGGCCCGCTTTTCTTCTCTTCTCTCGATCACCTACGATAGGTACGGTCGATGTTCGAGACGAAGGCGAGCATGTTTGGGGTCGATATCGTGTACATGTCTGCGTGAGTCCATGCGAATACGTCCAGGTTGTTGCTTAAAAATTCGACAAGCTCTGATCGGAGTGGCTCTTGCAAATTATGACCGATTCTAAGTTGACGCCCCTTGTGCTGCTTATCGACATCTACTATGTCCTCTTTGACCGGTTTGACATATTTGTGTTTCTTACTTTGTCCTTTCTTTTTCTGCAAAAGCAGTTTTTCTTCTTCAGTGATTGATACTTTCCCAGGCCGCCTGCCCGGGTCGGTTTCTGTTAAATTATCTGTTCAATTTTCCTACTCGGTGTTCATCTCGGTCATGCCTGCCTACCTGCTAGACTCTCTTTTTTCCGTTACATTTATCTCTACTGGCCTGATTTTCAGGGAGCACTCCCTTGATTCTCGCTGATTCCCCTTGTGGACGCCTTCCCCGTCTGGAGTTGGAAACTTGATGCAAAAGTGGTAGACCGAGACGGCCGCTTTCAGATGATAAAGCAGTGGCCATTTGATGATGGCATTATACTCAGAATCAGAATTGATGATTTTAAAGGTGTTTATAACTGTCCTCTTATGCGCCCCCTGGCCGAGCTATATGGATAGATCTACCTCACCAAGCGGGATGATCCTTCCTCCTCCAAAACCCAGGATGTTGTCATTGCAGGGTCGAATATAGCTGTCATCGACATTCAACCTTCTAAAAGCCCTGATGTATATTACTGAGGCATAGCTCCCTGAGTCGACCAGGATCCTATGCACGGGGATGCCCAGGATCGGCGTCGTCATGACCAAAGGGTCAGAATGGGGATGTACAAGTTGGTCGGCGTCTTGATCAGAGAAAGTGAAGTATCCTATTGGTCGGCCTTCCCTGATCTCGGCAACACGAACCCATTGCCCAGCATTCGCAGCTTCTCTGACTTTTGTCTTTCTTTTTCAGATGGACCGTTATCTTCGGCACTATTGGTATTGATCAATGTCAAGATTTCTTGCCCGTCATTCTCATTAAGAGGTGGTAGACAGGCCGAATTAGCCAATCGCTCCAAATTTGTTCTGGCAGCGAGAGGTGGAGGTGGTGGGAGCTCATGAAAGTATCGCTTTAACCCTCCTCTTTGGATGATTCTCATGATTTCTCGAATGAGATCCCAACACTCGTCAGTCTCATGCCCAATTGACTTGTGATAGCAGTAATATATGTTGTCGTCCAGTTTAGACAAATCTAGCTTCAACTGGCGAGCTGGTGGTAGCAAGTTGAGGTTCTTGATGTCATTCTAAATCACTGACGGAGTATGAGGCAATGTGCTCCTCCTTGCCGACACTTTGGCTCGGACTTCTTGGTAGGATTTGTAGCATGTAGTTGAACTGTTGGAAAATGATTTGAATCTGGAGCCCAGCCCAGTGGGGATCTTTCTTGAAATCTTTCTTGGTACTCTGTTGTTTCTACTCAGCAGTGGGTCCTGACGTTGCTTCCTCTACACAAATATGTCTCTTCACACGGATGAGGAACTCCTGGAAGGTGCTGACACCCTACTCAGGTATTGAATAACAAAATCGTGAATTCAGGGCTAGGCCCGAGATTGCAGCCATTAACATGGCGTCATCCGACACTGGCTCCATCTCGTGAATTTGCTTGTTGAATCTGGAGATGTAACTTTTGAGGGGCTCGTCCTTGTTTTGCTTAGTGGTGACTAGGGAATCCTTTGGAGCGGCCTGAACTCTGGATGCCAAAAAATGAGTAGTGAAAGTTGGCATCAAATCATTCCACGAGCGGATGGAGTCGTTGGGTAAATTCCTGAACCAACAATGGGCTCAGTCACCCAGCATCAATGGGAACGCCCTACAAAGAATGGCGTCGCTTGGGCAATACAACTCCGTCCATGCCAGGTATTTATGGATGTGCGTGGTGGGATTGGTATCACCATCATATAGGTCGATATGTGGGACTTTAAACTTTGTGGGGAGCGGGGTCGTCAAAATGTGAGGAGCGAAAGGTGATTCGACATTCGATCGACCTGACAATGGACTCGGCTGATAGGGATCGTCGTCCGTTGTCTCCTCGAGTTCATTAAGACGGTGTCTTAGGTGGAGTATCTCTACCTCTCTTTCGTTAACCGGGCTGGGATTATGAGCTCAGTTAACCCTTGGTTGCTCTCTACTGCCAGGAAACTGGATCCTAGATTGAATAGATTGCACATGCCGTTGTTGGATTGGGTCCAGCCCCAAGCGTCCAACAAACACTAAATGGGCCCGACGGGGGCGATAGAGCAAAGGTGACGACTCTACCACCCTGCTTTGTTCCTGGGCATCATCGTGTTGTCTTCTCATGTCCTTCCTATCATCAGGCTGCCTGCATTGGGCATTCACTTCTTGGTTATCCAGATTTAGGGGGTTGATTTTGGGTATTTCGCGAGGGATCTGGTTGTGGGGGGGTTATCGGGTAGAGGTTGAATTTGTGGTTGGGTGTTTGCGAGTGCTTGGGCGACTAGCTGGTTCATTTGTTGGATAAAGTTTGGGTTGGTGAAAAGTTGTGTAATGGATAATAAAACAGCGCCCCCAGTCCTGACTGGAGGCGCATTTTGGCCATTTTGGGTATCTTGTGGTGGATCTTCTTGCCTACGAGGATTTCTTGTATTTTCACTCATTTTTCAATAGGATGGAATGTGTTACCTTGGCTGGAATTTTTTGGAATTCTCGAAATGATGACTGGACCAAATGGGCCATCCTTCTAGTGCCAATTTGTTGATATGCTTCTTGGATCAACAAGAAATGTACTTAAAATATATAATCTGGAAAATAAGAACAAACACCTGGAAATAATATAAAGTGGCTAATTCTACCTTTTTGTTACTAATACCGAGCAGAGCGTGTCTGGTCGGCCTTTTACCCTCAGTTTTAATTTTACAAGTTATATAGTCGATTTTCTCTCCTGTCTTTTTCCTAATAAATGTGATCTATTTATACTAATACAATTAGTGGACGAATCATCATTATATCTAAGATAATAGTGGGGCACTTGTCTTCTCCCTGGCGTGCATGGGGCGCATGTTGGCCATGTGTTGAGAGGGGTTTATTGACTTGTCCCGTTTATTCGTTGACAGGTGGCATCTTGGTCTGCCATTAGTGTAGTGGATCCACTTAGTGGGAGATTTGTTGTGTGGAGCACTTACTTGAATTATTTTTATTGTAGTGGGCTAGCCTCGGCTCAGCCCACGTTATCAGGTCAGCTTCTTACGTCACCCAGGTCGGTCCACGTCATTTTGGATGGCTCACGTCATCATTACCTGAATTGCCACGTGTATGTGTTTTCGTCCAGTTTGACTCGGGTATCATCAGATGGCATTGTTTTGTTTGTTGATATGATATAGTATATTTTGAATTCTATATGTGTGAAAATAAACAATTAAATCTCTTTTCATATATCTTAAATTTTTGAATAGTCTTTTTATGGTAGATATGAATTCCGTTACATCAATTAATGATCTAAAAAGTCTTTCCAATACGTAATACCCGAGCCTCTCACTACTCACCTGGCCAATATATTTCATGCATTACACATTGGCTATGTGCTATTAGCATAATTACACTATTATATACTGCATGATTAGTTTTATAATTTTGGAACTCACTTATAGTGTTAGCTGTCGGATTACTAATTTAAGAAGAAAAAAAAGTATTTAATTGTCGGAATATTAGATACAAGTTACATGTGATAAATCTAGAAGTGAAATGTGGTCAGATATATCAAGAACTATAATATGTAATTAAATTAAAAAAATTAAATTAAAAATTATTACTATGAAGGAAAGTCCAATATTAACCTTAATATAAGTTGTTCATATGCGATAATTATACCAATACGTGAGATTAATAGTTAGAAGAGAATAAAAATAATTAAGGATAATAATAGTTATTATTACACATGCATGTAAGTGATGTATCAATATATGATGTACACGTGTGTACATATAAGATATATGTTTATATTTAATTAGTACAGGTGTATATATGTGTATATCTTTAAAGCTTGCATAACTTATGAATATTAAATTGATATACCTATATATATTATGACACGACCGCCTTACTTCGGATATGATTAAATACCAACATTGCTTAACACGGTTTCAGGAAAGAAAATTAACAGAAAGAAAAAAAACATAAAACACACACACACCACCGATAGAGATCAAGAGATAATACAATAATTAAAAAAAAAAAACATTTCAGAAACAAACCTGCACGACCACTGAGGAGTTTATTTGATCCAAATTTTCATGGGCTAGGCTTGCACAACAATGCAGGTAATCTTTTAATTTTTTGTTAGAATTACTCCTTTATTCATGGATTCAATGTTTAGAGAATCTAGTCATGTAATAATCAAGTCAAAGCCTAGGGATGTTAGTGGAAGTAATTAAACTTGGCTAATTTGATATTCAATTATTCACTAATCTTAGTGATATGATTTTTAGATATATATTTTAAAAAATAATCTTTTAGATATATAAGGTATGAAAGCTTAGACTTCTTAACCAGTTAACTATTATTTCTAATTCACCTTATGAACGAATTGATAAGAAAATGTAAATTAAAATAAAGTGAATATACATATTATGTAAAATAATTATATTTATATGATATTTATATATTTAAAATTTGTAACTGGAAACAAAGTTAAATTCATATATGTTTTAATTGAGATGTAACTATCTCTAAAATTTGAAAGGAATAAGTTGGAGGAATCCCTGATTCCTACAAATTAATAAAGGTTATAAAAAAATAGTACACTGATGAGTAATGTTTTAGACACACAGCAAGAAATCAGAGATGATTGAGAAATCAAACTAGGCCTAACTGGTATATTTCAATGCTTAATTATTATTTAGTAACATGTAATTAAGGCGTAAGGCCCTTTATAATATTCAGGATAGGGAGTTGTGTTAAATGAATTTTATAAATTGATACCTTGTTATCATTACAGATTGCTCACACATAAAGTTAGGGACGAAAACAATTAGTTTACCTTCAGTAGCATATCAAAAGAAGCAAGGTAAGTGACAATCCATCTGCAACTACAATGCATGAACATAGTATTTCCTGCTTTATCGTTACTAAATGTGACTCTTGTATCTTGATGGATGTATTTGGAAACCTTGACGTTCGTATGTTGCTGGATTGATATTGGAATGTGGTTATTGTCATTTCATTGAGCATGGTATTCCTTAGCATTGTCATGTGCATGCATAATATATGATCATTGTTGAGATGAGGCATGCACGATATGATTTTCTATAAAAAGAAAAAGTTTTGGTTGGCCACTGCTAGTGCACCGATGCATGAGAATCATGCTTATATGATATATTGAGCTCGTGCCATGTGAGACATCACTTCGGGTATGTGAGACATTCAGACGAGGCTCATTGATTATTAATATCTGGTGCCATGTGAGGCATTACTTCGGGTATGTGAGACATACGAACTGGACAACTTAATCATTAATAATATATTGAGCTCGTGCCATGTAAGACATCACTTCAGGTATGTGAGACATTCGGACAAGGCTCATTGATTATCGATATCCAGTGCCATGTGAGACATTACTTCGGGTATGTGAGACATACGGACTGGAACAACTTGATTATTAATAATATGTTGAGCTAGTTCTGGTGCATAGCGGATGGGCCAAGGGCCCAGTGAAAGGAAATAATTGTAAATAAAATGATTTGGTGCATAAACATGGTTTCATGGAATAACACCTTGGAATATATTGAATTTGTATTATATTTTTCTTTTAGCATGCATGATTTGCATTTACTGGGCATTAGCTCACGTAGTTCATGCATTGTAGGTGAGTCTGGTGGTGTTGGACTTCATGGGCTTATCATCGGGCGGTGTTGGAGCTTCTACAAAGTTCTTTGAGGATCGTGTACATGGATGACGACCTGTTGGGCTATGCTGATGGGTCACCTTTCGTTTTTTGGTCCTGTATTATATTATGGTTTAGGGTTGTACCCTCTTTTGAAAACTCTGATGTAAATATGTACATATAAATAGCTGGGTGATTTGAGTTATGCGTTTGAGCATGTGGATGTCAGTTGTGTTTAATAACAGGGTTGGTTACCTCTTTTGTTTGTGGACATGGCTTGTCCTTGTCTTTTAATTAAAATGATTTTTTACTTGTTTGTTGTTAAAATGTCACAGGGATGGAAAAAAATTATTATTACACGTTTTAAATTGAGTTTGTGGCCGAGTTTTACTATTTATATATTTTCTAGCAGTAGTAAGGTGGTGGGTTTTACAGAGTGGTATCGAGCCCGATTCTGAGGTTAGAGACGTCCATGTACTTGAACTCAGAACTCGTAGAGCACAACCATGCCAGTAAGTTTTACTTTATTGCTTAATGTATTTATGTTCATGAATTGTACATATTGGCCATGTATTACAAGGTTCCTTCTAAGGCAGTGTGGTAGATATGGTGAGAACTAGAGATGAGAGTAATAGTAATAGTGGAGATAGGAATCGAGGAGAGGAGATGCCTATGTCGATGGGTGATCGGGATAATTTTATAAATCGACTTAAGGAGCTTATCCACCGACAGTCTTAACAAATTCAACAACTCATCCATCAGAGGGATACAGTTGGACAACAGAGAGTAGAGATGAATCAGCCACAACAACGAGCAGAGCAAATAGAGATGATAGGGGAAAGATTCAGAAGGTTAAATCCACCAACATTTGAGGATGCAGTCGACCCTACAGATGTGGGAGATTGGTTAAGGACTTTGGAGAATATGTTCGAGTATAGCAGAATTCCTGAAGAAGAAAAGGTAATGTATGCTTCCTTTATGTTACGTGGTAGTGCAGGACACTGGTGGGATACGATGAAGAGCATCGAGAATGTAGCTACCATGATATGGGAAAGATTTAAGCAACTCTTCAGGAACAAATACTTTACCGCTCCTATTCGCGCTATGAAGATGAACGAGTTCATACAGTTGAGACAGGGAAGTATGACAGTTGCTGATTATGTTCGCAAATTTGAACAACTATCCAAATTTGCTGAACACATGGTTAGTACTGAGGTGCTAAAAGTGGAAAGGTTCCTCGAAGGTCTGAGGCCAGAGCTTTATAGGGATGTAAGTATGGCTGGAATACAAGGGTCCATGAATTCACAGGTTGCTGAGAGAGCATTGGTTGCAGAACAAGCTGAGCTGAGAATAAAGCATGCACAGGAGGTTCGACGTCTGTCTACACAAAAACAGGAACATTGAGTCGAAAATGAAAAGAAAATGTTACCTCAGTTCCAGATCCCTAAACCCAGATTTCAACAACGACAGGGGCAAGAACAAGGAAATCCAATCAAACGTTTGAAGATTGATCAAAGTAAAACACCAAAGACCACCACATTGCCCTAGATGTGGAAAACAACACGGTGGAACTTGTCTTTGGGGTACTGGAGTATGTTTTTCATGTGGACAAGCGGGACATATGGCTAATATGTGCCCAAATAAACCAAAACCCATAGTCCAAGAGAGAGCGCTCGCTAGAGTTTTTAATATGACCAAAGTTGTCACCAAGAAAAACCCATCAATTGTTACAGGTAAACAATCTACCCTTAGTGTCTCGACATTTGCATTATTGATTATGGATCCATGCATTCATTTGTATTTAGTAAGTGTGTGAGGAGGCTAGGTATAAAACCAATATATATAAAGTCAGTTATATGTAGGTGTCCCCTCGAGAGATTTAAACAAACTAATTAGATTGTATGAACATATGGTACTTTTATTGACGGAAAAGAACTTTAGGTTGATCTGATCGTATTAGACATGAAGGGAAATAATATAATTTTGAGCATGGACGTTTTGAATGAGCCATACAAACTCTAGAAGATATGCTCAGAGCTTTTGTTCTAGACTTTCAAGGACCATGGAGCAAATATGTGTCTCTGGTGGAATTCGTATACAATAATAATTATCAAGATGCAATTGGAATAGGCTCCCTAGGAGTTGTGTTATGGTAGAAAGTGTAGATCCCCAATCCACTGGCATGAGACTAGTGAAAAGAAACTCTTGATTCCGGATATGATACAAGAAATGACAAAAGTTGTGTTAAGAATGTGAAAAGGATGGAAACTGCTAAAAAAAATGACCCAACTGAAAAGTTATACGAGTCAGAGAATAAGAGTATTAGAATTTTCTATAGGAGACCAAGTGTTTCTTAAGACGTCATAAAAAAAATAATATTGTACGGAAAGGAAAGAAAGCTTAGTCCTATATACATTGGTCCATTTCATATTACTGAAAAATTAGCGATGTTCCCTATAGACTCGGCTTACCCGCGTCAATGGCTCAAGTGCATAATGTTTTTCACGTATCCATGTTGAGAAAATACATTTCAAACCCATCTCATATTTTGAAATACGAACCAATAGAATTAAAGGCTAACTTGAGCTACGAAGAGATGCCTGTAAAGATATTGTTACGAGAAGTAAACAAGCTAAGAAATAAGAAAATCCCATTAGTTAAAGTACTTTGGAGGAATCAATCTATAGAAGAAGCTATGTGGGAAAGAGAAAACGAGATGAGATTTAAGTATTCTAACCTATTTCGGTAAGTAAAATTTCGGGGACGAAATTTTTATAAGGAGGGAAGGATGTAATACGCGAGCCTCTCACCACTCACCTGGCCAATATGTTTCATGCATTACACATTGGTTATGTGCTATTAGCATAATCTCACTATTATATACGACATGATTAGTTTTATAATTTTGGAACTCACTTATAGTGTTAGCTGTCGGATTACTAATTTAAGAAGAAAAAAAAAGTATTTAATTGTCGGACTATTAGATGCTATTAAGTTACATGTGATAAATCTAGAAGTGAAATGTGGCCAGATATATCAAGAACTATAATATGTAATTAAATTAAAAAAAAATTAAATTAAAAATTATTACTATGAAGGAAAGTCCAATATTAACCTTAATATAAGTTGTTCATATGCGATAATTATACCAATACGTGAGATTAATAGTTAGAAGAGAATAAAAATAATTACGGATAATAATAGTTATTATTACACATGCATGTAAGTGATGTATCAATATATGATGTACACGTGTGTACATATAAGATATATGTTTATATTTAATTAGTACAGGTGTATATATGTGTATATCTTTATGAAGCTCACATAACTTATGAATATTAAATTGATATACCTATATATATTATGACACGACCGCCTTACTACGGATAGGATTAAATAGCAACATTGCTTAACACGGTTTCAGGAAAGAAAATTAACAGAAAGAAAAGAACATAAAACACACACACACCACCGATAGAGATCAAGAGATAATACAATAATTAAAAAAAACATTTCAGAAACAAACCTGCACGACCACTGAGGAGTTTATTTGATCCAAATTTTCATGGGCTAGGCTTGCACAACAATGGAGGTAATCTTTTAATTTTTTGTTAGAATTACTCCTTTATTCATGGATTCATGTTTAGAGAATCTAGTCATGTAATAATCAAGTCAAAGCCTAGGGATGTTAGTGGAAGTAATTAAACTTGGCTAATTTGATATTCAATTATTCACTAATCTTAGTGATCTGATTTTTAGATATATATTTAAAAAATAATAGTCTTTTAGATATATAAGGTATGAAAGCTTAGACTTCTTAACCAGTTAACTATTATTTCTAATTCACCTTATGAACGAATTGTTTGATACATGTTTTTATCTTAATTTTGATGATTTTATTTTGTCACCAAAACAATGTTTTTAAAGGTTGTCCAAATACTCCTAAATAATTTAAAATGGTTTTTTTCCGGAGTATTTCCTCAAGTTTATTTTTGATAATAATGGACAACACTTTTAATAATTTTATGTCTATGGGCTTTTACTCCTAAAACAAGATTTCTAAATGTTGTCTAAATACTCCCAATTGGTTTAAAATGTTTTTTACTAAATTTTCGGAGTATTTCTTGAGTTTTATTTTCGACAAAATTGGACAACATTTACTCTCTTGTCGACCGGTCGCCCCTATAGGGCAACCCGTGCACCAAGATGTTTTTAGAAACAGAAAAATGAGACGGATGTAATATTGGTCAGTCGGCCGGCCGCCAAGGGGTCGATCCGGTCCGTCGGCCGACCGCCCCGGTCGACCGTGCACTGGAGTTCATTTTTGTTCTGAGAACTTCCCTGTCTTGTTTTTTGCTTGAGGGGGACCGGTTGAAACAGGGTCGACCGATCGAAGCCTATGTCGGCCGGTCGCCTGTTGAAAATTTCAAAGTGTTCTTAATTCTCTTATTTACGTGCGACCGATCATCGCCGTGCATTATGACAAAAAAATATGACCGTTTGTTTGACAAAGACCACATTTCCTTAAATTGTGGGATTGATTTCTAACAACTATATTCTTGATTTTAATTGTATTTTTACTCAGATTTTCAATCCCCAAGAGGAGCCTATGCTTGATCAATCATCTCCTATAAATAGAGGAAGTTTTGGAGCAACCATGACAACAATTGAGATACAACACAACAAGATACACTTCAAGCAAATACTTGGTCTTTCGTTGTTATTATTCTTGTTATAAATTTGCCTAGCTTATCACTTTCACATCCTTAAGGTATAGACTATTCTTGATTACACTTTGCACTCAAATTGTATTATTCATTATTGAGTTGTAATCTTGATTTTTGGTAATCATTCAACACAAGATATCCTTGTGAGTGTTCTTGTGGTAAGAACACACTTGGATGATCTAGGTGATAGGTGCAAGAAGATTGTGGTGATCTTCTTATTGAGGAGTTGAAGAATTTGGTATTCTTCAAGGTTGAAGAATGTGGTAATCTTCACAAGGTGCCGTTGAAGGAAGATTGTGGTAATCTTCAAAGGGAGATTGTGGTAATCTCCAAAGGTGTTGTTGAAGAAGAGTGTGGTGCTCTTCAAGGTGTTGTAAGTTGAATTTGTATTAATTTTGGTAATTAATAAAATTCTTTTTCCTTTTGAAATCCATTCCGGATATACTGGGGTGGTAGAGGATTAGGCCCTGGGTGGGTTGAACCTCTTTAAATCGACGTGTGTTGTTTACATTCCGCACCTTTATTATTGTGTTTGAGCATTCGGTTATAAAAAGAGGGCAAAATCGAAAAGATGGAGATAATCTATTCACCCCCCCTCTAGATTATCGTAGCCGCTTGGACTTACAAGTGGTATCAGAGCCAAACTCTTTGGCAAGCTCGTTTCACATCGCGAGTGAAGAGAAACGATCGTCGGCTACTTAACGAAGCTCATCTTTCCTAAGACACCTCCACCACCAAGCCACCACTATTTGATTCCAAAAATTTTATTTTTGGAAAGAAAGAATGGAATGCTACTTACAAGGTTGCGGGTTCGACATTTGGAACACCGTCATAAACGGAGAATCCATTCCGATGAAAGATACACCACACACCTCAAAAGGCTTCAAAAAGCTCAATGATGAAGAGAAGAAAATCATCTCCTTAAACGGTAAAGCTCTCAATATTTTGTATTGTTCATTTACTAATTTAGAATATGAACATATTGTAGGAATAAAGTCGGCACATGAAGTATGGCAAAAATTAGAAGCCATCTATGGAGTATTTGCAAATGAAAAAAGCCAAACAAAAGCATCTACTTCTCAAAGGGATACAAGTTCATATCTAAGGAACAAGCCTCTTACAACTTCCAATTATGAAGAAGTTGAATATTGTTTTATGGGCATCAATGAAGAAAATGAGGTATGTCTTAAACCCTCTACTTCCTATGATATTGTCATTCAAAATGATTATAGTGATTTGCAAAATGATTATGATGAACTTCAAAATGAATTCCAAAGCTTACTTGTTAAATACAAAAATTTGAAAAAGGAATTCAATGTTTTGAAAAATGATAAGGATAGTTTATTTACTTCCTATGAATCACTATCATGTGCTCACACCACCACACTTGACAAGGTTAGAAACCTTGAAAAAAAAAATAGTACTCTTGTTGAGGATATAAATTGCTTGAAAAATGATTTATCTAAATCCAACTTGAGTACCGATAAAATGACCAAGATTGTTGATTGTTCAAAACTAGAACTTGATCATAAGCCTAAGGATGTCAATCACATGAAAAAGAATCAAGTCTCTAAGCATGTTGGTCATTATGCTCCTAGAATTATTACATGTTTCTATTGCGGTAAAAAGGGTCATACGGCTAATTTTTGTCGAGCTAGAAATAGCTCTAATTATCGTTGGAGACCTAAAAGTCTCAAGACTAATCCCAAAGGACCCAAACACATGAGGGTACCACAAAATAATGTTATATTAGGTATCCGGCGAAATAATGATCGAAGAAAATTCATACCGCCAAGAAGACATCAAATGACCGTTTCCTTTGATCAAAGAAGGAGAAACTATTCTCAACAAAGCCAATTTCCAAGAAGAGGATATAATCAAAATTGGGAAGAACATAATCCTTGGAAATGGCAAAGACATCATCAACAAGATGATTCTCAAAGAAGAAGAGACCATCAACAACGGGAAGGTAACAAACCTTGGAAATGGAGTAATCAAAGAAGTCATCATCAACAAAGTGACTTCTCAATGGGAAGATATCATCAACAATGGGAAAGACACAACCCATGGAAACGGCGTAATTGGTAAACCGTATCTCCCCATTTATATATGCATTTTATTTTAATTCTATGCAAGTTTTTTTTTAATTGTGTCTTACTTGCAAAATGAATCTTCAAGTATTTATTTTTAATATAGGTCTTTTATATATTTGAGAGTTTCAAAATTTTTAAAAGAAGACCTTGCATGATTTTCTAAAACTCTTGTGCATTTAATTAGACTTATGTGGCTTATTATCTCTTATGAAATCTTATAGCATAAGATCTCTTTGATATCTCCTATTACTTGCCTACACTTGTATTCTTTGTGCAATTTTTTGTTTTAGAATTGTGTAGGATACTTATATCTCATATTCATTGGCTATTTCGTCATCAAAGTTTCTTAAACTATCGAGGTACGTTCACTCGTATTTACCTTAGAACTCGATATTATACTTATGCACATATCTTTTAAGATATTTCATTTTAACCCCTTAAGTGCCCCTAAATGATTTTGCAAATATTCTCTTAAAAGGGCACTACTTGTTAAGTCTCGATTTTCTCTAATATATGTTTTCCCAAAACCCATATTTGTTGAATATAGTCCAAGATTATCTTTTTGCAAAGTTTTAAAACTTTTGGGGTGAAATATCGAATTTTGGAAAACTCTGGGAAAAGAAAAAATTACCTGGGACGGTCAAAGCAGGGGCGACCGGTCGCCCAGGCTATTTTTACAACTTAAAATCATTCTGTCTTCCTCTCAAAACAGACGCAGGAAATCTCTCAAACCCTTGGCACGATTTTTTCATCCCCTTTTCTCTAGAATCTTCAATTCTTCGTCATTTTTCACGATTCTTGTTGCTAATCTTCTTATTTTCACAAGAATCTTACATATATGGCTCCTCCTAGAAATTCTACCGGTCGAAATCCCATCTTCAAGCGTAGAAGGGGCGGAGAGGGTTCTTCGAGAAATCGGCAAGAGGAAGCCGAACAAAGGGATATTCAAGCCGCTCAAAGAAACGTGGCTCAAGAAGGTGATGATGTTCAAAATCCCATTCTCTCTCGGGCCCAAATTACCGAGCTACGCAGAACAATTTCGCTCCAAAATTGCCGTTGGGCGAAAGGTAAAAAAATCCTTTGTTACTCAAGCTCCTAATTCCCACAATGTTCTTAATTTCATCAATAAGTATGCGGAATGGTATTATGAGGATTCGGGAATGGGAGGAAAATCTATTGCTTGGACTAAAATGTGTCGTTTTAGTTCATTTACAAATGAGTATCCTACTATTAGAGGATTTTTTGAGGAGCAAGGTTGGATGTATCTATGGGAGCATGCTTATGTTTTGTATGATGATGATATTATCCAACATTTTTATGCTAATATGTGGGTGCAATATGATAATGAAAGGAAGCCGATTGCCGTTAATTCGCTTGTAAAGGGTCGTCATTTTAGATGGACTCCCAATGATATTTGCCGGCTCTTACATGTTAGAGAAGGTGGTTGGGATTATTTCTCTTGTGGGACTTGGAATGATGAAATGTTGGGGTGTCGATGAAGAAGTTAAGACGTATTTGGGAGTATGGCCAAAGTATTCTTTGTTGGCAATGACACTTGAGCATCGTATTTTGTCGGTCATTGTCTCATATTGCATTTGTGGTAAGTCGGGAAAGATGCCTAGCAACATGGATTACTTTTTGACTTATAAGATTGCTAGGAGGGAATCACTTAACTTTGGTGCCATACTTATTCAATGTCTAATTGAGTCCATCACTCAAGGTAATAAGAAGTTGGTTATGGGAAATTGGATTTGTAAACTTCTTATTCAATCGGGACTACCTTCGTCGGTGTAACTCGGAGGTATTTCAAAATGACTTCGACATTGATAACATCTCCCAAATGGTCACGATGCGCAAGAATATGGACATCCGACCAACTAAAATGGCTAGAGGAAGAGGTCAAGAGTCCCCCGATCCTAATGACTACTTTGATGACGCCGAGGCCACAAGATTGGCGGAAGAAGGCGAACCAAGCAATCCGGAGGGTAATACTAGGTGCTCAACCGCCAGAGGTATACTCAAGCCGAATTTGATGAGATGAGGGCTTTTCATGAGACGAGGTATGAGGCTTTGGAGCAAAAGACCTCCAATATGAAAAAGTCTATCGGGAAGTTGAAGAAATTCATCAAGGACTTTATTCCCGGATCTTGCTTCTCCTCGGATGAGGAATGATGTCCCCACCCCCTTTACTTTCTAGCATTTTCATTAATGATGCTTTGTATTTTTATGAACCTTTGTAAAAATCCTTCGTACTAATGATATTTGCTTGTTTTCTTAAAAGGGTTAAAATTGCAAGTTGATAATGACTTGTGGATGATCATGATTTTGATGGAGTATTTGATGGTAAAAATACTCTAATTTAAGCATTGTTTGATAATTGGTATGAAGTACTTGATGGTAAAAATGCTTCTTTTGATACTTTGATCATTATGCTTAGTTGGATATGTTGGGACATTGGATATATCATACATGTATTGTTAAGGCATGACTTGTATTACTTGATGGATGCTCTAATTATTGGCATTTGTAATGCCTTGATCCTTCTTAGCTTATGTTATCTCAATTGGGTTGAACCCTTGATAATCTACTTTGTTGAGCCTCTTAATTGATGAACAAATGTTGCATATGTTGCATATGATCTTATTGAGCCTTGGAATGAGGTTGATTGATGATGTTATGAAAATTTTTGGCTTGAAACTTTTACAAGGACTATATACAACCTCTTTTATTTTTCACGCACACAAGGTGTTCGATGAAATGTCGCAATGAAACTTTCAACTTCTACATGATTCTCTTGCCTCAAAATGTCTTAAAATCTTTTTGAAATCATGTTTTTAGCTTACTAATGAGCTTATGGATCTTTTATGTTACAATTCTCCCATTTTCCTTGGACTTTAAGTATAAATTGCTCGATGGTTGATAAACCGCCTTCTCTTCTTTGATATATTTGTATGATGTTTTTATCATCCTAACATTCTTTTGATGATTCCAAAGGGGAGAAACAGGATATTGGCTCATTAGCTCAAAGAAGCTAATAAAAGCTTGTCATAAAAGCTATAAGCTATGGCTCATAAAAGCCATAAGTTGTGACTCGTTTTTAGTCCAATTGTTGCTTGATGGACTGAACAAATTGTTTAATGATGTTTTGTGATAGGGGGAGCTTATAAGCTCTTGAACAAATTGTAAAAGCTAAAGCATTTAGCTTATGGAAAATTGCTTTTACATTATTCTTGATATGCTTGTTGATAGGGGGAGCTTGTGCTTATTATTGAATATATTTACTCCCTACTTGGTTGCTTTAATATTTTTGGAAATTTTGGTTGCTTCCAAATGGTCAAATGTTTTTACCGGAAAATCATTTCTAAAATTACTCTCTTAGTTTGTGTAAAAATTATTTTGGTTTGTAATCATCAAAAAGGGGGAGATTGTTTGATACATGTTTTTATCTTAATTTTGATGATTTTATTTTGTCACCAAAACAATATTTTTAAAGGTTGTCCAAATACTCCTAAATGATTTAAAATGGTTTTTTTCCGGAGTATTTCCTCAAGTTTATTTTTGATAATAATGGACAACACTTTTAATGATTTTATGTCTATGGGCTTTTACTCCTAAAACAAGATTTCTAAATGTTGTCTAAATACTCCTAATTGGTTTAAAATGTTTTTTACTAAATTTTCGGAGTATTTCTTGAGTTTTATTTTCGACAAAATTGGACAACATTTTTGTCTCTTGTCGACCTGGCCGCCCCTATAGGGCAACCCGTGCATCAAGATGTTTTTAGAAACAGAAAATGAGACGGATGTAATATTGGTCGGTCGACACTGCCGCCCAAGGGTCGACGGCAGGCCGTCGACCTCCGCCCGATCGACCATTACACTGGAGTTCATTTTTGTTTCTGAACTTCCGTCTTGTTTTTGCTTGAGGGGGACCGGTTGAAACGCGGGGCCGACCAGTCCGAAGCTTATGTCGACCGTGTCCTGCTGTTGAATTTCAAAGTGTTCTTAATTCTCTTATTTCGTCGTGCGACCGGTCGCATCTGTGCATTGACAAAAAAATATGACCGTTTGACAAAGACACACATTTCCTTAAATTGTGGGATTGATTTCTAACAGCTATATTCTTGATTTTAATTGTATTTTTCTCAGTAGATTTTCAATCCCCAAGAGGAGCCTATGCTTGATCAATCATCTCCTATAAATAGAGGAAGTTTTGGAGCAACCATGACAACAATTGAGATACAACACAACAAGATACACTTCAAGCAAATACTTCGTCTTTCGTTGTTATTATTCTTGTTGTAAATTTGCCTAACTTATCACTTTCACATCCTTAAGGTATAGGCTATTCTTGATTACACTTTGCACTCAAATTGTATTATTCATTATTGAGTTGTAATCTTGATTTTTGGTAATCATTCAACACAAGATATCCTTGTGAGTGTTCTTGTGGTAAGAACACACTTGGATGATCTAGGTGATAGGTACAAGAAGATTGTGGTGATCTTCTTATTGAGGAGTTGAAGAATTTGGTATTCTTCAAGGTTAAAGATTGTGGTAATCTTCACAAGGTGCCGTTGAAGGAAGATTGTGGTAATCTTCAAAGGGAGATTGTGGTAATCTCCAAAGGTGTTGTTGAAGAAGAGTGTGGTGCTCTTCAAGGTGTTGTAAGTTGAATTTGTATTAATTTTGGTAATTAATAAAATTCTTTTTCTTTTTGAAATCCATTCCGGATATACTGGGGTGGTAGAGGATTAGGCCCTAGGTAGGTTGAACCTCTTTAAATCGACGTGTGTTGTTTACATTCCGCACCTTTATTATTGTGTTTGAGCATTCGGTTATAAAAAGAGGGCGAAATCGAAAAGATGGAGATAATCTATTCACCCCCCCTCTAGATTATCGTAGCCGCTTGGACTTACACGAATTAATAAGGAAATGTAAATTAAAATAAAGTTAATAATACATATTATGTAAAATAGTTATATTTATATGA
Source organism: Rehmannia glutinosa (assembly GCA_016081115.2). Taxonomy (NCBI): domain Eukaryota; kingdom Viridiplantae; phylum Streptophyta; class Magnoliopsida; order Lamiales; family Orobanchaceae; genus Rehmannia; species Rehmannia glutinosa. Next base: position 22,577,638 of record CM071930.1, read on the forward strand.
TATTTATATATTTAAAATTTGTAACTCTAAACAAAGTTAAATTCATATATGTTTTAATTGAGATGTAACTATCTCTAAAATTTGAAAGGAAATAGTTGGAGGAATTCCTGATTCCTACAAATTAATAAAGGTTAAAAAAAATAGTACACTGATGAGTAATGTTTTAGACACACAAAGAAGAAATCGTAGATGATTGAGAAATCAAACTAGGCCTAATCGGTATATTTCAATGCTTAATTATTATTTAGTAACATGTAATTAAGGCATAAGGCCCTTTATAATATTCAGGATAGGGAGTTGTGTTAAATAAATTTTATAAATTGATACCTTGTTATCATTACAGATTGCTCACACATAAAGTTAGGGACGAAAACAATTAGTTTACCTTCAGTAGCATATCAAAAGAAGCAAGGTAAGTGATAATCCATTTGCAACTACAATGCATGAACATAGTATTTCCTGCTTTATCGTTACTAAATGTGACTTTTGTATCTTGATAGATGTATTTGGAAACCTTGACGTTCGTATGTTGTTGGGTTGATATTGGAATGTGGGGATTGTCATTTCATTGAGCATGGTATTCCTTAGCATTGTCATGTGCATGCATAATATATGATCATTGTTGAGATGAGGCATGCACAATATGATTTTCTATAAAAAGAAAAAGTTTTGGTTGGCCACTGCTAGTGCACCGATGCATGAGAATCATGCTTATATGATATATTGAGCTCGTGTCATGTGAGACATCACTTCGGGTATGTGAGACATTCGGACGAGGCTCATTGATTATTAATATCCAGTGCCATGTGAGACATTACTTCGGGTATGTGAGACATACGGACTGGACAACTTAATCATTAATAATATATTGAGCTCGTGCCATGTGAGACATCACTTCGGGTATGTGAGACATTCGGACGAGGCTCATTGATTATCGATATCCAGTGCCATGTGAGACATTACTTCGGGTATGTGAGACATACAGACTGGACAACTTGATTATTAATAATATGTTGAGCTAGTTCTGGTGCATAGCGGATGGGCCAAGGGCCCAGTGAAAAGAAATAATTGTAAATAAAATGATTTGGTGCATAAACATGGTTTCATGGAATAACACCTTGGAATATATTGAATTTGTATTATATTTTTCTTTTAGCATGCATGATTTGCACTTACTGGGCATTAGCTCACGTAGTTCATGCATTGTAGGTGAGTCTGGTGATGCTGGACTTCATGGGCTTATCTTGGGCGGAGTTCTTTGGAGCTTCTACAGTTCTTGAGGGCAATGTACATGGATGACGACCTGTTGGGCTATGTTGATGGGTCACTTTTACCTTTTTGGTCCTGTATTATATTATGGTTTAGGGTTGTACCCTCTTTTGAAAACTCTGATGTAAATATGTACATATAAATAGCTGGGGGATTTGAGTTATGCGTTTGATCATGTGGATGTCAGTTGTGTGGGTTGGTTACCTCTTTTGTTTGTGGACATGGCTTGTCCTTGTCTTTTAATTAAAATGATTTTTTACTTGTTTGTTGTTAAAATGTCACAGGGATCAAAAACAAATTATTATTACACGTTTTAAATTGAGTTTGTGGCCGAGTTTTACTATTTATATATTTTCTAGCAGTAGTAAGGTGCTGGGTGTTACACAATATGCACTGAATAATAATACGTGGAATTGAGAATCTCTTCATGTTTAAATTGTATTTATAATGGTTTTGGTAAGTGTCGGCCCCTAGTGTGGTGTGGATAGGGCTGAGTTCGGCTGGTCGGGCAAGGGTCTGTAGTCTTAAAAGGTTCTACGCTATCCACAATCAAATCCCACCGCTTAAGGACGAGTGTTCCAAGGGTAGAAGTGGGTGGTAGGATTGATATATTCCAGAATATGACTTCTCCGGGCTTCGCGAGCCCCAGTGTGGAGAGCCGTATCGAAGTGTGGTGCAATAAGGGGGTAAGGCTTTACACCAATGCAATAAAGGAGTGACAATGGAAAACGGGAGTTATTTACCATTAATAAATGGTCCCACCATTAATGTGAAATTTAAATTAATTATGTTACATATTGATTCAGTGCATGTTGCTATTTAATTGAAATGATTGTACTTATATAGAATAACTGAATCTTTCTTAACGTTAAACTTTTTTAAAAGGCCGCACCTGCACACTGTAAGTCCAAGCGGCTACGATAAACTAGAGGGGGTGAATAGATTATCTCCATCTTTTCAATTTTACCCTCTTTTTCGAACTGAATGCTCAAAGACAATAATAAAGGTGCGGAATGTAAACAACACACGTCGATTTAAAGAGGTTCAACCCACCTAGGGCCTAATCCTCTACCACCCCAGTATATCCGGGATGGATTTCAAAAAGAAAAAAGAATTTTATTAATTACCAAAATTAATACAAACTCAACTTACAACACCTTGAAGAGCACTACACTCTTCTTCAACAACACCTTTGGAGATTACCACAATCTCCCTTTGAAGATCACCACAATCTTCCTTCAACGGCACCTTGTGAAGATTACCACAATCTTCAATCTTGAAGAATACCAAATTCTTCAACACCTCAATAAGAAGATCACCACAATCTTCTTGCACCTATCACCTAGATCATCCAAGTGTGTTCTTACCACAAGAACACTCACAAGGATATCTTGTGTTGAATGATAACCAAAAATCAAGATTACAACTCAATAAGGAATATTACAATTTGAGTGCAATGTGTAATCAAGAATAGCCTAGACCTCAAAGATGTGAAAGTGATAAGCTAGCCAAATATACAACAAGAATAATAACAATGAAGAACAAATATTTGCTTGAAGTGTATCTTGTTGTGTTGTATCTCAATTGTTGTTTGGTTGCTCCAAAACTTCCTCTATTTATAGGAGATGATTGATCAAGCATAGGCTCTCTTGGGGATTGAGAATCTACAGAAAAATACAATTAAAATCAAGAATATAGTGTTAGAAATCAATCCCACATTTTAAGGAAATATGTCTATTTGTCAAACGGTCATATTTTTGTTTTGTCAAAACAGCGACCGGTCGCATTTAAATAGAAGTTTGAAACGAAGCACAATAAATTTACAGGCGGCGGCCGGTCGACGTGTACCTCGACCGTCGTCCCTAACATCAACCGTCGACCTAGACACAAAATCAAGACAGGAAGTTATGAATCACTTTTAAACGCGTCCGGTACGGCCGCCAGGGTGCGACGACCGCCGACGCCCTAGTCGGCCGGCCGACGCCCTAATCGGCCGGCGACCTGGCATTTTAACTATCCGTCTCATTTTATGTTTCCAAATTCATCTTCAGGTACGGGTTGCCCTATACGGCGACCGATCGACCTCGAGACAGAAATGTTGTCCAATTTTTTTGTCGAAAATAAAACCCAAGAAATACTCCAAAAATATAGTAAAAATATTTTAAACCAATCGGAAGTATTTAGACAATATTTAGGAACCTTGTTTTGAAGTGAGAACTTATAAACACAAAATCATTAGAAGTGTTGTCCAATTTTATCTAAAGTAAAACTTGAAGGAAAACTCCGGAAAATATTAAAGTCATTTTAATTCATTTAGGAGTATTTGGACAACAAGTAAAAACATTGTTTTGGTGTAAAAATAAAATCATCAAAATTAAGATAAAAACATAGCTTACATGATGAATAATGAATAAAATCATCAAAATTAAGATAAAATCATCAAAATTAAAATCATTAAGATAATTGGACTGAAAATAAATCACAACTTATGGCTTTTATGAGCCATAGCTTATAGCTTTTATAACAAGCTTTTATTAGCTTCTTTGAGCTAATGAGCCAATATCCTGTTTCTCCCCCTTTGGAATCATCAAAAAGAATGTTAGGATGATAAAAACATCATTCAAGTTTATCAAAGTGTGCCAACAATACGATTTATCAACCATTGAAAAATAAAATTTAGAATCCAAGAAAAAATGGGAGAAATGTATCATAAGACATCCATAAGCTCATTAGTTAGCCAAAAACATGATCTCAAAAAGATTTTAAGACTTTGAAAATAAGAGATTCATGTACGTGATGATATATTCATTGAAGCATTATAACGAACACTTGGCGGGCGTCAAAGATTTGAAGAAGATATATATAACCCTTGTAAATGAAATCTAGCCAAGTTTTTCATACCATCATCAAAGCCATTTTTGAACATATTCCCAACAAATAATAGGCATAAACAAAGTAAATTCTCAAAGGTTCAACCCAGTTGAGATAATTTAGCCAAAGAGAGATTAAGGCATTACCAATGCCACCAAGCAAAAATTAAAGAACCATCAAGTAATACATGTTAAGCATCAACCAATGTATTTTAGACATTACAAATGTCCCAAATAATCCATCTAAACAAAATGAGCAAGACATGTCAAATGCATTTAAGCACAAATTAAAAAAAAGCACTTTTACCATCAAGTACTTCATACCAACAACAAATTATGCCAAACTATAGTATTTTTACCATCAAATACTCCATCAATATCATGATCACCCTCAAGACATTATCAACTTGCAATATTACCCCTTTCAAGAAAACAAGCAAATATCATTAGTGCAAAAGAGTTTTACAAAGAGTTCATAAAAATACAAAGCAACATGAAAGAAAATGCTAAAAAGTAAAGGGGTGGGGACATCATTCCTCGTCCGAAGAGAAGCAAGTTACGGGAATAAGATCTTTGATGAATTTCTTCAATTTGCCGATTGACCTTTTCAAACTAGAATTTTCCTTCTTCACAACCCGGAGCTCTTTTCTAAGAGAGGCTACATCTCTAAATGTTTCTCTTTCCACTTTGGCCATTCTCTCTTTGAGATTTAAATCTTCAACATCCGACTCGTCTTCATTTTCTTCCTCATTTTCTTCCTCCCTACTTTCTTGTTCATTTCCCACATTCTCTTCTTCATTTTCCTCTTCATTCCCCATATTCTCTTCTTCATCATCTCTTTGTTCGTCAAACTCACCTCTTCCAATATTTTCAACCTCGTTGTCATTAAAGAAATCATCCCGAGGTTGTTGTCGATGTCGGGCACGTCCCCTAGCGGCATTGGTGGGAACCCGTGGTTAATGTCGTCGCATTCTTACCATTTGTAGAATGTTGGCATTATCAAAGTCATTGTGACGAATTTCGGTATTCATTTCATTTTCTGGGTATCCCGATAAGTACAATAGTCGGCAAATCAAATTTCCCAAGGTATATTTTTTCTTAGTATGCCTTCTTGATTCCGACAAACAATATACAAAAATTGCTCCATAATTTACTCTTTCTCCTCGAACAATCTTATAGGTGAGAAAGAGTTCGAGATTACTCGGAAGTTTTACTTCTTTTCCACAAACACAATAGGAGAAAATAATAGATATAATCCGATAATTTGGCGGCATTGCCGAGTATGTTTCTTCGGGATACACTCCTAAAAAGGTTTTCACATTATCTAGTGAAACACCGAAAATGTTATCATCCCAATGAGTGCAATCCACATTAACCACTCCATCATTCGGCACATTAAAGTGATTACAAATATCGGCCAATGGCCATGAAAAATGCCTACCATTAACAAGTGTGTGAAGTTCCAACGGATTATCTACCGTAGCATCAACAATCCACATATTTGCATAAAAACATTTTATAAGCTTGTCATCATAATGCAAACACGGATTATCCCAAAGTGAAACCCATCCTTGAATTTCAAAATAAGCCCTAATATCTGGAAATTCATCATAAAATGCTAGAAATCGAACCATACGAGTGCACGCAATTTTCTTGTCATTCAATCCAATATTCTCATAATGCTCCTCCGCAAGTTTATTTAGAAATCGAAATTTATTGGCTCTAGAGGGAGGCTCGTAAAGAAGTGACAACTTACTTGAATCCCAATGAATGTTTGATTTTGAGACCCCGGCTCTCAATTCATCAATCTCTTCTTCCGTGAGCCGGTTTGAATTATCTCCTTGTGGAATATCAATTTGCTGGGGGTTGGAGGAAGATTCACCCCTTGCTTCCTTCTCCTCTTTTGAGGATTTCATTTGGTAGAATTTCTTGTAGGAGCCATGTATGTAAGATTCTTGCAAAAATAAGAGGATTAGTAACAAGAATCGTGAAGAATGATGAAGAATTGAAGAACTTATGAAAAAGGGAGTGATTTTCGCAGTTTAAGGGTTTGGAGAATTTTGTGCGTCTGTTTTGAAAGTGAAGAGCAGAACGTTTTTAACTTGGAAAATTGCCCTGGGCAACCGGTCGAGGTGGGGTGCGACCGGTCGACGTGCAGGGCGACCGGTCGCCCTTGCCTTGACCGTCCCAGTGCAATTTTTCATTCTCCAGGTTTTTCAAAAATTCGATTTTTCACCCCAAAAGTTTTAAAACTTTTGCAAAAAGATAATTATGGACTAAATCCAACAAATATGAGTTTCGAGAAAACACATATACTAGAAAAACGAGATTAACCAAGTAGTGCCCTTTTAAGAGAGAAATTTACAAAATCATTTAGAGGCACTTAAGGGGTTGAAATGAAGTATCTTGAAAGATATGTGCATAAGCATAATATCGAGTTAAGAGAAATACGAGTGAACATACCTCGATAGTTTAACTAACTTGATGATGAAATAGCCAATGAATCCTACATAATTCTTAAACAAAATTTGCACAAAAGCACAAGTGTAGGCAAGTAATAGGAGAAAAAAAAATGCTTATGCTATAAAAATACACAAGAGATAATAAACCACATAAGTCTAATTAAATGCACAAGAGTTTTAGAAATATCATGCAAGGTCTTCTTTAAAAAATTTTGAAACTCACAAATAAATTGAAGACCTAAAATAATGAAAACTCATTTGCAATATAGGCACAAATAAAGACATGCATACTAACTAAATAAAATGAATATTTAAATGGGGAGATACGGTTTACCAATTACGCCATTTCCATGGGTTGTGTCGTTCCCATTGTTGATGATATCTTCCCCTTGAGAAGTCACTTTGTTGATGATGACTTCTTTGATTACTCTATTTCCAAGGTTTGTTGCCTTCCCATTGTTGAAGGTCTCTTCTTTTTTGAAAATCATCTTGTTGATGATGTCTTTGCCATTTCCAAGGATTATGTTCTTCCTTTTTGATTATATCCTTTTTTTGGAAGTTTGCTTTGTTGAAAATATTTTCTTCTTTGATCAAATGAATTGATCATTTGATGTCTTCTTTGCGGTATGAATTTTCTCCGATTGTTATTCCGCCGGGTACCTAATAAAACATTATTTTGTGGTAACCTCAAGTGCTTGGGTCCTTTAGGATTAGCTTTGGGACTTTTAGGTCTCCAACAATAATTAGAGCTATTTCTAGCCCGACAAGTATTAATCGTATGACCCTTTTTACCGCAATAAAAGCAAGTAATAATTGTAGGAGCATAATGACCAACATGCTTAGAGACTTGATTCTTTTTCATATGATTGACAACATTAAACTTATGATCAAGTTCTAGTTTCGAATTATCACAACAATCAACAATTTCATCGGTACTCAAGTCGGATTTAGATAAATCCTTTTTCATGCAATTAATATCCTCAACAAGAGTACTATTTTGTTTCTCAAGGTTTCTAACCTTGTCAATTGTGGTGGTGTGAGCACATGATAGTGATTCATAAGAAGTAAATAAGCTATCCTTTTCATTTTTCAAAGCATTGAATTCCTTTTTCAAATTTTTGTACTTAACAAGTAAATTTTGGAATTCATTTTGAAGATCATCAAAATCATTTTGTAAATCACTATAATCATTTTGAATAACAATATCATAGGAAGTAGAGGGTTTAAGACATACCTCGTTTTCTTCTTCGATTCCCATAAAGCAAAATTCAACTTCTTCATAGTTGGAAGTTGTAAAAGACTTGTTCTTTAGATTTGGACTTGTATTCCTTTGAGAAGTAGATGCTTTTGTTTGACTCCTTTCATTTGCAAATACTCCATAGATGCTTCTAGTTTTTGTCATACTTCATGTGCCGATCGAATTCCTACAATATGTTCATATTCCAAATTAGTAAAGGAACAATACAAAATATTGAGACCTTTACCGTTTAAGGAGAACATTTTCTTCTCTTCATCATTGAGCTCTTTGAAGCCTTTGGAGGTGTGTGGTGTGTCTTTCATTGGAATGGATTTTCCATTTATGATGATGTTCCATAAATCGAACCCGCAACCTTGTAGATAACATTCCATTCTTTCTTTCCAAAATATAAAATTTTTGGAATCAAATAGAGCGGCTTGGTGGTGGAGGTGCCGGTAAGATGAGCTTCGTTCGTAGCCGACGATCATTTCTCTTCACTCGCTATGTGAAACGAGCTTGCCAAAGAGTTTGGCTCTGATACCACTTGTAAGTTCAAGCGGCTACGATAATCTAGAGGGGGGGTGAATAGATTATCTCCATCTTTTCAATTTTACCCTCTTTTTCGAACCGAATGCTCAAAGACAATAATAAAAGTGCGGAATGTAAACAACACACGTCGATTTAAAGAGGTTCAACCCACCTAGGGCCTAATCCTCTACCACCCCAAAGATATCCGGATGGATTTCAAAAAAAAAAAAGAATTTTATTAATTACCAAAATTAATACAAACTCAACTTACAACACCTTGAAGAGCACCACACTCTTCTTCAACAACACCTTTGGAGATTACCACAATCTCCCTTTGAAGATCACCACAATCTTTCTTCAACGGCACCTTGTGAAGATTACCACAATCTTCAACCTTGAAGAATACCAAATTCTTCAACACCTCAATAAGAAGATCACCACAATCTTCTTGCACCTATCACCTAGATCATCCAAGTGTGTTCTTACCACAAGAACACTCACAAGGATATCTTGTGTTGAATGATAACCAAAAATCAAGATTACAACTCAATAAGGAATATTACAATTTGAGTGCAATGTGTAATCAAGAATAGCCTAGACCTCAAAGATGTGAAAGTGATAAGCTAGCCAAATATACAACAAGAATAATAACAATGAAGAACAAATATTTGCTTGAAGTGTATCTTGTTGTGTTGTATCTCAATTGTTGTTTGGTTGCTCCAAAACTTCCTCTATTTATAGGAGATGATTGATCAAGCATAGGCTCCTCTTGGGGATTGAGAATCTACAGAAAAATACAATTAAAATCAAGAATATAGCTGTTAGAAATCAATCCCACATTTTAAGGAAATATGTCTGCTGTCAAACGGTCATATTTTTTTTAAATCAAATCACGGGCGACGCATTTAAATAGAAGTTTGAAACGAAGCACAGTAAATTTACACAGGGCGACCGGTCGACGTGTACCTCGACCGGTCGTCCCTAACATCAACCGGTCGACCTAGACACAAAATCAAGACAGGAAGTTATGTATCACTTTTAAACGTCCAGTCACGGCCGCCAGGTGCGGCCGACTTCCGACGCCATGCCGACACCCTGGTCGACCGATCGACCCGCAATTTAACTATCCGCTCTCATTTTTGTTTCCAAATTCATCTTCAGGTACGGGTTGCCCTATACGACGACCGATCGACCTCGAGACAGAAATATTGTCCTATTTTTTTGTCGAAAATAAAACCCAAGAAATACTCCGAAAATATAGTAAAAACATTTTAAACCAATCGGAAGTATTTAGACAACATTTAGGAACCTTGTTTTGAAGTGAGAACTTATAAACACAAAATCATTAGAAGTGTTGTCCAATTTTATCTAAAGTAAAACTTGAAGGAAAACTCCGGAAAATATTAAAGCCATTTTAATTCATTTAGGAGTATTTGGACAACAAGTAAAAACATTGTTTTGGTGTAAAAATAAAATCATCAAAATTAAGATAAAAACATGTATCAAACACACACTTGCACCTACTCATAGAGGTTTCTTTTCCTCACGTATATATTTTCCTAAGAAAATATTTTAGGCAATAATCCAGGCGACAACGAAGTAGTTGAGGGATTTTCCTGATCTGACTAGCTAGAGCCAATTACAGGAGTATTTTGCTAGATGTCTTGATGACATCCCTATGTATATATGATGTGTTTTGGCCAAAATAATGGACTCCATTTCTTCGAAGCGATAGCTTGTGAATGAGTATGGTTGGACGGTGTTGCTTGAGCTTATTCTGCCACTGGCGGTCCTTCTTGGTTTTTTTCGCGTCCTTCATCTCTTTTTCCTTATCCTTCTTGGTCAAGGTCTTCAATGGCTGGCGGAGACTGGGATAGTGCTCCCATGGTTCCGACCGCAACTTGATGCCTCAAGTCGTTCCATGCAGCTTATTCTAACAGGATTCAGAGAGTCACCTTGGTTAGGTGAATTTCTTCACTGAGCGGAGTGCCTACGAAGGGAGGCGGCGGTGCCCTTCTTTCTTGCGGGAGTGGCGGCGCCCTCCGGTGGAATGGTCGCTGGCCTCTCGTCATCTTGATGGTCTTCCTTCATGATGGTCTCTGGCACCATGGCCTGCAGCTTGAGATCCAACTTTACATGTTGGCGATCGAGTTTGCATCTTCATGTACTTTAGCTAATTCCCACAAACGACACCAAAATGATGCTGCTTTTTTTGGCAGATCAAGCCTTCATGTCATTTTTCTTCCCGAGGAGGAAGTCTTCAAGTATTCTTCTCCTAGAGCTGAAATATCCTTCGAGTGGGAACTTGTCTGCACACATGCGCAAACGTTAGAGGGCCTCAGGGGGTTATCCCAAGGATGCCCCTCCGACGCTCAAGTCATGTAAACGAGAGAATAAACAGTAAACGAATACTGTATAATAAATGCGTAAGAGGATTATGAATTAATTAACTTACAGAAAATAGGAGGGACCTTTTTATACCTGGGAGATGAGCTCTTTAGGTAGTGCAGGAGAATTTGGCCTGTGGGCCAGTCCGCGTAGGAGAAATCGGCCGATGGGTCAGACCCGAACACCATTGAGCCGGTTTATTCATTAAGAGCCCATTGGACAATTAATATTAAATAAACATATATAAAATGAATTATACATTAATTAATGAAATATCATTTTTGTCCCCAACAAGTATAAATACAATTCATATAAAAATAATACTAAAATAAGTCATACTTTCACTTTCGAATAATTATTTTATATTTGTGTTTCAGTCGTACCTCTACAAATCAGTATATTAATTTATTCTGTATTTTTACCGTAACTTTTAATGACTATTCATAATGTACTCGTACGAACTAAATGCCAAAATTTTTCAGTCTATTATTTAACTAACTAGGAAAATTATAAGCTAGACACGACGCATTTTTCAAATGGAGAGAAAACAATTACATGCAATTTTTCTTTTATATATTTAATTGAGAATCCTGGCGTTTTTCCCCCTCCAAATTCAATTTCTAGAGTTGACAATTGCAAGAATTAAAAATATAGTATCAGATTTTTTTATTTTTTTTTTTGCAGAAAATGCATTTCTATCGGAGTGTTTTGCACAATGTTTTTAAACTCGGATCGGACCTTAAAACTAGATTATTAATTGGGTCATTGGGTTACTGGTTCAACGTTGTATCATTCTTAAAAAACCAGTTGGCCAATACATATTTGTGTGTGTGTACGCGCGCGCACATGCACAAGACAAATACAATATTTGCAAATTTAGTAAACATACTTTCCTTCAACTCTTGAAATAAAACAAAGAAAAATTTATTTACTAAAAAAATATTTTTTCTTTTGAACGGGGTTAATAGGGCCACGGGTTTCCGAGAATTTCCCCGGGTTTGACCGGGTGGCAATTTTTTTCGGCCACCCAATTTTACTACAAAACCGGGTCGGGTATGTGACCGGTTCCGATTAAACACGTTGAATAGGCAAGTCCGGTCCAGTTTTAACAATCCTGGTTTTGCATATATATGACTAAAGTTGGTAATGACAAAGGGACTAAATATGCAATTTTCGACCCTTCAAAGCTACATGTTAATGGAATTGACAATTGACTCCGTTAAAATGTAACAGTTGGACTCTTTTTGCAAGAAAATCATTCACGTGGGACTATTTTGCATATGTGAGACTGAAATTGCAACATGCCAAATTCTATGGGACTAAATATGCAATTTTCTCTTTGCGAAAGAGTTAAATTGGATATGAAAGATATTTTATTTTCGTTCCGCTTGAGAATTTTTTTAACCAAACATGCAATTGTTTAAGAGCAACTCCAATCCTCCGCTATCCCATCTAAAAACGCCAAATTGAAGCTAAATCTCAAGTCCAATCGTGCGCTATATATTGCACCATTTTAGAGTCATCCACAGTAATGTGCCATAATTGGCGCATTACTATTCATGCGTTATCACTGATGATGTGTGTCTATTATTTTTTTTTTTGTTTTTTCAATTTACAGATTTTACTTTTTTTATCTTATGTTTAAAATATATTGAAGGTTTTATTTTTATAAAATTAAGTGTTGATATTTATATTGTTATTATTATTGTAAAATATTTATATTACAAAAATTGTTATTCGGTTCTTTTATGTATATTTAAAATTTACCATAAATCATATATTATTAAAAGTTATGTTATTTAATTAACTAAACATAAAATATAATTTGATATGCAATTGTTTTCATAAAATAATAAATATATGATAAAATAAAGTTGTAAATAGAATAATATGGAATATTCTAAGAATATTCTTTTTAGAGTAAAATTTGAAGTAGAAGGGTTGGAGATATATTTTAAGTTTGATGCAGAAATTGCACTATTTTAGTGCCAAAGTTACACTAAAATAGAATTTTGGGTTGGAGATGGCCTTATGAAAATTTTCAGAAAATATATTATTCTCTCACTTTCATTTTTTCTCATATTTTCTTTTACCAATCACATCTACATATTTTTTCACAAAAAACTAATTGTTATTACACATTCTCGCACAAAGTTCACTATTCACTCACTCACACATTTCTAACTATCAATCATATCCAATCATTATTTACTATTTTTAAATCAAATCAATTTTCATCATTACTTTTCCATCTCACATCCAATCACACTCTCAAAACATCTTTTTCCTTCCAAATTGTTTTTACCACTTTTTCTATAATAAAATGAAAATTTTCAAAATGAAAGTATATCCAATCGCGCCCTTAGAAGTTCAAGTTCATGATTTTGTTCAAAATATTGAACCAAGTTCAATGGGCTAGGCTACCGGCCACTACCTCTCTTTTATTTTATTATTAATTTATTTATTTTTTGTGTTTATCTATATTCCTTTTTTATTATAATACTTTTTCTATTTGTTGATCTTGAATAAATGTTTCTAAAGCAACATGGTATTTTATTTATTTTTATTTTAATGAAAATATTATTACTCGTGTTTTTATTAGTCTAATATAACTTAAATTAATTATATATATTATATAATGATTTTATTGACAATTATACAAAAAATAACAAAAAACACATATTGAATAAACATGATTTGACAATTGGCCCATTTCGAAGTGAACTTGAACTTACATCGTGGAAAGTAGAAAATAGTTTATTTTGTGTATGTGGCAATTACAATTCCATGGATCCAAATAAAAAAAAAATTAATCTTGCAATCACCATTGTGGACGGATGCACTCATTGATTTTTATCTAATTTCAATATGTTGGCCCCTTAGATAAACTTCAAGTGTCATAATAATCCTCTAAGCAATAAATATGCCCAAATTTGCACAAATCTTCCCACCCTAGGGCCTAGATTGGAAATTTGTCAACGTTTTCTTAAAATACACCTCTCTCTCTTTTTCCTAAAATACGTAACCTTCCCTCAAAAAAAAAAAAAATACGTAACCTTGGATGAAATTATAAGTCCAACACTGCCCTTCTTTGTCTTAATTATTGAAATAGCATTTGAAATTAAAAACTTGGTACAAATCAAGAAAACACCTTAACCTTGAACACTTACACGAGTGTGAACTTATACCATAAGATCAATTCAATTCAATTCAATTATCAAACAAATGATTGTCAAAACTAAAAAAATAATCAAACAAATGAAGATTATATATAGAATAAACATCTAATTTCATAGTTGTAAAGAAAAGGGATCTGAATTCTGAACTCCAAAGCAAGAAATGTGAGTGCAAAAACAAAGAAAGAGGTGCCCACGACGAAAAACCAACCACAACCGCCATAGCAACACCATCTGAATACTCTGATTTTGAAATTCCATTCACGAATTTTTGGTGAGATGAAGAAACTAAAGAACTACTATTTACATTTGAAACACCCTCATCCAATGGAGAGAAAATGGATCTTTCCAGTTGCCATTGGCTCCGTTTTCTCACTGTTCCTTCTTTTCTTAGCCACATTAACCTCCCCCGATGGTACGCCGCTTCTTCCCCTCACCGGCTACTACTCAACCTCCTCCTCCGCCGGCGCCGCCTCCGTTTTCGTCGAGTCAAAGCTGAAACCCCTCCCAGTTTCCAACCTCCCTCCGTCACCGCCGCGCTTTGCCTACTTAATCTCCGGCTCCGCCGGAGACGGCGGGATGCTGCGGCGGACTCTCGAAGCTCTTTACCACCCCAATAATCAGTACGTCGTGCATCTCGACGCCGAGTCCTCCGCCGAGGAGCGCCTCGATCTGTTTAATTACGTAAATACCCATTTCGTTTTCCGGAGATTCGAGAATGTGCGGATGATTACCAAGGCTAATTTGGTCACTTACCGTGGACCGACGATGGTGGCGAATACATTGCACGCGGCTGCTATTCTGTTGAAGGAAGGTGGGGATTGGGATTGGTTTATTAATCTCAGTGCATCTGATTATCCTCTGGTGACACAAGACGGTAATAATTTGGGCTATTTAAGCAATTATTCTCAACATTGAATCTTTGTGCGATCTTAATATTATCTGTTGATGGGAATTGCTTTGCATTTACTGATTTGTAAGCTCATGATGATTAGATCTGCTGCACGCATTTTCAGACATGCCAAGGGATCTTAATTTTATTGATCATACAAGTAATATTGGCTGGAAAGAGTAAGTGATCTTTGTCAACATGTTTTAAATGCTTTCAGATATTTGAGTCCTGTTTGGGATTTAGGAAATTATGGCGAAAATTTATGGATTATGCTACATTTTTTTTGTTAGGTTCCAGAGGGCAAAGCCAGTTATTATTGATCCAGGGTTGTATATGACACAAAAAGCTGATGTTTTTTGGATTACACAGCGAAGAAGTGTGCCGACAGCGTTTAAACTCTTTACAGGTGGGTTTTGGTATTACTAATTTTGCTTTTGTTATTATGGTTTTACTGATTTCAAACCTGTGTATTCTTTCATGCCATTTAAATTCACCGTTTTGTGATATCTTGTTGTGTGGGGTTCGAAAGTATTTTAGGTTGTTGGTTGTTAAGTGTTTTTTCTTGTCATTCCATTCTGAGTAATTAAGTTCTCAATTGTGTTCTTGCGTGGTCCTGTTTTTTTTGTTCCTTGTCTGACAAAATTTCAATCATGTTTTACCAAGGATTTGAAGGCAAGATGTCCTTAGCGATCATATTCAACATAAACTCATTAAGGGATACTTTATTTTCTCCTTTTCCCTCGAATATCTGCAGGAGAAGATAAATTTCCAAGTTGTACCTAAGAGAGTCATTGCTCAGCTTTAGGGTTGAGGTGGATGTGGTAGAAGTTTTTTCTTCATTTTGAATTTCTTATATTTATCCCTACGAGTTCCAGCTTTTTTTGGCAAACACATTGAGATATGTTTGGAACATGAGTGAGAAAGGTGCCAAAGCAACAAAAAGTATTTTCTCTTTCTGTATATCTTTTGGCTGGTCTTTCAGGACATCTAGTAAATTATATGGGTTAATTGAGGTTTCGACTGAAGTAGTCCTTCTGTATTTCTCTGTGCTGATTTTTTGACTGCCTATTCTCTATTTAAAATTTTAAATGGAACCTCACACCTCCAGTTGCTATGTAAAGTTTCCATATTGCTTCTGACTGCGTACATCAGAACCTGCCTCTCATTTATCAGCGATACCTGCATGACATTGTGTGGACCGGTGACTTTGTTTCTCACTCTGAACTTTATGGTTGATGCCAATGCTTGAGCATTGTCTAACTCAAAGCAGGTTTTGTGTGTATACTATAGGTTTGATCGTTCTTTGTCTAACGCCATTTTTCATCACAAACTTTTGTAATTATTGACTTAGCTATGCTTCTAATGATTTGAAATCTGACCAAGTAAATTCCAGTTTTCGTATACGTTGGCAAATACCTATCTTTGGGTATGATATTTTTAATTTATTTATAATATAAATATAGTTAATTGGTGCAGCAATAGTGGATGCTTTGACGTGCTGCTATGAATTGCAACCTGAAAGATATCTTTTTATATAAAATGTCAGTAATCTTCAAAGACAGCGAGTTTCTGCATCATAAGGAAACATACACTGATTATAGTAAGATCATCCAGGTATAGGCACGTTATGACGTGCCATGGGTAAAAAAGTAGAGCATATGAGGGAGTGCCCATAAGATAGAGTAAATAATTAATTTATGGTCTTGTTATTTCCGAGGTAGATATGCGTTGTGGCTATTTTCTTTCCTTGGCATTGCAATAGTTAAGAGATCTAAACTTGGCTGTAGACAGCTATGTCCTGGAGGGGCAAACTGTGGTTGCAGTTGAAGGAGCCATGATAATCTGGTTTTTGACCAATATCACTAAACATATTGTGCAAAATGGAGTCTCTTTTAGACGAATAATGAAGCAGGTCCACCTTGAACTGCTCATACTATGAATTTATAGATACTTGTTGAAGATTAATCAATTAATCAGAATGAGGAAACCAATACTTATCACAATTTGATTGGAATTGGAATTTTACTTATCACACATTGTTTGTTTAATAGCATTATTCAGTATTAGCTTCATTCATTTTATCATATATTCTCACTTGGTTTTCATGTGCATTGGAAAAGAAAATAAATGAATGTGATAAATATGGATCTACAAGTAAAAATGTTGGTAATATATGTTAGGAGAAACTTTTAAAGTGATCATACATAATCAAATAGTTTTGCTTAATGATTCTTGTTTTCTTGAATGTTATTTATAATAATAAGAAAATGAAGTGGCTAATATAGTTTGCTTTTCATGTATGTTGTTAATATATAGAGGTCAATGTCATATAATCGATTTCCTGTGCAATCCCATGAGTGAAGATAGAAGAGAAGATTACAGAAATGGTTTTTCAATATAATATGATATATCTTCCTTCTAGAATAAAAATGTTATTATCTCAATTATAATTGTTTCTTGTTCCCCAAAAATACGGTTATATTGCATGCTTTCTGCATCTTCCTCAACTTCTTTCCTTACAGGATCCGCTTGGATGGCACTTTCTCGGTCTTTCATCGACTACTGCTTATGGGGATGGGAAAACTTACCACGAACTGTCCTAATGTACTACGCCAACTTTTTATCTTCTCCGGAAGGCTATTTCCACACCGTCGTCTGTAATGCTAAAGAGTTTCACAATACCACAGTTAACAATGACCTCCACTTCATATCATGGGACAACCCTCCTAAGCAACATCCTCATTACCTTACTCTCGAAGACATGCAAAGAATGGTCGATAGTAACGCTCCGTTTGCCAGAAAATTTCACCGTAATGATCCAGTGCTCGACAAAATCGACGAACAACTTTTATTACGCGGTCAAGGAATGCTTGTTCCAGGTGGATGGTGCTTAGGTAGTCGCGAAAATGGGACCGACCCTTGTTCTGTAGTGGGTAATACCGCAGTTCTCAGACCTACTGCTGGCGCAAAGAGACTGGAAAAGCTTATAGTCTCGATTTTATCGAATGATAAATTTCGACCACGGCAGTGTAAATAGGAAGTCTTGTTCGGCATAGCCCTTTGTCGACTTTTAAATTTGGGTTAATTGCAAAAAACACACTTGGCGTTTAGTCTATTTACAAAAAAAACCCATCTCTCTAAATTACAAATATCCCATTGGTATTTGTTTCTATTTTACAAATGTGCACCATCAATAGGGGATATTTTTTACGAAAATGTAAACCTCAAATGGGTATTTGTAATTTTGAAAGATAATTGGGTATTTTTGTAATTAGGTCAAAACTTCAAGGGTAGTTTTGTGATTATCCTCGACGTTTTTATGGCACAAAAGTTGATGGCGAGATGAGATGTTCAAGATTTGAAGCTACGAGTTGTATAAAGTGGGGAAATAAATTTACAGATTTCTGGACCTGTGGAGCAGCGTAGTATAGCGCGAATTGTCCCGATCCATTTCTTAGGCTTGTAGCCATTTTCCGTTGTAATTACAAGTTTTTTGCAGTCCCTCGTCTAGCAACAGAATCATCGACCATAACAGTACTGGTTTGAGCATTTCACTGAGGTGAATTTCTACAAGAAAGAATGAGAATGAGCTTTTGCTGTTACTGTCTGTTAACAAACTCATCAGCATTCATTTTGCTTCATTTGATTACTTCTTAGGTAGATGGAGTAGATGAGAGTTGTTGCTCTCTTTTGTGTTTCTGTTGTCTCCAAATATCAATCAGGAAATTTTGCTCAATTGTTCAAATCTGATTTTTCCAGCATTTATTCATTTTCCTAATTTTTATTCTTTAAAGAATTTTTTACCGAGTGGCAATAGGTGAGTTGGGGAAGCTTTATTCTTTTGGATGTTACTTGTTAGTAGAGCTGCAGATATGTATATCCACAAGACCACAACTCACTATTGAATTTTGGTAGGAGTGGCACACGACCTGAACCTAGCACAATATAAGCGGGTTAGGGTTGACCCATTTATTATTCGGGTCATTATCGGGTTCGACCTGATTTGCCCGAATAATAAATGAGTCGGTTTCGGGTTGACCCGAAATAACCCATGAAACCCATTTAACCCATTTGAAATATTTAAAGATGTAAGCCCAAAATGGTAATTATGCACTAAAGAAGCCCTGACTTAATTTCATTTTTACTTCATCTCTCACTTTCAGCTGCCTTCACAGTTAACACTTTCACTTCCTCACAGAGATACAAATCATATTGTTTGCGTTCCATTTTTTAGCATCAGATCAGGCACGCAAATGGAGAAACAAAGCTGATTCACAATTACTTCAACTTGTTCGTTTTCCACCGCGACTTCGTCGGAATACTTTGTCGGAATTGAAAGAAAAATTGACACTGTAAGTTTCTCGAAAATCTTCATAAGAAAAGTGATGATTTAGTGTCTCGTCTTTTTCTTCCGAAGAAAATATATAATGATGCTTTGTGAGTTTTGTTTTTAACATTTTACAGATGCTACAAATCAAAAGCAGGCGTGCGGTTATGTCTTTTACTTTGCCTATCCTTTTGATCTTATTGGTGTCCAACTTTTCTTTTTATAGTTTTAATTGATTTACCATTTCATCATTACAAATTATACTTTGTTGCCACTGATTTCACGTGAATGAAATAACCCACCTTTAATACTCCATGGAAATACATTGAATCTGGTTATTTGTTTATAATTTCAAGAAACAAAAGTGACATACTAATATACTATGGGTAATTGGCATTATGCATCCTATAATTACACCCATTTGGCATTATACACCCTAAATTTGATTTTTTGGCAGATTGCACCATAAAAATACACTTACCTTGGCACTTAGCACCCTAAGCACATTTTAGGCTAGATTTGTGATTAGAATACTAATAGGCAAAGGGTATATTTGTCTCTTAATTAATTTTCATAAGACAAAAATTTATAGGTTATTCAAATAAATAAATCAATAAAAAGAAAAAAGAAACAAACGGGACAATAAATAAATATATAGAAAAAAGAATTTTATTTACTGAATGAAATCAATAAAAATCATTTTACCAATTAAATTTTTATTTTTCTGTAAAGCGTCTGTTTGATTTTAAATATACATAAGAAAATTGTTGTTTTTAATTCCAAAAAAATATTATATATATATATATATATATATGGAGGCATAAATAATAGTCAATAAGGGTTTTTTGATCAAAAAGTGTCAATTTCCTCTCACCTTGGTAGATTCAGCGAGTGCATAATACATCCGTCAACTTTATTAGCAATTTAAAACTACTCGAAGGATTCCCTCAAAAAAAAACTTCTCGAAGGATTATCAACGATTTTTGTTTATCATATGGAGTTTTTAGCAACTTTGCTAAATTATTAAAAAAAATCATGTTTATCCCAAAACTTTTAAAAAAGAATATATCTTGTAAGACGGTCGCACGATACGACAAATTGCACTTTTAGGGTAAAAACGTTATACTTTTAGTATAAAAAGTGATACTTTTAGTGTACAATCTGATACTTTGTCTGAATACACTTAATTTCAGTGCATTCAGACAATGTATTCAGAAAAATGTATCACTTTTTACACTAAAAGTACCACCCGTCGCACCGTAAAACCGTTTTACACAAGTTTTTGCCCCATTAAAATTGTCAATTTCTTATATAAATGATTCCTAAGTTGAAGTACTATATTTTTGATTCGTTCGAATATACTGAATTGGGAAAAAGAAATCAAATCCTCTGCCACTTAAAAAAAATTTGGTTAACCACAACAAGTTTCAATCAGTACTATGAATCTATGATACTAACTTCAAAAGACATGGAATATTAATAAGGTCTGGTAGGTTTAACTGAAATTTCAAAATAAACTAACGGGGCAATTAATAAATAGAAGGAAAGAAAATGAATTAAAGAGAGAAAATTGTTTGCTGTTAATCTGTTATAGCATGACAAAAACATACTGAAGAGACAAATATACCCTTTGCCTATTAATATTCTAATCACAAATCTAGCCTAAAATGTGTTTAGGGTGCAAAGTGCCAAGCTGAGTGTATTTTAATGGTGCAATATGCCAAAAGTTTAATTTTAGGGTGTATAGTACCAAATGGGTGTAATTGTAGGGTGCACAGTGCCAATTACCCAATATATTATCTACTCAAATAATATATTAATATATATATAAGTTAATGAGTTAATCTTTCTTTATCCTAAATTTTTACTAGCATTTTATTTCTCAGCATTATTTTAAGAAGAATTACAAAGTGATAATTTGTTATTTTAGCATGACAGTAACCATATAATTGAAGCTCTTATGCAGTATGATTTTATTAATACCAAAGTGATGGTTTGAATATAGGATAAGAAAAAAATACAAGAAAATTATTTATCTAGGAGAAATTCAAATATATTTGCTTTATACATTTATTGGACAATTGATTTATATACTTTTTAATTCAAAACTGTTTTGTAGTTAAATTATGGAAGCAAGCAATCAATCTCCAATTAATGTTGAAAATGAAAGTGATGATCCAATCCAAGAAACAACAAAAGCCTCACAAGCTGAATGCATTGGAGATGGATCAAATAATCCTGGACAAAGAAAGAAAATCTCCAATTTATTGTGATGTGACTTGTTTTGCAATTTCACCAAAATCTCTATTTAACTTAATAAATTATAAATAGGTCATTTCGGGTCGTATTCGGGTTACCCGTATATTAAACATGTCTTGTTCGGGTTGACCCATCTGACCCATATAATTAAATGGGTCGTGTTCGGGTTGACCAAATTTGTGTAATTATTGTGTCTCAACACGACCCACGAACCCGAACACGACTCGAATTGTCACCCCTAAATTTTGGTACAGTTAGTAGATTGTCTGTAGCTATTATATCTCGAACAATTATTTGGATCAATTTTCTCTCAAAATCTCCCCATCTTTAGTCAATATTCAAATAATGTTAAATAATAGTATATTTCATCAATAAACTTAGACTATGGTACAAGTTTCAGATATCACAAAATAAAATAACCATAAAGGTTAATGGGCAAATTTGGAAATTGTTGGCTAAGTACAACAACTTGCAAGATTCAGTGGGTAAAGTAGAAAAATTCAAAATTAAGTGGGTAGAGTAGAAGGCAAACTAAAATTACCTCTATTTATATATATAAATAATTGAACTGATTTTTAATCCTGATTGTTTCTTTCTCTCCTGGGCTTTGGTTGGCCCACTTGATTTTGTTTGCAGCAAAGTCTAGCAGATGGATTTGAATCTCTGCGTTCATGGTTGCAGGCTGCTTCGCAATGAATGAAAGCAAATATATCAAAAGTAGAAGAAACAAAAAGTTGGCAAGACAAAAGTTATTGTCACTTTTAACATATACTCGGTCATAATTAACTTTGATAGTATTACTAAACACTGTATTAATAACATTATTTTTTTCTTGTAACGAAATGACTCCAAAAATATAATTAATTATGTGCTTTAAAGTAATTGACTCGAGTTCGATCCTTATATGTATGTGTATTCTCCCATAAAAAAAGTATTACTCAACTTCTACATGTTTCTTGACACTTTTTAATTTCTCTTCTAAGTTAATCCTTTTGTTTAGAATACTCTCAGCATCAGCTACTTATATTGCAAACTCTTGGATTACTTGAAGTTTCTTTGCTTCTTCTCTTTTTCTCTGCACAAAGACCAAGTGCTTGTCTTATGTTGGAACCATTCATTACCTAGAAAACCCACGTGAGAATCGTTTGAATTTTCAAATTTGTAACAGTACAGGGTATGAAAGCAAGTTGCTCTAAAGAACCATTAAGTATTTAATTGTATTTAATTATGACGTCACACACGCACAAAAGACCCAAAATTGAACTTCTTCAGTTAATTAATCAGATAAAGATTACAGATCTAGACGTAAGCATACAGAGCACCACATCCACATATAAAAACATACCATTGAGCTCATATTGACTTTTTTTTTTTTCGTGGAACATCATACAGATCTAGTGATTGATTGATAAAACTACATTCTTACTAATTGTGGGCTTCGCAACTCCAGTACAAATAGATACAAGACAATCAACTTTTAGTACTGACATCTTAATTATAAACACAATTGATATAAATATCACTTTTAAAGGAGATAACAAATAATTTTGATAAATATACTAATTAAGTAATACTTTTTAATATAATGCATTACTTTTCAAGTAAAACAACAATTTTAAGGAAATAATATGTAAATTTCAAAGATGCGATAAGTAATACTTTTATAATAAAAAATAATATTTTTCGAGTGAAAAATAATACTTTTCAAGTAAACATAAATACATTCAAAAGGAATTAATAAGTAATAATTTTGAAGTAGAAAGTATTAAATTTCATGTAAAAAGTAATAGTTTTAAGTAAATAGTAGATAATTTTAATTAATAGATGTAGTAAGTAATACTTCTAAAATAAAAACCGATACATTTTGAGTAAAAAAAGATACTTTAGAAGTAAACATCATACTTGTGGAAAATATTACTTCTAATGTAAAAAGTAATAGTTTTAAAGGAAATAGTATATAATTTAAAAGTTGTAGTGAGTAATATTTTTACAATAAAAAATAATACTTTTCGAGTAAAATATTATTATTTTCAATAAACATTAATATTTCAACAAGAGTCCCCGATGGCTAGTATAAAAAGATAAGTTTGTCCAAACAATACCAAAGTTTAACTTCTCAGCAATGGCTTTCTAATTGAAAGACTTTCTCTCAATTGCCTCATCATAATATCTTCAATCCAGTGTAGGATAAATATAACAAATATACCTCTATATCTATTTACATATTTTCTGTGAGAAAAAAATTAAAAAGAAAAAATAAATGGTTATAAACTCAAACAGGGTGGAAAGTTTCTCAAGCCCGTCAACACAACTTGCATGCCATAAACCCACCACAAGCATGACACGTTCTGCAAATATGATGCCAATGCTGCCATTTGAAGTGCACAAAGTTTGCCTGCCGTTAATGAGAACCACCATGGCAGAAACCAGGGCCGTTTCTAGGATCTGAAGGGCCTGGTGAGAAAAAAAAATGGGCCCTCTGTATTCATATAATAAATTAAAAATAACTAATTAATCAATGTTATGAAAAATAATTTCATTGATCATAAAATAATACAACATTATATTTTTGATTTCAATGTTTATGATTTCATTAAAATAGTGGTACAAAGAGATACTTCGATAATCAATATATTTAAAAGAAAATTATCAATACATTAGCCAAAGAAAATAGATTTCCTTACATTTTTATCTGCAAAAGTGCCAAAGTCATCAACCAGTCTTTCATGATCGAGTTTATCTAAAAATTCACTCTCAATTGAAATCGACAATAAGAAATTGTTAAACAACCATAAACAAAATAAAATATATACTAAGAAAACAATAGAACTCAAAAGAAAATAGAAAAAACATACAATTCATAATGGCAAAAATAGAACAACTAAAGATAATTAAATTTTTATTTGCTGGTTTTATTGGAGATGGAAGCCTCTACTTTTTTTTTTGGGTTGGGTTTCTTTTTTAGTTAAAACACAACTTTTGTGTTAAAGGGAAAGAAAATATAAAAATTTTTCTAAAAGAAAAAGGTTTGAACTCAAAACTTAAACGTGCAATAAGAGGGCGTAAACCATTGGACCAACAAACTTGTATTGTCAAAGTTAGCTTTTTGTTTTTAATTTACAACGTGATTTTGTAAGTCCAAACGGCTACGATAATCTAGAGGGGGTGAATAGATTATCTCCATCTTTTCGATTTTGCCCTCTTTTTCGATACAAATGCGCCAAGATAATAACAAAGGTGCGGAATGTAAATAGCACACGCCGATTTAAAGAGGTTCAACCCACCTGGGCCTAATCCTCTACCACCCCAAAGATATCCTGGATGGATTTCAAAAAAAAAAAGATTTTATTAATTTACCACAAATTAATACAACACCAACTTACAACAACACCTTGAAGAGCACCACACTCTTCTTCAACACCACCTTTGAGATTACCACAATCTCACTCAAGATTACCACAATCTCCAACGGCACTTGTGAAGATTACCACAATCTTCAACCTTGAAGAATACCAAATTCTTCAACACCTCAACAAGAAGATTACCACAATCTTCTCACACCTAACACCTAGATCACCCAAGTGTGTTCTTACCACAAGAACACTCACAAGGATATCTTGTGTTGAATGATAACCCAAAAATTCAAGATTACATCTCGATAATGAATAATACAATTGAGTGCAAGTGTAATCAAGAATAGCCTAGACCTCAAGGATGTGAAAGTGAATAGCTAGGCAAATTACAACAAGAAATAATAACAATGAAAGACCAAGTGTTTGCTTGAGTATATCTTATTGTGTTGTGTTGTTCTCTCTTATTGTTTTGCTTCAAATCTTCCTCTATTTATAGGAGATGATTGATACTTGATAGGCACCTCTTGGAATCTGATATCTACAAAAAAATTGCAATTAAAATCAAGATTATAGCTGTTAAAATCAATCCCACAATTTAGGAAAAGGCCATCTGTTTGCCTGACACAACGGTCGAATTTTCTTTGTCAAACTTGAGGGCGACCGGTCGCGCACAAATAGACGTTTGAAAATGAGAATACACATTTACACAGGGCGACCGGTCAACGTCTACCTCGACCGGTCGACATCGACTCCAACCGTCGCACAAACTAAAAATCGAAGGGCGTAAGTTCTGTTTCAATTTTTGCTCCCAGTCACGGCCCCTATAGGTCGACCGGTCGGCCGACGCACCGATTGCCCGACCATTTTCTGCAAACATGAAGTTTTCTCGTTTTCCTCAACTTTCGTGCGGGTTGCCCTATACGGCGACCGGTTGACCTCAAAACAAAAGTGTTATCCAATTTTATATCGAAAATATACTTCAAGAAATACTCAAAAAATAGTGAAAATATTTTAGACCGATCGGGAGTATTAGGACAACATTTGGAAGCATTGTTTTGGTAAAAATACATTAACAAAAAATCATTAAAAGTGTTGTCCAGTTTTGTCGAAAATAAAACTTGAAGAAATACTCCTAAAATATTAAAACCATTTTAAATCATTTAGGAGTATTTGGACAACCTTTAAAACCATTGTTTTGGTGTAAAATCAAAATCATCAAAATCATGATAAAACCATTTATCAAACAATCTCCCCCTTTTTGATGATTACAAACCAAAACAATATTAACGAGGTCGATTTTGAAAACAAAACAATTTTACCGGTTAAAGAGAACTATCCGTTGTGAGCGACAAGATTCCATGCAATAAAAACACAAGGATGGGAGTAGAGATATTCAAACACATATAGGAAATGCTCCCCCTATCAACATGCACATCAATAGTAATATAGAAGCAACTTAAACATAAGCTAAAATCTTAGCTATCGATATTGAGCTTAAGTATCAATAACTTAAAAGCTCCCCCTGTCAAAGAGACATCATTAGAAACATATATACGTCCATACTACAACCAATGGACTAAGAATCATACACAACTTATGGCTTTAGGAAGCCATAGCTTATAGCTTCTATTTGTTAAGCTTATCTTAGCTTCTTTGAGCTAAAGAGCTTATAACCTATTTCTCCCCCTTTGGAATCATAAAAAAGAATGTTAGCACGATAAATACATCATATATTCATATCAAAGTGCGCAACTAAACCGATGTACCGAGCTATTTGAACATTGAAGCTTATAAACCAAATAGGAGGGAAAAGTCGAATCATACGACTTGAAGAAGCTTATGAAAACTCATTTGATAAGCAAAACATGATCTCTATAAATATATAAGACTTTTGAAATCGAGAGAATCATGTAGGTGATGAATGTTTCATTGAAACATTTTATCGAACACTTGGCGGGCGTCAAAAATTGAAAAAGATATATATAGCCCTTGTAAATAAAATCAAGCCAAGTTTTTCATCACCAAATGCAATTTAATAAATATCATTCATCAACAATAAATAATCTCATCACATACATGTATAATTTGTAACAAGAAATAGACATTTAAACCAAGTTCTCAAGGGTTCAACCCAATTGAGCTAAAGAGAGTGAAATTCTTACCATTCGACGGTAAATATGAGCAATGATGATGATAATCGAGCTAGACAATCCCCAAAGTATGAATTTTATGCAACAAAACACATTTGAAGTGAATTGTGTGTGAAATTGACGAAGAGGGCGAAAAATGGCAAAAATGATGTAAAATGACTAAGGCATTGGACAGAACGGTTTTTATCCAAAAATTAGCTTAGGGCGACCGGTTGCTGTTGAGGGCGACCGGTCGACGTTGAGGGCGACCGGTTGCCCTCAACCCCATCAGCCCACTGTCTTGCGAGACTTTTCAAAATCCGAATTTTGATCCAAAAATCCGATTTTTCGCCCCTAAGTTTTAAAACGTGCCAAAATGCAAACGTAGACCTCATTCAATATACATTATGTCATAATCAAGCTTGAAATGAGGTAAAATACTCGGCGGTTAACGAAAAAAATCCGCGAGTTATCCTTGAGACGGAATTAAACACATCTCAAGTTTTTGTTAAAACATGCAATCCCTTAACAATTATATCGAATCTCAATTTGTTTAGTTCGATTATGACGAACCATAGTTTGAATAATTTTGACCGGACTTGTTATCCCGAAAAATAAGAAAATTTTAAAGCTTTGGATACAACAAGTCATAAGAAGAAGTGCCTTTCAAATATTTGAAAATTTCTTTTAACAGCACTTTAATGAGATTCGTTGGGATAGTTTTTGAAGTCGAGCATATAGACATAATGCATATGGAATGTCGAGTCTATAGAAATAATACAAGAAAACATACCTCGAATTTGTTTGTCGGCCGATAGGCCTTCCTCAACCTTTGTCAATCTTTAGCCATAGAGGTTGAGATAGTTCTTCTTTCTTCAATGCTTAACTCCTTCAAGAGTTCTTTTGAAATATAACCGTCTTCCTGGCATTGAATGATTTGAATTCCAATGATCAAATTTGAGCTTCCCTCATCATGATCATCTTAGGTTCACCTTGCATTGACTTGGAAAAAATATCTTGCACAAATATTTATTAGTAGCACCATAAATATTATCATCATAAATTTGCACAAGTAAACAACCTTGCCCTTTTTTCAAAACAAGAAGTGTACTATCAACTTTACCTTTTGTAAAATCATTTAGCAAAAATAGCTAAGTCTATCATACCATACATGGGGTGCTTGTTTTAAACCATACAAGGCCTTTTATAAAAATCATTTGGCCTAGAAAAATTTAAAGTCCCGTAGGTTGTTTTACATAGACTTCTTCTTGAACAAAACCATTGAGAAAATTGGATTTAACATCCATTTGGTAAAGTTTGAAATTTTCTTAAAACAAGAATGGGCAAGTAAAATGCAAATAGCTACTAAATGTGCTATGAGTGCAAATGTTACATCAAAATCAATTACCTTCTTCTTGAAAATACCTTCGAGCTACTAACCTCGCCTTAGTTCGACCAATGTTGCCTTGGTCATTGAGTTTGTTCCGGAATACCCTTTTTGTCTACTTCATTACTATCATCATAGGGCATCCAATTGGTCTAGGGTGTTCATAATAGAACATTTACATCCAAATATTTTGAGGTAACTAATATTTGGAGTACTTCATTTCTCATCTACACAACTTAACAAACTCATTAACGGCATCGCTTATATAAGCAAGAAAAAATAGCCCAAGTGTAAAAACATGCCTCAATCATCAATCACAAAATATCTTACATAAGAGCATAGTAGAAATAGACACTATATATATAGACTATGAAGCAAGAAACACATACTATGCATTTAGAATATCATCAACAGTCTAATAAATCATGCAAGTTCAAATAAGCTTAAGAAAGCTATAAAAGGTCTCTTTTGAAATTTGAAAATCCGATAGCATATAGTTGAGACCTCATTTAAAAGAAGTATTTGAACAAGAGTTGACAAAGCAAATATGTGCAATCAAATGTCGAATAGTGCCTTTTTTTTAAAAAAAATTTAAAAATCCTCTTAATGCCACTTGTATGAAATACTATGAAAAACAAGCACATAGGCACATGGCAATACATATATCGAGTCTATAAGAGTAAGAATAACACAAGTAAACGTACCTCGATAATTAATGCCTTTCTTGACAAATAATGACGTAAATGGCTATTTGTGAAAATTTGTAAATCCTACACAATTCTTAAAACCAATCTAGTACAAATCATAATGATAAAAGTGTAGGCTAAGAGATAAGTAAGCTCATACCATAAAAATCCATAAGAGATGATAACACACTTTAGTCTACAAAAATGCACAAGAGTTGTAAAAACATCATATAAGGTCTTCTTTTTCAAAAATATTTTAAAAGCACAAATATATATTGAAGACCTTAATTAAAAAATAAATACTTAAAAACTCATTTTGCAATAAAAGCATGCATAAAAATAAAATAAAATGCATATTTAACTAGGGAGATACGGGTTACCAATTACGCCATTTCCATGGGTTGTGCCGTTCCCATTGTTGATGGTATCTTCCCTTTTGAAAATCTTCTTGTTGATGATAGTTTCTCCAATTGCTCCATTTCCAAGCATTGTGGCCTTCCCATTTTTGAAAGTGTCTTTCTCTTGGAAAATCATCTTGTTGATGATGTTTTTGCCATTTCCAAGGATTGTGTTCTTCCCATTTTTGATTATATCCTCTTTTTGGAAATTGGCTTTGAAAATGTTTTCCCCTTTGATCAAATGAATTGGGCATTTGACGTCTTCTTGGCGGTATGAATTTTCTCCGATTATTATTTTGCCGGGTACCTATCAAGAAATTATTTTGTGGTACCCTCAAGTGTTTGGGTCCTTTGGGATTAGTCTTGAGACTTTTAGGTCTCCAACAATAATTAGAGCTATTTCTAGCTCGACAAGTTTTTACCATATGACCCTTTTACCGCAATAAAAACAAGTAATAATTTTAGGAGCATAATGACCAACATGCTTAGAGACTTGATCCTTTTTCATATGATTGACAACATTAAACTTATGATCAAGTTCTAGTTTCAATTATCACAATAATCAACAATTTCGGTCATATCATTGGTACTCAAGTTGGATTTAGCTAAATCCTTTTCATGCCTTCAATATTCTCAACAAGAGTACTATTTTCTTTTTCAAGGTTTCTAACCTTGTCAAGTGTGGTGGTGTGAGCACATGATAGTGATTCATAGGAGGTAAATAAACTATCCTTATCAATTTTCAAAACATTGAATTCCTTTTTCAAATTTTTGTATTTAACAAGTAAGCTTTGGAATTCATTTTGAAGTTCATCATAATCATTTTGCAAATCACTATAATCATTTTGTATAACAATATCATAGGAAATAGAAGGTTTAAGACATACCTCGTTTTCTTCTTCGATACCCATAAAACAATATTCAACTTCTTCATAGTTGGAAGTTGTAGGAGGCTTGTTCCTTAGATTTGAACTTGTATCCCTTTGAGAAGTAGATGCTTTTGTTTGACTCCTTTCATTTGCAAATACTCCATAGATGGCTTCTAATTTTTGCCATACTTTATGTGCCGATCGAGTTCCTACAATATGTTCATATTCCAAATTAGTAAATGAACAATACAAAATATTTAGAGCCTTACCGTTTAAGGAGATGATTTTCTTCTCTTCATCATTTAGCTCTTTGAGGCCTTTGGAGGTGTGTGGTGTATTCTTCGTTGGAATGGATTCTCCATTTATGACGGTGTTCCAAATATCAAACCCGCAACCTTGTAAATAGCATTCCATTCTTTTTTTCCAAAATGTAAAATTTTTGGAATCAAATAGTGGTGGCTTGGTGGTGGAGGCGCCGGCAAGGTAGACTTCATTCGTAGCCGTTGATCGTTCCTCTTTACTCGCGATGTGGAACGAGCTTGTCAAAGAGTTTGGCTCTGATACCACTTGTAAGTCCAAGCGGCTACGATAATCTAGAGGGGGGTGAATAGATTATCTCCATCTTTTCGATTTTTCCTCTTTTTCGATACAAATGCGCCAAGATAATAACAAAGGTGCGGAATGTAAATAGACACGTCGATTTAAAGAGGTTCAACCCACCTAGGGCCTAATCCTCTACCACCCCAAAGATATCCGGGATGGATTTCAAAAAGAAAAAGATTTTATTAATTTACCACAAATTAATACAACACCAACTTACAACAACACCTTGAAGAGCACCACACTCTTCTTCAACACCACCTTTGAGATTACCACAATCTCACTTGAAGATCACCACAATCTCCAACGGCACCTTGTGAAGATTACCACAATCTTCAACCTTGAAGAATACCAAATTCTCCAACACCTCAACAAGAAGATTACCACAATCTTCTCACACCTAACACCTAGATCACCCAGTGTGTTCTTACCACAAGAACACTCACAAGGATATCTTGTGTTGAATGATAACCCAAAAATTCAAGATTACATCTCGATAATGAATAATACAATTGAGTGCAAGTGTAATCAAGAATAGCCTAGACCTCAAGGATGTGAAAGTGAATAGCTAGGCAAATTACAACAACAAATAATAACAATGAAAGACCAAGTGTTTGCTTGAGTATATCTTGTTGTGTTGTGTTGTTCTCTCTTATTGTTGTGCTTCAAATCTTCCTCTATTTATAGGAGATGATTGATACTTGATAGGATCCTCTTGGAATCTGATATCTACAAAAAAATTGCAATTAAAATCAAGATTATAGCTGTTAGAAATCAATCCCACAATTTAGGAAAAGGCATGTCACGACAACGGTCGAATTTTGTCATTGTCAAACTTGAGAGCGACCGTCAAGACAAATAGACGTTTGAAAATGAGAATACACATTTACATAGGGTGACCGGTCGACGCCTACCTCGACCGGCGACGTCGACTCAACCGGTCGCACAAACTAAAAATCGAAGGCGTAAGTTCTGCTTCAATTTTTGCTCCAGTCACGGCCGCTCTATAGTCGACGGATCGACGGCACCGGTTGCCTATAGGGCGACACGTTGCCCTGACCATTTTCTGCAAACATGAAGTTTTGTTTTCCTCAACTTTCAGTGCGGGTTGCCCTATACGGCGACCGGTTGACCTCAAAACAAAAGTGTTATCCAATTTTATATCGAAAATATACTTCAAAAAATACTCCAAAAAATAGTGAAAATATTTTAGACCGATCGGGAGTATTAGGACAACATTTAGAAGTATTGTTTTGGTAAAAATACATTAACAAAAAATCATTAAAAGTGTTGTCCAGGTTTTGTCGAAAATAAAACTTGAAGAAATACTCCTAAAATATTAAAACCATTTTAAATCATTTAGGAGTATTTGGACAACCTTTAAAACCATTGTTTTGGTGTAAAATCAAAATCATCAAAATCATGATAAAATCATTTATCAAACAGATTTGTTGTTAAAGGATAAAAAACAACACTACTGTTGTGGGTAAAATTCGAACTCGTGCCTATGCGTACAAAACAAGCACACAAACCGCTGGAGCAAGCGGCTTTTTCATGTAATTTACAGTGTTTATTATTCATATACATATATTACAAACCATTAAAAAATAAAAACAAATACCGAGGGCGGGGGCGGCGGCGCCGCCTTGACCGCCCCAGGGACGGCTCTGGCAGAAACTCTAGCACCGCCTCTCAGAGATCTTTTTCCCCGCCATGGCTGGAAGTGCACAAAGTTTGTATGCCCTCACCAAGAACCACGGTGCAGAATTTCGGCGCCACATCTCGGAGATCTTCTTGCCCGAAGACCCAGTTTAGAGGTTCAAGGATCAACGACAGTTCTGAAAGTTGATTATGAGTCTTTTGGTTTTTTACTTCATGTTTTCTAGTGGGCCCCTAGTTATAGTTTTAAGTTGTTGGAATTGAAATTTGCTTCTCAATGTAGTATTTGACCTGACTAAGATCCGTCTCATGAAAAAAATCCATGAAACAGGGTCACCTAAGTTTTTGCCATTGAAAAATGACACGAGAATTGGTGATAGTTCCAAAATGTATTTGATGCATATATTGTTTGTTTTTTCTCCGAAAGCAAGGGAGGGCGAGGGTGGGGTGGTGGAGAACAAACGGGTTGTGGAGTGATAAGATAATTTGAGAAATTTTTTGATTCGTAGCGGAATCTATTGGAAACTTATTGAAGAGAAAAATAAAAACTTGTACTATTGTAGTCCAAATCCAAAAGTTAATTAAAAAAATAGAGAAAAGTGACTTAATTATACAGGGCAACTAGAAATTATAATCCTAAAGGGACAAGAAATTAAGGATGACAATTTTCTCCAAACCCGATGGAAGATCTGATGTCTGACCCTAACAGTGGAGGATATTATTGCACCCAATTAAATAAAATGGTAAGTGGGTACGAGGATTTTCGGGAGGTGGGTCTAGGTACATCCTGTTAGAATAAAGTTATTTTGATTTTGATGACTTCACCTTAGTTATTTTTGTTTCACCAAAATGATTATTTTCGGCATTGTCATACTCGGATTTCATTTTACAAAGTTTATTTAAAATCAATTTCAACTAAAATGACATCAACCAGTCGCCATCAAGAGCAACCGGTGCCTGAAAGTTTTTGTTCGAAAGTTTGGAATGTAAAAAAATCCCTGGTTGAAGGTGACTGGTCGCCCTCATAGGCGACCGCTACTTGAGAAACATTTCTAAAAATCTTTTCTCCATGACACAAGTCGCTATACAGGATGATCGATCGTTGTCTAGGGCAACCGGTTACCCTGTAAGGCAACCTGTATCAGATTGCACTCATCATCTTTTAAATTCAAGTTTTACAACATGGCTACTGGTCGCCTTACCAGTCCCCCTAGCTATGATCAGATGATTTGATTTTGTAGCAGACAATATTTTCACTTTTATTACTTTATCACTATTGGTCATTATTTTGTGGATCTCTTGATCTTCTTTTTGCAGACAAAATCCAAATTAGAGGAGCCTATGTTTGAATTCAAATCTTGGAGCCCTTCTAACTAAAAATAGATGAAGAAGATTGGAGGATCAATACAATAATACAACAAAATTCTACAACACAACAAGAAAAACCTCAACAAACTCTCTTAAGCTCTCATATTTCATAATCTTGTTTTGATAGCCTAAGTCTTGTATTTTCTCATCTTGCTTATTAAGTTTTATTTCTTGATTACACTTGCATTTTTAAAGTTGTGTACATTCATTTAAGGTGTAATATTGATTGATCAATATTATCAAAATAAAGAATACTTGTTAAGTGTTCTTTTGGAGAGAACACACTTAATTGATTAGATTAGGTGTGGAAGAGTTTGTTGCTCTTCTTGTTGAGTTGTAATTGTTTGGTATAGATTAATAAAATTTTCTTTTCAAAATCCACTCGGACATACCGGGTGGTAGTGGATTAAGCTCTAGGTGAGTGAAACCACTATATATCATTGTGTTTACTCTTCTTCTATCTCTTACTTTCTAGAAGATCTTCATTAGGCTGGAAAATAGGCCAAACCAAGCCGACTTTGAGTTGGAAGGCCTGAGCTTGCTTTATTAAGTTTAGGCCCAAGACTAGCCTATTATATGTAATAGGCTTTTCTCGTAGGCTCGACCTAGCCTTTTTAATTAAAAATCCAAGCTTGAGCCTATTCAAAGCCTCTTTAATCCTACCAAAGTCAATTTCAAAAAAATAAATTAACTGTAAACTACAAAAAACACACGACAATCTCACGATAGTGACTACACAATTCATAATGAAAAAAATAAAATGCACATGACAATAGAATCCATTACGCTACATCTCTAAAGTACATAAATGTGATGATACAATATCCTGTAAGACCATAACAATAACAAATACAAATATAAATAAGTGTCTGATTAGTGTTGTTGTATTATATTTATATATAAGATCTATGTAATTTTTTTATGAAATTTATATCTTCAATATATATATCATATAATACATTATATATATAAAATATAATACATAATGTATTATATATAATATTTATTTATTTATATATATTATATATGGAGACTTTAAATAGGTCGACCTGTTGAGCTTAAAAGGCTTCTTTAAAGGCATGGGCCTGACTCAACTATTTAAATATGCATTATGAAAGGCCTAAGTCTGACACAATTATTAAATAGATCAAGTTAAGCCAAACCCTTTAGTTGTTCGGACCATAGGCCCCTGTTGAATAGCCTAACCTATTTACACCCCTAATTTTCATATATATTCAAAAAAGAGAAGGAAAACCTATAAAACTCGGGAAAATATATTCACTCCCTTTAAATTTTCGTATCAACTTGAACTAACAAGTGATGTTAGAGTCAAACTCATTGAAAAACTCGTTTAATCCTTGCGAGTAAATATGAAAGATTCATGGCTAAGAACGAGAGCTATCTTTCAACTTGTGCTTTATCCAACAAGTCACCTCTTTTTGACTCCAACAATTATATTTTTTTGAAAAGATAAGAGTGCTTCTTACAAGGTTGCGGGTTCCATATTTTGAACACGGTTCTTGAAGGAATTGCTAAACCGACAAAAAAATTGGAGGATGCAACACTAGATCCTAAGGATTTCAATGAGTTTGATGATGATGACAAAACATCCTTCTCCCTAAAAGGTAATGCTTTAAATATTTTGCATTGTTCTCTCATCGATACCCAATATAATCGTATAAGGGGAATTAGATCCGCACACGAAGTATGAACAAATTTGAAAACCATCTATGAAGGGATTAATAAGGTGAAACAAGATCGAAAAACTATACTAATCAAGGATTTCGAAAATTTTACTATGTTTGAACGTGAAGGCATTTTAAAGATGGTGGAAAGGCTTGACAACATTGTTAATCCTTTATTGGCACTCGAGTATACAACAAAACAAGCTTGGTAGTCAAAGAATCCATACACGTCAAATTCAATGAAGCCTCGGGTATTCAAAGAATCCCAAGTGAAGATAGTGATGATGAAGATGACGTAGAACCAATTATTCCAAGCATCACTTAAAATGACCAACCCTCTTCTTCAACAAATTTCAACAAGAAGAAAGAGGTGACACTTCTGTTAGTACAAGTGGCTAAGAAAATTTAAAGGGGGTGAATGGTTTTTCCCGATTTTCTGATTTATGCCCTCTTTTTCAAACAATAAGATGAAGAAAAGAAAAGTTCAGAAAATTAAATCAATGCTCAAGGATTTACAGTACTTCAACTCACTTAGAGCCTGCGTCCACTACCACCCGGTATGTCGGAGTTGATTTTGAAAGAAATAAGTTTTATTAATCGATACCAAACGATTACACCTTCAACTTGAAGAGAAACAAACTCTTCTTAAAACAACAACCATGAAGAGCACCAAACTCTTTTTACAACCTTGAAGAGCACCAAACTCTTCAACACATAGTGTAATCAACCAAATGTGTTCTTGCAAAAAGAACACTCTACAAGTATGTCTTGTTTTGGATGATTTGATCAAAATAGATTACAACTCAAATGAAAGTATACAAATTTGAATGTACAAGTGTAGTCAAGAAAGAAAGCCTAATAAGCAAAATGTGAAAGTGTAGTGCTTAGGCTATTACAACAAGATATGAAAATGAAACTTTAGAATTTTGCTGAGATATTCTTGTTGTGATGTAAAATTGTGAGTTGTGTTTGATCCTTCAAATTCTTCAACTATTTATATAGAAGATTCAAAATTTGATCTCCAACATTGGCCCCTCCAAATTGAATTTTGTCTGTAAAAGAAGGATCAAAAGATCTACAAAAATTATTAAGAAAAAATAAAGTGGATCTTGTTGATAAGTGATGCAGCAACGGATAGAATTTGCTGTCAAATATCTTATAATGACAGTCGTTATGTTGAAAATTCAAAAGTTTAGACCGTTAGACAAACATTTGACATAGATCGACATAAGGGGAGATGGTCACTGTCTATAGCGACCTGTCACTATACCATAGCAACTGGTTTCTATGGATAGTGATCGTTTGCTTAAGAAACAGACAAGAAACAGAAATTTTTCAGAACTTCAGGCATTGGTCGCCCTACCATAGTGACTGGTCGCCCTCCCCTTCGAAAGTTCTCTGTTTTCAAAAAACTTTGACAATCTTCCATGTACCGGTCGCCTTCTATAGTGATCGATCGCCCTCAATACAGAGATATGTCCAATTTTTGACAAAAAAAAAAAAGGTTGAGTAATACTTCATAAACTTAAGATAAAATGTACTGGTAAATATGAAGTATTTCTTAATAAAAATATTGTTTTGGTTAAAAATCCAATATGTGAAATCATCAAAATCAAAATTAACTTTGTTCTAACAAACTTCCCCTTTTTGATGATTTCAATCCAAAATAATTTTTGAGGGCAAAATTTTAATAAAGAAGTTTTCCTGTCAAAAGTTTGATCTATCCGTTGTAGGCAACACTTTTCAAACCAATAATCGTAAGACGTTTAAAAGAAGGCTAAGGAGCAAAAGCTTTTCAAAGCTCCCCTATCAATATGTCAAGTAAACAAAATGCATTAGGCCAAAAACTCAAAAGCTTGAAGCTTTTTCAAACTTAGCTTTTCAATACAGCTCAAAAGCTAAAAGGCTTAAAAGCTCCTCATGTCAATATTAATCATATATCACAATTCTCAACATATTCAATATAACAACTTTACTCAACTTATAGCTTAAATCAATAAGCTCCCCCCTGTCAATATTAATCATATATCACAATGCTCAACATATTCATTATATAAACTTTACTCAACTTATAGCTTAAATCAATAAGCTATTTGTTTTGCTTATTAACCATCAAGATTACCAAATAAGTACTTTTTCTTATAAGATTTTACTCACTACATAGCTAGATTTTTCTAGGTTTTCTCCCCCTCTGAAATCATCAAAAAGACCATTAGTATGAAAGAGATTTAAAGAAGCATTATAAAAGTATCAAAGAAGCACATAAAAAACGTGCAATAATTCTACAGTTCAAAGGTTTAGAGTTCAAGGACATAAAAATAAGTGAATCAATCCTCATCCGATGAGAAACAAGCACTGGGTAGGAGATCTTTAATGAACTTCTTGAGCTTTCCAACAAATTTTTTTAACTTGCTATTTTCCTTTTTAAGCTCCTCATAGTCCCTTTTAAGCTCATTATAGTCCTCTTGATATTGTTCTCCAAGTCTCGCATCAAAATCATTAGGACTACCATCTCCACTTTGTTCATCGGTGCCAGTAATACCCTCCGGAACACCATGAGAACCATCCGCTGCCAAATTTTCAGCTTCGCTGTAGGTCCCAAGGGGTGATAAGTAAAGTTTAGAAGGGGTGGATTGAATAAACTTTACCAACTTTTCGTTTTTAGTCATTTAAGAATTTCAGAGTTGACTCAAGTCAGCTAAGTCCTTGGTGGACAGCTAAGTTGGCTTACATAAAGTCACCTACTCAACAGACTCGATTGAGCTGTTGATAGTATAACTTAGTTGTTTCAGCTAATACTTTAACATAAATGTTGACTTGGTTTTTAACAGCGGAATACTTTCACCCTAAGTTTGAATAAGTTTTTCAACACTTGTTTTAGCTAGGTTATTATCAGTCGACTTAGCAAATTAACAGTCAACAGATATAAAATAATGCAAGAGTGTAAGTATGCTGAAAGTTAAAAGACATATAGTGGTCCGAGGATGGGGTAATTCCTCTAAATAATTGTTCTCCAACCCCTGGAAGAATCCACTAATGTAACTTGACTTGGTTACAAAATGGTAACAGTCCGAGTCAGCTTTGATCACACAACTAGCTGCTCCTGGGACTCAACATCTTCAAAAGACAGCTGCCCTGCTACTTCAGCTTCCTTCAAACCTTTGGACTTGATCACTTAGCCCTCCAATAGGTCCAAAGCTGTGGTTCGATCTGGAACCTTACTACACCTTCTTCAACTTTGGAGAGTAGACCCCTTGTTCTTGAAACAAGATTTTTCCTCTTCAACAAATGAAGTTGTCTTTCCTTCACCGAGTGTCTTAGATCGATTTTCTTCGAGTTTAGGCTTGAGGATATTCTTTGAATACTTGAGAGATATTGCTTTGCAGGTTATTTGCTTGAATGCTTACGTGCTTATATTCTTAGTAACCTTCTCTCAAATGAAATCTTCAGCCTTTTATAGTGGTAGTTCAAAAATGTATCCGTTGAACAGATATATGCATTTTCAAACTCCACTTCTTGGTCGTTGGCTTGTCTTTTCTTGATCTACAACAACTCATGGTGACATATCCTCGTTTTAATGAGTATGCATCTTTTCAGGTCCTGACACACGCTCAGTGGTTCCCATTGGTTCACTCCATTTGCACGCTTCTGGGATGAGCACTTTTACACATGGCAGTATGGATGTATTACTATAATAAGTAATATTCTTGACTTTTGTGCAACGGATCCATCACAGTCGACTTTGACTTGATAGCTGATTTAATCCTTTGTCTTGGGTCAACTCCAATATTTTAGGAACGATTTAACTGTCTTTCAGCAAACAACCTTCTAACCACTTGACTGATACTTCTCTGCACTTCACTCAGCTGCCTCACAGTTGGGTCTTCTCTTCAATCTTCAGTTGAGTCCTGTAATCTTCAACTTGGCTGCCTTTGACTCAGCTCATAGAACCCTATCTATTGCAAGTTGATTTACAGTTGAATTAGGGTGCCAATTTCCTAATCTAAGTTTTACATAGTATCATCAAAATATATACATAAATTTCCCAACAATCAAAAACGTCATCCGGAGCTTGAAAGGTGAAGGCTCTAGCATGGCCTTTAGCCAACTTGCTAGGATGTCTTTGCATGTTCCTACGCATCCGAATTGTTTATTGAACATTATCATTATCAAAATCATTAGCAATGACTTAGAGTTAAGTTCGGTGGGAGGAAGACCAGAGTGAATAAGCAATTTGCAAATCAAATTCCCTAAAGCAAATTGCATAGAGCCCAAAGTGACGGCATCAATCAAACACTGAATAAAAATAGTCCCATAATTATCCAATTCACCCTTTCTGATTTTATAAGTCAAGAAGTATTCCATATTGCTTGGTAACTTCACAGACGCCCATAAACACAGTAAGAAACAATGAGTTAAATAATTCAAGCTCATTCGTCATAGATTGGATGGTACATTATGGCATTACATCCAAAAAAGTTTTAACCTCCCCCAATGTCACTCCCAATCTCCTATCATCCCAAACAATACACGAAACATAATCCCATTTTGTCGGAAAAGCTTTTATATCTCAAAAAGAGCCAAAAAATTGGGTTTTAGAGATATAAAAAGAGTTAAATGAATTTGAAATAAATAAAGTTTGGGAACTTGTGCCTCTTCCTCCATCCCACACTATTATCGGAACAAAAAGGGTATTTTGGAACAAGTTGGATGATCAAGGCAATATCATTCGAAATAAAGCAAGGTTAGTAGCACAAGGTTATTGTCAAGAAGAAAGTATTGATTTGATGAAACTTTTACACCCGTAGAACGTTTAGAAGCTATTCATTTATTACTTGCATATTCTAGTTTCAAAAATTTTAAACTTTACCAAATGAATGCCAAATCTGCTTTTTTAAATGGTTGTATTCAAGAAGAAGTTTATGTCAAACAACCTTTGGAGTTTGAAAAAATTTCAAG
Organism: Rehmannia glutinosa; assembly: GCA_016081115.2. Lineage (NCBI taxonomy): Eukaryota > Viridiplantae > Streptophyta > Magnoliopsida > Lamiales > Orobanchaceae > Rehmannia > Rehmannia glutinosa. The sequence goes on from CM071930.1 coordinate 22,618,139, forward strand.
ACCAAATAATGTTTATAAACTTAAAAATGATTTATATGGTCTCAAATAAGCACCCCGAGCATGGTATGATAGACTAAGTTATTTTCTTTTAGAAAATGATTTCACAAGAGGTAAAGTTGATACCAGTCCTTTTGTTTTTGAAAATGGACAAGATAGCATTCTAGTTCAAATATATATTGATGATATTATGTTTGGTGCTAATAATGAATCTTTGTGCAAGAATTTTTCTAAGCTTATGCAAGGTGAATTTGAAATGAGTAAAGATGGGAGAACTCAACTTCTTTCTTGGACTCCAAATAAAACAATGTAAGCAAGGATATATGTTGGAAAAATTTATGTATAGATTTTGATGATACCATGTAAAACATAGATTAGGAAATTGGCACTCCAATTCAAATGTAATTCAACTTGTAATAGATAGGGTTCTATGAGCCGAGTCAAAGGTAGCCAAGTTGAAGATTACAAGACTCGACTGAAGATTGAAGAAGAAGACCCAATTGTGTGGCAGTTGAGTGAAGTGAAGTGAAGGATCAGTCAAGTGACAGAAAAGCTGTCTCAGACAGCTGACTGACAACAAAGTCATTCCAAAATGATTGGAATCGATTGTCAAATGGGTATGCAGTAGACAAAACTCAAGAAATCTGAAAGATATCCGTTATCAAGCAAAGTCAAAGTTTTGTTGGAAATGGGCATGTGTCAGACTGCCAGCAATAAAGTTATTTTGCTGAAAGAGTGCAAAAAGCAAGGAACCAATGGGATGCACCTGGAATTCTGCAGAGGCTAAGGAGAGAGTGCAGAGCATTAAATTCAAGGTACGGTCTCCATCAATGCTGCAAGACAAGACAAGTCAACAACCTACAAAGTGTAGTTTGAAAAATATGTCTATCTCTTCAACGGACATATTTTCAAATGTGCACTAATAAAAGGCTGAGGAGTCATTTGAGAGAAGGTAACGAACGGACACATACTATCAAGCATTCAAGCAAATAACCTGCAAAATATCTCTCAAGCTTTCATAGAACACCCTAAAGCTTAAACTCGAAGGAAATCGATCTAACACACTCAGTGAAGGAAAGATACTTCATCAGTTGAAGAGAAAAACTTGTTATCAAGAACAAGGGGTCTACTCTCAAAGGTTGAATGAGGTGTAGTAAGGTTCCAGATCAAACCAGAGCTTTGAACCTGTTGGAGGGCTAAGTGATCAAGTCCAAAGGTTTGAGGGAAGCTGAAGTAGCAGGGCAGCCATCTTGTGAAGAAGCTGAGTCCCAGGAGTAGCTAGTTGTGTGATCAAAGATGACTCGGACTGATAACCATTTTGTAACCAAGTAAAGTTACTTAGTGGATTTCTCTAGGGGCTGGAGAAGAGTGGATTAGAGGAATTACTACATCCTCGAACCACTATAATTGCTTGTGTCCATTTACTTTCAACACACTTACTTTATTGCATTATCTTTATATATGGTTGATAGTTAAAATTGCTTAAGTCTACTGATAATAACCTTTCTAAAACAAGTGTTGAAAAATGTATTCAAAAACTAAGGGTGAAATTCTTCCGCTGTTAAAAACAAAGTCAACTGCTCTTATAGTGTTAGCTGAAAATAGTTAAGTTACACTATCAACAGCTCAGTCGAGTCTGTTGAGTGGGTAACTTTGCTGTGTAAGCCAACTTAACTGTCCCCCAAGAACTTAGCTCTTGAGTCAACTCTGAAAATCTTAATAGGACTAAAATAGAAAAGTTGGTAAAGTTTATTTAACCCCCTCCATCTTTCTAAAGTTTATTCAACTCCCTCCCCCTTTCTTAAGAAATTTGGAATTGAAGAAGAAAGAACATGTAACAACCCGAATTTATTTAATTTCTTAATGATAATATTTAATTATTTTGTTAGATTATTCTAGATTTTATAATGAAGTTGTTTTATTAGTTTTATAAAATACTTTGGGCCCTATTTGGATTAGAGTATTAATTAGGCCCATATTATTAGTAAGTTGGGTATAGGCCCATATATGCTAAATCTAGTCCAATTAGAAAGTAGGTTAAAACACAAATATAAGACACGTAAAACACACACATTGAGAACACATAAAATAGACGCCTAAGAGAGAACAAAATCGGCCAGAGGGAGAAAAGTAAGAGAGGATTGATTCGAAAGAGGCCTGAAAAAGATTTTACTACCCCTAAATTGATCAGGCAAGTAATCTTCATAGTTTTACATAGAACAGGATGAAGCTATTGTTATTAATTTAAGTCTGTTTCAAGATTTGACGCCTTTTTATATTGGACTGCTAGAATTGTCGTTTTTTTAATGTCTGGTTGTGTAGTTTGTTTCTTAATCTGTATATGAACTTGTGTGTTTCCTAAATATCCACATGTTTTATAACAATTATAACTGCTGTGATGAACTCGTGTGGTCCGTCAAAGTCGTGCGTAAGTTATTAAATCCAGGCCTTGTTTAGTAATATAGTCACATGTGTAACTATTAGTTTTATGTAATATTTTAAATACCAAGTCAGATTATAAAACCATTAGAAGAACAATGGACATGGGAATTGAGATGGTTGCAGACATGATGATAAGTCGGTGGAGGTAATTAATAGAGTTTTTATAAGAGTCATACGTGTCATGCTCTAGGATAACCTGATCTTTCATGGTTAATTCACTTTTTCAATGATATGGACCATTCTGTTGATTTTAGGGATAATAAAGTTTGTTCAAATATATGATTACATTGTATGGGATCGAGTTGCACATCATTCGTGTTGGGCGCGTTTATGTCCTTGAACAGTTGAGCCGCCTTTAGTTCTTTCCTTAAGTTTTCCTTTAATGATTGGATATAGGTTTTTCCTTAATTAATTTAACGCAGGATTTTTCCTAATTAGTTGAACATAGGGTTTATCCCCAATTAATTGAATATATAATTTTCCCTTGTTAGTTGAACATAAGGTTTGTCCCTAATTAATTTAACATAGGGTTTATCCCTAATTAATTGAATATAGGATTTTCCTTTAACCAATTGAATGTAGGGTTTTCCCCTTGACTAATTGAACATAGGGTTTTCTACTAACTAATTAAATGTAGGGTTTTTCCTTGACTAATTGAATATAGGCTTATCCCTTAACTAGTTGAACGTGGATTTTTCTCTAACTAACTGAATATAAGATTTTCCCCAATTAATGTTGAATATCTTTAATGTAGGTATATCATCATTTACATGTTTCAAGTGATGTTTACTTTTAATATATTTGCTAATTAATGTGATTTAATTATTATGTTTATGCCCTTTAAGTTTATGTTCGTATTCAACTGAAGTTGTATCACTTAGGTTCATGCATAATCTTAATGTATGTTCATAGCATTTTACGAGCATACAAAGATTAAGTAAAGCCAAGTTTTAAGGTCTATAATTAATAATGTTTTTCAGAAGGAAAATGGGTGCACATTGTTCTATGATTCTGGAGCGAGTGGAAAATGGGCGCGGGGGACCGGCGTTCCGACAATGTGCCGCTTGCGGCTAGTGTTAATGTTAAAGAAAAAGGGCCTTCGGGCGAAATGAAAAGAAATGGCCTTCGGGCAAAATATTAATCGGGTTCCAAATAACAAGGCCCACTGCGATCCTTATTAGAACAATGTGTTACCAAGTGAGCTCGCGTCTTAAGAACGTTTTACGAAAGAAAAGAAAGATACAGTTTAAAGTATGTACACGAAAGTTTAAAGTATGCACACGAAAGTTTAAGTATGTACACGAAAGGATTTTAAGTAAAGAAAATATACAGTTGAGTCATTGCATTAAGCACGCATTCATGCATGAGATTACTTGTTGAGCTCCTTTAAGCTCATTCCACGAATGTTGAATATTTTTTTCAGATGAGAATAATGAGGAGGAAGGAGATGGTGGGGCGCAGTGATTCAGGAACCCATGTACTTCAGTCTAACTTATGTTTTTAGAGTTGACTTATTAGTATATTTAATGTTGAACGTCGTTTTATTTTTCAGCATGATTGTTTTGGACTACTACCTTTTAGTATTTATTTCAGCTGCAAGGTTTCGAACTAAGTAGGATTTTTATTATCCCGTATTTTTAAGGATTTCTTTAGAGTATTTTTATTGATTAATTTTTTTTGCATTAAAATTTAAGTAAGCTAGAAAAGGGCGCTACATTTAGTGGTATCAGACCCCAGGATTTTTAAATCGATTCTGTAGACTTGAAAGCGATTTGATTTACGATAAAAATTAAAAGTCAACAAGTCATGGGTTCCAAGTCGCGCTTCGAGCATCTCCCTCCGCAATGTGGTAACCTTTACATTTATTATAATTATGACTACGTATGTGTCTCTATGAAATGTGTGCCTTGTGTGAGTTTTAATTGTTAGCTTGGTTTTATAAAGTGATGAATGAATTTCATGTATAGTTAAAGAGACACTATTCTAAGATATTAGAATATAAAAATTCTTTCGTTTGATTAGTTTTTCTTATGTTCATAGTATAGATGTGCCTAGCACTATCCATACCCCCACTAAAGATGAATTAAGAACTAGAATAGATAAAGAACGTGAATTCAAAGCCTATAAGATGACATTTTATACTATAATATATTATATTATGCTTCAATGGATCAATACCGGAATAGAATTTATTTTGTTGTTGCAATTAATTAACGAACCTTATGAACCTATAACAGCTAACCAATCATGAGTCGCAATACTCGCGCTGCACACAATGATGGCAATGGTACCAACAACAACAATGCTCAAGGGACCCCCCTGACTGTTGAGGCCCTTGTTCAAGCATTGGCTACTTATGGTCAGAATGTTCAGCCCAGACGAGCTGAGGCTCCAGAAAGGAACCGTCTATCGGATTTCCTTAGGTTATCCCCGCCGTCCTTTGCAGGTACCACAAATCCTATTGAAGCTGAAGGGTGTCTTATGGAGATGTGAAAGATATTTTCCGTTATTGATTGCGCTGACGAGGAACGAGTTAACTATGCAACGTTCGTACTGCGAGGTGATGCACATGACTGGTGGAGGATGGTACAACGTCGGATTGAGGGCCGCACACGTCCTTTTACTTGGGAGAGGTTTACAGAAGTCTTTAATGATAAGTATTTTCCCAGAAGCGTCCGCCAACAGAAAGAAAGGGAGTTCGTATGGTTAGAGCAAGGGAGTCGTACAGTGGCTCAGTATGAAGCTGAATTTGCTAGGTTATCCAAGTTTGCTCCTGATTTAGTTTCTACTGAGGAATGGAGGGCCCGACGATTTGAGGAGGGACTGCGGCCTCAGATCAAGCTTGTAGTGGCACCGTTTGAGCTCACTACGTACCGTGAAGTCATCAACAAGGCTATGTTGGTGGAAAGGGCTCAAGCAGTTAATAGAGAAGAGATGAGGATTCATTAAGGAGGACCAAGTTTAAAACTGGAAACGCAAAGGTGTGGAATAACAATGGTCAGAAAAGGAAACAAGTGCAGACCCCTCAAGGTGCTCCACAGAATAAGCAACCGGTGACTGTTTGTGCGAAGTGTGGGAAGACACATTTGGGTAAATGTTTGCAAGGTTTCGGAGCTTGTTTCAATTGTAAGAAAGCTGGACACATGTCGCGATTTTGCCCGGATAGGAAGAAGCCAACCCAGGCTCGAGTGTTTGCTATGACACAAGTTGAAGCAGAGGAAGCAACAGACTTGGTGGCTGGTACCCATCTATCTTATCCTTTAATTATGAATTCCATGTCATTAGATTTGTGCATGTTTTAAGCGTGTATTTATTTCATAGGACCTTTGAATGTTTGTGGTATATCTGCTTATGTCCTAATTGATTCTGGAGCTTCGCACTCCTTCGTGAACTCTAAATTCGCTAAGAACCTGCCCGATTATGCCTCTTCATCGGACACTCACTTTAACGTATCAACCCCCTCCGGGGATATCATGAACTCAACCCTAGTGTAAACTAATTGTCCAGTTACTATCGATGGGAAGGAGTTATCTGTGGATCTAATCGGATTGGATATACATGATTTTGATGTCATTTTGGGAATGGACTAGTTTTCCAAGCACCACGCAACGATCGACTGTCGAGCTCGAAGGGTCATCTTCAATCATCTTCCGGACTCCCAACCGTTCTTCCAAGGAGTTTCATCCAAACCCACTATCCTTATCATCACAGCTATGAAAGCTCAAAAACTCATGAACAAAGATTGTGAAGCATACTTGGCCTTAATAACTGAGGTTCCTAAGGAATGCCCTTCGATTAAAAAATTCCTATTACTTGTGAATACCCCGACATTTTTTCGGAGGATATTAATGGCGTTCCGCCAGAGAGAGAGGTGGAATTCATTATAGAGTTAGTGCCTGGGACCACTCCGATATCCAAGGCACCATATCGGATGGCCCCTGCAGAATTGAAAGAACTCAAGGAGCAACTACAAGATTTACTGGATAAGGGATTCATAGGGCCGAGTTTCTCACCTTAGGGTGCACCGGTTCTTTTTGTGCATTGACTACCATGAACTCAATAAGGTAACCATCAAGAACAAGTACCATCTCCCTAGAATTGAGGAGTTATTCGATCAACTTCATGGTGCTGGGTATTTCTCCAAGATCGATCTGAGGTCTGGTTACCATCAGTTGCGTATTCGAGAGGAAGACATATCGAAAACCGCTTTTCGTTCTTGCTATGGTCATTACGAATTCCTAGTCATGCCTTTTGGTTTGACTAATTCCCCAGCCGCATTCATGGACCTGATGAATCGAGTCTTCTCAGATTATCTCGATCATTTTGTTATTGTTTTTATTGATGATATCCTTATCTATTCCCGAACGAAGGTCGAACATGAACGACACTTACGTCTATTTTTGCATAGGCTCCGAGAGAAGAAGTTGTTCACGAAATTTAGTAAGTGTGAGTTCTGGTTGGACAATGTTCCTTTCTTGGGCCACATTATTTCTCGAGATGGGATTTCTGTGGACCCTAGTAAGGTTGAGGTGTTACAACACTGGCCAACACCTACGAATGTAGGAGAGGTTCGTAGTTTCCTTGGGTTAGCTGGATACTACAGAAGATTCATCGAAGGTTTTGCAAGGATCTTCGCACCACTAACTCAGCTAACAAGAAAGAATGTTAAGTTTGACGATAAGTGTGAAAGGAGCTTCACAGAGTTAAAAGAGAGGTTGACGACGGCTCCTGTCCTTACGTTGACGAATGAGGTCGATGGTTTTGCTATCTACAGTGATGCTTCACTGAAGGTTTAGGGTGTGTCCTGATGCAACAGGGGAAGGTAATCGCGTATGCTTCCAGACAATTGAAGGATTACGAGAAAAATTATCCAACTCATGATCTCGAGTTAGCAGTTGTGGTTTTTGCTTTGAAGATATGACGACATTACTTATATGGGGCTAAATGTGAAATTTACACGAATCATAAAAGCCTCAAATATTTCTTCACTCAAAAAGAGCTTAACATGAGGGAACGCAGATGGCTTGAATTAGTAAAGGACTACGATTGTATTATCCATTATCATCCTAGAAAAGCTAACGTGGTGGCAGATGCTTTGAGCCATAAGGGTCGGGGGACTATTTATGCCTTGCAGACGATTCAAAAGCCACTACTGAAAGACATGCAGAGCTTTGAGTTGGAAATTCTATCTTAAGAGAAGTCGAGTTATTTGGCTACCCTGACCTTACAACCATCAATTCTGGAAAGAATAAAAGTTGCACAGCTGAATGATCCAAAGTTGGTAAAGATTTGTTCAGAGGTTGTTGAAGGAAAACGTGATGACTATGTCATAACGGCAGATGGGGCATTACGTTTGGGCACTAAGTTGACAGTTCCGAACAATGAAGAGTTAAAATTAGAGATTTCGAAGGAATCTCATACCGCCCCTTACTCTATTCACCCCGAGAGCACAAAAATGAAGCACGACCTCAGTAAGCACTTCTCATGGGTTGGCATGAAGAAAGATGTGGCAGCATATGTTCAGAGATGTCTTACTTGTCGGCAAGTCGGGCGCAACACCGTGAGGCCTTCTAGTCTATTGCAACCACTGATGATTCCCCAGTGGAAGTGGGAGCGCGTGGGCATGGATTTTGTTGTGGGACTACCAAAGACAAAGATGGGATTTAACTCTATTTGAGTTATAGTTGACCGTCTCACTAAGTCTGCACATCTCCTAGTAAAGAAGACGTACAATATGGAGAAATATGCAGAGTTGTACATATTCGAGATAATCCGATTGCATGGAGTACCATTATCCATTGTGTCGTATAGAGATCCTAAGTTCACCTCCACGTTCTAGAAAAGCCTACACCGAGCCATGGGTACTCAGTTAAGTTTCAGTACAACTTTCCATCCACAAACCGATGGCCAATTGGAGAGAACAATTCAGATACTCGAAGATATTCTTCGAGATTGTGTAATAGATTTTCAGGGTACTTGGGACAAGTTCCTGTCGTTAGTGGAATTTTCATACAACAATAGTTATCAGACCTCCATCGGAATGACTCCCTATGAAGCGTTGTACGGGAGAAAATGCCGATCACCAGTGCATTGGGATGAGGTTGGCGAAAGAAAACTGATAGGCCCTGAGTTGGTGCAACAAACAGCCAAAGTAGTTGAGAAGATTCGGCAGAAAATGAAGACTGCTCAAAGTTGACAAAAGAGTTATGCGGATAAGAGAAGAAAGCCACTAGAATTTGCAGTCGGAGATGCGGTTTTTCTTAAGGTAGCACCAATAAAAGGAGTTATGAGGTTTGGAAAGAAGGGAAAGTTAAGCCCTCGCTACATTGGGCCATTTGAAATCTTAGAGAGAATAGGCGATTTAGCATATCGAATCGCCCTACCTCCAGCATTGTTGGGAGTTCACAATGTTTTCCATGTTTCTATGTTGAAAAAGTACATTCCAGACCAATCACACATCTTAAGCTACGAGACAATTGATCTCCGTGAAGACTTAACATATGAAGAGAGGCCAATGAGAATCTTGGATAGAGTCGAGAAAGAGCTTAGAAGGACAAAGGTCACATTAGTCAAAGTCTTATGGAGAAATCACGTCATAGAAAAAGCCATGTGGGAGCGTGAAGATGAGATGCGTGTTATATACCCCCAACTTTTTGGTAAGGATTAAGTTTTTCTTTCGAGGCTTATTTCTTTCATTCATATTTCATATTCATTTGTACTTGACAAGTTTCGAGGATGAAACTTCTTATAAGAGGGGGAGGATGTAACAACCCGAATTTATTTAATTTCTTAATTTCTTAATGATAATATTTAATTATTTTGTTAGATTATTTTAGATTTTATAATGAAGTTATTTTATTAGTTTTATAAAATACTTTGGTCCCTATTTGGATTAGAGTATTATTAATTAGGCCCATATTGTTAGTAAGTTGGGTATAGGCCCATATATGCTAATACTAGCCTAATTAGAAGTAGGTTAAAACACAAAGATAAGACACGTAAAACACACACATTGAGAGCACACAGAATAGACGCCTAAGAGAGAACAGAATCGGCCAGAGGGAGAAAAGTAAGACAGGATTGATTCGAAAGAGACCTGAAAAAGATTTTACTACTCCTAAATTGATCAGGCAAGTAATCATCATAGTTTCACATAACACAGGATGAAGCTATTGTTATTAATTTAAGTTTGTTTCAAGGTTTGACGCCTTTTTATATTGGACTGCTAGAATTGTCGTTTTTTTTTATGTCTGATTGTGTAGTTTGTTTCTTAATCTGTATATGAACTTGTGTGTTTCCTAAATATCCACACGTTTTATAACAATTATAACTGATGTGATGAACTCGTGTGGTCCGTAGAAGCCGTGCGTAAGTTATTAAATCCAGGCCTTGTTTAGTCAATATAGTCACATGTGTAACTATTAGTTTTTATGTAATATTTTAAATACCAAGTCAGATTATAAAACCATTAGAAGAACAATGGACATGGGAATTGAGATGGTTGCAGACATGATGATAAGTCAGTGGAGCTAATTAATAGAGTTTTTATAAGAGTCATATGTGTCATGCTCTAGGATAACCTGATCTTTCATTGTTAATTCACTTTTTCAATGATATGGACCATTCTGTTGATTTTAGGGATAATAAAGTTTGTTGAAATATATGATTACATTGTATGGGATCGAGTTGCACATCATTCGCGTTTGGCGCGTTTATGTCCTTGAACAGTTGAGCCGCCTTTAATTCTCTCCTTAAGTTTGCTTTTAATGAATTGGATATAGATTTTTCCTTAATTAATTTAACACATGATTTTTCCTAATTAGTTGAACATAGAGTTTATCCCTAATGAATTGAATATATAATTTTCCCTTGTTAGTTGAACATATGGTTTGTCCCTAATTAATTTAACATAGGGTTTATCTCTAATTAATTGAATATAGGGTTTTCCCTTAACCAATTAAATGTATGGTTTTTCCTTGACTAATTGAATATAGGCTTATCCATTAACTAGTTGAACGTGGGATTTTCTCTAACTAACTGAATATATGATTTTCCCCAATTAATGTTGAGTATCTTTAATGTAGGTTTATCATCATTTACATGTTTCAAGTGATGTTTACTTTTAATATATTTGCTAATTAATGTGATTTAATTATTATGTTTATGCTCTTTAAGTTTATGTTCGTATTCAACTGAAGTTGCATCACTTAGGTTCATGCATCATCTTAATGTATGTTCATAGCATTTCACGAGCATACAAAGATTAAGTAAAGCCAAGTTTTAAGGTCTATAATTAATAATGTTTTTCCAAAGGAAAATGGGTGCACATTGTTCTATAATGTTGGAGTGAGTGGGAAATGAGGGCGGGGGACCGGCGTTCCGAAATGTGCCACTTGCGGATAATGTTAATGTTAAAAGAAAAGGGCTTTCGGGCGAAATGAAAGGAATTGGCCTTTGGGCAAAATGTTAATCGGGTTCCAAATAACAAGGCCCACTGCGACCCTGATTAGAATAATGTGTTACCAAGTGAGCTCGCGTCTTAAGAACGTTTTATGAAAGAAAAGAAAGATAAAGTTTTAAGTATGTACACGAAAGTTTAAGTATGTACACGAAAGGATTTTAAGTAAAGAAAATATACAGTTGAGTCATGGCATTAAGCACGCATTCATGCATGAGATTACTTGTTGAGCTCCTTTAAGCTCATTCCACGAATGTTGAATATTTTTTTCAGATGAGAATAATGAGGAGAAAGGAGATGGTGGGGCGCAGTGACTCGGGAACCCATGTCCTTCAGTCTAGCTTATGTTTTTAGAGTTGACTTATTAGTATATATTTAATGTTGAACGTCGTTTTATTTTTCAGTATGATTGTTTTGGACTACTAGCTTTTAGTATTTATTTCCACTGCAAGGTTTTCGAACTAAGTAGGATTTTTATTTTCCCGCATTTTTAAGGATTTCTTTAGAGTATTTTTATTGATTATTTTTTTTTGCATTACAATTTAAGTAAGCTAGAAAAGGGCGCTACAGAACCGTAGCAACGCCAATGACAAGAAACATCAAACTAGACAAGGATGAAAAAGGTAAATTGGTCGATGGAACCAAATATAGCGGTATGATTGATAGTTTACTTTATTTAAATGCTAGTAGACCCTATATTTAACATGTTATATGCCTATGTGCTCGATTATAAAGTAATCCAAAGGAATATCACTTAAGTGTCGTTAAAAGAATTTTTTGTTATTTAGAAGGCCCTACCTCGTACGACTTATTCTATCAAAAAAAGCAACAATTTTATTATAAAAGGTTTTAGTGATTTGGATTATGCCAGATATATTGATGATCGCAGTAGTACTTGTCATTTTTTAGGTAATTGTCTTGTTTCATGATTTTCTAAAAACCAATTTTGCATCTCTTTATCAACGGCTGAAGCCGAATATATTTCCGCAGTTTTTGTTGTACACAATTACTTTGGATGAAATAAACCTTAGCAGACTACAAAACAAATTTTACAAAAAAAAATCTTATTTTTTACACATCCGCAATAAGTATTTCACAAAATCTGGCACATAACAACCGAATAAAATATATTGAGGTTAGACATCAGTTTTTAAGAGATTGTGTGCTAAAAGAAAAAATTGAGATGAATTTCGTTCCGTCTCAAGATCAATTAGCGGACATCTAGTATTTTAACTCTATCCAAGCTCGTTTAGGCATAATGCATATTGAATAATATTTATATTAATTGTTTGGACATGGTTAAACATTTTCAAAAAGTTTTAGGGTGAAAATTCTAGTTTTGTATTTTGAAACAGAACAGGGACTAGTCTCCCTCACTGGTCGCCCTGCACGGGGACTAGTCACCCTAAGATTTTAAAACGGGCAAAAGCTCTCTATCCAGAACAGATTACATATTTTTCCCAAAACCCTAAGTTGCGAAATTTTTCGCAAAATCCATTCTCCCTAAATTCTCTCTATATATCTTGATAATTGTTTCTATAATTCTCTCTTCAATCTTAATTCGATTCTATGGCACCTCTATGAACCGAAGCTAGCATAATCCCCTTAGACAAAGAAAAAGGATAAGAAGGGTTCTTTTTCAAAATATCAAAATAAGGCTTATTTGGAAAAAAAATCAATCGGATTTGAATAACCCACTCACACTTGAAGAAATTGCCGTATTGAGGATGGGAACTTTTCACTCCAAAATGCCAAGTGGGAAAAGAGTAAGAAATCTCAACTTTCATTGTCTCATTATAATGAAAATGATGAGATTTACTCACAAATTTGGAGAATTATTTTATGAGGATAATCGTAATTGGAAAAAATCTTTTGCTAGAACTAGAATTTGTTGATTTGAGACTTTCACGAATTTATATCCAACAATTTGTGGATTTTTTGAAACTCAGTGATGGGTTAAATTTTGGGATAATCCGAGCATGAGATATGATGATGAAATTGTTAAGATCTTTTATTCAAATATGTGGATTAAGTATAATGATATGTACACTCCAATTGGTATTAATTCGTTTATTTTGGGTTGACATTTTCGGTGGACTACATGTTAAATTAGTTTTATATCAAATCCGGTGTTCTAAACTAGTATTTTGTGTTGTTTTCGGGTCTTTTAGAGTAGTTTGAGTCCATATTGTTTTATTAGATGTCGTTAGGGGGTCAATAGAGGTTATGGTAGCTGAGGGTGATGAAAACGATGAAAAAACATTTTTGAGAGGAAGAAATCGCATTTGAAGAAGTGAAAATGTGAGAAGCTTGATGTAACCAATGTTTGAACTTATGTTTTGATATTTCAATTTATTGATTTGCATGTTTTTAAATCTATTTTATGCTATTTGGATTGATTGCATCTGAATTATCTGATCAATAGTTCAGCTTGTTTGGCGTGTTTGATTCCACACTCCAGAGAGGTAATTGAATGTCTGGTCATAGAATAGCATAACTTAGGGTTTCAAGAACTGAGAAGTTTATGAATCTTTTGAAGTCCGTGAAAGATTATTCATTAAGCATATTAGGGTTTAATTTATGATTTTTATAGAGATATTGAAATCAGGATTGAAACCTAGAATCACTTGGCACTCGAGGGAGGAAGTGATAAACGGAAGGAATATTTGACTTATAGATTAATAACTTGTGATTAATAAACTGGATTGATAAAATAGGGGAAAACTAGGTGAATCAACCCTCTATTATTCACATCCACCAAGTATTTGATAATTTGTCTGAACGAATTTGTTAGTTTAATTTTAGGTTTATTTTTAGTCTAATCAAAAACCATATTTCTTCAATTATCTAGATAGAGTTAAGTTATTATAACTACAATACTTAGTCTAAAATTTTATATTAATTTCTGTAGAGACGATAACCCCACTTCTTAATTATACTAAAACTTGACACTGTATGCTTGCGGTAAGAAAATCACGAACACTACACAAGAAATTTGTCGCTTGCTTGGGCTAAATGATACGGGTGTCGATTATTTTACTTGTGTTCGTTGGGACAACGATAAGATGGGTGTTTGGAGGAAGTTAAAACCAAGTTGGGTTTATGGTCGGACTGTACAACACAATCAATGCCCGATGAAGTTAGAATTATATCTATGATTGTCTCCTATTATGTTTGTGGGAAAGAAGTCAAACTCATAGAAATTTGGGTTATTTCTTGACCTATAAAATTAGGCAATGGGAGTTGGTCAATTATGGAGCAGTGTTTATATATTGTCTGATCGATTCTATCATACTTGGCTCTAAAAAATTAACTTAGGGCAACATCATTTGTAGACTTCTACTATCTCATTTTTCGATATCCGAGATAAATTTGGAGCTTTACAGGGTGGATTTTGACATAGATAACATCCAACAAATGCTTCGTATGCGACGAATAATGACTAAAGCTCCAAAAATAGGCAAGAGACGAGCCTCCACATCCCAAGTTTAAATCATCCTCATGACTTCTTTGATGATTTAGAAATAGAAGATTTGGTGGGTGGGGTAGCACACAGCGCATCGGAGTATAATAGCGATGACGAAAATAGTGATGGTGATGGTGATGGCAATGCGGGAAATGATAGCAATCATAATAACCTGCCTATAAATGAACGAATGGACCGACTTGAGATGGATACTCATCGGGATATCATTTCCTTGATGAAGGAACTTCAAGAAGTTAAGAGGTAGAACAAAAAAATGAAGGTTAAAATGAGCAAGCTTAAGAATTTATTAAAGGACATCTACCTACGACGTGCTTCTCATTCAGATGAGGATTAATCTCCCCCCTCCCCTTCCCACCCCATTTTTTATGTACTTTTGTTACATTAAAACTTGTTATCAATTACTTATGCTATGATTTTTATATATTGTCGCGTGGATTTACTCCGATTAAGTACTTTTTATGATAACTAATGATTTTTCGATGATTTCAAATAGGGAGAAAAGCTAGAAAAACTAGATATGTGAATTTGAGAAAAGCTAGCTATGTAATTTTGGAAAATTATTGTAAAAGCACAAATGTTTATTTGGTACTCTTTGTAAAAGCACTTAGATGATCAAAGTGTTTATTGATAAAAATTATTTATAGCTCTTGATGTATTTCTTTGGCATGCTAAAATTGATATGTCTTTTATGACTTATTGGCATGTTGTTAAAACTTAGTACTTTTTTCTTCTTGATAGAAAAAGAGCTTATTGTGCTCAAATATTGCTTCTTGATAAAAGTTATTTTGAAAAAGAGCTTATTGAGCTTATTTGGAATTATGGTATTTGTTTATGCATATTCATAATTTTTCTTGGTATAGAACTATAGATATAATGATTATCCTTGTTTAAATATTTTTCAAAAGTAATTTTGAGCTTATTGATAGTCTTATATAATGTTACATTATTTAGTATTTTTATATGAGCAAAAATAAAACTTTAATAAAAAGATGGTCTATGTCTCTGCAAATAGTAGTTTATTTTTACAAGAGGAGTTTATATTGATAGGGAGAGCTTTTTCAAACTTTTATAATGTTTTGTCTAAAACTCTATCAGAATAGTTTTGGGTTGATATCAGTAAAGTTATTTTGTTTCAATCAAAACGATTATTTTGGGCGCGTCAGACTCGGATTCCCTTTTTACAAAGTTTATTAAAATCAATTTCAGCTAAAATGGCATCAAGAGGTCACCATCAAGGGCAATCAGTGTCGGAAAGTCACTGTTCGAAAGTTTGGAATGTCGAAAATCCCCTAGTTGAAGGCGACCGGTGTTAGTCCAAGTTGATTTTTCTTGTTGCTTTATATGCTTGTGTTGTGTTGATCTTCCAATTTTCTTCAAGTATTTATAGGGGAGCTTCATGATTTGAATCCCAACATATGATCCTCATATTTGAATTTTGTCTGCAAAAAGAAGATCACATGATGCACAAATAATGAACAAAAATGACAAAATGATAAAAGTAAATCTTGTTATATGCCATAGGTTGAAAATCCTCAGATATTGAATAGGTTGACCGGTGGGTCAACCGGTCCACCAGTAGAAAAATTTGAATTTCGAAACGTTTGAGTGCGATCTGACACAAGTTATTCCATGGGTCAACTGGTCGAGCCTGGAGCTTTTAAAACAGGGGAGGGATAAATACATGTTACAGGTACCGGTCAACCTCTAGGTCGACTGGTCAATCCACTGGTCGACCCACCGGTTGACCACCCTCAACATTCTTTATTTTCAAGTTTTAAACACGTTCAGGTACGGGTTGCCCTATAGGATAACCGGTCGACCTCAAAATAGAGAAGCTGCCCGATTTTTGTCAAAAATAAACTTCAAAAAGTATTTCAAAAACTTAGTAAAAATCATTGAAAATGTTTTGAAATATTATTTGGATAACATTTGGGGACATTGTTTTGGTATAAAACTCATTTATATGAAATCATCAAAATTACCATAAAAACATATATCTAACAAAATCCCCTTTTTATGATTACAAACCAAAACAATTTTAAGAGGGCGAATTTTAAAACGAAATACGTTTTTCCGGTCAAAATCAACTATCCATTTTAAGCAACATTTTTCATGATGAGAATCATAAAGATAGGAGCAATGATTTATCAAAACAATATATATAAGCTCCCCTATCAACATGCTAAAAAATAATAATCATAGAAGCAATCAACTTAAAAGCTAAAAGCTTAGCTTTTGCAAATACGACTTAAAAGCTCAAGAGCTTAGATCCTCCTGTCAAAAATAAGTCATTAGCCATAAGAAATATTCCATTATACAATCAATAATCCAAAATCCATCCACAGTTTGTAGCTTTTTCATCCACAACTTATAGCTTTTTCTGCGAGCTTTTTCTAGCTCATGTGATCTTAGCATAAGCTTATGACTCATTCCATTTTTCTCCCCCTTTAGAAACATCAAAAAGACCATTAGCACGATAAAAACATCATGAATAGATATCAAAGTGCGCATTAAACCATATCAATATCATGTTATGAAAGAAAGGTCTAGAATTCCAAAATATAAAGGCAATCAATGGAGAAAGTATTTAAAAGCTCATTTGATGGATAAGAAATGATCACCATACAGACATAAATCAATGATTATCAAGAGAATAATGTAAAAGATGAAATTTTCATTTAGGCATTTTATCAAACACTTGGAATGCATAAGTTAAAATCAAATTGTATATAACATTGGTATATTGAATCATGCACAATAAATCAACACCAATCCTAATTCTACAATCATATATCATCATTATACACAATTCTCATCACATAAGTACAAGAATTATAAGAATTTATCAAGTTCCAACAAGATACTCAAGGATTCAACCCAATTGAGATCAAAGGAGAAAATTAAACTTACCGATGATTGATAATGATGATTCATATGGAGGAGATATACATTATAGAATCCCAAAATAGTAGAATTCGCAAGAGAAAATTATTTTAAGTGATATGTGTGTGATTTAGGCGAAGAGGTGTGAAAATATGAAAAATAGACGAAGTGAAGGACATAACCAATATAAGTCCTGAAATAAGCCAGGGCGACCGGTCAAGCAGGGGGTACGATCGGTCCCTGAATAGGTCGACACCCAGGTCGAATGGTACCTGTTCTAGGGTTCTCTTTCTGTCCGAAATCTAAGTTAAAAATGTGATTTTTCACCCCTAAGTTTTAAAAATGCACAAAATGCAATCATAGACCTTAATTGATATGCAATTATGCCCAAACAAGCTCGAATTGAAGTAAAAGACTCGGCGACCAAAGGTTTTGTAAAAATATCCGCGAGTTGATCTTGAGACGGAACAAAGAACATCTCAATTTTTCGTTTAGAAACACAATCCCTTAGAAAATAGTGTCAAACCTCAATATGTTTAGTGTTAGTCCAAGTGGCTACGAAAATCTAGAGGGGGTGAATAGATTTTCCCGATTTTCCGATTTTCACCCTCTTTTTCGAATGTGAAGATGATGAACAAATAAAACTACAGAAATATAAACAACACTCAATGATTTATAGTGGTTCAACCCACCTAGGGCATAATCCTCTATCATCCGGTATGTCCGGAATGGATTTGAAAAAAGAAAACGTTTATTAATAGATATCAAACTATTACAATCTTTTACCTTGAAGAGTACCACACTCTTCTTACAACACCACCTATGAAGATTACCACAATCTTCTTACAACAATGAAGAGCACCACACTCTTCAACACCTAGAATCAACCAAGTGTGTTCTTACCACAAGAACACTAACAATGATATCTTGTTTTGGATTATTTAAACCAACTAAAGATTACAACTCAAATGAAGTATACAACTTTGAAGTGAAAGTGTAATCAAGAATGAAGCCTAATACTCAAAATGTGCAAGTGAATGACTTAGGCTAAATACAACAAGTATAAGAAAGTAAAGAACAAGAAGTTTGTTGTTTGTTTGTATTGCTTGTGTTGTTGTGTTGTATATTGATCCTTCAAGCCTTCGACTATTTATAGGAGAGCTCTTAGATTTGAATCCCAGTAATAGGCTCCTCCTTGGATATTGAAATCTGTAAAAAAATTGCAAATCAAATGGAGAAAATAGTTGTTAGAAATTCATCCCACAATTTCATGAAAAGTTGTCTAGTGCAATGGATAGTTTCTGCTGATAAAACCTTAGGTCGACCGGTCGACCTCTAATATGAAAAAGACATTTAAATTTGAAAAACACATGTTAATCAAGGGGTTGGACCGGTCGCCCGATTCGACCGGTCGCCCTCCATGTGGACACCGGTTGGCCTCTTCATTTTGTGAGACAGAAACATTTTGTCCAAAAATGCAACACTCCAGGTACCGGTCGACCCACCGGTCGGCCTCCCCATTTTTTCTTCCTGTTTTGTTTATGTTTCAGTTTCTTTGTTCATGCACGATTGGCCTCTAAACAGAAGTGTTGTCCGATTTTCGTCAAAAATAAACTTCAAGAAATACTCCAAAAAATTAGTAAAAAATATTTAAATCGTTTTGAAGTATTTGGACAACTTTGGAGACATTGTTTTGGTGTAAAACTGAAATTATCAAAATTACGATAAAAATATTTATCTAACAAACTCCCCCTTTTTGATGATTACAAACCAAAACAATTTTAGGAAGTCGATTTGAAAAATGAAATAAGTTTTCCGGTAAAAAACAATTATCCATTTTAGGCGATACTTTTCATGATTAAGAATCATAAGGATAGGAGCAAAGATTTTTCAAAATATTTTATAAAAACTCTCCCTATCAGCATGCTAAACAAAAATAGACATAGAAGCAATCATTTAAAAGCTAAAAGCTCTGCTTTTACAAGTATAGCTTGAAGTTCAAGAGCTTAAAATATCCCCCTGCCAAAAAGAATTCATTAGTCTCAAATAAAAATCCATTATGCATCCAATGGATCAAATTTCATCCACAGCTTATGGGTTTTTCATCCGCAGCTTGTAGCTTTTTTGCGAGCTTTTTCTATCCCCACTGATCTTAACATAAGATTATGAGCTTATTCCATTTTTCTCCCCATTTGGGATCATCAAAAAGGCTATTAGCACGATAAAAATATCATAAATACATATCAAAGTGCGCATTGAATCGAATTATCATGCTTTTGAATAGAAAGCTTAAAATTCCAAATTGTAAGGGAAATTTTTGGAAAAAAAATTGTAGAAGCTCATCTGATGGGAAAACATGATCTCTAAAAACATATAAGACATTTGAAATCAAGAGATTCATGTAAGAGATGAAATGTTCACTGAGACATTTTATCGAACACTTGGCATGCATAGGATAAAATCGAAGTTGTATATAACATTTGTAAATGTAATCATGCACAAAAATTCAACACCAATCCTAGTTCTACAATCACAATCTATCAACATACATAATTCTCATCACAATCATACAAGAATTTCACCAATTCATCAAGTATACACAAGGTTCTCAAGGGTTCAACCAAATTGAGATTAAAAAGGGAATTAAACTTATCAATTGATCGGAGAAGATGAATAAAATGGAAAATATAGACATAATACAAGCCCAATATAGTAGAATTTGCAAAAGAATAGCATTTTGAGTGAATTGT
Organism: Rehmannia glutinosa; assembly: GCA_016081115.2. Lineage (NCBI taxonomy): Eukaryota > Viridiplantae > Streptophyta > Magnoliopsida > Lamiales > Orobanchaceae > Rehmannia > Rehmannia glutinosa. Next base: position 22,638,156 of record CM071930.1, read on the forward strand.
ATGTGAAATGGGCGAAGGGGTGTGAAAATATACAAAATAGGACGAATAGACGGAAATGTTGGACAGAAAGTACTTAAGTCCTGATTTGGCATTGGTCGACCGATCGGCTAAGAGGGCGATCGGTCGATTGGTACCTGGTTTCCAGGCTAGTTTCTGTCCGAATTTTGAGTTAAAAATGCGATTTGTCATCCCTAAGTTTTAAAAACACACAAAATACACACATAGACCTTATTTGGTATGCATTATGCCTAAATGAGCTCGGATTGAAGTAAAAGACTCGGCGGCTAAAGGTTTTGTGAAAATATCCACGAGTTGATCTTGAGACGAAAAAAAACACATCTCAATTTTTTGTTTAGAAACGCAATCCCTTAGAAAATGGCGTTGAACCTCAATATGTTTTGTTCGGTTATGATGAACCGAATTTTAAGCAATGTTTATAGTGGACATATTGCCACAAAAAATAAGAATATTTTCGAAAGAACATTTGTAATACGCTAAGGTTTGTTTCATCCAAAGAAGTTGAATACAACAAAGGCCGTGGAAATATATTCGGCTTTGGCCGTAGATAAGGATACAAAATTTTGCTTCTTTAAAAACCAAGATACTAGGCAATCACCTAAAAATTGACATGATTCGGAGGTACTTTTGCGATCATCAATATTTCCCGCATAGTCCGAATCACTATATCCTTTTGGAGAAAAATTTCATTCTTGGGATAAAACAAACTATATGAAATAGTGTCTTCAAATATCGAAAAATTCTTTTAACGATACTCATATGATATTCTTTGGGATTGCTTTGAAATCGAGCACATAGACATACGACATGAAGAATATCAGATCTACTTGTGGTTAAATAAAGTAAACTACCAATCATACCTCGATATTTTGATTCATCAACTGACGTGCATTTTTCATCTTTGTCAAGCTTGATATTAATTGTCATCGAAGTAGCAACGGTCCTTCCTTCTTCAATTCCAAACTTCTTTAGGAGTTCTTTGGTATACTTGGATTGGGATATATAGATGCCTTCTTGGCATTGTTTTATTTCAAAGTCCAAGGAAGAAGTTGAGCTATGGGATCATGCTCATCTCAAATTCACCTTGCATGAGCTTAGAAAATTTCTTACAAAGAGACTCATTAGTAGCACCAAAATTAATATCATTAACATAAATTTGTACTAATAAACAATCTTGCCCCTTTTCAAAAAGAAAGAGAGTAGTATCAACTTTACCTCTTGAAAAGCCATTTTGTTAAAGAAAAGAGTCAAGTCTATCATACCATTCTCGGGGTGCTTATTTTAAACCATATAAGGCCTTTTTAAGTTTGTAAATCATTTGGCCATAGAAAATTTTAAAACCCCGGAGGTTGTTTTACATATACTTCTTCTTGAATAAAACCATTTAAAAAGGCGGATTTGACATCCATTTGGTAAAGCTTGATATTATTAAAACAAGAATAGACAAGTAAAATTCGAATTGCGTCTAAACGTGCTATGGGTGCAAATGTTTCATCATAGTCAATACCTTCTTCTTGACAATACCCTTGAGCCACTAACCTTGCCTTGTTTCGAATAATGCTGCCTTAGTCATTGAGTTTGTTTCGGAATACCCATTTTGTGCCATAATAATTTGTGATGGAGGACAAGATACCAATTCCCAAACATCATTGCTTTCAAATTGGTTCAACTTTTCTTGCATTTCAAGAAACCAATCCTCATCTTCAATGGATTCCTTTGCATTTTTTGGCTCTTTTTGAGATATAAGAGCTTTCTCGGCAAATTTCCTTCTAGTCATAACTTTGTCTAGATGATCCTCAGTTATGAGATCTTTTGGATGATCTCCTTTAAATTTTAATACCACGAAAATATCCGAGTTATCACCTTTATCTTCTTGTGGAACATTGGAGGTTGAAGATTGATCATTTGATGTGGAAGATTGATCATTTGGAACAATTGGTTCAACTTCATCTTCTTCAACACTTTCATCATTGGGTATTCTTTCAACACCAGAGGCTTCATTGAATTTGACGTGAATAGACTCCTCCTCCACCATGCGCGTTTTGTTATAAACCCGGTATGCTTTACTCTTAGTCAAGTACCCCATAAAAATTCCTTCATCGGCCTTAGGATCAGGTTAGTCTAATTGATCCTTGGTATTAAAAATAAAACACTTGCAACTAAATATTTTGAAATAACTAATATTTGGAGTTGTTCATTTCCAAAGATCATAAGGTGTCTTATTTAACTTGGGACGAAAATATACCCAGTTTATGACATAACAAGCGGTGTTGACAGCTTCGGCCCAAAAATATTTTGGAAGTGAGAATTCATTGAGCATGGACTGGCACATTTCTTGATGAAATTGGTTTTTCCTTTCGGCAACACCATTTTATTGTGGAGTTTTTGGAGCCGAGATATGTGCATACCCCTTGGTTTCACACAATATTTTAAAGTCGCCATCAGATTCTCCTCCTCGGTCACTCCTTATAGACTTAATCGTATCTTCTTTTCCATTCTCTATAAGTCTACACAACTTAGCAAAACTCATTAGCGGCATCACTTTTATTTGCGAGAAAAATAGCCCAAGTGTATCTAGAAAAATCATCAACTATAACAAATGTGTAATATTTTCCACTTAGACTTTTGGTGCCAATATCCCCATACAAATCAATATGAAGTAATTGTATAGGCTTAGTTGTGGAAATTTCATTTTTGGGCTCAAAAATACTTTTAACTAATTTGTTCTTTTGACAAGTGTCACATAAGCCAAGGTTTTCAAAATTTAATTTGGGTAATCCTTTTACATGTTGGTTTTTATAAATCTTTTGTAAATTCTTATATCCAACATGTCCAAGTCGCCTATTCCATAAACTTGTTAAATCATTATTGTCGACAAGACAAGAAACATTTTGACTAACCAAATCACTTGTGCAAATTTTGTAAAGATTGCATTTTCTACTAGCTTCACAAATAATTTTATTATTTTTGAGAATAGGGCATTTTCCTTTATTAAAAACAACATCATAATTAGAATCATAAAGTTGGCTTACACTTATCAAATTGAACTTTAGCCTTTCTACTAATAAAACATTACTAAGAGAGAAAGAAGAGTTACCAATGTCTCCATTACCAAGAATTTTTCCTTTGCTATTCTCGAACATGACCATGCCTTCTTCTTGGAGCTTCATGTTGGTAAAGAGTTCTCTCTTTCTGGTCATATGGTGCGAGCACCGACTGTCCACGAGCCATTTTGAATCTTCCGGAATTGTTCTAGCCCTATAAATGTGGGGTTCATTGGGGTTAGTCTTGAGACCTTTGGGTCTCCAAAAATGACTATAGTTATTTTTAACTTACAATCATTAGCATAATGTCCATTTTTACCACAATAAAAGTAAGTAATAATATTAGGACTACTAGCACGTATGAAAGTCGGAGCTTGGTCATTTTTCTTAAACAGTTTGAAAAGGTTTGTAACCAAGTCCTAGTTTGGATTGCTTACTTCTTTGTGCACCAAGAATTTTTGTAACTTTATCCGTACTCAAATTAAAACATTGCATATCATTTTTCAAATTTTCAATTTCTTTTGTGAGCATTTGGTTTTGGAATTGAGACTATGAACTTTTGCAAGAGTAATAGTATGAGCATGATCAAGTGATTCATAAGAAGTAAATAATTTATCCTTTTTCTAAATTAAGCTATTTATACTCCTTTTTCAAAATCTTGTATTTACAAATCATATCTCTAAACTCATGTTGTAAATCATCATAATTACATTGGAGTTCATCAATTAAGGAAGAAGATGACGAGTTAGAGTGTACCTCAATGTTTTCATCGTCTATGGTCATGAGACCATGTTCGGCTCCTTCTTCTTCGTCGGATGTGGCAAGAAGCTCATCCCATGTTTGGGCTTCCGCATTTGGAGCCTTCTTATTAGGAAAAGGTTTTTTCCTTCTTTTGCTCCTACTCCATTAATTTTGGGCAATCGAATATATAGTGTTCGGGTTTCCCGCATTTAAAACACGAGTTGTCTCTAGAACTCTTTGCCTTATTTTTAATTACAAACTTGGCATTAAGTTCTCCCATCATACTCATCTCAAATTTACCTTGCATAAGCTTAGAAAATTTCTTGCATAGAGATTCATTAGTAGCACCTAAAATTATATTATCAACATAAGTTTGCACTAATAAGCAATCTTGCCCTTTTTAAAAAATAAAAAGAGTAGTATTAATTTTACCTCTTGAAAAACCATTTCGCAAAAGAATTAAGTCTATCATACCAAGCTCGGAGTGCTTGTTTTAAACCACATAAGACCTTTTTAAGTTTATAAACATCATTTGGCCTAGAAATATTTTCAAACCCCGGAGGTTGTTTGACATAGACTTCTTCTTGAATAAAACCATTTCGAAAAACGGATTTAACATCCATTTGGTAAAGTTTGAAATTTTTAAAGTAAGAGTAGGCAAGTAAAATACGAATAGCTTCTAAATGTGCTACGGGTGCAAAAGTTTCATCATAATCAATACCATCTTCTTGACAATACCCTTGAGCTACTAACCTTGCTTTATTCTGAACTATGTTGCCTTGATCATCAAGTTTGTTCCGGAATACCCGTTTTGTGCCATTAATTGTTTGTGATGGAGGACAAGATACCAATCTTCATCTTCAATGGCTTCCTTAGTATGTTCCGGAATACCCGTTTCCCAAACATCATTTCTTTCAAATTGATTCAACTCCTCTTGCATCTCAAGAAACCAATCTTCATCTTCAATGGCTTCCTTAGTATTTTTAGGCTCTTTTTGGGATATAAGAGCTTTTTTGGCAAATTTTCTTCTAGTCATTACTTTGTCTAGAGGATCCTCAATTATAAGATCTTTTGGATGATCTCCTTTAAATTTCAATGCCACGGGAAGATCCAAATTATCACCCTTATCTTTATGATGAAAATTAGAAGTTGAAGATTGATCATTTGATGTGGAAGGTTGATCATTTTGAGCATACTTTGGAACAACTGGTCCAATTTCATCTTCTTCATCATTATCATAATTTGGGATTCTTTCAACTCCAGAGGCTTTATTGAATTTAACGTGAATAGACTCCTCGACCACCATGCTAGTTTTATTATAAACCTGATATGTCTTGCTCTTAGTCGAATACCCCATAAATATTCTTTCATCGGCATTAGGATCAAGTTTGTCTAATTGATCCTTGGTGTTCAAAATAAAACACTTACAACCAAATATTTTGAAATAACTAATATTTGGAATTCTCTATTTACAAAGCTCATAAGGTGTTTTATTCAATTTGGGATGAAGATATACCCGGTTTATGACATAACAAGCGGTGTTGACGGCTTTAGCCCAAAAGTATTTTGGAAGTAAAAATTTGTTGAGCATACCCTGACACATTTGTTGAAGAGTACGATTTTCCTCTCGGCAACACCATTTAGTTAGGAGTTCTTGGAGCCAAAATCTTTATGTGCATACCCCTTGGTTTCACACAATATTCTAAAATCTCCATCAAATTCACCTCCTCGGTCACTCCTTGTTGATCTAATAGTATCTTCTTTTTTATTCTCTATAAGTCTACACAACTTAGCAAACTCATTAGCGGTATCACTTTTATTTACAAGAAAAATAGCCCAAATATATATAGAGAAGTCATCAACTATAACAAAGGTGTAATATTTTCCACTTAGACTCTCGGTACCAATATCCCCATACAAATTAAAATGAAGTAGTTAGTTGTAGAGGCTTGGTTGTGGAAATTTCATTTTTGGGCTTAAAACTATTTTTAACTAATTTGTTCTTTTGACAAGTATCACATAAGCCAAGATTTACAAAATTTAATTTGGGTAGTACTTTGACATGTTGGCTTTTGTAAATCTTTTGTAATTTTTTGTACCCAACATGTTCAAGTCGCTTATATCATAAACTAGTTAAATCATTATTGGCGATAAGACAAGAAACATTTTGACTAAACAAATCATTTGTACAAATTTTATAAAAATTGCCTTTTTTACTAGCTTCACAAATAATTTTACCATTTTTAATAATAAGACATTTTTCTTTATTAAAAACAACAGCATAATTTGAGTCACAAAGTTGACTTACACTTATCAAATTGAATGAGCCCTTCTACTAGTAAAACATCACGAAGAGAGAAAGAAGAATTATCAATGTCTCCATTGCCAAGAATTTTGCCTTTGCCATTCCCGAACATGACCAACCATTCTTCTTGGAGTTTGATGTTGGTAAAAAGTTCTTCTTTTCCAGTCATGTGGCGCGAACATCCGATGACCACGAGCCATTTGGAATCTTCTGTGATTGTTATTGCCCCTATATAGTACCTACAAATAAATTATTGTTAGGTACCCTAGAGTTTTGGGGTCCATGGGGGTTAGTAATGAGACCTTTGGGTCTCCAAAAATGACAATTACTATTCCGAAGTTTACATGTACTAGCAAAGTATCCATTTTTACCACAATAATAACAAGTAATAATATTATGACTACTAGCACAAATAAAAGTTTGAGCTTGGTTCTTTTACTTAAAATCGATTTGAAAAGATTTACAATCAAGTCCTAGTTTAGATTGCTCACTTCTTTGTGCACCAAGAATTTCCATGACCTTGTCGGTACTCAAGTTGAAACGTTGCACATCCTTTTTCGAATTTTCAATCTCTTTAGTGAGCAATTATTTTTTGGAATCAAGACTTTGAACTTTAGCAAGAGTAATAGAGTGTGCATGTTCAAGAGATTCATAAGAAATAAATAACTTGTCTTTTTCTAGTTTTAACTCTTTAAACTCTTTTTTCAAATTTTGTACTTGCAAATAATATCTTTAAACTCGTTTTGTAATTCATCATATAATCACATTGAAGTTCATCAATTAAAGAGGAAGAGTCAAATCTTTCCTCGTTATTATCATCGTCTTTGGTCATAAGACCACGTTCGGTTTCCTCTTCGTCGTCGGATATTGCAAGAAGTTCATCCCATGTTTTGACATTCGCATTAAGAGCCTTCTTTTTCGGAAAAGGCTTTTTCTCTTTTTTTCCTCCTCCGTCAATTTTGGGCAATCGGCTATAAAGTGTCCGGGTTTCCCGCATTTAAAGCAAGAGTTGTCTCTAGCTTTTCTTGCCTTGTTTTTGTTGACAAATTTAGCAAATTTTCGAACAAGGGTGGCGGTTTCCTCATCATCCTCATCACTAGCATAGTAGGAGTTATTTGAAGCAAGAACCAATCGTATACCCGATTGTGAGGTTGATGGTTTGAAATTCTTTCTTTCCTTGAAATAGACTTCATAGACAAGAAGATTTCCAATAAGCTCGTCAAATTGAGAGTCTCAAGGTTTTGAGCTTCTATTACAGCCGTCACCTTTTTGGACCATGATGTTACCTTATCTTTCTTCGAGATGACCTTTCCGAGTGCCAATAGGGGATTGACGATGTTGTCTAGTCTTTCCACCATTTTAGAAATTCCTTCACCCTCAGGCATTATAAAGTTTTCGAAATCTTTAACAAGCATTGTTTTTCTAGCTTGTTTAACTTTCTTATTACCTTCATAATTGGTTTCTAATTTTTCCCACACTTCATGTACCGCTCTTATCCCTCTAACCGGTTGTACTTAGTGGCGGTGAGTGAACATTGTAAAATATTCAAAGCCTTACCATTTAGAGAAAAAGCTTTCTTGTCGTTTTCATCGAATTCTTTGAAAATCTTGATGGTTGTAGTTTCATCCTCCAACTTCTTTGTTGGTTGAGCTATTCTTTCAATAACCGCGTTCCAAATATCAAAACCGCAACCTTGCAGAAAGCATTTTATTCAGTCTTTCCAAAAAAACATAGTTGTTAGCGTCGAATAGTGGTGGCTTGTTGGTGGAGGCGTCGGTTGTGAGGTAGTTTTCGTTCGTAGCCATGGATCTACTCTTTACTCGCAAAGATTAAACGAGCTTGCCAAATAGTTTGGCTCTGATACCACTTGTTAGTCCAAGTGGCTACGAAAATCTAGAGGGGGGTTTAATAAATTTTTCCGGTTTTCCAATTTACGCGCTCTTTTTCGAATATGAAGATGGTCAAGAATTAAAAAGTGCAAAAATATAAGCAACACACAATGATTTATAGAGCTTCAAGCCACCTAAGGCCTAATGCTCTACCACCTGGTATGTCCGAATGAATTTCGAAAAGGAAAAGGATTATTGATACCAAACAAATATAACATTTACCTTAAAAGTACCACACTCTTCTTACAACACCACCTATGAAGATTATCACAATCTTCTTACAACAATGAAGAGCAACAAACTCTTCTACACCTAAAATCAACCAAGTGTATTCTTACCACAAGAACACTAATAAGGATTTCTTGTTGTGGATATTTGAACCAATCAAGATTACAACTGAAATGAAGTATACAACTTTGGACCCATTTAAATTAAATTAAATGAAAAAAATAAAACATATATATAATATTATTTACAAAATTTATTATTATTAATTTATAAATATTAAATATAATATAAGAATACATAAAAATTATATTATAATATATTATTAAATGAAAAATATATTTTAAAATAAAAATAATAGGCGGGGCGGGATAGAAGTGATACCCAGACCCATCTCACCCCACCACGTGCACGGGGCGAGATGACCCAAACGGGGCGGATCAGAGCGGATACCCGCGGGACGGGTCAAAATTGTCATCCCTACGTTTCGAGCGGCGGGTCTAGACCCGTTGGACCCATTATCAACCTGTTATTACCACCTTGCAGCAGATTTGAAAATAGAACTTCGCATTCCTAAGTCGCTCAACATTCACCAGCAATTAAAAAGTGCCAAAATGACAATGAATGGGAATAATGAGATGAGCAAAATGATGGCAGGCATTGATTTGTCTCTCAAGGGGTTTGGGAAATTAATTTATATATTAAGATTTTTGCGGCAGAACTTGTGAGTTGTGATATGTGAACATCTTAATTAAAAATCAAAAACAAAAGGAAACCTTAGTACAACCTTTTCAATTATTCATATAATTTATCAATTTCATATTACTAAAACATAAAAAAAAAAAAAAAAGTCAACTGAAAAGGAAACCTTAGTCACATTAGCCCATAAGATCATTAGCAAACATATTTTTACACAATTTTTTTATGATTGTATCCACCACCTCCATTGCTAGTTTCAATGACTTCACATCAAATGTTTTTCACAAAACTCCCTCGCATTCACCAATTGCATTGCTCGTTTCAATGATCCAGATTGATTATGATTACATACAAATTTCCTTAACTGTACTAATCTCCACAACCTTATACTCAGTCTGCCATGACAGCACAAAAAAATCTTTAACAAGTTTCCACAACACACCAGTTTTGCAAGATCATATGGCATTTACAATCTGTTTAATAACCTGATTGGCCGAAGGTGATTTAGCTCGGAAATGGGATAAATAAGAGAGATAACGATAAAGAAGAAAAAAATGATGAACAAAAAAGTGATTTCGATTGTACTAAAAAAGTGACATGGATTAAGTTTAATTCCCTTGTTTAATCTTATGAAATATATATATGCCATTGATAATTTAATTTCAATTTTAGGGTTTAAACATTCTTATCGAATATTTATCAATTTTTTAATAAGTTGGGAGTACTGGTTAAAGAGGAGGTGATAAATTGCAAAAAAACTAAAAGATACCGAATTCGAACACAGATCAATATCCTCCACTTAAGCTTGTCGTGGTTATCGAATATTTATCAATTCAACCAAACAAATACAAATTAAGGGTCTGTATTGGTGGAGTCCGCATAACCCAAAATCCAAACCATAATTGTGGATATCTTACTATCTAGGATTTAGTATTGTGGGTATTAAATAAAATCTAAATTTTGATCCCCTTTAAAATCTAAAAAACTTTCGGCATACTCTGATCCTCATGGGTTCAGGCGTACATAAATTCAGAATTTCCTCGCGTTGTTAACTGTACAGAAAAATAGAAAAAAAAAATCTTGCAAAAGCACCTCTGCTCAGAAAAGATGAAATTTTCTTCTCATAGATTTTATAAAAATCTCTGAAGTCTGACATGTGTTTTATTTTCATGAATCATCAAAGCAGAAGTGAAAGGAATGCAAGTAAACAGAATAATCAAAGAATACAATTAAAAAACAAGATTATTATCAAATAAACTAAATTGCAACAGCTCTCAGAATCAAAAAACTTGTCTATTCATGCTAAATATCAGCATAGCGTATATCGCCTAATAATTAGGCAGGTAATCATCGAGCCATGGCATTTAAAATTTTTCCTAATAATTATAAAATATGATTGTAAAAAACAATAAATGCACAATATTAACAATTAACACCTACTGTAAACAGGCATTTTTTTCTGAGAAATAAAAGGAGATCAGAGCTTGGTAAGATTTTATCAGTCACGGATTATTCAGAAACACGGACCAGATAAAGTATTCATCATCTCTCCAAATTTCGAAGTTCTTGTAACTTTCATCGATTAACGCGATAAAAACTAAAAAAAAACGAAAAAATAGAAGAATTTAAGGAAAATAACAAAGTAATTGAAAAAAATGCGGAATCATCAGAGACTTAAATACAATGAATCATGGAAGAATTACCAATCATATTGTTGCAGTTTTTTTCTCATCACCTGATTCCGAAAATAAAAGGGACAAATAAAAATGAACACAAGAGTATAAGGAAGAGATCATTTTACCTGGTAAAGAAAGAAACGGCTTCTCGCACGCGTGAATATTGAAGTCCTCTTCTTATTATATATATAGATGAAAAGCAATTAGGGTTTTATGATTTCGAAACCCTAAAATCCGTGCAGTTGGGGTAAAGTCGTACAAACCCAGCTAAATGGATCGTTCAATATAAGTCCGTCTGAACTTCGGCCCATTCCAATATTCAATTTGGTTCGGCCTTGTGGATTTTACGTTCCTTTATGTAATATCCGTCTTTGAGCCGGTTAAGCTTGGCCCATATAATTGGGCCCGCTTAATGTGGGCAGATCTTGTGTTCAGTCAACATGTGGCCTAATGGTTAATGTTAATATAGTATATGTTATGACAAACTTAATGGAGTAGGTATGGAATGATAAATTATCATGGATTAGTTGTGGACTTTAGCATATATTCACAAGTTTAATTAAGATGTGTAATAGTTAAATTCTTAGCTCTATATATGTGTAATTACGGATTGAAGAATACACACAACTTTAAAGCAAAATTAGTGCTAATCTTTTTTACTAAATTGCTCTCTCTCTTTTTTCATACATAGATAAATATATATAGTATCTAATAATATTATTTGCACAAGATTATACATATAGATTTTTGAAATAATCTATAATAGTATAAACATTATTACAATAATTAAGTCAAAATCTCATAAGGTTGATGAGATTTAAATTCAAAAATCTCCAAAAGCTATGATTTTTCTTCGTGGGCTTTAGATGCTGAAATTCATCTAGACGCCAAAGGTTTGGTTGATACTATTAAAGAATGAAATAGTGCCTATGCACAAGATAAAGCTAAAGCTATGATTTTTCTTTGTCACCATTTGGATGAAAATTGAAAAATTGAATACCTTACGGTAAAAGATCCATACGTTCTTTGGAAAAATTTGAAGAAAAGGTATGACCACCTAAAGATGGTTATACTTCCAAAGGCCCGATATAATTGGATAAAATTGCAGTTTCAAGATTTCAAATCCGTAACTGAGTATAATTCCATGATATTTAAAATTTCTTCAAAAGTGAAATTATGTGGAGAAAGTATTATGGATGATGATATGATTGAAAACCCGCTTTCTACTTTTCATGCCTCAGGTTTGCTCCTGCATCAGCAATACCGAGAAAAAGGTTTCAAAAAGTATTCTAACTTGATTTCATGCCTTCTTGTGGCCAAACAAAATAATGAGTTATTGATAAAAAAAAAATCACGAGTCACAACCTAGTGTTCTACTCTATTCCCTGAAGTGAATGCGACTATAACTCAAAATTTTAATAATTTTAGAGGTCGCGGGAGATGTCGTGGTCATGGTCGTGGAATATATACGCCATATAATCGTGATAGTCAGAATAATAAAAATATAAACAACCACAAAGTAGTGGAACAGAAATGATAAGACAGAAAAAGAGAAAGTAATAAATCTGGAGGATAGTAAAGAGGAATGTTATCGGTGTGGAATGAAAGGTCATTGGTCACGTACCTGTCATACAGCGAAACATTTAGTAGAGATCTATCAAGCATCCTTCGCAAGATAGATAAAAATACTAAGGTAAATTTCGCTTCTGATCATCCTGAAGATGATAATTTTGATGATCTAAATGTGGATATTACACATCTGGATGTTGCCGATTTCTTTGATCATCCAGAAGGAAGAATTGATCACTTGATTGGGGACAAAAATATTTAAGCGATGGTGCCTATGTTTTAAATTAATTTCTAAGTATTTCATGCAAATTTTTTGGTGTTGTAAGAGTGAAAATATTTTGATTGTGTTTGTATGTATTTTCCCGGGAAGATATATTTCCGGGTTAAAGATTTTATATGAATAATAAATTTGTTATCACAATATTTGTGTTTATTATTTCAATCACAAAAATATCATTATAATTCCACTAAATCATTCACAAAATTCACATTCAAAATTTTCTCCTCCCCAACGGTCATGTAACTATTATATAACAAAGTAATTTTTATCTATAAATATACTAACATTTCATTCAATAATTCTCACATTATCATATATTCTCAATACTTCAATCTAGTTTTATTTCTTCATTCAAGATGTTTAACCCAACTATGGTATTTATTATCTTGCTAGTCAGAATATATACCATTTTAATTTTTGTTGGAGAATATCCTCCAAGTTATTTTTGGCTTATGATTGAGATTCTTGTTGTCATCATTTATCCGTTGTTAGCCGTAGAAATTTATTTAGTATGATGTAATAATTAGATGATTATATATGTATATGTTGTCGAATAAAATCTTTTATAGTTTTGTTATGTCTCTATGTTATTATTTTGTTGTTTCACATTGATAGAATATTTGACATATAAAACCATAAAGATAATCGCATAATTTAATTCAATAATATCATATCAGGTGTTATGAGAAATATTGAGAAGAAAGACTATTGTCTACTTGACAGTGCAACAACGTACTCAATATTAATGAATAAAGTATATTTCTCCTGTGTGAATTTGTGCAAAGCACAAGTTACAACTATATCTGGTCTCGTTAATATGATTGATGGCTCTGGGAATGCAACATTAATGTTGCCTAATGGTACAATCATGCAGATTGAAAATGCATTATTATCTAGTAGATCAAAAAGAAATCTTCTAAGTTTTAAGGATGTGCGTGATAATGACTATCATTTGGAGACACTAAATGACCATGATAAAGAGTGTCTATATATCACATCCTATAAAATGGGTAAAAAGAATGTCCATGAGAAAAATTTGAAGCGACAATTTCTGGATTGTATTATGTCCCAATTAAAGCTTTTGAATTCTACACCACCATACCTTGGAAGCTGGTGAATCCTGATATATTTTGGTTATGGCATGATCGCCTAGGACTCTCGGGAACTACTATGATGTGCAGGATTGTTGAACATATTAATAGACATCCATTGAAAGACACAAAAATATTGATATCCAAAGATTATTTCTGTGAATCATGTTCACAAGGAAAATTTATTACTAGACCTTCAATGGAAAAGGTTGGTTATGAATAATCATCATTTTTACAACGTATTCATGGTGATATTTGTGGATCAATACATCTAGCAAGCAGACCATTTAGATATTCCATTGTCTTAATAGATGCATCGTGTAGATGGTCACACGTATATTTATTATTTACTAAAAATATTGCATCTGCTCGATTACTAGCGCAAATTATTAAACTCCGAGCACATTTTCCTGACTATCCTATTAAAACTGAAAGAATGGATAATGCTGGAGAATTTACATCAAAAAAGTTTTGATGAATATTGCAATACTGGAATTAATGTTGAGCACCCAGTAACACATGTTCATACTCAGAATGGGTTGGCAGAATTCCTGATTAAACGAGTTTAGGTCATTGCTCGTACATTATTAATGAGATCAAAGCTCACTAGTGTAGCATGGGGTCATGCAGTATTGCATGCATCATCACTTATCAGATTACGCCCCACTGCTTATCATATATATGCAATCCCCAATGCAATTAACACTCGAATTTGAGCCAAATATTTCGCACTTATGTACTTTTGGGTATGTTGTCCAAGTGCCGATTCCACCTCATAGGAGAACAAAAATGGGTCCACAATGTAGACTTGGTATATACGTTGGGTTTGATTCTCCATCAATTATTCGATATTTGGAACCAATGACAGGAGATTTATTTACCGCTCTATTTGCGGATTGCCATTTTGATGAAACAACATTTACATCAATGGGAATGGATACAGATGTGGTTTTTGAGAGTGTAATTTGATTTACTTTCATTCTTACTGATATTGGAATACAAGGTTGAATATATACATCACATGTCTAAGAATAAAAAGGAAATAAATCCTACCAGACAAGTTATTCATGACTAGTTTATCTCTACAATTAGTTTCTACGATTCTGATTAATCTTTACATTTAATTACTATGATTTTGATTAATAAATTATAGGAATGAAATCAGCCAGCTAATCTATTTCAATCATGACAAGAATCTCTAATTTAGGAAATATATTTGACTTATTCTCTACACTCACCCTCAAGCTGGGTGGTAGATATCTTCCATTCCCAGCTTGCTTATGAATTCCTTGAATTGGCGATCAAAAAGTCCTTTTGTCAGTATATCTGCTACTTTTGCTAGAGGAAACATGGGACAAGTTTATAACCCAAGCTTCAATCTTCTCTTTGATAAAGTGTCGATAAATCTCCACGTGTTTGGTTACGTAAATCAAATCAGGTTATGTCCAATGCTTATGGCTGCTTTATTGTCACAATAGAGCTTCATTGGTGTCATCAGTGGCATTCTCAACTCATTCATCAATGACCTTATCCAGATAAGTTCACAAATTCCAAGAGCCAATGCTCTAAATTCTGCTTCTGCTCTGGACCTTGCAACAACTGCTTGCTTTTTACTTCTCCATGTTATTAGATTTCCTCCTAAGAATGTACAATAACCTGAGGTAGATCTTCTATCATCTAAAGAGCTTGCCCAGTCTGCATCAGTGAAGGCTTCCACATCCAAACTTTTGCTTTGTTTGTAGAATAAAAGTCCTCTTCCAGGAGATCCTTTGAGATACCTCAAAATCCTAAACACTGTTTGTAGCTGATCTTCAGTATGATTGTGCATAAATTGGCTCACTAAACTAACAACAAAAGCAATATATGGACGAGTGTGTGAGAGGTAAATTAGCTTCCCTACAAGTCTTTGATAAACTTCTATATCAATCTTCTTACTCCCTGTATAAGCACTCATCTTGATGACATCGATTGGAGTATTGATAGGTTTGCAACCTAACATGCCAGTCTCTTTAAGGAGATCTAAGACATACTTCCTTTGAGATAAAAAAAAAATCCCTTCTTTGATCGAGATACCTCAATACCCAAGAAATATCTCAAGTTTCCCAAGTCTTTGATTTCAAAAGATTGTGCTAAAGCTTCCTTTAATTGCAACATCTCTACTTCGTCACTTCCCGTGAGAATAATATCATCAACATAAACTATCAAAATTGTTATTTTACCCTCCCGATAATGTTTATAGAACATTATGTGATTTGTCTGACCCTCAGTATATCCCATGCTCTTCATCGATTTAGTGAACTTTTCAAACCAAGCCCTTGGTGACTGCTTCAAGCCATACAAAGATTTCTTTAGCTTACACACTTTTCCTCTTCCCAACCAATCTTCAAAACCTGGCGGTAATTCCATGAACACCTATTCTCCTAAATCTCTATTTAATAAGGCATTTTTAACGTCAAGTTGTTGTAGAGTCAAATCCAACTTTGCTGCAATAATTAATAGAATTCTCACTGTATTCATCTCTATGTTTCCATCTGCTTTAAACTTGACTATAAACTACCACTTGCACCCCACTGGTCTTTTTCTTTCTAGAACATCAGTTACTTCCCAAGTATGATTTTTAATGAGAGCTTCCATTTCTTCATTAACTGCATTTCGCCATTCAGGGAATTGCAATGCTTCATGAACATTTCGAGGTATACTAACACGTGACAGATTAGTGGCAAAAGCTTTAAATGATCCATTTAGAGCCCCATAGGAAACAAACTGAGCAATAAGGTGTTGGGTGCAAGACCTGTTGGATTTTCTAAGAGCAATAGGCAAGTCAAGCTCATCAAATAAAGGTTTGGAAGTAGAGTTAACCTGAGTACTTGGCTCTGTTTCTGGAGTTGAAGATTGACCTTCTATAGGAGGTGGTG
Source organism: Rehmannia glutinosa (assembly GCA_016081115.2). NCBI lineage: Eukaryota > Viridiplantae > Streptophyta > Magnoliopsida > Lamiales > Orobanchaceae > Rehmannia > Rehmannia glutinosa. Next base: position 22,654,608 of record CM071930.1, read on the forward strand.
GATTTCTTTCTCTTCTCCTAGAATATGTAATCAACTATTTCCCTTTCTCATTTTTTCTTCCGACTCTATTCCTTCCTTTTCTTCGACTGAGATATTCTCAATAATTGCTCCAATTTCGCTCATCACTCCCGTTCCTTTTCTTGGAATACTTCCCAAAATTTCTCCCCCTGAAGAATTTTGGGTGATGTAAGGCTGATTTTCAAAGATAGTGTGACGCCCACCCCTATTACTATTACTAGAAAACAATTTAAATAGTACAACTCGACCACAAACTCTATTTAAAACGTGCAATTTTTTTTTTCTTTTTCCCTATGTAAATTTAAAAACAGATAATAAGAAAATAACTCATGTGCGCAGCAATAAAGAGTTTACCATTTAAAAAAAAAGGCAGTCAACCCTGTCTGCAAGTAAACAAGATAACTACATATACAAGCCTATTACTCAAACCAACACACTATTTACATATATTTACAGTAGGGTTTCGAAAGTTATATATAGTACTAGACATACATATAACACAACAGAAGCAGAACCAAAATGAACCCAAAAGTACGCCCGACAGGTCGTCATCCATGCACGAGATCCTCAAAAACCTGTAGGAGCCCCAACAACCTGTCCAGTAAGTCCATCCAATTGAGCATCGATAGATCACCTACAATGCATGAACTACATAAGCTAATGCTCAGTAAGCAAAAATCATGCATGCCAAAGGAATAAAGCAATATACATGCGGTGCATTCCAATATATTATGCCACTGATTCATGTTTATGCACCAAGGTATTTTATTCAAAATTACTTTCTTTTACTGGGCCCTTGGTCCACCTGCTATGCACCGGAAAGAGCTCAATACAATATCATTAATCACATGGCCATAATCAAATTGACACCGCCTAGGGCCATCTCCTGGGACCAACCTGAGGTCCACCCCCTGTCTTCCCCAATGATCCCTCAGGAGTCTTCCCCCTGACGTGTCAATAAGGGCACAGTCAAGTGGTCCGCCTTCTCGTGACCATCAGAGGCACACCCCCTGTCAACCTCTATGATCCTCCGAGAAGTAACATCCACTGAGCCCCAAAACATATCATAAAGCACGCCTCGCATGCCTTGATGCACTAACAGTAGCCAACGAAAATCTTTTCTCTCAAAAAGTCATCTTGTGCATGCATCATCTCAACAATGCTCATATATTATGCATGCACGTGCAAATGCCGATGAATGACATGCTCAATGAAACAACAATCATCACACTCCAATATCCACCAAGCAACATATGAACATCAAGGTTTCCATAATGCATCCATCCAGATATAAGAATCGCATTAGTATCAATAAGACAGGAAATACTATGTTCATGCATTGTAGTTGCAGATGGATTTTCACTTACCTTCCACCTTTGAATATTCTACTGAATGTTAGATAATTGTCTTTGTTTAGGTCATGTGTAAGATAACCTTTAAGAATATAATATATTAATTACTATTGGCAAATCAACAAGTTCACTCTATTAATTTTCTTAACAGATTTTAAATCTTAAAGTTTGCAACTCCAACTAATCAAATTTCCCAACAACTTGATTCTTCATTATAAATTTATCATGGCAATCGTAATTATTATAGCATAAATCCTCAACGCTAAGTAATTGTTTACTATTTTATATATATATTAAACTCCACGGAGTTCAACATAGTTAAAAGATTATTTCTAATAGGTCAATTCCTAAATATATATATACAAAAGCAACTAGTTACTATTCTAAAACTAAAAATCCCAGATGTATTTTTTTTTCACAAACTTGCACGCTCTTGGATTTTTTCGGTGATTTTCACACGGATTTGTTCGATTATTCATCAATCTGAGGGAGTTTTTGATACAATCTTTCATTTTTAATTTTTTCTTGTTCGTTTTTTATTGTTTTCTTTCTGCTAATCGTTTTTTGGTGTTCTTCTTCTTTTTTTTTTTTCAGGTTTGTTCATGGTTGATTCCTATTCTTCTCCACCGAAAGGTCATGTTGCATTGGATAATCCTCCCCCTCCAAAATCATATGCCAATGTTGTTGGCTCTGCTTCTTCGAGTCAGATTAATCTCTCATTTGATCCTAAGAAAATCGTTCCAATTGGCACTTCAGAGATTGAAGATGGACAGAAGGCTCTGAGTTTTTCTTCTTTGGAGACAGATAGACTCGATGCAGCGTGGAGACTTACCTTGATTGGAAAGTTTTCATTTGCCATTCCTCATGCTCAAGCAATTACGAAAGGATTATCTTCTTTAGGAATCAAGGGCCCCTTTTCGTGGAGCTTTGCCAACCACTCCCACATCATCATTAAGTTGCAGTTAGAAGAGGACTATACCCATCTTTGGATGGGGACGATTTGGATGTTCGGGGAATGTCCAATGCGTATACTTAAATGGACTCCTTCTTTCAACCCAAAAATGGAAACGCCCCTTGCTCCTGTTTGGATACGTCTCCCAGGTTTGCCTATTCAGTTTTTCGATTACCAGGCTTTATACGCGATTTGTAAGGAATTGAGCAACCCCCTTCAAGTGGATCTTCCAACGGCACGTAAGACAAGACTCTCTTTTGCTCGAGTTTGTCTTGAACTGAATTTAGAGCTAGAACGCACAGAGGAGATTATCTTGAAGTTTGGAGACACAAGGCATGTTCAGAAAATTATTTACGATAGAGTTCCATCGTATTGCAATTAATGTAAACATATTGGACATGGTGAGGAGGATTGCTACATGAACGAAAACAAAGCAAAGCCACCACCTCCGATTCGACGTCCAGGTAGAAGAGAGGGTGTTAAGCGCACGGCACCAGGTGGCAATAATGGGGATATGAATAAATCGAAGGGTACTTTGGTCAACTCGTATAGTTCAGATGCTGCAAAAAATCTGCCGTCTAATTCTTATATGGCTGATACGGGTAACCCAGTGAAGACTCCATCAACTCAGACACAATGGGTAAGTATGGACAAAAAAAAGGGATCACGTGTTACGGGATTTCTCACTAAAGAGGTTTTGAGCCTGGCAAAAAAAGCGAGCCATATTCACTTTGACAACAAGGAGGATTCCTCCCATAATCAATTTAGCTGTTTAGAGGGTGATGATCTTGAACCGTCAGATGACCCAATCGAGATTATTAACGCTCAGGATCAGTTTATGGGGTCAAACTCACCGTCCAAAAATCAAGAAAATGTGGCCATGCGGGCTGATTGTGCGCATAATACCTTGGAAAGTGCGGCCCACCTCGTTAATGGGAGCCAAAACATGCGCATGGACAAGAGAGAATGGGTTTCAACTATTTTAATTGATAAAAAGTTCAACTTGGCTGATGAGTGTGCAACTAGACCCGATTTGGATGGTCTTGAAAAAGGAGATTTTATTCTTTCTAAAGATAATGGGATATCTTATTGTCCCACTCAACCAATCCCAACATTGTCAGCCATGGAGGTGGATAAACATACGCATGACCATGATAAATTATGTGCCTCACTTGCTTTTGATAAGACTTTTAATGCCACTAAAAATTGTTCCTTGGGCCCACCATCATTGGGTATGAAAATGGTTCATGAATCTAATTTGGGAATTATTCCTATTGGTTCTCAAATGAATTTTCAGGCCACTAAAGAGAATAATTTGGACACTGACACTTTTCCTAATATTAATGACGCGGATCTCACGAAGAATCATTTGTTGGAAGAAGGTGAAATTAATGGGGCGAATTTTTTGGAATATAATTTGAATCTTGCAGCCTCATTGGATGGCCATGAACTTTTGCATGGTAATATGGCCAGGTCATCGAATATCCATGCGGAATTGGCGGAGATTTCTTCCCAGGTTTTCGAATTGGACAAAGAAAATGACATAGGCCCATTAATTATTTCCAAATCTTGTCCTGCAGCTTCCATCCAATTGGGCCATGATTTCCCTTCTTTCTCTAATTCAGCACACAATTGTCATTTGGCCCAATTAGCCCACCAAGATAACCGCTCCTCGGATCTGGCCGCTCCGCCGCATGCGCATGTTGTTGACAACTTGGGCCTCATGTGTAGTCTTAATGAGGCCCAATTACTCTCAAGTACCCCAGCCCAGGCGTCTTCTGCAGCGTATGGGTCCATGTCCAATTCATGTACACCTCCTCCTAGCCATAGCATTGCGCCCACCCCACCAAGTTGATTGATCTAGCCCACACCGTGAGTCTTCATTCACGTCCAATGTGGCAAAATTCGAACCACTCTCCTCCGTCCACTGTTCACGCCGTTGAAGAGGAAAATGCTTTACACGATTGCTTAAAGACGATAGGGATATTAATATTGAAATGATCGGAAAAGAAAAAAAAAATGTGGTCAACAAGATTCGAAATCAGCGAAAAAGAGCTCAAAGTCGGGCAAATTGGCTCATAATTTTCTCTACAAAGGAGGAGGGCAACGACTTCAGAATCGATCAGGTGTTTCCGATTCCTCTTCTCATTCTACTAGTTAATTATGTCGACTAATTTTTTAACGTGGAATGTGAGGGGTATTGCTAATCCGGGTAGTCAACGTCATTTGCACGCTTTAATTACTCGTTATAAATTGCCTTTTGTTGCACTTTTAGAACCTATGACCTCTCCGGATTTTAGTTTCTATTGTCGCAGATTTGGCTTTGATCATAGCTTATTTAATTGCTCTAATCATATTTGGATTATGTATGCTGCTCATTCGCATTTTGACATTCTTGTTGATCATGCGCAATTGTTGCATTGTAGGTTGACATCTGCTTTATTATCTCAGCCTATCTATTTGACTTTTGTGTATGCTAAATGTAATAGAGTAGCTAGATACGATTTGTGGGATAACTTGCGTGAGATTGCGATTAGTATGGAGGGGTTACCCTGGCTTGTTAGTGGTGACTTTAACATTTTCCTGCATGATCACGAGAGGGTAGGTGGTACTTCTGATAGGTCAGATGAGATGGTTGACTTTTCCTACATGATTGCGGACTGTGAATTATTTGATGCGGGGTGTGAGGGGCCTATCTTTACTTGGGCTAGAGGTGGGCTTCAAGAGAGACTTGATAGGGCTTTGTGTAATGAACACTAGGCTGATGTGTTTACTTCTTCTGTTGTTACGCATTTATCTCGTGTTCGCTCTGATCATGCTCCTTTACTCATATCTTGTAAATTTTTATCGCATGTGCCTTGTTCTTCTTTTTGATTTCAGCATATGTGGATACGTCACCATACTTTTTTGCAGGTAGTTAAAGAAGCATGGGGGCCTCCCACTGGCTGTCTTGGGATGAGAAACTTGCAGCACAAATTGAACAGGGTCAAGCACAAACTCAAGAGTTGGAATTACCAGACATTTGGTAATGTTCTTGATCGGGTTAGATTGGGATAATGCGATTGTTGTGGCTCAGGTGCGTCGACGACAATGATCCTTCTCCGACTCATCGGGCTAAGCCGCATCGCCATTGTGTGGCTGAGTATGAGCTACGTTTAAAAATGGAGGAGGATTTTTGGCGCCAGAAAGCTGCAGTTAAGTGGGCAGTTGAGGGGGAACGCAATACTAAGTTCTTCCATGGGTTTGTTAAACAAAAGAGGTGTCGCGCTAGGATCCACTCGATTGATGATGATGGGGTGACGATCACACGTGATTCTGAAATTCAGAAGTCGGTATGTCCGCTTTTTTCCTAATGACTTCTGACTTGGAGTATCTGACCACTCCCGTCGATGAGTTCTTCCCTCGGCTTCCTGATTCCGTTGATTTGGAGGGACTTTGTGCTATGCCGACGGCCCAGGAGGTCCGTGATGCGGTTTTTGGGATTGATCCGTCTAGTGTTTCGGGGCCTGATGGATTTTCATCGTTATTCTTTCAGCACTGTTGGGATTTCATCAGACCAGATATTGAGGATGCCGTGATTGATTTCTTCTCGGGAAATCTCATGCCGTCTACGTTCACAACTACCTCTATAGTTCTCATTCCGAAGGTTCCTCACCCTCGGAAGTGGACTGAGTTTCGGCCGATTAGCTTGTGCAATGTGACGAATAAGATTATCTCGAAGATTATGAATGCGCGGTTGGTCTCGATTCTGCCACTGATTATTTCACCGAATCAGAGTGGCTTCACCCCAGGACGTGTTATCTCGCGCAGGAGCTTATCCATAATATCAACATCGCCACGAAGGTTCCTAATGTGGTGATGAAGCTGGATATGGCTAAAGCTTATGATAGGGTGCAGTGGGATTTTTTGTATACTACCATGATCCATATGGGCTTCCCCGTTCGATGGATTGATATGATAGGCAGTTGTATTGAGCACTGCGGCTTCTCTGTTCTGGTTAATGGTAGCCCTTCTGGATATTTTCATTCGACTCGAGGATCGCACAGGGGATCCTATATCTCCTACATTGTTTGTTACGGCGGCGGAGTATTTATCCTTGAGCTTAGATTCCATTATTAGATGGCACATATGATTTATCGGACGCGGCGGGGTTTTCGGTGACACATTTGGCCTATCTTTGGTGATGTGGCTTTCTTCACTAGGGCGTCGAGGATGGTCTTGTTACGCTTTAGACACTTTGCGGGCACTATTCTGCTCTTACGTCACTGGTTAGTGTTCGAAGAGTAGATTCTTTCGGCCCCACGAAACGTTGACGGATGGGAGCACATGGTGCATGCGCCGTTGGCGGCTTTGTCCGAGATGACTTGCCGATGACTTATTTGGGTGTCCCTTTGTTTAAAGGGAAAATGACGAAAGAGCTTTTCCTCCCAATGATCCAAAGGATGTTGGATAGAGTTCTTTGGGTGGTCGCACGGCATCTCTGTCCTTTGGTGGTAGACTTGCCTTTATTATTCGAGCACGCGCTAATGGCCACTTTCGTTGCATATTCTTGGTCATCAGCCACCAAAGACAGTTCTACATCGATTGGAGCAGATCATGGCTAGATTCTTCTTACGGGGATCCTATGCGGGACAGAAGAAGACTCATTGGATCGATTGGGATAGTATCTGCCATCCTATTTCTGAGGGTGGTTTGGGATTGCGTCGACTTTTCGATATTGCTTGTGACGCCTTGATTCTGAAGTTGTGGTGGAGGTTACGCGAGGGACATTCATTGTGGGCTCAGTTCTTAATCAGCAAGTATTGTTACAATGGGCTTCTGTCTCCCTATAGAGTCCTTGTAACACATAATGATAGTCATCAGTGGAGGCGATTGAGGCGGGTCGGTATTTGAGCCCAAGAGCGGATTTTCTGGTCTATTGGCAGTGGTAGCCGGGTCAGTTTCTCGGATGATATTTGGTTTGGGCATAGGCCGCTTGTGGATCATTGTTTGGATCGGCGTTGGGACATATGACAGTGGATTGGTTCATTCGTGATTGTGTGTGGGATCGGGATAGATTGTATCAGGTCTTGGTCTCCAGATGTGGGCTTCCTGCGAGTCTCATTGAGGATATATCCAGGATTCCGATTCTACTGGGGTCAGAGGATATTATGCGGTGGATGCTTACCTCTCATGGTGGGTTCTCGATGTCTTCTTCGCTGGGATTCTATCCGGAAAGAAATCCTCGAACCTTCATGCAGTGCCATTTGGAACGATGCTCTCATTCCTACTATTTCTATTTTCCTTTGGCGTCTCCTTCGTAATAGCCTCCCTGTGGATATCAAGCTTCAGGCACGTGGCACTTCCCTTGCTTCACGTTCTTTGTTGTTGCTTGCATAATACACATTCTTCTCTCGAGTTGAATCTATCCCTCACCTCTTTTTGATGAATGATCTTTGTTCAAAAGTGTGGAATCACTTTGTTCCTTGGTTTGGCACTACACCTCCTCACACCACTCGATATGATATTGTTCCTCACATTTTGGAGGAATCGCACACCACGAGATCACACACGAGGCACTTGAGTTTCCTGGTTCTTTGCTTGATTTTATGGTTTGTCCGGACGGAAAGGAATAATAGTGTCAAGATCGACACCTTCCTTTCTTGGCATCTCATATTATTTGCCAGGTGGAGCGGTATCTCTAGATTCTTGTTTCGGTCGGCGTTTGAGCCCCTCGAATTGGTGCGGATGCTTCCCTACAGTGAGTTTTTTGCAGAGGAGTGATCCGCCAAAGGTTCCACGCAGGCCGATGATGGTAATTTGGCGAGCACCTCAGTCTCCTCAGATCAAGCTGAACACGGATGGTTCGTTTGATCGAGACACATTGATAGGCGGTGGTGGGGGTTTGATACGAGATCATTCGGCGGACTCATGTTGGCGTTTCATAGTTCATTCCAGGGCGGTGTCTAGTTTTCATGCCGAGCTACTAGCATCGAGATGGGACTGCAAAGATGCCCGACGATTTTCATTGCGGTTTGGATCGAGTTAGACGCAGCGGCGGTGGTCACCACGATCACATCTAGTTGCCTGGCTCTTGGCGGGTTCAAAGATACACGATTCGCATTCGAACATCTTTGAGGAACCTTGATGATTCGATTTCCCACATACACGAGAGGGAAATCGACCACAGATCATCTAGCGGAGTTGGGAGTTTTGCCCTTGCGATCATATTGTTTATGAGGGCACGACTTCTCACCACCTTCTAGCTCATTCGGATGGACCACCGGATATCCGAGCTTTAGATTTTGATTGCGCATTAGTTCTCCTTGTATTTTTAGATATCTCATTATGATAGTCTCAGTATAGATGTCGTAGTGATAGGTTTCTTGCTTTTTGATTTCCCCACGTGACGGGACATGACATTGTATGATACTTTGATTATTTGATCTACGGTAGGGGATCACGCCTCAATCCCCCACCCCTCGGGGTGTTATTTTGAGAAAAAAAAACAATCATATATATTTATATATATCAAATATCGGTCACAAAGATAATTAAAGAAATGTGTTTTTATAAATCCTTCCGGGAAGATTTATTGAATTTTATCTTAATCCTACTCGTGTAATAATTTCCACCCCTTGTTACTCCTTGTATTACATGGTTTTTCTCATATTTTAACTTGATTTACTCAATCAAACTACAATCCCACATCTCAATTTTCCACCAATTCTTTTGATGAAACCTGAAATTAGACATGAAGTTAGGTGGTTGTGTGTATGCTTTTTATCTATGCTTAACTAAAGCCAATTTCACATTGAGGAATTTCTAACCAAGCTTGACTACTATCTTCTTCTTCATCTTCTTTTTTTATTTATTTTTGAAATTCAAAACAAAGTTTTGGATATGAAGAAACTCACCTTTCCCCCGTTTCTCCTCTTTCGTCTTATCCTCGTAATCTGATTTCCGTATGTTTGCTCGTATGGTACTTGCTTCTATATTTGTATACTTGCTTATCCATTAAGCTAGTGGGTAAGTCGGCAATAACCGTGGTTCCTTAATTCACTTATCATAATATTCATGTATATCCATTTCTTACCTTCACAATATAAAAGGTGCCCCACAGACTATATATATATCTATAATTAGGTTGGGCTTGTATTTCATATATATATATGTTAGCTACGTGTACATATATGTGTGTGTGTGTGTGTGTGTGATGGTGTGTCATAATGTATACTAGTTTTCATGATTATATATATAAACATATAATCAATTTGTATTTAATATGTTCTCTAATTACATAGTATCATCTCTTTTCTCCAAAACACTATTATCATATAAATTTTTATATATACCCATATATTTGTATTTGGGTTTTTCAGCTACTTCTCAATACATCGATGCCACCTATCACCTCTAAAATTATCACGTGTAATCTAATATTGTTTAATAGTTTGACACCTAAATGTTATTATTTTATATATGATAGACTACGTAGGTTAATGATCCAACAACTAGTATAATATGACAGTTTCAAATTATAAAATTACTCATGCCATTTAAAATAAAATAAATTATGCAAATACCAATTATCAGTGCATGTGACACATAAACAACTTTAGTGCATGAATTATATTGGCCTAGTGAGTAGTGAGAGACTCGGGTATTACATCCTCCCCTCCTTATAAAAATTTCGTCCCCGAAATTTTACTTACCGAAATAAATCTAGATACTTAGCTCTCATCTCATCTTCTCTTTTCCACATAGCTTCTTCTATAGATTGGTTCCTCCAAAGTACTTTGACTAAAGGAATTTTCTTATTCCTGAATTTCTTTACTATTTCTCCACAAGTATCTCTTCGTAGCTCAAGTCGGCTTATAATGCTACTGGTTCGTGTTTCAAACTATGAGATAGGTTTAAAACGTATTTTCTCAATATAGAAACATAGAATACGTCATGTACATGAGACATTTATGCAGGTAAGTCAAGTCTGTAGGCAACATTACCAATTCTTTCTGTGATATGAAATGGGCCAATGTATCTTACCCCTTTCATTGGTGCCACTTTCAAGAATACTTGGTCTTCTATAGAAAATTCTAGCATTCTTCTTCTTTGATCTGAATAATTCTTTTGTCGGCTCTGAGCAGTTTCTATTCTCTATCGAATTTGTGTCACCACCTGTGTCATTTCTCGATACATATCTGTGCCTAAATGCTTCCTTTCACCAACCTCATCCCAGTGGACCGGTGATCTATACTTTCTATCGTACAATGCTTCCTATGGAGGCATATTGATTGTGGCTTGATAGCTGTTGTTGTACGAGAATTCTATTAAAAATAGATATTTACTCCATTGTTCTTAAAAATCTAGAACACAGGATCTAAGCATATATTCTAAAGCTTGTATTGTTCGTTTTGATTGCCCATCAGTCTGAGGGTGATAAGCAGTGCTAAACGATAGTCGTGTTCCTAGTGCCTTCTGTAAACTCCTCCAAAAATTAGATAAGAATCTAGAGTCTCTGTCAGAAACAATGGATAGTGGCACACCATGAAGTCTAACCACCTCCTATATATATAATTGTGCATATCGATCTATGGAATATGTAGAACAAACAGGAATAAAATGAGTGGATTTGGTTAATCTATCTATGATCACCCAAATAACATTGTGTCCCTTGACAGTTTTGGGCAAACCCTTCACAAAGTCCATGGTAATTCTTTCCCATTTCCATTCTGGTATTGAAAGAGGTTGCAATGTTCCAACTGGCCTTTTGTGTTCTGCCTTATCTGTTGACAGATTAAACATTGCTCCAGACACAACATGTCCCAAGAATACTACTCGATCTAGCCAGAATTCGTACTTCTTAAATTTAGCATATAATTGTTTTGTTTTCAGGATCTCTAATACTATTTTAATTGTTCAGCGTGCTCCTGTTTTGTTCTAGAGTAGATCAAGATATCATCGATAAAAACAATATCGAACTTATCTAGAAAATCTTTAAATACACGATTCATCAAGTCCATGAAGGTTGTTGGGGCATTAGTAAACCCAAATGACATCACCAAGAATTTATAGTGTCCATACCTCGTGCTAAATGATGTCTTGGGTATGTCATCTTCTTTTATTTTCAGTTGATGGTACCCGGATCGCAAGTCGATCATTGAAATACTATTGCACCGTGAAGTTGATCGGAAAAAAATCGTCTATTCGAGGTAATGGATATTTATTCTTAATTGTAACTTTGTTCCATTCTCGATGGTCGATTCATAATCTCATAGTACCATCCTTCTTCCATACGAACTGGACTGGCGCACCCCATGGCGAGAATCCATGTCTAATAAAACCTTTTATCTACCAAGTCCTGCAATTGTATCTTCAGTTCCTTCAATTCCAATGGAACCATGCGGCATGGAGCTTTAGAGATTGGAGACGTTCCTAGAAGTAGGTCAATAACAAACTCGATCTTGTGTTCGGGTGGTAATCCAGGAAGATCATCTGGAAATACATCGGAATATTCTCTCACTACTGGAACTTCATCAAGAACTAGTTGGTGTTGTTCGTCGATGCTCAGGACACTTACTCGGTATCCTTCACAGCCAGCGTCCAGTAAACTTTGTGCCTTTAGTGCTAATATTAGTGAAAATTTTATGTGGGTCGTGATTCCAGCAAAGGTGAATGGATCATCTCCTAGGGTTGAAATGTCTTTGTCTTTTTCTAACAATCAATTATAGCACCCCACTTTGACAACCAATCCATAATCAAAATAGAATCGTAGTCGTTCATAGCTAACATAGTTAAATAGGCATAAAGTTCTCTATTTTTTATAGGAATAGAACAAGCTCTCAAAATTTAGTTAGTCTACTTAGAATCTCTCGAGTCAATTATTATTGTAGTCCACTTTAGCTATATCAGGTGTCCTACCCAGTCTCCTCAAAGACTCAGTGGATACAAATGAATATGTAGCCTCTGAATCAAATAACCCAAATTTTGGAGTGTCAAAGATAAGAAGTTTACAAATAACCATTAATGGTTTTGCCTATGCATTTGCTCTGGTGATAGTAAACGCTTTAGATGGTACATATTTTTGTTCGATAGGATTTGGACTATTTAGGCAACGTTAGCAAATGTCCCGACATCCCACACATAAAATATCTAAAACATCTCCTGGTATTTTTACCAAGTAACTTATAGTATGTTGAGTCTTGCATCTAGGGAAAAAAAGGTTGTCCCATAGGTGCCTTTCCTTGATCAACTCTTTGACGCTTATTTTGTTCCCATTGTTGTTGCCTTTGACGTGGTTGAAAGTTCGGTTTCTGCTGCTAAACTTGAAAAATTCTCTTCTTTTGGAACCCTGTTGTACTGGAACATATTCCCTAGAGTTTGCATCTAATCTTCAGCTGTTGTGGGATCTGCTACATCGTAAAAGATAGGTGGAGTTAGCTTTCAGAACCTTTCCCTCTCTATCTCGACTTGATCTATCCTTTGGCGTGGTCTTTTCATTTCCACTCTTTGTTTTTCAGTTATATCTTTTTAATTGATGAGTTATTGTATTTTTTCAGATTGTCGCTGGATGAATTTTATAAGCCTATTAACGACATTATCTCGATCACGAGTTAGAATAGGTATGTCCCCTCCTCGGTTCTTATTCCCACCACTACACTCACCTCTAGCGCTCACCATAGCTGAAATATTATCTTAGGGGAAATCTAATAACACATGGCCAATATAATTTCATGAAACATAAAATGCATCAGACAATAAAGTAAAACTTACTGGCAGGGCTGTGCTCAACACGTTTTGAGTCCATGTACATGGATAGTCTACAGAACCTGTAGCTGAGCTCTGATACCACTCTATGACGCCCACCCCTATTACTACTACTAGAAAACAATTTAAATAGTACAACTCGACCACAAACTCTATTTAAAACGTGCAAATTTTTTTTTTATCTTTTTCCCTATGTAAATTTAAAAACATATAATAAGAAAATAACTCATGTGCGCAGCAATAAAGAGTTTACCATTTAAAAAAAAAGGCAGTCAACCCTGTCTGCAAGTAAACAGATAACTACATATACAGGCTTAGGACTCAAACAAACACACTATTTACATATATTTACAGTAGGGTTTCGAAAGGTTTATATAGTACTAGACATACATATAACACAACAGAAGCAGAACCAAAATGAACCCAAAAGTACGCCCGACAGGTCGTCATCCATGTACAATATCCTCAAAAACCTGTAGGAGCCCCAACAGCTTGTCCAATAAGTCCATCCAATCGAGCATCAATAGATCACCTACAATGCATGAACTACGTGAGCTAATGCTCAGTAAGCAAAAATCATGCATGCCAAAGGAATAAAGCAATATACATGCGGTGCATTCCAATATATTATGCCACTGATTCATGTTTATGCACCAAAGTATTTTATTCAAAATTACTTTCTTTTACTGGGCCCTTGGTACACCTGCTATGCACCAGAAAGAGTTCAATACAATATCATTAATCACATGGCCATAATCAAATTGACACCGCCTAGGGCCATCTCCTGGGACTAACCTGAGGTCCACCCCCTGTCTTCCCCAATGATCCCTCAGGAGTCTTCCTCCTGACGTGTCAATAAGGGCACAGTCAAGTGGTCCGCCCTCTCGAGACCATCAGAGGCACACCCCCTGTCAACCTCTATGATTCTCCAAGAAGTAACATCCACTGAGCCCCAAAACATATCATAAAGCACGCCTTGCATGCCTTGGTGCACTAACAGTGGCCAACGAAAATCTTTTCTCTCAAAAAGTCATCTTGTGCATGCATCATCACAACAATGCTCATATGTTAAGCATGCACGTGCAAATGCCGATGAATGACATGCTCAATGAAACAACAATCATCACACTCCAATATCCACCAAGCAACATATGAACATCAATGTTTCCATAATGCATCCATCCAGATATAAGAATCGCATTAGTATCAATAAGACAGGAAATACTATGTTCATGCATTGTAGTTGCAGATGGATTTTCACTTACCTTCCACCCTTGAATATTCTATTGAATGTTAGATAATTGTTTTTATTTAGGTCATGTGTAAGATAACCTTTAAGAATATAATATATTAATTACTATTTGCAAATCAACAAGTTCGCTCTATTAATTTTCTTAACAGATTTTAAATCTTAAAGTTTGCAACTCCAACTAATCAAATTTCCCAACAACTTGATTCTTCATTATAAATTTATCATGGCAATAGTAATTATTATAGCATAAATCCTCAACGCTAAGTAATTGTCTACTATTTTATATATATATTAAACTTCACGGAGTTCAACATAGTTAAAAGATTATGTTGGGAAATTATTTTGTATATTTTGATGAATGCCATGTAAAACTTAGAATAGGAAGTTGGCACCCCATTTTGTTGTAAACTGCATTGTAATAGATAGGACTGGTCGAGCTGAGGTAAGTCAGCTATGCCTAAACATGCAAGAAGACAACTGGAGACTAGAAGAAAGACTCCGCTGCGAGGCAGCTGAGTATGGCAAAGATGGGAACTCGACTGAAGGTGCAGCTGAGATTCAGCTGAGTGAAGTATCATTCAAGTGAACTCAAGTCAGCCAAGTCTCAAGGTTGAAGTGACAGAAGAGTCATCAAATGATTGGAAGCTGACTCGAAGTCACCTGGGAACTTAAGAAAATGCAGTCAAGTCAAGACAACTGAAAGAGATCCGTTGCACAGAAATCAAGAGAATTACTTAAACAAGTAATACCTCCATACTGCCTTTCTTGAAGTGCTCAGTTCCAGAAGCGTGCAAGAGGAATAAACCAATGGGAAGCACTGCACCATGTCAAAACTCTGAAAATCTGAAAGAATCATTCATACGAGGAAGTGGCAATTTCAAGGATCGCAACAAGACAAGCCAACGACCACAAGTGACTTTCAAAAATAAGCCTATCTCTTCAACGGGCGATTTTTGAGAGATCACTATAAAAGGCCGAGGAATAACTCGAGAGAAGGTTACGAACCACGAACATTCAAGCAAACATTTGAATCAGAACCAAAAATATTCTCAAATCATTCAAGATCAATCCTTAAGCTTACATTACGAAGAAATCAATCCAACACTCACCGTGAAGGAAAGATAACTTCAATCGGTTGAAGAGGAAATATTTGAAGAATCAAGGGGTCTACATTCCACGGAGGATTGTAGGAAGGTTCAAGGTCAAACCAGTCTCAAGTTTTTGGAGGGCTTCGTGATCAAATCCAAGAAGCTTGAGCAAGTGGGTTGTAGTAGCAAGCGCAAATTGCCACCTGTGAAGAAGAAGGAGTCGCACGAGAAGCCACAAGCGTGACCAAGGCATCTCCGCATCGAGTCCCAAAGGATCAAGTCGCTTGTGTGATCAAGACTTGTATCTGGGATCATAACCACTCGTATATTGATCAATACTTAGTGGATTCCTCCAGGAGTTGGAGAAGAGAGGAGTGGAAGAATTACCCCATCTTCGAACCTCTCTAAAAACTTATTGTGTCATTTACATTTCAAGACTTTAAATTCTCGTATCTTATTTTTATATCTCACGATAAATTTGCTATCCAATTGATAATCAACTCGAGTACTAAAACCAGGTATTAAAACAAACTCAACCAAATTCAAGGGTGTTAAGTCTTCCAAAAAACAAATCACGCTTGAGTTAAGTCTTTTAGTCAAAACAGTTGAGTTACTCTATCAACAAAAATCGATCGAGTCTCTGCTTGAGTGACTAACTATGCCGATTAACTAACTTAGTTGTCCACCAAAGGACACAACTGTGAAGTATTAACTCGAATATTTAAAAGGACTAATTTGAAAAGTTGGTAAGGTTTATTCAACCCCCTTCTAAACCTTACACTCACACCCTTGGACCTACAAGTGGTATCGGAGCGGTTGGTTCATTGAGCCTTCCGTGACCGGTTCTTGAACTAGATCTCCAAATTTTTCAAAGTCCTGTTTTAGTACTTGATCTTTCAAAACCTTTTTTTTAGCAAAAGTTATTATCATGGAAGCAAATTTGACACGCATCCCTATGTTCACAATTGAAGAATTTGATGATTGGAAAATTCGTATGCGGACTCATCTATCAAAGATTACACGATGAGATGTGGATAGTAATAGAGGATCTTTGCCGTGAAGGTGAAGAGGATGTTGCTCCCGCACGGTCATGGTTGAAAAACCAAGAGTCAATGGACAAATGATGACAGAAAAAGATATAACTTGACAATGTGGCCAAGGACATTCTTTACAAAACCTTGACAAAGCTATGTTCAACAAAGTCAAATCATGTAAAACGGCTAAAGAAATGGGGACAAGCTAACATTGATTTGTGAAGGCTCGAGCAAATCAAGGAAAATAAACTATCGATTCTTTGTCTGAAAATTTGAGAATTTCAAAATGATCGCAGGAGAGACCTTGGATCAACCGGATGCTCGGTTCACAAAAATTACTAATGAGCTATCTCGCACTTGGAAAAGAATATACACAGAAGGAAATGTGTATGAAGATTCTAAGAAGTCTCCTCAAATGAATGGGAAATGAAGGTCATGGCACTAAGACATTCCATGGACCTATCCAAGACATCCAACCATGAGCTATTCTCATATCTCAAAGCCTACGAATTTGAAATGAGAAGAAAAGACCGAGGAAGAGAGCAATTGTGTGCCCAAAACAAACTCTAATTGTTAAGGATGGCAAGAGAGCCGAGGTCAAAGAAGTCATTGACCAAGAGGAAATAGCCCGATGGTTAAAGGTTTAACAAGTTCTTTAATAAGAACTACAAGAGAGGCAAGGGCGAATCCTCCGGAGAAGACACACGACTCCCTCCAAGTCAAGGGAAGATAGGCCAACCAAGAGAGCGAGAACATCAAAAAGTTGAATATCAAAGGGTGACAATCCAAGAATGGAAAGAGGCGATCAAAAGGTTGAAAATCTATCTTTGAACTAGAAACCAGTCACTATGCCATTGATTGCCCATATCCTGTAGTCAACAAATACAGGAATGAAGAAAAAGAAAGGTCTTGAGAGAAAGAAAACAAGAAAAGAAAAAGGCAATGTTGGTGCAGCAGAGATGGGCCGAGACAAAAGTCAAGAGACACAACCGATTCGAGAGTAGTGGTGACTACTCAAGTGACTACGAAGAAGAAGCCTTGATCTGTTTGATGGCCAAGGAACAAGACCCACCCGACCAAGAAGATGAGGTACATTCTAATTCATCACACTCGGTTCTAGTGATAGTGATATGTGACACACACACTTCATCACCCACTGATTTTTATGATTCATTAGGCAAAATGATGAAAGACTTTGAACACATTAAATCCTCACACACTACTAAATGAGGAAAACAAAGATACTCAAGAACCAAAACTCACAAAACACTAAGGAGTCAAGGGTACTCTAAGTCAAATAGTCGATGAGAATGAAAGTCTAAAGACGAAAAATGCTAAGCTAATAGCAGAGATAGTTGCTATAGAAAAGAGGAAAATGACCTCAAAAATGTGATTGCCTCATTCACTAAGGCATCTAAATCATTGGATGATCTTATTATGAGTCAAAGAGAATGTGGAGACAAGACAGCTTAGGATTTAATTCCTCTGTGCTATGTCAAGCTCCAAAAGTGATTTTGGAAAAAGGATCTTCAAGTAATGAAGTATCTCAAAATCCAAAACTCCAAATGGTGCACACACATTTATTCCAAAGCACAATCACAAGCAAATCGGTCTTAGTTATAAAGGAAAAGGAAAATGTACCGTTGAGTGAGTGAGAGGAGGACATCCGAGAAGAAATCGGCCAAGTTCCTCAAAACTCCAAACAGGAAATACTCTGTAAAGAAAAAACAGAGCTACCAAAAACCCTAGAAGTTTTATAAAAGAAACACATATGAAGGGAATGGTAGAAAGTACCCAAGCCAAGTTGATTGGAATAATGTGAACTATCAGCAAAGACCTATGGAATATAAGCCCAAATGACAAAGGCCTAGAACTCAGCAAAGGCCATTTCAAAGGTATAAGAGCTTTCATCAGCACACATATACACCTAGGCACTACACTCAGAGATATCACAACTACCCAAGAAGGCAATTGCTAAAGCACACACACAAGCATACAGACAAAAGAGACAGCTGTATGAACCTAGAACCCCCAAGCAATTTGCCAAAATTAATTATGATTATGGCACTGATAGATGGCAACCCCTTAGAGTCAAATCATTTGGCTATAGGTTGGTTGGATCATCTTACAATACTAACCCCTCGGACCCGGACAAGTATGGGTACCTAAAACTTAATTTCCTTGATTGCGGTTCAAGGAACAACCGAGTGCCAAGGAACCTGGTACATGGGTAGTGGTGCGTTCCCGGACACATGACAGAAACAAGAAAAATCTGTCAAAATTCAAGGAAGTCGAGGTGCAAAAGTCATATTTGGAGGAAATGAAGCTTCAGGAGAAATAAGAGGCATTGGATCCATCAAGAAAAATGGATTAGAAATCACAGATGTTGCATATGTTGAAGGACTCAACTTCAACTTGCTAAGCATCAGCCAAATCAAGGGTATATGCCAAATCAAGGATACTGAATCAAATGAAGTTGTGTTGCAAGGATGCGGACAAAAGAACATGTATGTCGTGGATTGGTCAACGCAACACCAAGCACTGTCTATTAGCAAAGAGCACAAATGAATCAAGTTGGTTGGCACAAGAAGCTCGAGTCACCTGAATTTCAAAACAATTAACAAACTTGCGAAGCAATCTTGTGGAAGGACTTCCGGACTCGAGTATAAGAAGGAGAGTATATGTGATGCATGTCGAGAAAGGAAAACATATCAAATCATCATTCAAAGAAAAGACATGTCCATCTTCAACAAGAATATTACATCCTGCTACATATGGATCTATTTGGTCCAATTGAACCACCAAAGATAAGTGGGAAGAAATACACCTTGGTGGTAGTAGATGACTACTCAAGATATACATGGACAATATTCATGTGTAAGAAGAAAAGAAACTCTACGAAACTACCACAAATGATGAAGAGGATTCAAATGAGAAAAGTCAAACCATTATCAAAATAAGATCGGAGGAAACCGAGTTTGTCAATAGTATAATAACTCATATTGTATTGAAAATGGCATTGGTCATGAATTATCTGCGAGCAAGGACTCCACACGAGAATGGAGTTGCGAGAAAGAAGGAATAGAACTCTCAAAGAAGCGTTAAGGACCATGTTAGGTTTGAAGCGGGGGCTACCTAAAAGATTTTGGGAAGCAATAAACACATCATGCTATACTCAAAATAGATGCATGATAAAAGACACACAAAGACTCCTATGAGATTTGGACGGGGGAGAAAGCCAAGTGTTGCATATTTTAGAATATTTGGATGCAAATGCTTCATTCATAACAATGGCAAAGATAATTTAAAGGCTTTTGATGCTAAAGGCGATGAAGGTATCTTCTTGGGATACTCGATTGAGAGCAAAGCCTACAGTACTCAACAAGAGGACTATGGTTACAGAGAAATCCATTCATGTGGTGTTTGATGAGCCAAATGTAAATGGAGAAGACATTGAAGAGTCACCGATAAGTGAATCAACCAACCATGCGAGTAAGAGTCCCTCTTGTGAAGTTGAAGCCGAATTATAAACCCGGATGAAGATGAGATAGGCCGAGTCTCAAAAAACATGGAAAATCTGCGGCTAAGTGATGACGAGAGAGTCGATCAAAGCAACACAACTGCAAGAAGATCAACCCACTAACTTACTCCAACTTTGATGTAAGATGGTGAGAGACCATCCACGAACTAGTCATTGGAGATGTAAGAGGAGGTGTCAAAACAAGATCGAGAACTCAACAAGAAGCAATGTTTACCCGCTTCTCACAAATAGAGCCTAAAGATGTGTCACAAGCATTGGATGACACACATTGGATTCAAGCTATGCAAGAAGAGTCAATCGGTTTGAAAGAAATAAAGTATGGGAATTGGTTCAAAGACCCACCCATCGAATGTTATTGGCACTAAATGGGTGTTCGAAACAAGATGAACGAGGAAGGTTACGTGGTAAGAAACAAAAGCAAGATTGGTAGCCAAAGGATATTGCCAAGAAGAAGGAATAGATTTTGATGAAACCTTTGCTCTGTAGCAAGATTGGAAGCTATAAGGATGTTTCTTGCCTATGCAGCTCACAAGAACTTTATTGTATATCAAATGGATGTAAAGAGTGCATTCCTTAATGGTTTATTGGAAGAAGAAGTATATGTTGAACAACCTCCAGGATTTGAGCGAAGACTCTTGGAGATAAGGTATACAAACTCAAGAAAGCTCTATATGGATTGAAACAGGCACCCGAGCATGGTATGATACATTATCACAATTCCCGATGAGAATGGATTCACAAAAGGAAAAGTGGATAGAACACTCTTGAGAATTCAAGATAGGAAGAGCATCTTTTTTGTTCAAATATATGTGGATGACATCATTTTTGGATCCACAAACAAAGAGTCTGTGTGATAAATTTTCAAACCTCATGCAAAGCAAATTCGAAATGAGCATGATGGGAGAGTCGACATTCTTCCTTGGACTCCAAGTGAAACAAATCAAGGATGGAACCTTCATAAGTCAAACAAAATACACCGAGAGATTTAATGAAGAAATTTGGTATGGAAGAGAAGTCTTCGTAAAAATACCAATAAATACATCACCAAAATGGACATGGATGCGGATGGCAAGCCTCAGATCAAACAAGATACGAGCACTTATTGGATCATTGCTCTATCTTACACAGAAGCGGGCGGACATCACCTTTGTTTGTAGGTGTATGCGCAAGATTTCAATCGCTCCAAAAGAAAGCCACATGATCTGCAGCCAAGAGGATCTTGAGATATTTAAAAGGAAGCCAAGAAGTTGGCTTATGGTATCCAAAGGAAGGTGGATTCAAGCTAATTGGCTATTCGGACTGATTATCTTTGGATGTAGAGTTGACAGAAGAGCACCTCGAGCACATGTCAAATGCCTGGAAATAGGCTAATTTCTGGTTTAGCAAAAAGCAAAATTCAATAGCCACCTCCACAACAAGGAATACATAGGCTTTCTGGCAAAATTTGTGCCCAAGTCCTATAGATGAGACAAAGAATGAGAGACTATGAAATTGAAGAAAAGGAAATTCCAATCATGTGTGATAACACAAGTGCAATTGCAATCACTCAAAATCCTGTGTTGCACTCAAGAACAAAGCATATCGATGTCATATATCACTTCATAAGAGATCATGTTGAAAAGAAGGACATCACCTTGGAATATATTTCAACCGATAGCGGTTGGTGACATATTCACAAAACCATTATGTGAGTCAAGATTTGAAGAACTCAAGCATGAGTTAGGGTTAATTGAGCTGAGTTGACACTCAGAAGACTCAAAGAAAAGAAATGAAACACGGAAAGAGGAAAAAGAGCTGAACTCTTAAATCAGCTAAGTGAATCAGCCGTATCGGAAAGACAAATTGTCACAGAAAGTTAGGCGACAAATGTGAGTATTTACATGCGAGGAGAAGAGTTAAATCGGCTAAGGACAAGCCGAGTCATTTATGAGCAAAGTGACAAAAACGCATCGTTTTTACTAAGCGGGAATGTTTTTTAGAATGACGTCGATAATTATGACGTGTACGGTAGTGCAAAAGCCGCACACCAAAGCTTATGATTGGATATAAATGTTTGCCGCATTAAATACGAGACATTAAATGCAAATCGGCGTGCAAGATCTAAGCCATTGATTTTGATCACATTTCAAAAACCACCCGCACGTCCTTTCATGAACCATACTTAAACCATTTCATCCGTTTCTCTCTCACTTTACCAAAAAACTGTTCATCTCTCTCTCGAAAGCAAAAGCAAAATTTTCTCTCAAAACCCTTTCAATCCTCAGATCATTTTCTAAAGTTTCATTCGGTAAAATACTGAGAAATGGCATCCACTCATGATTTTGTCAAGCTAGGAAAGCAAATCCACACTGGGTCTACTGTGGATTTTGATGGTATGGTGAAACAAGGGTCCGACGACACCCTAGTGAAGAAGATTGTTGAGAAACTGGAAACGTCTGGGCTGAAACCGTTTCTGACGTTGGAGTTTCCGATGACCTATGTAGAAGAGGTCACACAGTTCTACGTGAACTCTGAGGTTCACGATGAGGGCATCAAGTCCTCTGTTCATGGGAATGAGTTCATCATTACTGCCAAGATTTGGCAGAACACTGCCTGTTACCAGTGGAAGGAGTGTCGGAAATCAATGAAGCTGATGTCGACCTAATCGCTTCTTGGAAGGAAGTAGCCAAGTCCGACTATCTTTGAAAGTAGTCTACACAAATGACTAATAAGAGGCTTCGAAGGAGAGACTACCACAAATTGCTGGACATCGTTGCCAAATGCATAGATATCAAATTTGGCGGCTTTGACGGTATCCCAAAGCAAAGTTGATCGTAATGGCTGCGATCATTGAAGAACAGAAAGTGAATCAGGCTGAGTTTGTCTTGCAGACCGCTTCTGCGACGTTGGGAACAAATCCTTCAAGGAGGATGGAATGTTTGGAGGTTCCCAGATACGGCCTGGTGATTGGCCGGGTGATGGAGGTAAAAGGATTCCCTCTTCGACATGGAAAGGCGTTCCATGTAAACAAGAGGATGTTCATATCAAATCTCTCTCGGCGCACGTAAGAGAGCCTACACTAAGAGAGTCGATACGAGTGAGGGAGAATCGGTGACCACCCTCAAGATACTGGTGTCTCCTCTCCCAAAGAAAGAGGTCGCTCCTGCACTCTAAGAAGATCAAGTGCCCTGCGCAAAGAAAGAAAACGAAATCTGCCTCGCCCCTGCAGCCAAGTCACTCCGCCCGCAGCAGTGTCTCTCCCCTGCAGGCAGCGTGGAGAAGAAATCTCAAATACCTTCTCCTATGGTCGTCAAGAAAAGGAGAACGATAAGACAAGACGGCCAGCTCCTCGAGAAGAAGAAATGTAACGGCCCCCCCGCCCAAGACTCGAAGAAACCTTATCTCAACTAAATCCCTCCGTACAAACAAAAAGAAGAATAAGAATTTTCAAGCGTTCGAGCTTGAGAGACCGGGCCGAGTCGGCCACTCACCGGAGAAGATACCCGAGACTGCTGGAGAAGTAGAGTCTCCGGACGTGATCGATGAAACGGCCAAGTCTGCTGAGGCGATCAGCGAGGCAACTCGAAGATCCAAACAGAGACAAATGAGGAACAAGGAATGGCCGAGACAACCGAATCACCCGTTGACGGGTTGTTTCTCCACCGTAGCAGAGGCTACAGAGGATGTTGAGCAAATGAAGTTACCCTTAATCCTGGAAACGAGGGCCAGGCAAGAGAATGATGAAGACGATGTAATCATGTACTCTCCATTGTATCCGGACATCCAAAATCGTCATGCGAGAGTGGAGAAAATGGAAGGCGAGCCTATCCAGTGCGGTTTGAAAATCCGAGTTCATTGGCTTGAGGAAGAAGAACTCTTCGAGGTTTCTCGAAGTGGACATAGTCTTGCAAGCCCTTGATGAGGATAATTGCATCAATATATTGCAGTTTCGAAAAGAAAACGAATGGGCTAAAGCGGTGAGGACGCAGAGGCACGTGAGAAGGCCGAAGATCTCGCCTCTCACCGCACCACCGATCATACACACCCACATCTTGACGTCCTATCGAGAAAGTGATGAGGATCTGGACCTCTATTCTTTCCACAAAAGAGTTGCAAATGCAGCAAGCAATGCAAGAGTCCAAAATCCTACATGAGCAAAGAATGATGGAGGGACCAGGAGAGTCCTCCAAATCACAAAATTTAGAAATAGACCCAATGGGAGTGGTGCGAAAGATATCCACTGTTTCGCCGCCACCACTTCCCACTCATTCGAGAGGAAGGTGTTAAGGAACTCGCGATGAAACCGGGATAGTGGAGACCCCAATCGAGCCAACCCCTAATGAAGGTGTCTTACCACCTACCCCAACGGCTGAATACTCGGTGGGAACAGTGGGAGTTTGGAGACGAGTGACCCCATTCCAAGTCACTCACCGGGTGTGCTAGGCGAGGGGAAACTCCTCCACCGCTGCGGCAAGGTCGGAGGGTGCTGCGGTGACTCCACAATGAATTTAGGAGGCGAAGTGGAGAAGAAACAATCACGAATACATGACAAGTTGTCACGACGAGGCTCGAACGATTGTGACTGCCTCATCTCGGTGAAGTGTCAATCGCTCTGCAGCAGCTAATGACGCTGCGATGCGATCGAGGCACGAGAAGGAACTGGCCCAGAGTTAACACTGGGCGATGAAAGTGCAATCCATGGAGTTGAGACTCCAATGGATGCCACCGAAAGACCCCAAGACAATGACACTATCGAAAGGGATGTCAAGAGCCTCGCTGCGATTGAGATCGCAGAGGTAATGAAGGCCAACGGGAGGTTGAGACTTCACGGGGAGAAACGAAGCACGAACATCCCTCCGCTATCATTGATCCATCGAGAGAAGGAGATTAGTGCTCTTCACGATTCCCGGATAATCCTGATGTAACCTTTCCGGATCGGAAGGAGACGATGAAGTCGAGTCATCCCCTGTGGATCGATCCCAAAGACTCACGAGGGATGTTCCAACCACGAGTAAGTCGACCTCAAGACTACTCGCCAATCATTCAACTTTGATGATGAGCCACCCATGGAAATCTCATCATCGTCCGATGACGCTCGATAAGGCGGAGGACCAGTCAACTCATTTGGAAAAACCAAGAGACCGAAAAGCTGTTGAGACAAATGAGGCTCGGCAAAGGCTCGGGTCGACTTCACAATGCAGACCACGGTGAAACAGAGTCCACCTGCGCAGCTCCCAGTGCGGCAGCAGTTTGACTCCACAAGGGACTTTACGAGCACCAATTATCATTGAACAAATTCCGATTGCCGTGATGATCCTTTCGTAGAATCATTTCCCTTCTCTCTGGAGGTACGACCTCCCGAAGAATCGACTAAAGATCATGAGCGCTTCCACGGACCGATCCCGTTATTCCATCGAGACACCATTGCTCCAAATGACTATGACTTTGACGTTGCTTGGCCGTCACCGAAATGGTGACAAATGAACTTCGGGAGGTGTTCAAAGCCTTATTTTCCGAGATTGAACGAATGGAGAAGCACCATGCCTCACTTGGACATGAGGTGGATAATAGGGGCGCCAACTCATCTGCGACTTGAGAGGCATAATAGTCGGGACTGTGAGTGGTGGCAACAAAGAAGAAACAATGCGTGTGGAACAAGCTAGATATTTGAACATTGTTCAACAAGTTGTTAGTCCGGCGGTGAGAATGCCGATGCAAAGACAAAATTGCAAGAGCACATTGAACAAATGCATGAATCTCATACTACGAGATAAAGGCTGGCTGCGTGAACATAATAAGAACGAGCTCTGCGTGTGGAAGAGAATATGGATCGAAAATTCAGTCTCCTCATGGGTGAGATGAAGTTGGTAGCAAATGAATCCAACGCCACCCGCTCGAGTTTCGTGCGGCTTACTCCGCAGCCAGATTCGGCGAACTCAACTATCAACGACTCGACTTCTTGCTTGCTAGCTTGTTTCCAGGGGTTCCTCTATGATGCCAAAAAGGAGGAAGATGAATACCTAAAGGCGCCTGAAGGGATCGAAGGCGAGAAGAGGAAGCGTTTGTGAAGGGAAAGACAACTGAGGAAGTAATAAGAGAGAAGAAATGGAAGTCTGTTGAGGGGGAAGGTTCGAAAGATGTGACCTTGATGATTGCTAAAACCCCCAACAAGGTCTTGTCACACTGGCATTATCAAAGAAACTCCCAGCTGCTCGCCACTCCAACACTTTCTTGTACCAATGGCTGAAAAGAGAAAGACAATTGAAGCAGGGATGGATGAAGTGGAAGGAAGGATGAATGCCCGAGTTATGGATATTCTAAAACAACATGGAGGCATTCCAATAGACAGACACATATGCCATTTCGGATCACGAAGGCGAGCCAAGATCTGTTGATGAATTCAAGACGCTCGCATCCGAAGGTTACTTCGCAAACATGTACATGGCTCAAGCCTGGGATTTATACTGGGAAAAGGGTCTCACACTATGTGAAGAAGGCGACGGCTGCAGAGACTGACGGCAAATACTCTGTGGCCAATCTGCTAGTCACTCACTGGGAAAAAGAAGGCCGCAAGATAATACACGCCCGCAGGCGGAGGAAGAAGCAGTGGTGGAGGAAGAGGTTTCGGACCTGAACTCGCCCAAAAACATTGAGTACATAGATCCGAGGAAAGAAAGGAGGGATCTCTTTGGGCGGGATTTGACGTAAGCCAACCCGCAAGTGGCTAAGAACAATCTTTTGAGTATGTGAAGAGAATTGATGAAGAAAATAAAAGACAAACTCAACTATGGGAGGAAAGACAAGAAAGACTAAGAAGAGATGAAGCCGCCGGAAGGCGTATGAGAAAAAGAAGGCAAACAAGATGAGAAGAAAAGGAAAAGGTCGAAGATGACAGAGTCAAGATAAAAGAAGGAGGCGTGAAGGAGATGAAGTGTTCTTTGTCCACCCCTTCATGTATTTTACTATGTAAATACACTTTATGTAAGTCTTTTGTACGTTGAATAAAATTATGCAATTTCTATACGTGAGTAGATATAGAACAACACGGTTAGTCTAAGCCTCGTTTAAACTCCGATACAATTTTTTTAGGCTTAAACTCGATACACTCTGCTTGACTATGTAAAGAACAAGAATGTTATGATCAATAAAAGATCGATTCTAAACATACATTATGTAGTTCTACATTTGTCTGTATGTATCTTTGTCTTTGTTAAATAATTGTATGAATGTTTTAAGTTTTGGCATCATCAAAAGGAGGAGATTGTTGGGAAATTATTTTGTAGATTTTGATGAATGCCATGTAAAACTTAGAATAGGAAGTTGGCACCCCATTTTTGTAGTAAAATCGCATTGTAATAGATAGGGCTGGGTCGAGCCGAGGTAAGTCGGCCTATGCCTAAACATGCAAGAAGACAACTGGAGACTAGAAGAAAGACTCATTGCGAGGCGGTGAGTATGGCAAAGATGGGAACTCGATCAAGATGCACAGATTCAGATTCAAATTGAGTGAAGTATCAATCAAGTGAACTCAAGTCGGCCAGTCTCAAGGTTGAAGTGACAAGAAGAGTCATCAAATGATTGGAAGGCGACTCAAAGTCACCTGGGAAGTTAAGAAAATGCGGTCAAGTCAAGACAATCGAAAGAGATCCGTTGCCTGAAATCAAGAGAATTACTTAAACAAGTAATACCTCCATCTTGCCTTTCTTGAAGTTCCGAAGCGTGCAAGAGGAATAAACCAATGGGAAGCATCGCACCATGCCAAAGACTAAAAAGCCGAAAGAATCATTCATACGAGGAAGTGGCAATTTCAAAGATCGCAACAAGACAAGCAAATGACGACCACAAGTGACTTTCAAAAATAAGCTTATCTCTTCAACTAGCGATTTTTGAAAGATCACTATAAAAGGCCGAGGAATAACTCGAGAGAAGGTTACCTGGCAAGCACGAACATTCAAGCAAACATTTGAATCAGAACCAAAAATATTCTCAAATCATTCAAGATCAATCCTTAAGCCTACATTACGAAGGAAATCAATCCAACACTCACCTGTGAAGGAAAGATAACTTCAATCAGGTTGAAGAGGAAATTTTTGAAGAATCAAGGGGTCTACATTCCACGGAGGATTGTAGGAAGGTTCAAGGTCGAACCGGTCTCAAGTTTTTGGAGGGCTTCGTGATCAAATCCAATAAGCTTGAGCAAGTGGGTCAGATGTAGCAAGACAAATGCCTGCCAAGAAGAAGGCTCCGAGTCGTGCGAGAAGCCACCTGCGTGACCAGGCATCTCCGGATCGAGTCCCAAAGGATCAAGTCACTTGTGTGATCAAGACTTGCATCTGGGTACACCGTTAACCACTCAGTATATTGATCAATACTTAGTGGATTCCTCCAGGAGTTGGAGAAGAGAGAGTAGAAGAATTACCCCATCTTCGAACCTCTATAAAAACTTATTGTGTCATTTACATTTCAAAGACTTTAAATTCTGCATCTTATTTTTATATCTCACGATAAATTTGCTATCCAATTGATAATCAATCGAGTACTAAAACCAGGTATTAAAACAAACTCAACCAAATTCAAGGGTGTTAAGTCTTCCAATAAAACAAATCACGATTGAGTTAAGTCTTTTAGTCAAAACAATTTGAGTTACTCTATCAATATCTCAATCAGTCATTGAGTGACTAACTCTGTTGATTAACTAACTTAGTCATCCACCAAAGGACACACGGTGAAGTATTAACTCGATTATTTAAAAGGACTAATTTGAAAAGTTGGTAAGGTTTATTCAACCCCCCTTATAAACCTTACACTCACACCCCTTGGGACCTACAGATTACTTCTAATAGATCTATGTCAATTCCTAAATATATATATATATATGTACAAAAGCAACTAGTTACTATTCTAAACCTAAAAATCCCAGATGTAAGAAAATACAATCATATATATTTATATATATCAAATATCGGTCACAAAGATAATTAAAGAAATATGTTTTTATAAATCCTTCCGGTAAGATTTATTGAATTTTATCTTAATCCTACTCATGTAATAATTTCCACCCCTTGTTACTCCTTGTATTACATGGTTTTCCTCATATTTTAACTTGATTTACTCAATCAAACTACAATCCCACATCTCAATTTTCCACCAATTCTTTTGATGAAACCTGAAATTAGACATGAAGTTAGGTGGTTGTGTGTATCCTTTATATCTATGCTTAACTAAAGCCAATTTCACATTGAGGAATTTCTAACCAAGCTTGACTACTATCTTCTTCTTCTTTTTTTTTATTTATTTTTGAAATTCAAAACAAAGTTTTGGATATGAAGAAACTCACCTTCCCCCTTTTCTCCTCTTTCTTCATATCCTCGTAATCTGATTTCCGTATGTTTGCTCGTATGATACTTGCTTCTATATTTGTATACTTGCTTATCCATTGAGCTAGTGGGTAAGTCGGCAATAACCGTGGCTCCTTAATTCACTTATCATAATACTCATGTATATCCATTTCTTACCTTCACAATATAAAAGGTGCCCCACATACTATATATATCTATAATTAGGTTGGGCTTGTATTTCATATATATTATATATATATATATATATGTTAGCTACGTGTACATATATGTGTGTGTATGATGGTGTGTCATAATGTATACTAGTTTTCATGATTATATATATAAACATATAATCAATTTGTATTTAATATGTTCTCTAATTACATAGTATCATCTCTTTTCTCCAAAACACTATTATCATATAACTTTTTATATATACCCATATATTTGTATTTGGGTTTTCCAGCTACTTCTCAATACGTCGATGCCACCTATCACCTCTAAAATTATCACGTGTAATCTAATATTATTTAATAGTTTGACACCTAAATGTTATTATTTTATATATGATAGACTACGTAGGTCAATGATCCAACAACTAGTATAATATGACAGTTTCAAATTATAAAATCTCATGCCATTTAAAATAAAACAAATTATGCAAATACCAATTATCAGTGCAAGTGACACATAAACAACTTTAGTGCATGAATTATATTGGCCTAGTGAGTAGTGAGAGGCTCGGGTATTACAGAAAGATACATCCATAGAAGTAAAATACTTTCTTGATTGTGGGTGATAACATTTATTGCCCTTTTGTGTTGGGGAATATCCAAGGAAAATACATTTTTTTGCCCTAGGATCAAATTTGCTGTAATTGTGTCAATATATATGGACAAAAGCTATGCAACCAAAGAGTTTAGAGATGAGAACAAATGATGGAAACCAGGAAAATAATGTTTCAAGGTGTTTATTGGAATTTCATATTTTAGGACACATATTGGCATTCTATTGATCAGATAAGATGCAGTCAAGACAGCTTCCCCACAAAACACTTTGGAACATTCATTTGAAACATCATGGCTCGAGCAACTTCAAGAAGACGACATTTTTTTCTTTCTGCCACTCCATTTTGTTGTGGAGTGTGAACACATGATGATTGATGAATGATTCCTTCTTTTTGTAGATACTCTCCTAGGATATTTGAGTAATACTCCCCCCCCCCCCCATTATGTGTATGAAGGACCTTAATGTTGGTTACAAATTGATTTATAATCATTTTGTGAAATTGTTTGAACACACCAGCAGCTTCAGATTTCTCTTTCAACAAATAAACCCAACACACTCTAGTATGGACATCAATAAATGTTATAAACCAACGAACTCCATAATTAGTTTTAACACGACTAGGTCCCCAAATATCACTATGAATCAACATGAAAGGAGAAGATTTTTCATAATCTTGGATAGGAAAAGAAGCCCGATGGTGTTTGGCATACTCACAATTCTCACATTTAAGTTGAGAAATATCTTTATTTATGAAAAGACTAGGAAACATCAGTTTAAGATAAGAAAAGTTTGGATGCCCTAGTCTAAAATGCCACAACTGGATTTCTTTATTTCCTTCTCCACTGCTATCAACTTGGTACACCTTCTTTATTAAACCACCTTGTGCCTTTCCTTCTAAGAGAATAGTCCATCAACCTCCCTAGCACTGCCAGTCTTCTTCTCCGTACACAGATCCTGAAAAACACAACTGTTTAGGTGAAAAATAGCATGATAGTTCAAATCTTTGGTAAGTTTACTGATGAAAACGAGATTACAAGACAAGTTAGGTACATGCAATACAGATTTGAGTCTTAGGTTCTCAGAAATTTGAACAGTGCCTATTCCTTTTACTTTTATCAAGGAACCATCAACAATTTTTACCATTTGGTTCTCGTTGCAGGGAGTATAAGAACAAAATAGGCTTGAGTTTCCTGTCATATGGTCGGTTGCTCCTGAATCTATGATCCAAAAGTCAGATTTTGATGATTTAGCAGAAAGAGCTGTACTAAAATTACCTGATTAAGCTAAGTTTGTAGTGGGAGAAATTTGGGGATTTTGGATTATAAACCTATAGAATTTCTCAAGTTGCTCCTTGTTGGGGTTCGAGACTTCAACATCACTTTGCTTGTACTGCTTTGTAAAATCGGCCCATCTTTGCTTGAAAGCCTCGGCCCACACCGACCCTAGGTTCCAACCACATCCTCCACCACCATTATTCCAGTCATGGCCTCTTCCATAATTTTGGGATAAATTAGCTGGTCTCCCATGAATTTTCCAGCAATTTTCCATTGTGTGTCATGGTTTTTGCAATGATCACACCATAAATTATCTTTTTCATCTTTCTTCCCTCCACTTTTCCCTCTAACATAAACCGAATTCTCTCTTGTGTTCTTGTTTCCGATTCTTTGGTTGATTCACTGTGATAAAGCGGATGTTTTTTTATTTGTAGTTAATTTATGTCCATCCATCATAAAGCCCATACAACTCTCTTCTCTCCTTATTGAGTTGAAGACCTCCTGTAGAGATGGAATGGGCAAGCTGCTCAAAATTTTGCCCCTCTCATGATTAAATTCAGATCGTAAACAAGAAAGAAATTTTAAAACTCTTTCCTTTTCAATCAATTTTCTATAAGTGGCGTGATCCTCTGGGTCTTTCCAAACAATATATTGGTACAAATCAATTTCTTGATATAGAATATTCAGAGAATTGAAATACGCCATCACCGACATGTCTCCTTGTTGGATTGACCTTGCTTTCTCGCTCAACTCATAAAGTTTAGGGTCATTTCCCAGATTTGAGTACATCAGAT
Organism: Rehmannia glutinosa; assembly: GCA_016081115.2. Lineage (NCBI taxonomy): Eukaryota > Viridiplantae > Streptophyta > Magnoliopsida > Lamiales > Orobanchaceae > Rehmannia > Rehmannia glutinosa. Next base: position 22,686,765 of record CM071930.1, read on the forward strand.
TGGTTACATCCCAATTTTCCTTTGTTGTGGTGTAAAGAATATACCCTTGGCTGATTTTCTGGCTCCATTGAATTTATCAACCAAACCATCACCATTGAGTTTTCAACAAACAAGGTTTGATATCTAGCATCTCCGGGCAAAACAGGCTTGCGTGTGCCATCCAAATACCCCATTTTGCCTCTGCCACTTATGAAAAAACATATTGATTGTGCTCACCGGAGAAAATTTTCTCCATTCAACTTATGGGTTGTTATTTGAATTGTTGGGCTTTCACTTGAAGAGGAATTCAAACTTGTAGCCATCTTATCTTCTGACTCGACTCCTTTTTCAGCCCTTTTTTTATTTATGAAGATAACTATATCACTCACTTTCTAGCCGTATATTTGGCTCTAGTACCATGTGGTTTTTTAGAGTGTAATCTGATTTACTTTCATTCTTACTGAAACTGGAATACAAGGTTGAATATATACATCACATGTCTAAGAATAAAAAGGAAATAAATCCTACCAGATAAGCTATTCATGACTAGTTTATCTCTACAATTAATTCCTACGATTCTGATTAATCTTTACATTTAATTCCTATGATTTTGATTAGTAAATTATAGAAATCAAATCAGCCAGCTAATCTAATTCAATCATGACAAGAATCTCTAATTTAGGAAAGACATTTGACTGATTCTCTACAAAAGATGTGTTGCAAAATGATAAACAAAAGCCAGTTGAGAATCTCTCCTGGAATGAACAAAGTTTATCATATATGTACCCACATACTCCTAAATGTGAAAGTGAGGTGAGTAGAATCATTCATTTACAAAATATTGTCAATAGACTTCCTGATGCATTTAATGATGCTAGGAAAGTCACGAAGCCTCATATTCCAGTTGTGAATATTCCAGCTAGGATTATTGTTCCTGAAGAACATAACAAATTGAATGATAATATCCCACGATAAAAATGTGGTAGACCTATTGGCTCAAAAGACACTGTTCCTCGAAAAAGAAAGGGGAAATTGATACTAGTAAGCATGCTCCAGATGAATCTGTAGAGCCTCATATCTCAGAAGATATTCAAATCAAAAAATTTGATAGCACCGAGAATCCCATGAGTTATTGTAATGAGATATGAGATCGAAATAAAATAATTATTGATGATAATTTTGCATTCTCGGTTGCTCAAGATATCTTTGATGATGATTATGATAGTGAACCACATTCTATAATAGAATGTCGTCAGAGGCCTGACTGGCATATGTGGAAGGAAGCGATAATATCAGAATTAGCTTTCCTAGAGAAACGAAATATATTAGGGAAAATTACTCGAACTCCAGACAATGTAAAACCCATTGGGTATAGGTGGGTATTTGTTCGGAAAAGAAATGAGAAAAATGAGGTTGTGAGATATAAAGCTCGACTCGTGGCACAAGGATTTTTCCAAAGACCTGGGATTGACTATGATGAAACATATTCACCTGTGATGAATACTATCACATTTTGTTTTCTCATTAGTATGGTTGTCCACGAGAATCTAGATATGCGCTTAATGGACGTGGTAACGGCATATCTATACGGTTCACTTGATTCTGATATTTATATGAAAATCCCCGATGGATATAAAATACTAAAATTAGACACTCATCATGAACTCTACTCGATCAAACTGCAAAGATCGTTGTATGGATTAAAGCAATTTGGTCGCATATGGTACCATAGGTTGAATGAATACCTTTCTAGGGAAGGTTACAAAAACAATCCTATTTGTCCATGTGTTTTTATTAAAAGATCAGATACCGGATTTGCTATCATTGCTGTATATGTCAATGACATGAATTTGATTGGCACCCCTGAAGAATTATCAAAGGCTGCTGAATATCTAAAAAAGGAGTTTGAGGTTAAAGATCTTTGGGAAACCAAACTCTGTCTTGGTCTTGAACTAGATCATAAAGATAACGAAATACTTGTCCACCAATCTATTTATACCAAAAGATTGCTAAAACGATTTAATATGGAAAATATTCATTCCTTGAGTACCCATGTGGTCGTACGAAACTTAGATCCCAATAAAGATCCATTTCGACCAAAGGAGTCCGATGAAGAGATTTTAGGTCCTGAAGTAACTTATCTAAATGCTATTGGAGCATTAATGTATTTAGCACAATGCACCGGGCGGATATCGCTTTTCAAATATACTTTGCGCGATCTGATTCCGAGCCAACTTGAAGACACTGGAATGGTATTAAACATATTTTTCAACACCTCAATGTACCTATAGATTTGTGGTTATTCTACTCCAAAGAATCCAATAAATCTAGATTAGTTGGTTATGCTGATGCGAGATATAGATCTGATCTGCACAAAGCTCGATCTCAATATGGTTATGTATTTTGCTATAATGGTACAACTATATCATGGCGATCTACCAAACAAACATTAGTGGCTACTTTTTCTAATTACTCTGAGATAATTGCGCTTCATGAAGCTGGCAAAGAATGTGTTTGGTTAAGATATGTTATATCTCATATTCGAAAGAGTTGTCAATTGAAGCCTGTTACAGATATCGCTAATATTATTTATGAGGATAATGCAGCGTGTATAACTCAAGTAAAAAGGGGTTACATAAAAGGCTATAGGACTAAGCATATTTCCCAAAGTTTTTCCATACAAATGAGCTCCAGAAAAATGGAGAAGTAGATGTTCAACAGATTTGCTCATGTCACAATCTTGTTGATCTGCTTACAAAATCTTTGCCCACATCTACATTTGAGAAACTGGTTTACGGCATCGGAATGAGAAGAGTCAATATGAAACAAGATTAATAGATCAAGTTATACAACTAATATCCTGCATTTCAAGGGGGCGAATATATTGTGCGATGTACTCTTTTTCCCTTTTGTCTAGTTTTTATCCCATTGGGTTTTTCTAGCTTAAGGTTTTTAATGAGGTAGCTTATGCACAAGGCCTGGATTTGAGAATATACTATTTTTCCCTTATGTCCGATTTTTTTCCCAATTGGGTTTTTCCGACTTGAGGTTTTTAACGGGCATCCTCATCTAAAGTACAACAATGCTACGTCCAATGGGGAGTGTTATGACAAACTTAATGGAGTCGTTGTGGGATGACAAATTATCATGGATTGGTTGTGGACTTTAGCATATATTCACAAGTTTGATTAAACACAAAAACTTTTGTGAAACGGTCTCATGAATATAATCTATGAGACGGATCCTATATTTAAATAGATTTGAACCCAAACCCATATTCATGAAAATAATCCATATTGTTGAGTAGGTCTCTTGTAAGTTGTAAGACCGTCTTACAGATCCTATTCCGTAAGGCGGATCCTACGACCCGCCCCATCCCGCGATTCGCGCCCTGTTATTTTAAAAACAAATCACTTCGCTACACAGGGATTCGAACTCGCACATGGAGAGGTAAGGTGGCATTCTACCACTACACCACTAGTACTTGTTATACAATTTCAGTATAACAATGTATATAAACCCATTCATAAATGTGTCTGGTAAATTAAAAAAAAATAAAAAATGTCTCTAAATGCAGAGACTAAGAATCGAACCCAGGTCTATTAAAAAACATGATACTTTATCTCAATAAATGGATACTTATATAATTGTTACTATAACTACATCATATTTATTTTTTATTTTTCCTCTTTTTTTGTTCATAGTTTGTAACTGTATTAAGAAATTTGATACTTTATCTCAAAAAATGGATACTTTTACTTATAAAAGTGTTACTTTAACTATATCATATTGTATTTATTTTTTTTATTTTTCCTTCATTCCTAATTTGTGACTATATTAAAAAAAAACATGGTACTTTATCTCAAAAAATTGATACTTTTACTTATAAAAGTGTTACTTTAACCATATCATATTTTATTTATTTTTTATTTTTCCTTCATTCTAATTTGTGAATATATTAAAAACATATGATACTTTATCTCAAAAAATAGATACTTTAACGTATAAAAGTATTACTTCAACTCTGTTTTATATATACATATAGTAATATATTCGTAATTTGTGACTATATTAAAAAATATGTTACTTTATCTCAAAAAAACAAATACTTTTATTTATAAAAGTATTACTTTAACTCTATCATGTTTATTATTCATCTTTTGTTGTATTGAATTCATAATATGTGACTATATTAAAAAATATAACACTTTATTTCAAAAAACAGATATTTTTACTCTTAAAACATGATATTTTGTCTCAAAAAATATATATTTTTACTCATAAAAGTGTTATTTTAACTCTGATATATTTATTTTTCTTTAAATGTAATGTAATCATGATTTGTGGCTATATTAAAAAAATGATACTTTATCTAAAATAACCGATATTTTTTCTCATAAAATCATTTTAATTTAAGAAAAAAACAAAAGAAGAAAAAAAAAAGCAGGTGGCATTGACCCGCGGACCTGGTCAACAGGATCTGCGGGGACCAGTCCATGAGTCAAGAGATCCGTCTTACGGATTGAGACCCGTAAGACGGTCCTACATGAGTTTTTGCCCATATTGTTTTATGTGTTTAGGATCCATCTCATGAACTTAGATCCATGAGACGGTCTCACATAAGACCTCCTCTTGATTAAAATGTGTAAAAGTTAAATTCTTAGCTATATATATGTAATTACGGATTGAAGAATACACACAACTTTGAAGCAAAATTAGTGTTAATCTCTTTTACTAAATTGCTCTATCTCTCTCTCGTTCCATACATAGATAAATATATATAGTATCTAATAATATTATTGCACAAGATTATACATATATATTTTTGAAATTATCTATAATAGTATAAACATTATTACAATAATTAAGTCAAAATCTCATAAGGTTGACGAGATTTAAATTCAAAAATCTCCAAAATGTGCCGACTGTATTTGGCCTTTGCGAAGGGCAAGAATGTCCTAGATGAGATCATGAGCGTTCGCATACATTAAATAAAAATGAAATAAATAAATAATTTTGTCTAATCTATTATCAATATTAATAATTTACATTCTAATATGAGGAATTTTTTTCTTTAAAATAAATAAGATTTGGCCTTATGAATGTACTTAATTTTGTCCGTACAATTCCTTCAGAAAAAAATATTCGTACGGTTACAACATTATTATTTTCTAAGAAAATTGGAGGATTTTTCTCTCTTTAAAATTGAACAATTTACACACAAAACCAACAAGGAAAGAATCCCAGCAAATCTAATTCCCATAAATTAATAAATCCAGCGAGCCATGCCATTCAATTGTAATAATAGTTCGCTGCAAATTACAGTTATCAACATGATTACAAGCAATTGCCATGTGTTGACACACAGTCCAAGTCCATTGCGTTGAATTACAAACTTTGAAAACCCTGTCATGCTTTTTTCGCCACCCCAAAGAAAACCCGTAAAAAACAGAGAGATTTTCGGGAAAAAAGAACAGATCAAATTTTCATATATATTTTTTATTTAATTTGATGGACCCAAGATTTTTTCTTTTGGTTATTCTGTGTTTTCTGGTTCAATCCACTCATGGGTATTTCCCAGTCTCACTTTAAAATAATATATTTTTATTACAAAGAATAATGTATTTTTTATGCTTTGCGAATGTAGGTGACGACTGATCTATTTTTTTCATTTGTTTTTATTTTTGGATTTAATCAGTGTTGACGTGCGTTTTGGTCAACAAGTAAAAATACGTAAAAGGTTTAACACGTGGAAATGAAAACGTGCGTAACGTCTCTTTATTTACGGCTAATTATGCCTTTCTTTTTGTTTTGCCGCCGAAATATTGGGGTCGGTCTTTTTATCATTTGTTACTTTCTACCTCCTTTTTCTTTTCTTGTCGCCTCTTTATACCCTTTTGAGTAAGTGGGTTTACAATAGTCATCTTTGCACTAACTATTCATTAATTAATAAAATAGCTAAAAGGATCGACACATGTCCCTCTATAATTGTGCATGTCACCAAATTTGCCACTTGTCGACTTCTCTTCATAATTCTCTCGACATGTGGCGCTTTAACTGGATAAAGTACTAAGCATGGGCGTGTGATTATTTTTACGAGGTTGTCGCGCGTGTGCTTCGTATTGAAATCTGGGCTCGGGTGCTCGGGGCTCGGCGGCCGTGTTGTGTTTGGGCTCGTGAGCGATTGGGCTCTCATGAGCCGTTGGGCTCGTGGAGCGAGCCTAATTCGTGGCGTGTCGTCGTAAATGCGTTATCGTTGACGTCACTCGCATGCAGTCGCTACTCGGAAATGTGTTTTTCTTGATGACATGGATTAATTTCTTCCTCGGCTCGGGTGTCATCAAAGGCCCCCAAGTTTGACTTGAGAAAATTCTTTGGCGTGAGTTAAACTTTAATGCTAATGATGAACAATTAATGGGAAAACGGATTTTTCAAAGGTTTTTTCCTGGTACTGCACATCGAGTAGCAATTAATGCTTGAAACGGCGCATTAATGGGTTGCCATAATGATGCATTGCGTGGCATCTCGTGGTTGGACCAATCTTGCGCGAACCGAAAAGTTACGTCGATTCTGTCATCGGCGTGCGTGGGGACACGGCGTTTTTGTCATGTTTTGCGGCTTTTGAGCTTTTAAAAGGAGCGTCCCTTTTGAATAAATGTCCGTTTATCGAGGAAACTTATCTATAAATACCTTTGTTTTCCTTCATTATTCACTTTCGCATCCTTTAACCCTCGAGCTAAAGTAATTAAAACCGAAAGCGAGAAATTTGGTCGGCTTCCCAAGTTCGAGCCTTCGAACTTAGGTATTTTTTCAAATACTCTTCCTTTACCTATAAATGTCTTCTTTCGAAGATAGTAGGAGTCGTAGTTATAGTGTAGAGGTTGAAATTGAAGATCCTCCATCCCGAACCCTCTGTTTATTTTTCACCAAAGACACGGCGATCTCCGTCCCACGATCAGTATTATCCGGATATCTTCTCCAGATTCTTCACGAGGTGGGGCGTCCTCGGAGCGGACGCACACTATTTTTGACCCGACGCCCGATGACCGTTTATAGAGAAGGAACGGTGTATCAACCCGACCGTACAAGAGAATTCCGGTGAAGAATCGCCAAGTGTTGATTCTAAAATCGTACGACCCGGAGAAGAAGAAGATATGGATCCATCCGAGGGAGCGTGACAATGTAGAGCGAGTAGATGAGCCGTCCCGGGGATTCGAGGCGGAAAGGCCACTAGGGCCCATAAAGGCCACCGTAATGGCGACGATGGATCGACAAGGAGGAGGACCTCGTCTTCGTGTCGAGCCTCGTTGGGCGCCGAGTGACATAAACGATATCCCGAGCATGTTGATGATTCGGGAGGTGGATGAGCTCCGGCGGATGTACCGTATTCCGAGCGGTATCTACTGGGTACCGGACGGCACGGAAGTTCCCGATCGACTGAGGGTGGTTGCACGGTTGTATTTGCTCGGCCTTTTATACGGTTTAAGATTTCCACTGCTAGCCTTCCTCACGCGGTGGTTTTGCAAGTGGGGTATGCATCCGACCAGTGCACCCTATTTCTTGGGGAAGGATTATCGGCCTCCCGGTGATGTTTCACCGGAAAAATATCCTCGCCCCAAATTTAAGGAGATGAATGAGCTTTTTGTATGGCGGCGACTCCATCGTCTCTGGGGCCAACCATCCGGATGGTATTACGTCATGACCCGACCGGTATCCTGGACGGTTTGGTGGAGGGTCTACCTTCTTCTCTCGAAGGAGTGGAAGGATAAATGGTTCTCAGGTGAGCGGCGAGTGGCAAGCTCGCGTGGGGGAAGGAGAAAGCGAGACCGTTCTTCATCCCCCATCAAATTTTGTTTTTGGTTACGATAAGTCTTATCCTTTCCCTTTCCCTCGCTTTTTCTTGTTTATTGTTCTCTTTTCATAATTGTCCTTTCTTTCCGCTTTCAGAGAACTTAGGGCATCAAAGGGGCCTTTGTCGCCCGCTTTTATTCGGTTTGGAGAACATCCGAGCCCGGGAATCATGGATAGGCGGATTGAGAGGTTGGCCAGCCAACTTGGCCAACTTGGGCTGCAAGTGTTTTGAGGCCCTCCGCCCGCGACCCGAGACGACGGGGGGCGGCTCGGGGCGAGCGGCCGAGCGAGAGGTGGAGGTCGAGAGAGCCTCAACAGAATCCTCTCGTTAATGAAGAAGAAGACGGCCCCCTTCTCCCGGGGAGCGGCGGTGAGGACAGAACAAGCTACGCCGTCCCTCGCGATCGGCCACAGTGGCGGATCGTCTCGCTGTAGGCCAACACGGACTCGAGCCGCCGAGTGCGGCGAGTCGTCCGAGGTAAACACTTACGTTTCTCATATTTCACTTTGAAACATCTTTCTTTTCTTTTGATCTTTTGACGATGGTTGCTTTGTGTAGGGCGTGGCTTGACTTGCGTGCACGTCTTGAGCGTGAGGAACACGGCCACGGCGAGCTCGGGTGGCCGCCGTCAACTCATGCGGACGTGGAGCGGCTCGGAGAGAAGATATCCGGGCCGATGAAACGCCCTGCGATGGAGTACTGCAGCGGTCATGCCTCCTCCTCTTCAAAGGAGAAGAGGAGGAATTGTGATGGAGGAGTCTGATCGGTGAAAGGGTTGGTCGGCGGCGCCCAACATCCCGAATGCGACCTCGAGAAAAGGAAGGTCCGCGAACTTTCTCGGATGACCTCGGCGGGGAAGGTCATTTCATTCCTCCAAACCAAGCAAGAGATGAATATTGCGAGGAATGGTGACTACGCCCTCGGTGGTTCGTGGAATTCGCTCGATGTGCCACGCCCAGGAGGAGCAATCAAGTCTTACCAGCGGGCAGGCGGGCCGCAATGATCCCCCACTCGTGCCTGGACAAAAGGCATCGAGCAATTCTCAGATCAAGCTTCAAGAAGCAGTTCATTCGATGCCATGGCCATGTACGGGCGAATGATTGGGCTCTTATGGCATGCGGTTGGGGGACTCGCGAGCTAGAGAGAAAATATGCCGACCTGGAAAGACGGCACGGGGATCTGCGGGAAGCTTATGCTACCCTTCAAGGGGGTACAAGAATCTCTTAAGACTCAAACGGACGAGGCCACGGCTCGGGCTAATTTCGAGAGAGAGGAGAGGCTGCTGCGAGGGCCGAGGCAGCGAGATCGGGCCCGTAAAGGTGAAGAAGAGCTCGGGGTTAAGGTCGGCCAATCGAACGCGTCTTTGCCATCTTTGCTCGAGCCGAGGAGATGGAGAGGCGTCTAGCCGATGTCGCAGGAGGTCAAGAGGCCGCCCGCCAAAGCAACCGAGGAAGTTTGTAGAGAGGCCATTAAAGCTTACAAAAACTCCGAGGAGTATGCATTCATGTTAACCTCGTGGCCATGCGACCGGCCTTCCAAGAAATTCTTGATTTACTTAAGGGGCGGGCGTCTTGTTACTCGACTTGAAGAAGACCTGGCCCTCTGGAGGTCGATCTCGATACCCTTCTACCGAAATTTGCTGAGGCTTCTAATGCGCAGGGCTCTCCTCCTCCTGGGACGTGGAAGAAGTTGGTTCCGGTGGTGCCACGAAATTCCGCCGCTGCTTCTTGATGCTTTTATAGGTACCAACTAGATAGGTAATTTGGCTTCGTGCCTCGAGATGTAATGGGCTCCGGCCTCTTATGTAAATATTTTTGAAGTTAGGAATGAATTGTTATTTTCCTTACCATGTATGTGTTTCAAGCTTTTTGTGGATGCTCGCTTCTTTCCTTTTTGCAAGATTGTTGCCTGCTTCTTTTTTCCTCTTATTTTCCCAAGTACGGGGCTCGGTTTTGATTTCCGAGTGAGGGGTCTGCTCGCCTTAATCGATTCTTGCACTCGGGGATATAAACACATGTCCTTTTATTTTGTTTACTCGAATTTTGTTTATGAACCGAAGTCTTTATTGTGCTCGGCGCATAATCGAAGTCCTTATTTTGTACTTGGTACGTGGCAAGTCTTCACTTTATGCTTGGTGCTTAACCAAGTCTTTATTTCGGTGCTGGTGCGTGGCGAGTCTTGATTTTGTGCTCGTTCTTGATTTTAGTGCTTGCAAGTGCGTATCCAAGTCTTGATTTTGGTGCTTGTGCGTAACCAAGTCTTGATTTTGTGCTTGAGTGCGTAACCAAGTCTTTATTTTGTGCCGGTGCGTGAGTGAGTCTTGATTTTGGTGCTTGTGCGTAACCAAGTCTTGATTTTGGTGCTTGGTGCGTAACCAAGTCTTTATTTTGTGCTCGGTGCGTAGCGTCTTGATTTTGTGCTTGGTGCGTAACGATCAAGTCTTTATTTTGTGCTTTCGGTGCGTAACCAGTCTTTATTTTGTGCTCGGTGCGTAGGCCGAGTCTTTATTGTGCTCGGTGCGTAGTGAGTCTTTATTGTGCTCGGTGCGTGAGCGAGTCTTTATCTTGTGCTTGGTGCGTAACCAAGTCTTTATTGTGCTCGGTGCGTGGCGAGTCTTGATTGTGCTCGGTGCGTGGCGGTCTTGATTGTGCTGTCGGTCGTGGCGAGTCTTGATTTGTGGTGAGTAAAAACTTCGTTTTCCTTTAAAGAGCTCACGAAATACCGGATGAAGGGGTAATTCTTTGGAATCTATCTGGATCGTAGATCGAGATCTTTATTGATAATCTTCGCAAGGTATGATACATTCCATGGATGCGTAAATTTTTCTCCACTCAAATATTCTAATCGGTATGCCCCACCGGATAAGACGTGGGTGATCCAAACCCTCCTGTCGGCTTCAATGGGCTCGGTTGAATGCCCGTTATCTTTTTCAATACAAGATCGCCGACCAAATCTTCTTTCTTTTACTTTCAATGTAATACCTTTCACTCCTTTGTTTATACACTGCATTTTTCATCTCGGACTACACCTTTTTTTTTTTCCTCGAGCGAGTCTAGTTCGGCTCGGAGCGCTGCCTCATTACAATCTTCTTCAAAATTTGCAATTAAAAAGTAGGGGCTCCAATCTCGACAGAATCACCGCCTCGGCTCCATAAGCTAAAGAAAAGGTGTTTCTCCAGTGGGCTTTCGGTGTGTCGTTACAGTATGACCATAGTACGCCAGGTAGTTCCTCCGACCAATTGCCTTTAGATTCCTCCAATCTCGCCTTCAGGGTATACTTGAGTATTTTATTAACGGCCTCAACTTGTCCGTTCGATTTGGGGGTGGTATGGAGTTGAGAAATAGTTTTTATGTGAAACCTTCACAAAAATTTCGGAATCTTCGGTTGTCGAACTGTTTCCCATTATGCAGTAACAATCGAATGTGGTATCCCAAATCTCTGAGATGATGGATTTCCATACAAAGCTCACAACCTTTTCTTCATCTATTTTTGCGGAGGCTCGCGCTTTCGCCCATTTTGTGAAATAATCCACCGTCACAATGGCATACTTGACGCTTTTTGCCAATGGGTAATGGTCCGATGAGTCCATTCCCCATTTGGCAAACGGCCATGGGCTAAATACGGAAGTAAGTGTTCGGGATGATATCGACGACTGTGGTGCAAACCTCGGCATCTCTCACATCTTTTGACGCAGGTCGGTTCGTCCTTTCTCGGGGATGGCCAGAGTATCCTTGCCGTATTAATTTATAGGCCAACGTTTGGCCCCCAGCGTGGTTGCCGCATATTCCCTCATGAACCTCTCTCGAAGTGCATAATCAGCATCACATGCTCGGAAAGGGCGTAGGAGTGGGATGGAGTATCCTCGTTTGTATAGGATGCCGTCTACTAGTGTAAACCGAGCCGCTTGAGTTCGTAGTGTTACGGCCTCGGCTTTGTTTTTCGGGTTGAACTCCTTTCTCTAAGTATTGGATGATTGGGGTCATCCAAGTCATCGGCGGTTTCGGTTGTATATATCTTTTTTTTGCACCGAGTGACCAGGGGATGGTATAACTGTGACATCCGTGATGGCGTCCCGTCCCCGGGACTAGGCCGAGCCGAGCTAGGGCATCCGCTTGCATGTTCTCGGCTCGGGGCACATGTAAGACTTTTGTCTTAAAGTGTGATAACCTTTTCTTGACCAAATTCAAATATTGTGCAATTTTTGCTCTTTTTGCTTCGTATCTTTGCCGTTGATTTGATGAACGCACTAACCGAGAGTCATCGTGCACCAATAGTTGTTTTAGGCCCATAGAGGTCGCCATATCTAAGCTCGCTTATGAGTGCCTCATATTCGCCGTTGTTCGTTGCGGGAACGAAATCGTGCGGCCCGAAGCGAAAGCATTTTCATTTGGATCGATTATCACGATTCCGCCCCCCTCGCTTTCGGCCTGCGAAAGAGCCGCAACGAATAATTTCCATTCTTGGTCTTCCTTGACTTCTAATTGTATGGAAGACGTGAATTAAACCACAAAATCGGCTAAAGCACATCCTTTTATTGCGATGACGTGGCTCGTATATAATGTCAAACTCGCTAAGTTCGGCCCACTTAATCATCCGACCAGGCCATATCGGGTCGGTGTAACACTTGTTTCAACGGATAGTTCGTCAATACTATAATCTTGTGTTCTAAGAAATATGGACGGAGTTTCCGTGCGCGGTAATTAATGAATAAGCCAGACTTTTCCATTGGTGGGTACCGGAGCTCGGCATCATGTAACGCTGACCGTGTAATACACCGGATGTTGAATAGAGCCATCTAGCCGATTAACACCGAAATGATGGCATATTCGGATCTGTAAGTACAAATACAAGTCCTCCTCGGGTCGGTTTTGTAATATAGGGATTGATGATAGATGTTGTTTGAGGATTCAAAGGCGACTGTGCTTGCTCGGTCCACTCGAAATTTTGCTTTTCTTTATAACTTCAAAGAAAGGTTTGCACTTGTCTGTGGACCGAGAAACGAATCGGTTAAGGGCGGCCAGTCGGCCTGTTAGGCTTTGTACCTTTTTCACAGAGTTTGGGGATTCTAGGTCGGTGATGGCTTTTATTTTGTCTGGATTAGCTTCGATTCCCCTTTGGCTGACCATATACCCCAAGAATTTACCCGAGCCGACCCCAAATGTGCACTTTCTCGGGTTTAACATCATCTTATACTCTCTCAAAATAGCAAACATTTTATTAAGATCGTTTAGATGATCGGACATGTACAGTGATTTTACTAGCATGTCATCTACATAGACTTCCATAGTGTGACCTATCATTTTCTCAAACATCTTATTTACTAACCTTTGATAGGTCGCCCCAGCATTCTTCAATCCGAAAGGCATCATCTTTAATAAAGATGAATTCCCAGAAGCGAGAGAAAAATGAGGTACTTTCTTCATCTTCCGGTGCATCCGTATTTGGTTGTAACCCGTATGCATCCATGAAGCTCATCACGGCTCGTGTCCTGCCGTGGCATCTACCATGTAATCGATATTCGCAATGGATAACTATCTTTGGGGCATGCTTTGTTGAGGTCGATAAAATCCACGCATAGGCGCCACGCCATTGCTTTTCTTTACCAAAACAGATTGGCGACCCATCGAGGATAGAGGGCTTCCGGATGAATTGATGCTAGAGCTTGTTAACCTCGCCTCAAGTCTTTGCCCGTCTATCGGGCGAGTTTGCGCCTTTTCGGATGATCGGCGGAAGGTTATATCAATATTGAGGCGGTGGCACGCATACTTGGGGTCAATTCCGGGCATGTCTGCATGAGTCCATGCGAAGACGTCGAGATTATTTCCCAAAAACTCGACCAACTCGCCTCGATATGGTTCTGGAAGATCATGACCAATACGTAGTTGGCGCCCCTGCAGCTACCGACATTGATTGTATCGACTGTTCTCTTCGGTTCCGCGTTTTCTTTTCTTGCTTTGCCTCTCCTTGATTTGCGGGGTAATTCGTCTTGACGCGGCTCGTTTTTCGATTGCGGCTCGCTTCTTCCATCATTGGCTCCTTCCGGGCGGCGTCTGGGTTATCCTCCGAACGACCACCGTTTTTACGCTCGGACTCCTCCCCTGGGCAAGGGATTATCTTGTGTGGTTCCACCGGTTTGTCCTTGTTCCACCACATTAATCTCCACCGGTCGGAGTTTAAGAGCACTCTCGTGACTCCTTTGATTCCCTTTATGTATAGCTTAGCCATCGAGGCGTCGGGAATTTTATACAAAAATGATATATTGAAACGGCCGCTTTGATATGATAAAGCAATGGCCTCCCAATGATGGCATTGTACTCGAATCGGCATTGATAATTTTGAATGTTGTCATGACAAAACCGTTTATGCAAACCTTGTCCCATTTGGATGGGTAAATCAACTTCTCCGAAGCGGGACTATCCTTCCTCCTCCAAACCCGAGAATCTTTATCGTTACATGGACGGATATAACTATCATCCACGTTTAATCTTGAAATGCTCGGACATAAATGACGAATAATAGCTTCCGTCAATTAAAATTCGTGAGCGGAACCTAATACCCCAGAATCGGTGCCGTGATGACCAGGTCGGTCGAATGAGGATGGACCACCTGGTGGCATCCGCATCCGAGAACACAAAGTGGCGGTGGGTTGGCCTTCCTTGATTTCGCCACCCGAACTTGTCTTTCGGCATTAGTTACTGTCCCCTAACATCGGCTTTTCTTTTCTGTTGGAGCGTCTATCCTCCATTGAGTTGGTATTGATCCGACTAACACTTGGACATCATGAGGATTTCTCTCCCCCGGTTTTCACACGGCGGCGCGAGAGAGCCGGGTTGATTACGCGCTCGGGTTGACACGCTTGAGCCGATCTTGGGTGGAGCGGTAGCTCATGAACGTATCTTTTAAGGCCGCCTGCCGAACGACCCGCATAATTTCCTTAATTAGATCTCGGCACTCGTCGATGTCGTGACCTATCGATTTGTGATAGGCGCAGAATCGACGCGAATCTAATTTTGATGGCTCGATCTTGAGGCCGAGCGGAGGCAACAAATTCAGACCACCGTACTTCACTCCATATGGCCGACGAGCGGGCGTGGGTCAAAGTACTCTTAAGCGCGGCGACTTGGCTCTCGCCTCTTGGCGAGCTCTAAATCCGGTGGTCGGATTTTCCGAGAATGGCCGAAACCCGACCCGCCCAACTCTTTGTTCTTTCCTTCCGTCCTTTCTTCGTTCCCTTGTCGGTGCTCTTTCAGGCGGTTACTTGCCGCCATGGCTTCTTCCGACAAATATGGCGTTCCCACGCGGATTAGAAATTCTTGAAACGCGAGGTCGCCCCGATTCGTGGATGGAGTAATTAAACCATGTTTGAGGAGCGATCCGGCCATGGTCGCGATCAAAATGGCGTCATCGACACCTGCCCATCTCTCGAACTTGTTTATTAAACCGAGAAATATAACTCTTCGGGGCTCGTCTTTCCTTGTTTGATGTTTACAAGGGAGTCTTTAGGCGCGCTCGGACTTTGGGCGTTAAGAAGTGTGTCGTAAAGCGGAGGCTAGATCTCCCCATGCTTGAATGGATCCTGCGGCAGGTCCTAAACCAACGATGGGCCCTTGTCCGCCCAAAGTCGGGGAAAGGCCTGCGAGAGGATGGCATCGCTTGACCGTATGCGTTCCATCCATGCTAAGTACTTGTGAACATGAGTGGTGGGTCGGTTTCCCGTTATAGAGGCCGACTGGGGATTTTCAACTTTGGCGGTAATCAGGATTGCCAGGATTCCAAGAGAAAATGGCGACGGAACATTGGGCGCTCCATACTTGGGGCGGTCTTGAGATCAGCGTCGCCATCCGGACCGCCTTCCAATTCGTTCGACGACGGCGTGGCGGTGTATTTCCAAATCCGTTCTGCCATAAGCCAGGGTCTTGGACCTGATCGACCCTGAGTTGTTCTCGCTCATCCGGAAACCTGAGTCGGGAACTTATCGATCGAGCTGGGCGAAAGGGATCAACTCGATCGTCCGGCGAACAACACCGAGTGGGCATGACGATGTCGTGTTTGCTCGGAAATGACTCTATATACGACTTTGCTCCTCCTCATTTTCTCTTTGCCGCCTTCCTGTCATGACGGACATGTTGTTCATTACCCGAATCAAGCTTGGGCCGTGGCGAGGAAATCCGGGATTTGAGGATTAACGTTGACATTTAGTTGTGGGTTGAGTGGGTTAGTGTTTGCAAGGAGTGGAGGAGGTGCTTGAGAGTTCGTGGTGGCGAGAGTTTGCGATATAAGTTGGTTCATTTGTTGTACAAAGGTCGGGTTGGCGATTAATTGAGCGAAAGGGAATAAAGTAGTACTCCTGCCTGTTTGGAGCATATTGTGGCCATTAAATCGTTTGGCCAGGTTGGTTGTTCAAATGTTGCTCTTGATTAAACGGGCATTTCTCGATTGTTGACTCATTTTCTTCCCTTATCAAAAGGTTCATATCAAATTTTCCTTGTTTTTGTTTCACTTACTTTTTGACCGAATTGATGGGCCCGACCAATACGGGCCCTCCTTCTAGCGCCAATTTGTTGGCGTGCGTTTTGGTCAACAAGTAAAAATACGTAAAAGGTTTAACACGTGGAAATGAAAACGTCGTAACGTCTCTTTATTTCGGCTAATTATGCCTTTCTTTTTGTTTTGCTTTGAGCCAAAATATTGGGGTCGGTCTTTTTATCATTTGTTACTTTCTACCTCCTTTTTTCTTTTCTTGTCACTCCTCTCTTTATACCCCTTTTGAGTAAGTGGGTTTACAATAGTCATCTTTGCACTAACTATTCATTAATTAATAAAATAGCTAAAAGGATCGACACATGTCCCTCTATAATTGTGCATGTCACAAATTTGCCACTTGTCGACTTCTCTTCATAATTCTCGACATGTGGCGGTTTAAATCCGATAAAGTACTAAGCATGGGCGTGTGATTATTTTTACGAGGTTGTCGCGCGTGTGCTTCGTATTGAAATCTGGGCTCGGGTGCTCGGGGCTCGGCGGCCGTGTTGTGTTTGGGCTCGGTAGCAGTTGGGCTCGGTAGCCGTTGGGCTCGGTAGCCGGCGAGCCTAATTCGTGACGTGTCGTCGTACGTTATCGTTGACGTCACTCGCAGGTCGCCTACTCGGAAATGTGTTTTACTGATGACATGGATTAATTTCTTCCGGCTCGGCTCGGGTGTCATCAATCAGAAAAGAATCGGTTTTAAAATTGAAAAGTGATACTCCGAAGGCGTCATTTGATCCAACCCATGTCACCCAAATCTCTTGGAGTCCGAGGTTCTATTTTTGCTTTAACTTTTTCGTTTTCAACATATATCGATACATGCATATGTTATTTATTTAAAATTCTGTATATAGTCCGTTTAATCATTTTGTGCGAATAACGATGATATGGCTTTATGGTGGTGATTGGATTTTACAGGGCTTTTTTGTACACAGGATTTTTGACTGATAAGGAGTGTCATCATCTCATTTCTCTGGTTAGCCTATTCTTCTTTTTTTTTTTTTTTTTGTTGGTATAATTCAAGTTTAATGAAAGATTAATGCATGAGAGAAATTTCGTTGTGATACAAAAAGGTAGTTTATTGGATTAGGATTTTATTTTCTCTGTTTTTCTGGAGCTTTTTAGTTCTTTATTTTCTGTTTTTTGAGGGAAAAAACTCTAAAAGATGAGCTCTTTGTTAATGTGCTATGCGTTTGATTGAATTTGTGTGTGTAGGCTAAAGATAGGCTGGTGAAATCTATGGTAGTCGACCATGAAACCGGCAAGAGTATAGAGAGTGAAGACCGCACGAGTTCTGGCATGTTTCTTGCAAAGGCTCAGGTTAGTGAAATCTCATATACTTGTCACCTAATTCAAACAATGTCATTATTATGCTTAACTATTTGGATCGTAGCATCAGTTCCATGTGATTGCCATATAGTTGGACACATGATCTACGGATAAGCAAGGATGCTTGCTCTATGAAATGTCGTTCCGTGTTTTGGTGAATTCAGTTTTTAAGATTATGTAAATATCAAGTTTTGGGGAAAATGATCTGTTATTTTGTAGTTGTTCTGCATTTATGTACGTAGACAATTGAGGCTTTAGAGGCTAGTTACATGATATTTTTGTCTTATTGATGTTAGAACAAAAGTCAAAGGGACTTTTGGATCCTATTTCCCTGATCATATAAGTTCAATCTGTTATTGAAAACGTGCACCAGCATTTCCTTAAAGTTGACAGGGAACTTCTGAATGCAACCATGTGTACGTTGATTCATATTATGTGTCGAAAACAATGGATTATAGCGAATGGATCCTGGTTCTACCTTATGCATATGTCAACTTTATAGTTTTTGTTAGCTAGAATGTGCTTCTATATATAATGCAACAGCCAACTACATTTGATCCTTGATTTTGCTTATGAAAATGTTTGCAAAACTTATACTTTTAGAAGAAGTGATTTATTGAAGCAGAAGTAAAAGCAGCTGAGAATTAAAAGTTGGTAGTATTTGCGAATAGAATCAGAAGTTGAGTGTTTGGTGAAAAAGTTGTAAAAGTGCTTATTTGTTTGTAAAAGTCAAAAAAAGAAGCAGCTCAATGTTTATAGATTCTGATTAAATGAAGTACAATCAGAAGTAGAAGTTGGCATTTGCAAATACTAAAAAGTGGATTTTTTCAGCCAAAAATTGAGAAACACTTCTTTTCAGTGATTGCAAACACTCACTATGTCAAATATAAGTGTGACCGCTTGTCAACAGCAGTAGAAGCTATCAGCTTTTTTTGCAGTGTCCCTTTATTACATCTTTAAGGCTATTTCTGCTTGACCATGAATCTTGCATTTTCCATTGGCAATTAGTCGGAAGCCTGCAATCTAGTGATCATGTCTCGAATTATACCCCTTCTAAAAGCAGTTTATGAGATATATTTTTTTCTTTTATGCAGTATAAATCAGACATATCCCAAAAGCACCTTGTTCGGTGTGCAAACACACTGTTTTTTCCCACATTGATCGGCTCATTTAGTATTTTGATCGTAATTTTTCAAAGTTAGAATTTGTTAGCATCTACTTATTATACTCTCTTTTTATTGAAGGATGAAATAGTTTCTGGCATTGAGGCTAAGATTGCTGCATGGACTTTTCTTCCTCGAGGTAATGTGAACTACTTCTTAAATGTTTTGTTGCATAGCATTTTATCAATCAAGACATCTTATTAATTTAATAATCTGTTGTGTAGAGAATGGGGAGGCTATGCAGATTTTGCGCTATGAGCTTGGCCAAAAGTATGATCCGCATTTTGATTTTTTTGACGACAAGGCCAATCTAGAATTTGGTGGTAATCGAGTGGCTACTGTTCTTATGTATTTGTCAGATGTCGAGAAGGGTGGAGAGACAGTTTTTCCTGTGTCTGAGGTTGGTAATTTTTCGCGAATTTGCTTGTTCCTCGTCCTTTCTTCCTCTGGGCAATCAATATAAATCGTTTCGTTCTTTGATCATTCTACTAAACACACACAGGCAAAAGATAGACAGCGTAAGGGTGACGACTGGTCTGATTGTGCTAAAATGGGATATGCAGGTAATTGTGTTTTTTTTACAACTATCTATGTTGCACATTTAATTCATCCTGCTTATGTTGATTTCTTTTGTGGATTTTCTTCTTGTTTTTGTAGGACATGTTTTTTTCTTTGTTATATCTTTACTCTCATAATGGTTATTTAATGGCACTTCAATTCGAGAGAGATGTAATACAGAGTTCATTCGTGCAAGAAACCTACCATATCTCCTCATATTTAGGGAAATTTACAAAAACGGCCCTGAGGTTTAGCCTAATTACAAAGAACTTTAGCTATCTTTCAAACCTACAAATATTCTCTCAAGGCATTAAAACACCTCTTGAGATTTGTATTTGCTTAGCAAATACCCCATCTTAAGTGTGCAGATTGTAAAATTGAAGCAAATGTCAAAGAAGTATTTGTATTTTGAAAAATAACTGGGTTTTTTCTGCAATTAGATTAAATCTCAAGGGTATTTTTTGTGAGTAACCCTCATATTTTATGTTGATTTTCTTAATCCTTTGGTATTTGTTTTTCCGACAGTGAAACCTAGACAAGGTGACGCGTTGTTGTTTTTCAGTCTTCATCCTAACGCAACGACTGATGATTCGAGTTTGCACGGGAGTTGTCCTGTCATTGAAGGTGAGAAATGGTCTGCGACAAAATGGATTCACGTAAGGTCTTTTGATATGCCATTGACACAATGGACAGTTAGTGGTTGTGTCGATGAGAATCCAAACTGCGAGGCTTGGGCTGTCCGAGGGGAATGTGAAAAAAATCCTCTGTACATGGTGGGTTCTAAGGGGGTTATAGGTAATTGTAGGAAGAGTTGTAAGGTGTGCTCATCATAGGAACATTTCTCAATAGTTGTAATTAATACCAAGAGTTAACTCAATAAGGTTTAGCTCTTCAAGATTTCATTTGGATTAAGGTTTCGAACCTAAGAATTTCAAATTGATGATAATAAATTCATTGAGCTCGTTTGGGTATTCTTACAATGTAACAGATTCAAAATTTTAAACTGTCTTTTGAGTTATTGTGGAGGATCATAAATCCATTTTATATCAAGTTATTTTGAAATTACTCCTTCAAATTCAAATAAATTCATCCAAATCCAAATGCAACCTGGATGAATGTGTAGATATTGTCGTTTTTCAACCTTACACTAAAGCAAAACTTACAAGTGGAAAAATTGTAACAACATTTGTGTCTTTTTAAGCGGGAGAGGTTTAAAGGCTTTGTGGGTTAATTGTGTCCAGATGTTTTGGCTGTTGTCTAGTGTCCGATTCGACAATTAACACTCAATAGCAATATGTAAGTTAAACTTGAAAATTCAAATGGGCATGTTAATTTAACAGATTAATACTCAATAAGACCCCTCGATGAATAAAGTTTTTGCACACACCATCAACAATACCTCGTAGAGCCCTCAATTTTGTCTCGTTTCTTAATCAACGGATTCTAAATTTCCCAATGATGTATGCATTCAATTTTAGATTACACATTTATAAATGAAGGGATTTTGCTGGTCAACTCATTTGAAATTTTAAGACAGATAGGGATCACACAAACACACACTCACCAAAACACAACACAACTCAGAAATCTTATAGAACCTCAAAGATAACCCTATATTCACGGAACTACAAGCCCCAACCCCAAGAAAAAACCCAAGTGTAGGAGTTGAAAATTTTAATTTAAGCATCAATAAGAATAAGATGAGCTTAAAAGGCTTACAGTCAAATCTTCAATGTGGTAATATCAATATAATGCGCGAAATCAGCAAATATTCAAACATGCCCAGAAAATATGAAAAGGCTAATCAAAGAGAAAGTAAAGGAAAAAACAAATGAGAACAGAAGAAAACCCATGCACGTACCACAAGTTTCTGAAGCAACGCCAATAAATACATCCATGGGAATCAACTTTATGCATGAGATGTAAGTTCATTTCGACTTCAACAAAACCAAAATCACCAGCAAAATTATATACCTTGGCTTATACACAAAACAAAATCATTACGCAGTGGATTGTCATGTGCATCAAAGGGGTTAACAGCTGAGTTGGGAGGAATCGAGAACGATAGTGTGGTGTTAGGGTTCGGACAAGAAAAGGGTAAAGAGGAGGTTTCGATTGGGCCTGTTGATTCGATTGGGCCTGCTGATTTCTGATGGTTGACCAAAGAGGATGGGCTTAGTATCTTATTTTCATTATACTATAATTTGCTATGGGCTTGGCCCAAATTAGTTATTATCTAATTAGGTTTTATTATTCCAGAATTGTGTAATTGTGGTCCCCTATGGAACAGTATGTAAACGTTGGTGAAGAAGGGAATATTCAGAATTCAGTTACACATTAATTATCTCTCTATTCATCTTCTTCCTTATTCCTTTCCTTTCTATTTCTATCTATTTCTGCCATTGATACACAGTTTGTTATAGTTCAAAAAATATAAAATTAAGTTTACTATTACATACAAATATTCATATACAACTGTTCATTACAATTGGTAATCAGAGCAACGTTCCTCGGCCATGGCTGACGGCACTCGCCTGAGAGACCTGCAAGAAGCACAGAAAAAACTTGATCAAATACTACAAACGGAATCTCTAAAAAGGGAGGCAGCAGAGATGAAGATGCAAGAGCAAATAACTACTATAAATTCAGAGGTGCAAGATCAAATGAGTGGAATAAACAGCAAATATATACCTTGGCCAATATTCAGTTGCAGCTTCTTAATATGGGTAAAGGAAAAGGGGTGTTGGAGGAGGAGTCCATTTTGGGAAGGCCCTGTCCACCTAGTGAGGGAAATAATTCTAGAGCTCCATTTTCTCCTAGACCTCGGGTGCAGATGGAACACCAGAATATGCAGATCATTAGCCCAATACCCAAGCTGGATTTTCCCAGGTTTGATGGTTCCCAGGCTCGCTCATGGATTCTGAAGTGTGCTGGGTATTTTAGGTTAATACCAAATATTCCTGATACTCAAAAGGTCACATTAGCATCTATGCATTTTGAAGGCAAGGCTGCCCAATGGTACCAAAGTTTTTCTATGAGACATGGTGAATTAACATGGCAACAATTTGTTGAAATAATTTCGGCCCGTTTTGAAGAACTGAAGGAAGCTAAAATAATTGCTGAATTTAATAAGCTAAAACATACTGGGGCTTATTCTGACTATGTTGATAGGTTTGAGGAGTTGAAGGCATGCATGTTGCTACTTAACAAAGATTATTCTGAAGAGTATTTTGTGGCCAGTTTCATAAGTGGATTGAGTGAGGAACTCCAATCATTCATCAATATGTTTGAGCCTCACACTCTCCAACAGACCATAGATTTGGGAAGGAAACAGATATACACATTGGAAGCTATAAGCAAGAGGATGAAGCCCCAGGCTAGGCCATCTATGAACTCTTTTCCAAATAACAGGAGGACTGATGCAGCTATTCCCAGTCAACCAAAACCACCCACAAATTTACCAGTTAAACCACCCATTAAGTTGCTGACTGCCTCTGAGATGGCTGCTAGAAGGGAGAAGGGGTTGTGTTATAATTGTGATGAGCCTTTCTCTTTTAGACACAGGTGCAAACAAAGGATCACTTATATGATCATGACTGAAGAAGAAGAACTTTCCTATATTCAGGAAGCATTGAACCCACCATTAAACCAAATGGATGAGATACAAATGTCACTGAATGCTATTTCAGGTGAAGATGGCCTCACTACCATGAGGTTATATGGGGAATGTGAAGGGCATAAGTTACATATCCTGATTGACTCAGGAAGTACACTTAGTTTTATACAGGAGGCTACAGCCAAGAGGTTGGGGTGTAAACTGGAGCCAGCCAAACCCTTATTAGTTAAGGTGGCCAATGGACAAAGAATGGTTAGCTCTTACAAAGCCACTGGATTCCAATGGACTATGCAAGGGCAGTTATTTTCTTATTCCCTCAGGTTATTAGCAAATAAGGGGTGTGATTTGATACTTGGTGGTGATTGGCTGAAATCTTGCACACCTATTGAATTGGACTATGAGAAGATGACTGTTACTGTTACATTAAAAGGGAAAAGAATCAAGATCCAAGCTATGACTTCTGCAGCTGAATGCAAATTAATTTCAGGGCCAGCTTTGTATAAGATGATCCATATGGATATGACCAGGGAAGTTGAGGAAGTGTTTATGGTAAGGGTAGCTGCTATGGAGCATGAAGATAATCCAGCAATGAAGGATTTGTTGTTGGAATTTGCTGATATTTTTGAGGAACCAACAGAATTACCCCCAAGTAGAGGAGTGGAACATCAAATCTTGCTTAAGCCACAGAGTGAGCCAAAGCATCAATACCCATACAGGACATCTCATGTTCACAAGGATGAGATTGAGAGAATTGTGAAGGAGATGCTGGCTACAGGAATCATACAGCATAGCAGGAGTCCCTTTGCATCACCAGTTATTTTGGTAAGGAAGAAGGATTCTTCATGGAGGATGTGTGTTGATTACAGGTATCTAAATAGTCTAACCATTAAGCATGATTACCCTATTCCAGTCATTGATGAGTTATTAGATTAGTTGTATGGGGCAAAATTCTTTTCAAAAGTGGACTTGAGGTCAGGATACTTTCAGATATTGATGAAACCAGAGGACAGGTATCTCACTGCTTTCAGCACTCATAATGGGCATTATGAGTTTTTGGTTATGCCTTTTGGGCTTTGCAATGCCCCTGCCACATTCCAGTCTTTGATGAATCAGGTCTTTAGAGACCATTTGAGGAAGTTTGTGTTAGTGTTCTTTGATGACATTTTGATCTATAGTCAGTCTTGGGAGGATCATTTGCTGCATTTGCACAGGGTTTTTTCCATTTTAAGGGAACACAAACTCTTTGCTAAGAAGAGCAAATGTCAATTTGGACAGACACAAATTGAATACTTGGGACATATCATATCCCAAGAAGGAGTAGCTACAGACCCTGAGAAGATTGTTGCTATGACACAATGGCCTGTTCCTAGTACTCTTAAACAGTTAAGGGGTTTTCTGGGGCTCACTGGATCTTACAGGAAGTTTATACAGAATTATGGGTTGCTGAGTAGACCTCTTACTGATTTGCTGAAAAAAGATAGTTTTAAGTGGAATGTTGAGGCTGAAATAGCTTTTTCTCATCTTAAAAAAGCTATGATTTCCAGCCCTGTTTTGGCTTTGCCTGATTTTACAAAGCCTTTTGTGTTGGAGACTGATGCTAGTGGAACTGGGATTGGAGCTGTTCTAATGCAACAAGGGAGACCTATAGCATTCATGAGCAAAGTCCTTAGCCAGAGGAATCAAGCATTATCTATTTATGAAAGGGAATTCATGGCAGTCTTAATGGCTATTCAGAAATGGAAACATTACTTACAAGGACATAGGTTTATCATCAAAACTGATCAACAAGCACTCAAATACTTGCTAGATCAAAAGGTGATGACCCCAATTCAACAAAAATGGATCACAAAGTTGCTAGGATTGGATTATGAGATTCAATATAGAAAGGGAACAGAGAATAGAGCAGCAGATGCTCTGTCCAGATGTAGCATTCACAATCACACTTGTGCAGCCATTTCTACTGTCATTCCTACCTGGGTGCAGAAGGTTATTGACAGTTACTCCAATGATCCTTTTTTCCAAAAGATCATTGCAGCAAATACACTGGATCCCAACACTTATGCTGATTTTGTGCTTACTGAGGGGGTTGTGCGTTATAAGGGGAGACTCAGTGTTGGAAATGACACCCAAATCAGGAATTTGATTCTAAAGGAGATGCACAGCTCAGCTTATGGAGGCCATTCAGGGGTGAATGGAACTTACATGAGGCTTAAGGGAGTATTTTATTGGCCTAATATGAAGAGGGATGTTATTGAGCTAGTCAAAACATGTGAGGTCTGTAGCAAGAACAAACCAGAGCATGGACCATACCCTGGATTGCTGCAGCCTCTTCCCATACCTAACCAAGCTTGGTCACATATATCCATGGATTTTATAGAAGGTCTTCCTTCTTCAGGGGAAAGAAGGTGATATTAGTGGTGGTGGATAGGTTTACAAAGTATGGGCATTTCCTGGCCTTGTCTCATCCTTATACAGCTCAAACTGTAGCTAAGGTCTTTCTGGACAATATTTACAAGTTACATGGGCAACCCGTAAGCATTGTCACAGATCGAGACAAGATTTTCACCAGTCTGTTTTGGAAGGAATTTTTTAAGTTAATGGGAACTAGTCTGGATATGTCATCTGCATATCATCCCCAAACAGATGGGCAGACTGAACGGCTCAACCAGTGCCTTGAGAACTATCTACGTTGTATGGTTAGTGATAACCCAAGACAGTGGCTGAAATGGCTTCCCCTGGCCGAATATTGGTATAATATCACACCAGTTTGAAACTCACACCTTTTCAGGCGCTCTATGGTTTTCCCCCACCTATATTATCTATAGGACCCTATCTGGACTCTTCTAATGATGATGCTCGAGAACTACTATCCCAAAGACAGACTATGGTGCAGAATCTCAAAGATAACTTACTACAAGCTCAAAATCGGATGAAAATTTTTGCGGACAAGAAAAGAACAGAGAAGACATTTGAAGTTGGTGACAGAGTTTTTCTTAAACTTCAACCTTTTCGCCAAAATTCAGTTTCTTTGCGAAAAAGTTTGAAGCTTTCGTCTAAGTACTATGGGCCTTTTACAATTTTGGAGAAGATTGGAGGGGTGGCCTACAAATTGGATCTTCCCGAATCCGCGAAGATCCACCCCGTGTTCCATGTCTCTCTCCTTAAGAGATGTGTTTCACACAACACTACTCCCCTACCTGAATTACCAGTGGTGGATGAGGAAGGAGCTTTCAAGATCACGCCTTTGGACATTCTGGAGCAGCGTGTGATAATTCGTAAGGGTAAAAAGGTGGAGCAAGTTCTGGTGCAGTGGCTTAACTCAGATCTGGCATCTTTAACTTGGGAGGATTGGACTTTTATTAAGAAGAAATTTCCACATATGAATCCTTGGGGACAAGGATCTCGAACCGAGGGGGTATTGTCATGTGCATCAAAGGGGTTAACAGCTGAGTTGGGAGGAATCGAGAACGATAGTGTGGTGTTAGGGTTCGGACAAGAAAAGGGTAAAGAGGAGGTTTCGATTGGGCCTGTTGATTCGATTGGGCCTGCTGATTTCTGATGGTTGACCAAAGAGAATGGGCTTAGTATCTTATTTTCATTATACTATAATTTGCTATGGGCTTGGCCCAAATTAGTTATTATCTAATTAGGTTTTATTATTCCAGAATTGTGTAATTGTGGTCCCCTATGGAACAGTATGTAAACGTTGGTGAAGAAGGGAATATTCAGAATTCAGTTACACATTAATTATCTCTCTATTCATCTTCTTCCTTATTCCTTTCCTTTCTATTTCTATCTATTTCTGCCATTGATACACAGTTTGTTATAGTTCAAAAAATATAAAATTAAGTTTACTATTACATACAAATATTCAAATACAACTGTTCATTACATGGATCCTAGTGTAAACATACTCCACTTGCTTCTTCTCCATCAGAGGTTCATTCTATATTAATTATACAGCTGATAGAGATAGGGCCGAGCTCATTGGAGAACAAATTTTGCTAGAAGTATAACATACAAAACAAGTTACTGGGAGAATCTAGATGGGAACTCTGTTTCGTTATCAGAAGTATATAAACAAGTTTCATTCAAATCTTAAATGCAAAATTTAAAACTCTACCATGTGAAGAGCAAACAATAAATACTAATAACCACAGCAAGTAGCTTTTCTTACAACAATTTTCAAACAAACAGAACATCTGAAGTACAATTCATGCAAGTGAGCTATTATACAAATATACTGAGCAAATGTGGCGGGTGCTATGGACAGCAAATCAAAACTGATATCACACAATTTGCTTGCTAAAACTCACCGCATACTGCAGAAGCTCGTGCAATAACATCAATTCCCCAGGTCAAATAGGACTCGGAGACTCTTGTCTTAAAAACAATAGTGGGAACTCATCATATTGTTCTGAAAAACCATGCTCCTCAGCCATGCTCTTCAGTGATTCGTAAACCTGATACATAGACCACCTATCCTTTGGCCGAGAAACCACACAGTTACAAGCAATTTTCAAGAAGCGCACTATATCCTCATCATGACCCTTCCCACATAGCCGTTTATCGATAGTATCTTTAATTCGACCAGAGCCAGAGAGCTGAGTAAACCAATCCACTAGATTACCCTTAAATAGCTCATCAACAGCACTGACATCAAGTGGTTTTAGTCCACTTGCCAACTCGAGAAGTACCACACCGAAACTATAAACATCCCCTTTTAGAGAAGCAACCATCGTACTCGAGTACTCTGGAGCAACATATCCAATTTCACCTAAATCACCACATAAAAAATTACTCTCATTGGATTCCGAAGATTTCATAAGCCTGGCCAAACCAAAGTCCATTATCCTCGGATCAAAATCCTCATCAAGCAAAACGACGTTAGAGCTAATATTCTGGTGCAAGATTGGAGGGTGGCAACCATGGTGTAGCCAAGCGAGTCCCCTCGCAGCCCCTAATGCAATCCTAAACCTAGTTGGCCAATCCAAGTCGCCAGAATCGCCACATAACATCGAGCCAAGAGTTCCATTTGACAAATGTTTATAAACCAAGAGCTTCTCCTCCTCCACCAAGCAAAACCCTAACAGGGGCACTAAATTCGGATGCCTCAATTGCCCTAACCTATTCATCTCCATCCTAAATTGCTTTTCCCCAATATTACATGCACTGAGCCGCTTAATGGCTAGGGCCGACCCATCCGGCAAAACCGCCTTGTAAGTTGTCCCTGTCCTACTCGAGACAATAACATTCTCTGCGCTGAAATTATTTGTTGAATCCAATAAATCTGCCAACTTAACTTTCACAAGCGGCTTCTGGAACAACATAACCTGTGTGAGCTTGTGAGACCTCAATCTCTCAGCCCAACTACCACCACCATCATCTCTTCCTCCAATCCCATAACCCCTCTTTCTCTTCTTACTTGATCTCGTAGAACACCACCACCACAAACCAAACCCTAACAGCAACGACGCAGCCGCACCAAAAACTCCTGCCGCAATAATAATAGCTAAACTCCTCTTGCTCAGTCCACCACATTTTCCCAACGGCCCCCCGCAAAGCCCGCTATTCCCACCTAAATCAAGCGACACCGAGTCGTCGTTGAACGACGGCACTCTCCCTGACAAATCATTATTCGCGACAGAGAACCTTCTCAACCTCCCCAGATTCGAGAACTGGAAAGGAATATTACCCGAGAGTCTATTATCATCCAAAATTAAAGTATTCAAATACGAGCAATTAGCAAGATCCTCCGGAATCGGACCAGTCAACCTATTTCGCGACAAGTCAAGAGACACTAAATAAGGCAGCCAAGTGCAGATTCTCGAAGGGATCGAACCGGATAGTGAGTTACCGGAGAGATCGAGGGTCTGAAGACTATGGCAGAACTGCAGAGAATCTGGAATATCACCCGTCAAGCTGAAATCACGGAGCTCCAAACCGATGAGCCTGTTCTCGCGGTCGTTCCAGCACGAAACGCCGACGAATCTGCAGATGAAACCGACAGAAGTGTTGGAGAAATCCCAGGAATTGAGCCTACCTCCCGTGTCGGACAATGAGTTCCTCACTTCTCGCAAGCACCTGACATCATCTTCCGCTAAGGAACTGGAGAAAAGCAGGAAACACAGCAGTATAGAGAAGAGTATGGATCTGGCGAAGGGAAGACGATGATTCATTATTGGTGGTGGTAAAGATGTGGGTAGGGTTGATGAAAATGGAGAGTTAATGGAGAGGCATTTTCTCTCTCTGGTGGGGTTGGTTTGGGGGTTTTGTTGAGTTTTCAGAGTTTGTTAATGGAAACTGATGAGAAGGAATAAAATTATGAAAGTGGGATTATATTTATGATTAAGTACATAGAGCTTGACTTTTCGTGTTTGACTGTAGACAAATATATCTGTTCTGGCTTTAAATGGTACAATACGCTATATTGTATTTTAACGATGAATATATTTTTTATTATTTAAAAATTATCTGTTGATAATAATTAGAAGTACAAAAATGATCCCATTACCGATGAGACGGCCAGACCGCACGGTAAAAGATCGAGCTAGCTTCAAATTTTAGAGACCCAAAAATGAGCCGGGTCTAGTTGTTTTTGAAATTGGTTTATTGAAATTGGGTATTGACCCGATTTTGACCATTTTTAAAGTGGATTCATTTATTTGTTATAGAAAATAAATGAGATAAACGTAATCTAACCGTGGTTAGATAAGTTTATCATTTTTAATTTCTCAAAACCAATATCGGGTGAATGAGAAATTAATGCTTAAATTAAGCCACTTAAATATCTTTTATATATGGAAATATAAAATGATTGGAATGTGAAAAAACACATCCCACATGAAAAACAATTCAAATGTTTGACTTGTTTATATAGAGCTACACTAATAATAAGAAGTAATCATGTGGAACTCCTTATGGTACGCCATAGTGGACCAAGTCAATTTTGACGAGCATTTGGCTAGTTCAAAGAGCATCAAGAACGGCGCGAAGCACCGTTCGAGCCCGAGCCGGAGTCGGGCCCATGCACGTCGCACTTAGTCGCATTGGGCACTTTAGAGGTGCACCGGTCCGATGGCGGTGACGTGGTAGGGGCGGCCAGTGGCGATGACTTGGCAAGAGTCGTCTGGATGGCGATATATGGCAGGCGGTGGCGCTGATTGGACGCGTCTGTTTGCTGACGGGGCACCATGACTAAATATGACTGTCTAGTGTGCAGGAGTGCATGCCAAGGGATATGTACCTTCGATGGGATGCAATTTGGAGCATTAGATCGCGAATGTTGATCAAAAGGCACTTCTGACAATCTTGATTGATCTGAACCAAGTGTTCCACCTAGTATGAGGGGCACCCATAGTTCTATAAATAGGAGTCCCCAGAACTCATTTTGCATCTGAAGTTTTTGAAATTTAGCATACATTCTGCATAAGTTTTCGAGAGTTCAAAAACACCAAAAGTTCGAAGAGTTTTGTGATTTGCAGTGTTACTATCACAAGACGTAAGTCATTGTATCTTGGGAGGCGATTGCCAAAATACCATAAACATTGTGAGCGGGACAATTTCGTCTTAAAGAGAAGTCCAACTCTTGCCTCAACTTTCTGATTTCATAACGTCACTGTGCTCGAAATTCCTTAGCCATTTCGATATATACCAACCTAGTTTTTCTAACAGTTGGCCCGACCTATTCGCTCGAAACACCAGACCTGCTTGATTGGTCCGACATTTTGATGTGTATTTTCATGGGTTGGGCCAGGGGCTGGGCTCCAAAAATAGCGGTCCATCGACTATTTGGTTCAACTCGATTTTCCTAATAGGCCCGTCGGACCAGCATCAGACTGGCACGACTCGTTTGACATCTCTACTTATAATTTAAAATTTTGTATTATACATTGTGCACATATGCAGGTTGTAAACGAATTATGTAAATCGAACATAATTATGTTCAAGCTTGTGAATTTTTATCGAGTTTCAAAACTTGTGTTGAATTTAGTTAAGATTATTAATAGAGTCGAGCTTGACGAGCTTTAATCGAGCTAAACACGAATTGAGTTTGAGCTTTATATTTAAACACATTATTATTTTCTTACTAATCGAGTCGAGCTTGAGTTGAACTTTAAATTTTATCAAACGAAAACATGTATTCAAGTTTGATTCGTCATGTCAACAATTCAAGCTCAAAAGGAGCTTTTTAATATGAATATAGAATAGTTTGGTTCGTTTTAATTGTATTAGATGAATTGATGATTGAAAAGTATTTTTAATTTAAAATCATAATATTGCATTCAATATATATACACCAGGGTATTATCTAGTAAAGGCTGTAAAGACTAGCTTCTAATAAATGTTACACCTCGATTAATTTTATTTCATTCATTCATTCATTCATTTATTTATTTTTGGTCTTTCCCACTTCATGTGTGTGTGGAAATTGATGCATTTTAAGTGATTATTTCATGTGGTGGATAGGTGGAGTTTGATCGCCAATAATGATGTTTTGATCGGATCTTTATTGGAATTAGGGGTGTCAATTCGGGACCCGACACGCAAACCCGATACTAACCAATACGAAATTAATGGGTATGGGTCCAACTTTCGTGGGTCTGGGTTGCAATCGGGTTGAATCTGAATAACCCGCCAATTAAACATGTTGGGTCTAGGTCCGTCAACCTACTATGACCCGTTTAACCCATCTAACCCGTTTGTAAATTTTAAAAAAAATAAGTAAATAATTAATCATAAGAAAAAAAAAAAAAACAAGACATTTTCTTAAAACTTAAATTCTAAAATCTCCTTAATTATGTATGTTGTTATTATTTTGTATGTTGCCCTCAAAATATGACAAGTATGTTATGTTATTTATGTAATTATGTTATTTCTTTTTGA
This sequence comes from Rehmannia glutinosa, assembly GCA_016081115.2. Classification (NCBI taxonomy): domain Eukaryota; kingdom Viridiplantae; phylum Streptophyta; class Magnoliopsida; order Lamiales; family Orobanchaceae; genus Rehmannia; species Rehmannia glutinosa. Next base: position 22,718,674 of record CM071930.1, read on the forward strand.
ATGTTGTGAATTATGATATTTTTTATTGAAGAATATTGTGTTATGGTGATTGATTTTAAAAAAATTAAATTTATTTAGTTGAAATTATTAAATATAAATAAAAAATAATTTTATTATACGGGTTAAACGGGTCGGGTCAGGGTTACCTGTAAAATAGATAGGTCGGGTTCGGGTTCAAGGTTCTGACACGAATAATTAAACAGGTCGGGTTCAGATTGGCTGATTCCGACCCGTGAACCCACGAACCTAGATTGACACCCCTAATTTGGAATGTGTACTATGGTAATGGTGTAATTATGAATTTAAAGTTTTCTTTTCTTATTATAAAGAAAAATCAATGTTAGCTATGAGTAGTATTTTTTTTTAATTACATACACACGCCTGAGTTTTACAAACGAGTTATTTTATTATACCAACCGATCCATATATGTTAGTTACAGTTAAAACGTAATATATGTAATTTTAGTCTTTAGAAACTCTTATTATAAAATTTCTAGGTTTATTTTTCGAGTGGACTCCACATTTATTATTTCTTGAACACAAAATTTTCTAGAAGAACACAACTAGTATTTTGCCCATGCAATGCACGGGGTGGGACGGGTGCGTGGGATGTGTCGTTGGATGTAAATTGCATGCCTATAAAAATCATATTATCGATGAATATAAAAATATACAAAAATGGGTAAACATATAAAATTGGTGGCTTTCATAAAAATATTTCTCTTAGACATATTTGAATAGGTAGCTTGTGATACTCCATGTCCGATTTTCTGGAAAAAAAAACTGATTGAATAAGTTATATAAAAAATGAATGTTGTAAAGAAATATAAACACATACTTCACAATTATTGAATGGGTAAACATATAAAAGGAATGCATTTTTTCTTATATATGTCACAAAAAAAAAGTATTAATTTACCTAGAAAATTCAAAAATTATTAAAAATAGTTCAACACTAATATCCTATTAATTTATCTTCTGAATATATTGATAAGTTTTTACAAATTAAAATATAATATTTACAATAAGTCGGTATCTACTATTATATATTACACCAGTTTAATTGAAATAACATAGATTATTACTTAAATTTATAACTCAATATTATTTTAACTTCATTACATATAATATTGTTCTACCAAAAAATAACTATATATTATTTCTCAATCATTTCTCTTACTTTCAGTAAATGTTTAATATATTATATATGGTTGCCATAGTTTAAAAAACTGAAAAAAGAAATCTGATTTTTTTGAGTAAAATGAAATATAAGATAATTAGAATTAATGAAATTTAATTCCAAGACTAATTTAAAAACAATAAAATAAAGACAAATTATATTTAGAGCCCAAGCACAAATAAAAAATTCCAACCCAATAAATACTAATCTTATATTTTGAAGCCCAGGCCCACAATAGAAACTTTGTTTTCTTAGTTTTCGTTTAGATATATATTTCCCCCAATTAGAATTCATTTATACTGTGTGATATTTGCTTTTCGTATGTTACTGTGTGCTCTATCTCGCTGTAGTAATAGAAATCACAAAGACATCAGTCGATATTATATGTTATAAGTTCTTAATAATGGTAAAATAAAAATCGGACCTTCGAGTCGTGAAAAACACATTCCAAACTATTTATATCCGTTCTATCAGTGTATGATGGTTTCTCGGTAGAAACGAATTGGACGTAGCTTCATAGCCCATTGCTCATTGTGATTTTGACATCTTAATGTCTTTGATATGAGAAAGCATTGGTGCCATTTTTTTAGATAAAGAAAGCAACGACAGATGATGAGATGAAATAAGAATGCGACTGCAAGGAAAACTCATATTTATAGGTGTTTTGAAGAAGATTTAAGTATGGAAAATATATATTATAATTATACACTCATATTGTAATTATATTTGATCAGATTCTAATTTATATTATCTAAATGTGTACTGTGAACTATTTTGTATTGGATCCCAAAAGTTTTGGACTTTCTGGAATAGTTACATATCAGGATATGAATTTTCGATTCACGTCAATAAAATAATTTCCATTTGTGATTTTTTCTTTTTTTTTTTCCAGTCTAAATCAATGTCGTATCACAAATATTAATTACTTGTCAAAAATAAATATTTAGTTTGCAATAATGTTCAATTATTATCAAAATCCGTAGTTAGTAGTGATTGATATTAACATAAATAATCGGATTGCAATCAATTATGATTCTTAATATTAATCCTACCATAATAACAAATATTTAATTCCAAAATTAACATTTTTAGAAAATAAATTGCCATATTTAAATTTTGTATGTTAATTTTCTATGAATATCGACAATCATGAATTATGACAATAAAAATCAGCAATAAAGAGGGTCAAATATTCCCATTTTGAAAATAATCTTCCATATTAATCAAAAATTAACAAAAAAAAGGTCACCAAATTTTTTAGCAAGTCTCTTTAGGCGGGAAAATATATTTAGAAACTATTTTGCTTTTATATATATATATATATATCAAAGCGAATCTTTTTGATCTGTATAACATGTATAATATTAAAAATACGTACGATATTTTGTAAAATATATGGAATTTCGTTCTATTTTAGTAAAAAATAATACCTTTTAATTAAAGTAGAACATTTGATCAGCATGTATGTATAACAGGTATGGTAAAAAAATATGATATATTGGTAAAATACATAGAATCTTGGTTTATTCTAGCTTCTTAATTAAATTAGAGTTTTGCACACTAATGCTTAATTAAAGCATCCACTTAGTTAGGAGTGGCAAATTATGCGGGCCTTGTTGTTATCGGCCGGCCCGATAAGAACATGATCCGATAAGCACTAACTCGAACACGGACCGATAAGATTAATGAGTTAGAAATGGTAGCCCGAACACGATACGATAAAAACCCGGTAGTCCACACGACCCATTAAACCCGATAAGCAAATTTCTTTGTATTTATTTATTAATTATTATTAATATTTGACTCATTTGAACAATTTAGAGCATTTGGCTCGTTAAACCATTACTAATATAGTACAATATTATTTTTTCTTCAAAATATTTATCACATATAAAGCCCCTTAGGAAGTTAGAATGAGAAAAAAAATGTGTAAGAAAAAGTTATTATTGAAGTTATCAGGTCATATCATTTTGACGGGCTTATCGGATTGGCCCTAAAGATGGCAATGGGGTGGGTTAAAACCCACCCTCGCATCAAACCCGCCCCATTAGGCGGGTCTAGACCCAGTTAAACGAGTCCCGGGGCGGGTTCCGAGTCCAATAGACCCGCCCCACCACATTAATATTTTTTTTAAATATGTATTTCTAGATCTTCCATTATTTACTTTTATATTTGCATGCTATATTAATTTTAATTTACTACTATAATATCTTGTAATATTGTAATTTATTTTTTTAAAAAATCTTCTAATATTGTACTTTGAATATTTAATTTGAGTATTATTTGAATACTATTGTAAGATCCTAATAGTAGTTTGTTTTTGAAAAAAAATCCTAATAGTAGCTAAATAGTTGTAAAATGTGGTTATAATAAAGTTTTGTAATTACATTTATTTTTCTTGACCTATTGGCATTTGATTGCTTTTGAAAATTTGGTCACAAATGAAAAATAAATAAATTACTCAATTAAAAAAATATTGGAGGGTCTAGCGGGTCTAAACCCACCCCAACGGGTTTTGGAGCGGGGCGGGGGGGGGGGTCTTGAGGCGGGGTGGGGAGGGTCCCGGGTCTTGATTTTTCTTGGCGGGGCGGGTCTCCGGTTTTGCCAAACCCGCCCCGTTGACATCCGTAGTTGGCCCGATATGGACATGATTTCTTATCGTTCTTATCGGGCCAGCCCGATAACGGCCAAACTCGATAACAACTGGTCCAAACCCGATAATTTTGTGTTGTGTTCGTGCCGTGCTATCGTGTCGTGCCTCAAATTGCCACTCCTACACTTAGTTTTCTTCTCTACTGTACTGTTTTATGTTTCCCTTTTAAGACTTATCTCCAATGTTTATTCAATCAACAACAAATGATGCTATTTTGTGCATAGTCAGATTTAAGATTGATTTTAGACTAGCTTATGTTACCTATCAAGGAATACTCATAGAGGAAATGTGATGTGCTATTAGAGAATGATGAGATTTTAACTAAGGTTTGCTCGTTTAGTAGCACGCCATAACCCATATGACTGCTTGGGGCTTTGGGCTACATCCAAATTCTATGAATGATTATATTTTAAAAACATTACTTGTACGATCTCAAATTTCTCCATTGATCATCTACAAATGAATATCCATATTTTAAATATACGACTTTAATATTCCAATATTCTCCATAAACACATTAATACAACGATTTTGATTACCTATAAGTGAATATCCATATTTTGAAAATATAACTTTGACCATTACAATATTCCCCATAAACTCAATAATATGACGACTTTCGCTCCCGGGGCATAGCTCAACTGGTAAAGGACTTGGGTGACGTGATGTCTGCTTGCTGGCACCCACAGTGTGGTAGTTCGAATCCCTCTGGTAACGATTTATAGGGTAGAGGAGAACTTATTGTGTGGTGACTCAGTCTTCGGCAGCCCAAGAACCCTGACTAGTTGAGACATAACCCGCACTTCACATCCTCCACGAAACTCTAGGGCAAAGGCAGTGGGGACCCTCAGAGATGGGGTTCAACCTTTTTTTAATAATACGACGACTTTGATTACCTATAAACGAATATCCGTACGACTTTTACGGTTTCAATACTCTCCGTGAAACTCATTAATACAATGACTTTGATTAACTAAAAACGAATATATATATTAAAAAGATGACTTTTACAATCTTAATATTCCCCATAATTTATTTAATACAACGACTTCGATTATCTCTAAACATCTCATCCTACTCATTATTTTTTTTATTTTATTTTTTTGATAACTCGCCTTCCGAACTTACGCGACTATGCCTGAGACAACAACTCCGGCTCCTCATTCTTTGCTGCGCCAAGGTAAACCGCGGGATGTGCACGCACGCCAAGATGTTACGGCGGTCTGGCGGCGTACAAACCGATCCTCCTGGTAAAGAGAACAATTATGTTCGACTTCGACCAATCTACTAATAACGATCTCTCCTCGAATCGAACCCACACGGATCTATTCAAGATGAGTTCCCACCAAATCTTCACCACCGCATATGCCCTTGAAGCAATTTGATGGAAGCGAGGATATGAACCCCCGACCTCCACCCCACAAACAATTTAATGGAGCGAGGGATTTGAACCCCGACCTCCACCCCACATTCTTTGTGGTGGCGGGGTGGCCAAGCCACCTGTTGTCATCCTACTCATTAATGAGTTGCACTAATATTGAATTTAAGTGAAATTCTGGGAGGAAATGACCATTCATATTCGCATTTGACTTCTATTATGATAATTTGAAGTGGCTGCGGATGTACCTTTCATATTGAAATCTTTGAACTGCGGAGTAATCTGTTGAAAAATCTTCTTTTAACTTATTTTAATCTTATGGTCAAAAATGTTTGTTGATTCAATTTGGACGTTTTGTGCCTGTGAATGAATTGTGTCTTTTTCAATATTTGCATTGAAAATTCTAATTTTGAATAAATAAAGTAGTACTCGTTTTCTTGGCCTGACTCGTGAAAATGTAATGAAAAAACAATATTGGAATATTTATACACTGGGCCACTGGCTGGTGGATCCAAAAAAAAAAGGGGGGGATATACTGGCCGGCTGTTATTGCTAGCTAGACTGGTCTAAAAGCAAGCACCATATTCTATCCTTTTTGAAATAGCAACAACGTGTGAGTTTTCAAAAGTTAGGGAATCTTATATGTAATTTCATACCTTTTTTTTATCACTATATCCATGAAAAATATGTTACACTTCCATTTCTAGAATTATTAGTTTTTTTTTTTACAGTGCCTTTTTCCGATAAGGTATAAATCGTGCTATTTGTACTTGGGAAATTTGCAGAAATGCCATTTTCTTACAATTTTTTTGGGAAAATGCCACACAACCTAAATCCTTTTAATTATACTCCCTCACCCCTGTGAAATGTCCAAGATACCCCTCAGTTCAATTTTTTTAATTTTTTTCTCAAAGCTATTCTTCCCTCCTAAAAGAAACCCAATTGACTGAGGTCCTTCATTTCCCAAAGGTGTTCGAATTTCCTGATCGAGCTCCCATTTCCCTCTTAAATTTCCACATTCTCAGGCGACGGTGGACGACATTGCTACCGTGTACGGCGTATTTGACGGCAAATGATCGGCGAGCGTATTGGGTAAAGTAAGCGATTTTGTGAATTCTTTTCGCGAAAATTTTGGCCCGATTGATTTGTTTCAGTAGACTTTGTTTGAGTTTCAATTTTTCAGTATATTAGGTCGAAAATATGGAAAGAGGTTAATATTGTTTTTTGACTAATGTTTGCTGTTATTTTGGTTATTTATCAATTGTAAACAAGTGTAAATACTGAATGTAGTTCGTGTTATATAGTGGGTAATATATAATTATTTAAATTTTAGCAATTGTAATCCAGTTGAAGCTGTAAAAGTGATTAAATTGTAGAATTAGGTTGATTTTGGCAAAATTTGCTCTATGCTGTAGTGTGTGGGTCTGATGTCTGCTAAGTAGTCGATTTAGTGGTCGTGGTGTGGTTGGTGGGCGGTCGGTAATGATAGTACTTGTTAGGTTGCAGTCGTTTGTGTGGTCGTGTGTGTGGTCTGTGTGTAGTCGGTGTGGTCGATAGCTGTGTAAGTTTCTGATTTAAATTTGTTATTGTATTCTATCGGGGGCTGGTTCATGCTCAATATTAATTCTTTGGGATGGTGCATGGGATTTGGAATCAAGTAGTCGTCGTTGGTGTTTCAGTGGGAAGAAAACAAAACACGTGGTTGTCCCTTCCGATGTCACCTTCTCTCAATTATTAGAAAAGGCATATCTAGTCACCAAAGTGAGTCGGGATAATTTTGAAATTGAGATGACAAGTTGGCTGACATACCAATGTAAAGATTCATTGCCACTGTGTCCGTAATAGATGAAGATGATGTGCGATTGTTGATTCGTGTTAACACGCACAAGTTTTATCTGCTCCACTATGCTTGGTAACAAAGTTGAGGACAACCAAGTATCTACCCAATCAAAAAAGGAACAAAATGAGTCAGAAAGCGATAGAATCGTTTTGCAGAAGTTGTTGCTCCCATAGGCACTGTAGTTCCAGAAACTCAACCACAATTCATACCTGTGATACCTGAACATCGTGTAGCACATGAAGCAGCAGTTGACCCTCCCAGTGTTGTGTGTCAACAAGGCACAAGCATTAATTTGAATAACGATCCTCATCCAGATGATGATGACAATGTCGAACATTTCTACGACTATGAATTAGAGGCTGAATTGGAAGAGACAGACCCATTTTTCTATGATGACTTGTGTTGGGAAATTTATCTTGTAGATTTTGATGATATCATGTAAAACTTAAACTAGAAAGTTGGCACCCAATTTTTCTTGTAATTTGTATTGTAATAGATAGGGCTGGAAAAGATGAGTCAAGTCAGCTATGCCTAGAAATACAAGAAGTCAACTGAAGACTGAAGTGAAGACCTCGCTGCAAGACAGCTGAGTATCACAAAGAAGAAAAGTCAAGAACTAGACTGAAGGTGTATCAGCTGTGAATCAGCTGTATGGAGAGTCAGTCAAGTCAACTCAAGCCAAGTCTCAAGTTGAAGTGACAGATGAGTCATCCGAGGATTGGAAGCTAACTCAAGTCAGCTGGGGAATAAAAGACTGCAGTCAAGTTAAGACAACTGAACGAGATCCGTTGATAAAAGTCAAGAATGTTACTCAAAATAGTAACATGTTAAAGTTGTCAGAGATAAAGTGTTAGTTTCAGTTGTGTGCAAAAGGAACAAACCAATGGGATAAATACGAGGAAATATCAACATCAAGGACTGCAACAAGACAAGCCAACGAACACAAATGACTCTTGAAATTAGCCTATCTCTTCAACGGGCAAAATTTCGAAACTTCACTATAAAAGGCTGAGGAAATTCATTGAGAAAAAGAGACCTTGCACACCTGAGAAATCAAGCATTATTCAAGTTATTAACCTGAAATACTTTCAAGAATATTCAAGCTAATCCTCAAGCCTGAAACTCGAAGGAAATCGATCCAACACAAGCTGTGAAGGAAAGACAACTTCAAATCTGTTGAAGAGGAAACTTTTGAAGAATCAAAAGAGGTCTACTTTCCAAGGAGGATTGTAGGAAGGTTCAAGATCGAACCAGTATCAAGTTATTGGAGCGCATCGTGATCAAATCCAAGAGCTTGAGAAAGTGAGTGAAAGTAGCAAGATAAGCGTCTGTGAAGAAGGTGTCGCAAGAGAAGCCCGGTTTGTGTGACCAAGGCGTCCCTGGCTATTCACCATATTGTAAAATCGATCATTACATAGTGGATTCTTCCAGGAGTTGGAGAAGAGAGGATTAGAAGAATTACCCCATCTTGAACCTCTATAAAAATTAAACTGTGTCATTTATTTTTTAGCACATTTATATTTCTCGCATACTTTCATATCTCATGATAAACTCATATCTATCCAATTGATTAATAATCAAGTGCTAAAATCAAGTGTTAAAACAAGCTTAAAACAATTTAAAGGGTTTTAACTCTTCAGCTGATAAAACCAACACAGCCAAGTTAAAGTTCAAGTTAAACAACCGAGTTATTCTATCAACACTCTATCGAGTGCATTGGTGGCTAACTTAGAATAACCAACTTAGTCATCCTTAAGGACACAACTGTTTGACTTAACTCGTAATAGTTTTAAAAGGACTAAAATCGAAAAGTTGGTAAGGTTTATTCAACCCCCATTCTAAACCTTACTCACACCCATTTGGACCTACAAGTGGTATCAGAGCGGTTGGTTCATTGAGCATTCCGCACTGGTTACTAAACTAGATATTTATTTTTTCAAAAAGGTTTTAAACACTTGCATTTTCAAAATCTTTCATTTTAGCAAAGTTATTATCATAGAAGCAAATTTGACATGCATTCCTATGTTCAATGTGGAAGAATTTGATGATTGGAAAATTCCTATGCATGCTCATCTATCTGCTCTACACGATGAAATGTGACTTGTGATAGAGGATGGGCCACTGCAAATATTGAACGTGAACACGGCTGTAAGAAGAGCAGCTACAACTGAAGGAGAAGAAGTTGCTGCTGAAGAAAGACCAGCCATGGTTGAAAAACCAAGGACTGAGTGGACTAATGATGATAGGAAGAACTTGGACAATGTGGCCAAGGACATACTTTACAAGACTTTGGACAAAGCAATGTTCAATAAAGTCAAATCCTGCAAAACAACAAAAGAAATCTGGAATAAGCTAACTTTAATTTGTGAAGGATCAGAGCAAATTAAAGAAAATAAATTGTCTGTTGCTGTAGAAAAATTTGAAAATTTTAAGATGTTTGCAGGTGAATCTATGGACCATCTAGATGCCAGATTCACTGAGATCACAAATGAGCTTTCAGCTCTTGGGAAGGAATACACACCAAAGGAAAAGTGTATGAAGATCTTGAGGAGCCTTCTAGTTGAATGGGAAATGAAGACTATGGCCCTGAGACACTCCATGGACCTCTCAAAACATCTAACCATGAGTTATTCTCAGATCTCAAAGCCTACGAGTTTGAGCTGAGAAGAAAAGATAAAGAGGAAACAACTATACCCAAGACAGCTGCACTAGTAGTCAAAGATGGAAAGACAGCTGAACCAAAGGAAGCCATAAACCAAGAGGAGATTGCCCTAATGGTTAAAAGATTCAACAAGTTCTTCAACAAGAACTATAAAAGAAACAAGGGTGAAACCTCCAGGAGACATTCAGCTCCCTCTAAATCAAGGGAAGATAGGCCACCCAAGAGAGTTGAGCATCAAAGGGTAGAATATCAGAGAGCTGATAACCCAAGAACAGAAAAAGCTGATCAAAGAGCTGAGAACCTGTGTTGGAACTGCAGACAACCAGGACATTTTGCAGTTGATTGTTCCTATCCACCACTCAACAAATATAGGAATGAAGAAGAAAGAAAAGTCTTGAGAGAAAGAAGACAGAAAAGAAAAAAGCCATGTTGAGTCTGAGATTTCTTGAGATAACTAAGTCTAAAGAAGCAGCAGACTCAGAGAGTAGTGAAGCTGACTACTCAAGTGATTCTGAAGAAGAAGCCATGATCGGCCTTATGGCTAAAGAACAATATCAACCAGACCAAGATGATGAGGTACACTCTAACTCATCTCATTCAGATTCAAGTGATAGTGATTGTGATACACACACTTCATCACCCACTGATCTTTATGATTCATTAGGAAAAATGATGAAAGATTTTGAGCACATTAAATCCTCACACACACTTCTAAATGAGGAAAATAGCCAGCTCAAAAGCCAAAACTCACTACTGACTAAGGAGCTGAGCACTCTAAGTCACATAGGCGATGAAAACACAAAGTCAAGGCCGAGATTGCCAAAATGACAGCGAGAGATAGGCTGCTATAGAAAAGAGGAAAAAGACCTCAAAAATGTGATTGCCTCATTTACAAAGGCATCCAAATCATTGGATGATCTTATCATGAGTCAAAAAGACTGTGGCGATAAGACAAACATAGGATTCAAAGCGTGATTTTGGAAAAAGGATCTTCAAGCAATGAAGCATCTCAAAAATCCAAAACACCAAATGTTGCACCCACATTTACTCCTAAGCACAATCACAAACAAACCGGACTTGGATATAAAGGGAAAGGAAAAAAAGCCCGATTGAGTATCTTTGAGAGGACATCGAGAAGAAATCCGGCAGAGTTCCTCGGCAAAACTCCAAGCGAGAAAATACTCGTGAAAAGCAAACAGAGCTACTAGAAACCCCAAAATTTCATCAAAAAAATACATATGATGGGAATGGTAGAAACTATCCAAACCAAGCTGATTGGTACAATGTAAAATATCGAAAGACCAATGAAATACAAGCCAAATGGCAAAAACCTAAACCTCGGAAAGGTCATTCCAAAGGGAAAAGAGCTATTATCGGCACACATATGCACTAGGCACTACACTCGAAATATCACAACTATCCCAAGAAAGCAATTGCTAAAACACACACACACGGCATACAAACAAAAGAGACAAATTGTATGAACCAAGACCTCCAAGCAATTTGAAAATGTGCACTATGATTATGACATTTGATAGATGGCAACTTCTTAGAGTCAAGTCCTTTGGCTATAGATTGGTTGGATCATCTTACATCACTAACACCTCGGGACCCATGCAAGTATGGGTACCTAAAAACTAATTTCCTTGATTGCAGGTTCAAGGAACAGTTGAGTGCCAAGGAACCTGGTACGTGGATAGTGGTTGTTCCAGACATATGACAGGAAACAAGAAAAATATGTCAAGATTCAAGGAGATTAGAGGTGCAAAAGTCATATTTGGAGGAAATGAAGCTCCAGGGGAAATCAAAGGCACATGATCTATCAAGAAGAATGGATTGGAAATCACAGATGTTGCTTATGTTGAAGGCCTCAACTTCAACCTGTTAAGCATCAACCAACTCTGTGACAATGGCTATAATGTTGGATTCAATATGGGAGTGTGCGAGATCAAAGATGCTGAATCAAATGAAATAGTGCTGTCGGGATCAAGACAGAAGAATATGTATGTGGTAGATTGGTCTACTGCTACACCAAGCACTTGTCTGTTAGCAAAGAGCATAACCGAATCAAGTTGGCTGTGGCACAAAAAGCTGAGTCATCTGAACTTAAGGACAATCAACAAGCTTGCAAGGAGTCATCTTGTAGAAGGATTGCCAGACTCAGTGTACAAGAACGAAAGTGCATGTGATGCATGCCAGATGGAAAAGCAAATAAAATCCTCATTCAAGGACAAGCCAAGTCCTTCTTCAACAAGGATATTACATCTTTGCATATGGATCTATTTGGTCGATTGAACCCGGCCGAAAGATAAGTGGGAAGAAATACACCTTAGTAGTGGTAGATGATTATTCAAGATATACATGGACAATCTTCACGTGCAAAAGGAAGGAAACTTTGCAGAAGTTACCTTAGTTGAAAAGAGTTCAAAATGAAAAGAGCCAAACCATTATAAAGATAAGGTCTGATAGAGGAACTGAGTTTGTCAATGGGATAATTACTCAGAATTGTGTCAAAAATGGTATTGCTCATGAGTTATATGCAGCAAGAACTCCACAGCAGAATGGAGTAGCTGAAAGAAGGAACAAAGCTCTCAAGGAAGCTGCAAGGACCATGTTAGCTGAAGCTGGATTGCCTAAGAGATATTGGGCTGAAGCCATTGCTATACTCAAAATAGATGCATGATTAACAGGCAATTAACCAAGACTCCCTACGAGATTTGGACAGGGAGAAAGCCAAAATTTTGGGTACTTCAGGATATTTGGATGTAAATGTTTCATCCATAACAATGGCAAGGATAATCTGAAGGCTTTTGATGCTAAAGTTGATGAAGGTATCTTTTTGGGATACTCAGCTGAGCGCAAAGCCTACAGAGTGTTGAACAAGAGGACTATGGTCACAGAAGAGTCTATCCATGTGGTTTTTGATGAACCCAATGTAAATGGAGAAGACATTGAAGAGCTAGCTGACAAGATGAATCAGTCAACTATGCAGAAGAGTCCTTATGTTGAAACTGAAGTAAGAGCAATCAACACAGATGAAGATGAGATAGTTGAATCTCAAAGACAGCTGGAAAGTCTACAGCTAAATGAAGATGAAAGAGCTGTTCAAGACAACTTAGCTGCGAGATGACTGAATCCAGCTAACTTGCTCCAACCTGATGTGAGATGGCTGAGAGACCATCCACCAGAGTTAGTTATTAGAGATGTTAGAGATTGCATAAGAACCAGATCCAGAGCATAACATGAAGCAATGTTTACTTGTTTTATTTCCCAAATAGAGCCAAAAGATGTGTCTCAAGCATTGGATGACACACATTGGATTCAAGCCATGCAAGAAGAGATGAATCAATTTGAAAGAAACAAGGTATGAGAATTGGTGCAGAGGCCAACCCATCAAAATGTTATTGGCACAAAATGGGTTTTTAGAAACAAGATGAATGAGGAAGGATCTGTGGTGAGAAACAAGGCAAGATTGGTAGCCAAAGGGTATTGCCAAGAAGATGGAATAGATTTTGATGAAACCTTTGCCCCTGTTGCTAGATTGGAAGCAATAAGAATGTTTCTTGCCTATGCTGCACATAAGAACTTCACTGTGTATCAAATGGATGTGAAGAGTGCATTTCTAAATGGACTGCTAGAGGAAGAAGTCTATGTTGAACAACCTCCGGTTTTGAAGCGAGAAGACTATTGAAGATAAGGTGTACAAGCTCAAGAAAGCATTATACGGATTGAAACAGGCACCAAGAGCATGGTATGACACATTGTCTCAATTTCTAACTGACAATGGATTCACCAAAGGCAAAGTGGAAAGAACACTCTTCAGAATTGAAGATGGAGAGAGTATCTTGCTTGTTCAAATATATGTGGATGTCATCATTTTTGGATCCACAAATAAAGAGATGTGTGATAAGTTCTCAAACCTCATGCAAGGCAAATTTGAGATGAGTATGATGGGAGAGCTGACTTTCTTCCTAGGACTTCAAGTCAAGCAATTGAAGGATGGAACCTTCATAAGTCAAACAAAATACACCAGAGATTTAATGAAGAAATTTGGTATGGAAGAGAAGTCTTCGTGAAAATACCAATGAACACATCGATCAAGATGGACATGGATGCAGATGGCAAGGCTGTAGATCAAACTATATATAGACCACTTATTGGATCATTGCTCTACTTAACGACCAAACCAATGAGACCGGACATCACCTTTGCGATGAGTGCGTGTGCAAGATTTTAATCTGCACCAAAGAAAAACCACATGACCGCAACTAAAGAGAATCTAAGGTATTTGAAGGGATGCGGAAAGTTGGCTTATGGTATCCAAGGAAGGTGGATTCAAGCTTATTGGTTACTCGGACTAAGACTATCTTTGGATGTAGAGTTGACGGGAAGAGTACTTGTACATGTCAAATGCTTGGAAATAGATTGGTTTCTGGTTTAGCAAGAAGCAAAATTCAATAGCCACATCCACAGCTGAAACATAGTACATAGTTGTGGGCAGCTGTTGTGCCAAGTCATATGGATGAGACAACAGCTGAGAGACTATGAGATTGAAGAAAAAGAAATTCCAATTATGTGTGATAACACTAGTGCTATTGCAATCACTCAGAATCCTTTGTTGCATTCAAGAAAACAAAGCACATTGATGTCAGATATCATTTTATAAGAGATCATGTTGAAAAGAAAGACATCACTTTGGAATATATCTCAACTGATAAGCAGTTAGCTGGCATATTCACTAAGCCCCTATGTGAATCAAGATTTGAAGAGCTTAAGAATGAGCTAGGGTTAATTGAGCTGAGTTAACACTCATAAGACTCAATCAACAGAGATAGTCGATGAGAAAATGAGAAAAGAGCAAGTTTCACAAATCAGCCAAGTGAAGCAGCCATATCGGAAAGTCAGCTCTATCGAGTTAGCTGACAGCTGAGTCATTTAATGGAAAGAGAGAAGCAAAGTTAAGACATATTTGATTTAAGCTGAGTCATTTATAAACTAAGTAACAAAAACACAGTCGTTTTAAATGAGCGGGAATGTTTTTAAGGATGACGTCAACGTAATAATGATGGGTACAGTAAAAAGCTGCACAATAAGCATATGATTGGATATTAATGTTGCCGCATTAAATGCGAGGAATTAAATGCGGTTTGACGTCTTAATCTGTGCCATTGATCTCGATCAAAAAATTCAAATCCAAAGTCATGTCCTTTCATAACCCTTATATATACGGTTTTCAGTCTTCTCTCTCCCCTACTGAAACTGTTCATCTTCAAAGCAAAGGCAAAGCAAGTTTCTTTTTTCTCTCGAAAACCCTAAGAGTTCTCAAGCAAGTTATTCTATTTTTAATCGGTAAAATTCTCTGAAAATGGCACCAAAGATCGACTATGTCAAGCTCTCCAAGCAAATCCACTCAAGATCATCAGTTGACTTCGAAGGAATGGTGAAGCAGGGTTCTGATGAAACCCTTGTTCTGAAAATCGCTGAGATGCTAGAAAATTCAGGTCTCAAGGCTTTTCTAACCATGGAGTACTCCCACACCTACCTTGAGGAGGTAACGATGTTCTATGTCAACGCAAAAGTGCAGGACGAAGGAATCAAGTCTTCTGTCCACCGCAAAAACATCACAATAAGTGCTAAGGACCTTGCTGAGCACTGCTTGTTGCCGTCGGAAGGCATAAAGGAGATACATGAAGCTGATGTAGACTTGGCTGCTGCATGGAAAGAAGTAGCCAAACCTGAGTATGATGCTAAGGTAGTCTACACAGCTGACAAGAAATTGCTGAAGGACGACTATCATACGTTGATGGATGTCATCTCCAAATGCGTAGATATGAAGTTTGGCAGTTCCAACCAGCTGTCAAAGAATAAGCTGATCGTCATGGACGCGATCATGCAGGGCAAGAAGGTTAACTGGGCTGAGTTCGTATACAACAGACTCTGCCAGAATGTTTTAAACAATACCTTTAAGGAGGATGGATCTTTTGGAGGATCACTTGGATATGGTCTTGTAATTGGCCACTTGCTGGAAGTGAAAGGTGTTGCCCTTCGCCATGGCAAACTGTTTCACGTGAACAAGAGGATGTTCCGGGCAAACCTCTCAGGTGCCCAGAAGAGAGCTCATGTGAAGAGAGCTGACACAATGGAGGGGAATCAGCTGATTCCGAAGACACAACAGCCACCCCTCCTCCAAAGAAAAAAGTTGCCCCTGCAGCTCCGAAGAAGAAGGTTGCCCCTGCAACTAAGAAAAAGGATGCACCTTACCCTACAACCGAGTCCCCTGCCCGTGCAGTCGAGTCACCTGCCCCTACAGCCGAAACTCCTGCCCCTGAAGCAGAGTTTGTGAAGGAACCCTTAATTCCTTCCACAGTCGTGAAGAAGAAGAGAGCTACCAAGCCCAAGAAGGCAGTTCCTTCTAAGAAAGGTACTCAAGCCGCAGATGAGGCCACTAAATCAGAACAAGAAGTCCCTCTAGTTCGTCTAAGAAAAAGTAGGTTGGTCAAGAGATCCGATCTTGAGAAGATAGCCGAGTCTGCCACTCAGCTAGAAAAAGAAGTTGAGGCTAACGACACTCGGGAAGAAGCGATCTCTGAAGTAATTGATGAATCGACTAAGTCTCACGATGATGTCACGTAGATACCATCCAAGACACAAAATATGCGAGAGGAGGAAATAAAGCATCGAGACAATCGAACCTACGATTGAAAAGGTTGTCTCCCACCTGCTTGATCGTCTTTGTTGAAGCGAGGAGGAAGAGTCTCTTGCCTTCAATTCACGAAAAAGGAGGACAAGAAGAGCGAAGATGATGACGACAATATAATCATGTATTCTCCACTATATCCGGACATCCGAGACGCATACGAGACCGGAGGGCATGGAAACTTGATCACTCAAGGGTACAATTCGCTCACCCTGAGTTCATTGATGAAGAAAAGGAATTGCTGCTATTTCTCGGTGTTAAACACTGTGCTACAGGACCTTGATGAAGAAAACTGCATGGATATTCTTCACATCATCAGGGAGAAAGAAAAAGAAAGAGCAGCTGAGGAAGCACAAACACTTGAGAAAGCCAAGATGTGCGAGTTTACTGGCTCTCTCGACCACACTCATACACATCTCGATGTGTACTCTGATAGTGTCGAGGATCCCATTGCTGCAGCAGAGAAGACGGATATGCAACAGGCTCTGAGGGAATCCAGGCTAATGCAAGAGCAGCAATTGTTTGACTGACCATGAGAGTTGTCTCAATTTCTCCTACAGACCGATCCTCTGGGAGTGGCACAACACATTGCCTCAGTCGTCGCTGCAGCCACGTCCCGTGTACAATCGGAGGATGGATCCAAGGGCACTGGCAATGACATGGGATTTTGGGCACCCAAGTTGAGCCAACTCCTGAAGAAGGTGTTATACCACACCTACGGGCCGAGCACTCAAAGGAAAAGGCCGCGAGTCAGGAGCAGAGTGACCCCACTGTTAGTCACTCAGCTGGTGCACCAGCTGAGGGAGAAGCTCTCTCCACCACAGCAGAGTTGGAGGATGCTATGGAAGACTCCAACTTGAAGAAAGGAGGCGAATTGGAAACAGAAAAATAATCGCAGCAGAGTGACATTGACGAGGCTCAGACAGTTGAGTCTGTCCCAGCTGAAGTGTCAACTGCTTTGAAGGCTAATGACACTGTTCTTACAGTCGAGGCATAGGATGGAGATGCCCTGGGAGTTAACACTCTGGGCAGTGAAAAGTGCAATCCAAGGAGTAGAGACTCCTATGGATGCCATGGTCGAAGACCCTAAGGCAAGCGATCGTCGAAGGGAATGTCGAAGACCCTAAGACGATTGAGACCGTCGAAGGGAACATCAAGGCCTCGCAAACATTGAGTCTGTTGGAGGTATTGAAGGCCTAAGGGAGGTTGATACTTCCCTAGGTAAGGGTCAAAAGATACAGAACATTCCTTCGGTTCAAAGCGCTGAAATAGAACAGGAGATAAACGCACTTCATGACTCCCAGGAGAAACTTGATATATCATTCTTGGGGTCAGAATATGAAGCTGAGTCCACTCCGATTTCAGATCCTAAGGACCCAGCTGAGGATGTTCTCAAAATAAAGAGCCAACTAAGTGACAAAGCAGCTCGTCAAAAATTCAACTTCGATGATGAGCCAAGCCCACAGGTCTCATCATCATCCGATGACGCTGATGATGTAGCAGAGGACCATGTACTTCATTTAGAAAAATCTACTAAAACCGAAGACGCTGTTAAGATAGCTGAGGCTCAGTCAGCTGGGCAAAGCAATCCCAAAGCCCCAAATGGCGAGTCAATCACGTGAAGCTTACACAACTGCAACAATAATGACTACACCAGACCCGTCATTGTTAAGTTGGTTTTTATACCAATGTATTGAGTATTCTAGACTAGGATTTTGCGGGGTTTTCAAGTATTTTAGCGTCGTTTGAGTCGAGTTTGTGTCATTAGTTGTCGTTTGAGAGTCGAGATAGGTCTTGGATGCCGAAATTGATGAAAACAGCGAAAAACGTGTTTGGGTGGAAGAAATCACATTTGAAGAAGAGGAAAAGAGGAAAATCACATTTTTTGGGCTTGAGTCGTCTTGGCGCTACGCTAGACCTTCAGACCCAGTATGCGGGGTGAAAAAACCGTGGCAAGCGGCGTGCAATTTTTAAGTGGCGGCTACGCTTTCCAATCATTAGCGCCCTTGCAGCCGAGATGGTGCGAAATGGCGCTGCAGCGCCCCATCTTTGGCGCTGCAGCGCCGGGCGGATATTTGAGACGGGCGCCGCAGCGCCGTGCTGTGGCGCCGCAGCGCCCCTGGGCGGAAATTACAATGTAACTTATTCCTTTTTCTTGGACTTTTGTGGGAGTATAAATAGAGGTCTTGGGGCGTGAAATTAGGGATCTTGGACCCTTGGGCAGCCAACAAAACAACTAGAAGACAATAGAGAAGGCTTGGAATATCTTGGGAAAGGCTTGGAGAAGAAGATTGAAGGATTCTACCATCTAGAAATAGAGAAGATTCCCCAACTCTTATTCTTATTTTGTTGCTTTCTTCATATCTTGTAAGATGTATTGTTGTATTCCTATGGATTCATTTTCTTCAATCATGAGCTAAACTCTATAATTCTAGAGGGATGATGTAATCATTGTTTGAACTTATGTTTTGAAATTGTGGTTTGTCAATCTAGATCTATCAATTTATTTGTGCTATTTGGATCTATTGCTTCTAAATTACTTGATCAATAATTTAGATTGTTTGGTGTATTTGATTTGACACTTGAGAGAGGTAATTGAATACATGACCTTTGAATAGCATAACCTAGGATTTCATAGAATTGAGAGATTTATGAATCCTTTGAAGTTATTTATCAAGATTCATAGTTTTTATTGAGATTTTAATTGGTGATTTTTATAGAGATATTGATTTCGCAATTGAATCTAAAATCATTTAGCACTTGAGAGAGGGAATGATTATTGTAGAAATCTTGACTTATAAATTGGTAATTGATGATTGATAAACCATATTGACAACATAAGGGATAACTAGATTCATCATACCTCTAGAATTCATTTAATCATTTGGATAAATTCATTGATATTTTCATAGTCTTAATTTATTTTTAGTATTTATAGTATAATCAACTCCATCAATTATTAAATTTCTAAATAAAGTTAGACTACTATATTATAGTACTTAGCAATAATTCGATAATTATTCCCTGTGGATTCGACAACCTTACTACTCTATATTAAAACTTGACACCGTAGACTTGCGGTTAGAAAAATATCTAACAGTCATCATAGGCACAAACCTCGCAAACCATCCCATATGTGCGCGATGATGCCTTTCAGGAAATGTTTCCTTTCACTCAAATCCTACCAGAGTTAGAAGAAGAGACCGCCGCTCAACAACGAAGATTCACTGTAAGAGAAGATCCAATCCTTCCCACTGACACCATTGTTCTAGCTGAATTCAACTTTGATGAAGAGTGGCCTGCAGCTGAATCAAGTGAGACAACTGAGATTCGTGAGGTATTCAAGAAAATCTATGAAGAGATTGAGAAGATTGAAAGACATCGAGCCTCACTCGACTTAAGATCGACACCGTTGGCTAAACTCCATGCGATCCCAAAAACTAAATTCGTCTCCTCATCAATTTGGCCGGCATTAGGGAAAGTTATTCTTTGCTCCGGTCAATCGGTTTGGCTACCTGGTGACACATCTTCCGTTCGATTCGGGGACAACTTGTTAGGTTTCGTCATATCGCATGGCTTGATATTCTCGTTCACGTCCTGGAAACTTTTTTCTCGGCCGCATATCCGATTATTATTTTGATAATTCATGGCACTTCTCGGCTGATTTAGGTGCTTGATGTTCGAGATATGATCAAGCAAATCTTGGCTTTGATGCCGATTGCTCCAGGATCCGCATGACAGGAGGGTTTGGCGTCGGTCGGTTTATGGAGAGGTCAAAGGAAGGTCTTTTCGTAATGGATGACCTCGGGGATGCTACCCTCACAACCCACTTGAGAGGGATATTTGTACGAATCATGGAATGGTCTCAATAGCAAGACGCGACTCGAACAAGTTCATTATTTAAAAGCATTATATGGCAGAATGCTCGTCTGGATGGCCGATAACGCTGATATCAAACAAAGGATGCAAGCTTACATCGTAAGGTTACACGAGTCTCACAATACTGAAATGGAGCTGCTGCAAGAATTCCAGAGAAAAGAAATTCTGCGCCTTGAGAACACAATGATCGATAAATTCAGCCTACTCATGGCTGAAATGAAGTTGGTGGCAACCGAGTCCAAGGCAACTCGCTCAGAATTTTGAGCAGCTTATGCAACAACTGACTCCAAACAAAATTCATCTCTAAGAAGACTCGACTTCATGCTCGCAGGCATGTTCCCTGGGGTCCCTCTTTCCTTTGATGATACTAAAAAGGGGGAAGAGGAGTCCCTAAGGAAATTAAAAGAAGAAAAGTTGAAAGAATCTGCAGCTGAGAAGGAAGGAAAAGCAGCTGAGGGGGAACGTTCAAAAGATCGTACCTTAATGATAGCTGAAACCCCTCAACAGGGTCAAATTACTGCCTCCATCCTGAGCAAACTCCCCGTAACCCTACCCATTGAGCACTCTGCTGTGCCAATGTTGGAGAAAAGAAGAATCATTGAAGCAGGGATTGAGGAGTTTTCCAAAAAGCAGGATGCCCGAGTTCAAGAAGTGCTAAAACAGTATGGTGGTATTCCAGCAGGGAAGGATCAAGATGCTGACCCTGACAATGGATCTGAGCCTAGATTAGTTGAAGAATTCAAAACGCTCGAATCCGAAAGCTATTTCCAAGGAATGTCACTAGCCCAAGCCTAGGATCTGTATTGGGAGAAAGGTCTCGCATTGTGTGAAGAAGGTGTCGAAAGCGGACTTCCAAAGAATCGCTCAGGTGTGAAGCGAAGACTCCGTGCGAAGACACACCCAGAGGAAGAAGAATAAGTGGTGGTGGAAGAGGTTTCCGACCTCGACCACAACCCAAGAATATTGAATATGTAGACCCTAGAAAGAAAGGGAGGATCTACTGGGCTGGGTATGATGAAGTGGCCAATCTGGAAGTGGCAAGAAAGAACGCAGATGCAGTAAGAAGACAAGAAGAAGAGAATGAAAGGCAAACACAACAATGGCTCGAGAGGAAGCGGAGGGATGATGCTTCTAAAAGAGCCTATGAAAAGAAGCAAAGAGCTGCAGAAGAAGAAAGAAAAAGGAAGAGACCTAATGACTCCAAAAGAGCTGAAGAAGAAAGAAGGAGGCAGCGAGGGCATTGAAGTGTTGCTGCGAACCCCTTCATGTATATTACTTATGTAAATACATTTTTAGTAAGTCATCTGAAATACTTAGTGATTTTTCCTGTAATTTTTCACTTTGTATTTACTCTTGTATCATAGCATAGATATGTGTTTTGCTTTGATAAAGAATGCTATGATACCATTTGTAAACAACTATGTAAAAGACAAGAATGCTATGACCAATAAAAGGATCTATTGAAGCATACATTCTTTGTTACTGCATTGTCTGTATGTATCTTTGCTGTTTACATTTTGTTGAATGTTTTTAAGTTTTGGCATCATCAAAAAGGGGGAAATTGTTGGGAAATTTATCTTGTAGATTTTGATGATACTATGTAAAACTTAAACTAGAAAGTTGGCACCCCATTTTCCTTGTAATTTGTATTGTAATAGATAGGGTTGGAAAAGCTTAGTCAAGTCAGCTATGCCTAGAAATACAAGAAGTCAACTGAAGACTGAAGTGAAGACTCCACTGCAAGACAACTGAGTATGGCAAAGAAAAAAAGTCAAGAACTCAACTGAAGGTGTATCAGCTGTGAATCAGCTGTATGGAGAGAGTCAGTCAAGTCAACTTAAGAAGCCAAGTCTCAAGTTAAAGTGACAGATGAGTCATCCGAGGATTGGAAGCTAGCTCAAGTCAGCTGGGGAATGATAGACTGCAGTCAAGTCAAGACAACTGAACGAGATCCGTTGATGAAAGTCAAGAATGTTACTCAGAATAGTAACATGTTAAAGTTGTCAGAGATAAAGTGTTAGTTCTAGTTGTGTGCAAAAGGAACAAACCAATGGGATAAATACGAGGAAATGTCAACATCAAGGACTGCAACAAGACAAGCCAATGAACACAAGTGACTTTTGAAATTAGCCTATCTCTTCAACGGGCAACATTTCGAAAGTTCACTATTAAAGGCTGAGGAAATTCATTGAGAAAATGTGACCTTGCACACCTGAGAAATCAAGCATTATTCAAGTTATTAACCTGCAAATACTCTTAAGAATATTCAGGCTAATCCTCAAGCCTGAAACCCGAAGGAAATCGACCCAACACAAGCTGTGAAGGAAAGACAACTTCAAATCTGTTGAAGAGGAAACTTTTGAAGAATCAAAAAGGCTCTACTTTCCAAGGAGGATTGTAGGAAATTTCAAGGTCGAACCAATATCAAGTTATTGGAGGGCTTCGTGATCAAATCCAAGAGCTTGAGAAAGTGAGCTAAAGTAGCAAGGCAGCTGCCCTGTGAAGAAGCTAAGTCGCAAGAGAAGCCAGCTGTGTGACCAAGGCTATCTCTAGACTGTCCACCATGTTGTAAACTGATCTATTACATAGTGGATTCCTCCAGGAGTTGGAGAAGAGAGGATTAGAAGAATTACCCATCTTCGAACCTCTATAAAAATTAACTGTGTCATTTATTTTTCAGCACATTTATATTTCTGCACACTTTCATATCTGCTGATAAACTCATATTTGCTATCCAACTGATTAATAATCAAGTGCTTAAATCAAGTGTTAAAACAAGTTTAAAACAATTCAAAGGGTGTTAAGTCTTCCGCTTATAAAACCAACACAGACAAGTTAAATTTCAGGTTAAACAACCGAGTTATTCTATCAACATCTCTATCGAGTCTGTTGAGTGGCTAACTTAGCTGAATAACCAACTTAGTTGTCCCTCAAGCACACATCTGTTTGAGTTAACTCTGTAATAGTTTTAAAAGGACTAAAATCGAAAAGTTGGTAAAGTGTATTCGACCCAGCTCCCTTCTAAACCTTACTCACACCCCTTGGGACCTACAACTTGGATGGCATTTTCTATAGGTGGAGCGGACCTAATGGGGAAAATGCACATGTTGCGTCTATGGAAGCACGACCTGTGAATGTTGTTCCTACAAAAGAAAATGATTTATCTCCACCATTAAACGAAACTACCGTTGATCTTGGGTATAAAGGTGGACCAAGTCAGTTTGATCATTGTACCTGCAAGCCATTGAAAAATTCTGTCGGAATGGGCCATAGTGGCGTTGGTAGTGAGGCGGGAACTCCATATATAACATCTAACTCCATTTCAGTTGATAATGATCTGCATGTGGACCAAGTGTTTCAAAGCAAGGATGAAATAATTCGGTAGTTGCAAATAATTTCTATGATGAAAAACAGAGAGTTCAAGTCAAAGAAATCCGATCAGGTTCGTTTTCCATCTGCACTGATGATAAATGCCAATGGAGACTACATGAAAGCAAATTGAGTGTTGGCAATATATGGGTCAAAAGAAGTACAATAACATCCACACATGCCCGTGGGACTTAATGAACCACCAACACCGTAATGCTAAATCAAAGGTGTTGGGTGATCTCATTAAATACAGGTTCAAGAATCCCACTCATGTAAATCCACCGGCGGCGGTGATTAGTGAATTGAAGCAATCACTCGGGGTTGAAATAGAGTGCGACAAAGCATGGAGGGCTAGGGAAGAGGCATTGAAACTAGTTATAGGGACACCCGATGACTCATTTAAGAAATTGCCTGCTTATTTTCATAGACTGAAGGAAGTGAACCCCATCACTATTACACATTGAAACAGATGGAGATGGGCACTTCAAATACTGTTACATGTGCCTTGTCCAATCGTTACATGGGTTTTGGACTGCTATTCGTCCTGTTTTAGCTATTGATGGAACACATTTGAAAGGAAAGTATCGAGGTGTGTTGCTCATAGCTACCAGAATGGATGGGAATAAATAGATTTATCGATTGTCCTTTGTAATTGTTGATTCGGGCGGGTGGACTGATTAAGGCAAGGGAAATTTTTCAACTTGTAATTGCAGTGGGGTATGCAAAGAGGAGGCATCTTCTTCGACCACCATACGGATGGGGACAAGGTCCGTACTCTGGTGGGCCTCTTTTGCTCGCACTGAAGGGTCGACCCGTTCGAGAGTTTGGTCATTTTTGGGGTCATTTCTAGATTCAACCATCAAGGGTTCAGAGGAATGGTCGACAGCATGGTCGGAGACAATTTCGACCACAGCAGGATCGATTTCATGGTCGGGTTGGCGGTCGGAGCCCAATTCGACCATCACTTGTGTGATAATTTGGTCGGCTGCTACTGGGGTTATGTCTTTGACAGACCCCTCTACTTGGTCCTTTCCTATGTCACCCTCTCCCCCCATGTCACTCTATTCTCCCTTGTTACTCTTCTCCCCCCGTCATCAATTTCCTCTTCCCCATCACTTTCCTGTCCCTCTTGACTGTCCTATGCCTCATCACTTTCTTCCTCTTCCTTATCATCACTTTCATCTTCCTCAAAAGTGTCCTCTCCATCATAATCATTGTCATCTTCTGCAAAACTCTCCTCCTCTTCTCCAACACTTTCCTTGAATCCTCCAATATTGTCCTCTCTCCCAACACTTTCCTCTGCATCCTCTTCATCATCACTCTCAACCTCCTTACAACCCACCTTCTCCATCACTGCTGACAACATTGACTTAAGTGTCAACATTTTCTCCTCAATCTTGTCAATTTTTTTGCTTATTTTTTCAGTTTGATTCAAATAAAAAAGTCTCTGAAATACACATGAAAATATATTTTCAGATTCAAATCAATTACCAAAAAACAAAAATATTTTAAAAGATGTCTTAATCACTAACATGCACAGCTGGCTTTCCCGCATCCACATCGTGCCTGTTTTTGGTTCTCACTTCCCTTGTTCTCATCCTTCGTGGTGTCGATGCCTTAACATCCACATTTTCATCAGGCATATCTTTATCAGCTGAAACGGCTGCCACCATTTCTTGTTGCCACTTTGCTACACTTTTGAAGTAGCCAGAGCTCTTTTCAGCACGAGAATACTTCAATCTATTGGCCACTTTTACCTGTGTTCAATTCAATAATGAACATTTCAATAAGTACAATATTCAAATCAATAACAAGTTAAATATTTCATAATAAATAATAAATAAATTTGAAAAAACTTACACGTTCGGCAACAAGATCACCAGGCTTCAAGTAAAAAAAATATTTTTTTTCAACGAGTCAGCGGTAGGGGCAGCCTCAACTTTCTAGCGAAGAACCCGACACACGTTTCGCACACAATTTACCAACATCAAGCATCACTTCGTATGCCCAAACTTGTAAAGCATGTGTCAAATTGGAGACATCGAACTTCTCCATGTTGTGATCTTTCTTGTTTTCCGCCTTCTTCTTTTCCTGTCTCTCTACCCTGTCGGACATGCATGATCTTATATTAGACACTAGGAATTCATAGGCAATGCGGCCCTACGGATATGCATTGAAGGCCTTCAGAAAAGGTTAGCAAAAGATGAAAACTTCACGCATACTAAAACACATGGTCTGAAAAGAAAAAAAATACAAAAATGCAACAAAAAACCCTAGAAAACCCTAGATTCGAAGAACAAGATAGCAAAAATCAAACTTACCAGGAAATGTACTTCACAATGAACGCGTGAGTGAGAAAAATGATACAAGTAGTAGATGCCGGAAGTCCGGTAGGAAGGGGACTAGAAGCCGTTACCAAGTGGAGTGTGACAACCAAACTCAGCGCAAACAGAGGGAAATGCCCGATAAGAGATGACGCCGGTCACAATACAGTGGGAATCGCCGGAAAAAGATGGAATCGCCGGAAATTGTTTTTGGAGAGCAGAGAAGGGAAAGAGAGAGAGGGTTGAGAGTAACTGTTGCACTTTTGTTTTTTTCCTCCTCAAAAGGTGAGAATGAGAGGGAAAGGGATTGATTGGGGTCCTTTTATTTACTAAGGGGTATCTTGGACATTTCAGAGGGGTGAGGGGGGTATAATTAAAAGGATTTAGGTTGAGTGACATTTTCCCAAAAAATTTGTAAAAAAGTGGCATTTATACAAATTTCCCTTTTATTTTATAAAAGTTACTTTCAAAAAGTATATAATGACTAGATATAGAATAAATTATTTATGTTGTTAAACATGGATAAAATGAACATATTCTCAAACTATATTAATTCGTACGGGGGAGAATTTCATAATAGAGTCTATATTTAAGAAAATCTATCACTTTAAGACCTGAAATTTCAACTTCTTCAAATCAAGCCCCAATTGTTTTTCCTCAAATTGGGCTCTCTATCAAATTTTAGGTTCTCACTTCAAGATCGAAAATTTCAACCTTCTCAAATCAAGACCCAATTTTATATTTTTTTTTTCAAATTGGGCCATCCCCAAATTTTGGCTTCTGATCACTTCAGGTTTTAGAATTTAACAAAAAGAGAAATATTAGTGTAATTTATCACGCCAGCCACAAAAATAATTATTCTACCTCTCCGTCTATTCGCTCATTTTTTTTTCCTAATCCATACTTATTGTCAATTTTGTTTAATGTGTAGATAGCAAAATCTATAAATTTAAATGTATGTAGCTAGTAAGATAAAAAAAGTAGTAAAATATTTTTCGGTTACTGAAAGAAATAAGATATCCAAATTATTACTGAATTTTATAGTTTAAAACCAGTATCAATTAGGAAAAAAGGAATGAACGAAAAAACAAAAAAAAGAAAGAAAACACTATTTGTGGTTGGCGTAATAGATTAAATTAACATTTCTCTTTTTGTTAAATTTTAAACCTGAAGTGAGAATTCTAAATTTGGGGGGAGGGGGGCAATTTGAGAAAAAAATAAAAATTGGGTCTTAATTTGATAATGTTGAAATTTTGGGTTTTGAAGTGATTTGAGAATGTTGAAATTTTAAGTCTTGAAGTAATAGATTTTCTTAAATATAGACTATAGTATGAGATTCTCCCATTGTTAATGTGCTAGATAGGTTTAATAGACTAATTCCATTTGAATTGTTGGAATTGTTGATTCGAGGAAAATTAAAGGCCCAATAAATTAATTTATAGAATTAAAGTTTCTCCAAGTGTCATTTATCATTCAACTATTAGTACTTTTACTTGGGTCGTTTCTCCGTATTCCAAAATGAACTAAAGTGTTGAGGATATTCGACAAGCAAATATTTAATATTCAAAAAACTCTAATGATTTATTTGCAACGCAGATCAGAGCCAATAAATAAGTCGAATTTGTAGAAAATAATCAATTGAAGTGTTACCTCATCAAATGTGAACAACAAATATATTGGAATTCCTTCATGCCCAGTTGGAAATTAACTTTGATCAAGGAAAATAGTTGAGTAATTTATAAAAAAAAAATCAAGACAATTTTTTTATGCTCCCTTTGTTCCGATATTCAATATTCATTTATTAAATTGAACTCCATGATTTTTTAAACGTTAAAAATGGATTTTTATTAATTTAGCATTTTTTTTTCAAATTTTGATCATTAAATATTTATATGGCTACATCATGGGCGGCTGGGCGTGCAACTGCGAGTCAGCTGGGTAGAGATTAAAAGACTTTATTATGATCATTTAATTACCCAATTGAGGCCCATTTACAAGTAGGCCAGGCCTGAATTCAGTTATCTTTTTATTCTCGAAAGTCGAGCCCATAGGCGTTGCCCCCTTTCCAGCTCAAATTTTGGCGCTTACTCAATGAGGAAATTACACAAAATACCCTGATTTTTGAAAAAAAGACAAAAATACCACCCCATCACAAATATACCTACCCGGTCCTAAACATGACAAATATACCAAATTCTTACCTCTTCAGTTTTTTACCCTCCATAAATCTGAAGAAGAGCCCGTGGACGGCGGAGGAAGACGAGATGCTGGCGGAATACAATCTCGGAGGCAGATCCAAGCACCTGGCTACCTTGTTCTTAGCCGCCACTAGGGTTTCCGGGGCCGGATCCGCCACCACCTCCGCCGCCGCCGCGGTGGATGCCGATAGGCGCCCTTTGATTAGTGATAGATTAAAGTCACGCCTGGGCCCACCAAAGGATGATCGGCCCCATCAAGGAAGGTCTTTTCGCTCCGAGCCGCGCTCATCTCGACGAGATCTGCTGATGTTGCTTCAAGAAAGCGTCCACGAAAAGTTTCGCCTGGAAGTTCCCGATCGAGCCCTTCTGGTGGACCGCCGCGGGGCTTGGTATCATATGAAGATGTGAGTCCAAATAATAATGGGTTGAATTAATTACTTCCAAGTTGTTGCTTGTTGGTATGAAGTATGGAACATTTGTTGGTTTTTTGGATGGTTTTTGTTGTAATATTACTGGGATATTTCTGAAACTTTAGTATTCACTAGACTACATATATGCATATAACTACGGTTGAGGGTCCAAATTGTGTATGTTTTCAATTTTCTGTAGGAGAAGAAGATTGAGGGTTCCTTGGAAATATAGTATTTTTGTTGAATAACAATTTTTGGCTCCACAAAATGCATTCTTGGTAAAGTATTTCTCATCCCGAAAATCATCTCCAAGTGTTTGTAAAAATGTCCCAAACAAATATTTCACTATTTCTTATCTCGTGAATTCATGTGGGTTGTCCTCAAAGGACGCCATTTCTGTGATTTGAAGTTTTTCGTTTGTTTCGATGTTGTTTCAAAGTTGTTTCTTTTATGTTTCTTTTGTTCTTTTATGTTTTTCCATTTATTTGTTCTTTTTATTGGTTTTGATTTGTTGTGTTATCTATCTGACCGTGTATCTTTTTTTTATTTCTTTTATAGTGAATGTGAGATTTTTTGTTCCTTGTTATGTCGTTATTGGGAAGGCTATGGACGTTGAAGCGTTCGAGATAGAGAATGAACAAGCAAGACTCAGTAATCTGCTTCACAATCATGCTAAGTTGAAGCTGCAAAATGGTGATGACGATGACAACGACATTGAGTTTCTACCTCCACTTTCTAATGATTTTAGAGAATTGTTGATATATAAATCTTAATGATGGTGTAATCAGTTGAAACATGTAAGAAACATAAATGAAACATGTAAGAAACAATTGTGAAACATGGGATCATGTGATAAAAGTTTGTAGTGAATTGCTTTTAAATTTAGAGAAATAGTGTAGTTTTTCCCCATATACTCTTCAGTTTTTTTTTTTTGTCATTCTTGTAAATGTTGATCTTGCTTCATTTCGATGTCTGCATGCCTAATCTTGAACTAAGATCTCACGTACTCTAGCAAAGTTGTTACTAGTAGGTCTTTTCCCGCTACAGTTGATGCATTCAATAATTCTACGATGTTGGAAGTCAATACAAAGTGTTTTTTGGTCTGACAGTGGAGTCGTGTCCATTTCTCGTAGCCGATGATGGACAAGTAAGCTCAAATTTTCTGAATTGAATTTGTTATTCCAAGATTTCGTTTAGGGTCTTTGAATGTGCAAAAATCCATTGGAATCGTATTCTTGTTATTTCAAAGTTGGTATACTCTCTATTTTCTTCCCATTGTCCATTGTGGTATACCACAGCTGAGATTTTCTCCATGCAACTGTGGAATTCAATAAAAAGTTGGCTAAGTGAAACATATAAGAAACATAAATAAAACATGTATGAAACAACAAAGAAACAACAAACATGTTTGAAACAACAAAGAAACAACAAACATGTTTGAAACAACAAAGAAACAACAAAGAAACCAACGCAAAACATCAACGGAAAATGGGTATTTTTGTCAAAAAACAGCGGAAAATGGGTATTTTTGTCAAAATTCAGCGGAAAAATGATATTTTTGTCCAAAATCAGCAGAAAATGGGTATTGGGCAGTGATTGAGTATGGAAAATGGGGTATTCATGTCCTTTTCCCTTACTCAATTTTGTTAAACGACATCGTCGTATGGCTCCAATGAAAAATATATCCAAGCCTAATGGAAATTAAAAATCAAAATAGGGATAAAACTGTCAAACAAACAGTCTCGAGCTCCTCCGTCCTCATCGGCCAGCCTTCGATTTTCTAAACATGGAGAATCAAGCGTAACCCGCGTGAATTCCCAAGTTGAACCGATGAAAGAAAGTATTGTGGTTTGATTTTGTTTTTCTAATACAAAAAAACAAAGGTGTTTGAATTTTTATCGAGCCTCAAAAATTATATTTGAATTTCATTTGACTATCAATCGAATCGAGCTCGAATAAGCTTTAGTCTCGAATAAGCTTTAGTCGAGCTCAAATAGCTTGATATTTTTACTCATATATTATTATATTTTACAAATCGAATTGAGGTCGAGCCAAACTTTATATATTATTGGAGAAAAATATATTCAAACTTGGTTCATTATATTAATGAATCGAGTTGAAACGAGTTTTTAATATTTTTATGGGTGGCGGTGAGATTTGAACTAAGACCTCTTGCTCGACTTGACTTTGATACCATGTTGAATGACTTGTTGGAAATTTGGTTTTGGATATATGGGTTTTGACCCATATTGGACCAAATACTTAAGTAGTTTCTATTCATGGAAAATGGAAATAAAATAGATAATCAAAATCCACTAAGCGAGTAGATGAGATTAGCATTTTGTATTTCTCATAATTTCGTGTGAATGAGAAATTAATACACCAGGTTGACTACCTAAAACATAAAAAATGTTATGGAAATTATAAAATATTCACTCAACCCACATGGGTTACAAAGCCAAAATATGTTCACTTTGTGTAGTCCAAGTTGGAGTATTGAGTTTGGGTCCCAGGGGAACCAAAATTTTTAGAGGAGGGAAGATCTACATGTTAGTGAGTTCAGTCCAAAATACGCGCATACAGCCACCGCCGTCATCGGCCGGCTTGGGCTTGCAAAACCCTTATCGTTTTGGACAAATTTTATTTGACCATTCTTGCGCGATCCAGTTCGAAACAATGAGTTGAACCCAGATGTGCGATTGTGCGGTTCGTGCACGCTCGCGCGACTTGGACAATGAGTTAAATTGGTTGCACGCACGCTGTACATTATCGCGCAGTCGAACTGCCGCAAAGGTGAACGTGTTTTGGGCGCGGTCGCACATTTCCCAAATGATGCGTCTGTAAGTGCAAAAATGTGTTTTTTTGGCTAATGAACATATCCTTCGAGCCAAAAGACGTGATGATTTTCATAGAGTACATTAAACTTTATAAATATCTAAAATTCAGAGTAATTTAACAAAGAAAAACAAAATTGAATCAGCATATAACATACACAACATATTGATATATTTTTTCTGTCAAAAGCCTGGAAGTGTTCAAACACTTGTGGTTTGAGAAGTTCTTAAGTTTTGTAGTGCTACTAACTTAAGAAAGGAAGTCATTGTATCTTAGAGATGATTGCCTAACCATTTAAGGTTGGGGTGATCACGGTGCGGTTTTGCGGTTTTTGAGTAAATTTTAAACCAAATTGATATATACGTTTCGGTTAAATAATATTTTCAAATCGCGATTTTATGAAGTAAAACCGAAGGCGCGGTTTGAAGCGGTGGCAGGCGGTTTTGCAGTTTTAATTAACAAAAATATTATATAATTCATAAATTAATATAATATTGTTATGATCTTTTAAAGAAAAAGCCAAAGAAAAATATTATAATTGAAAAGTGATTTATTTTAAACAAGGTGTATTTTTGTGAATAAAATTTACATTGCAAAATCTTTTTTTTTTGAGTTACATTCAATATTTAATGCAATGTAATGTTGTTTTATTTTGATGCAAAATATAATTCATTGTAACAATATTAAAAGAATGTAAAATATGTTATGTTTAATATACAAAGTATAAATCTAATCTAATTATATGATTCATAAAATTAGTTCTTAATATAATTATTGTCTAACTATTTAACTAAAACTAAAGAACAATATTTTACTTTACCCTAAATTATAAAGGTGCGGTGCGATGCGGTTTTGGCGGTTTTTCAAACTCTAAAATCATAACCGCACCAACAAAGCGGTGCGATTTCTATCTAGTATTTTAAATTGCGTTTTGGTCATAAATTATCATGAACGGTGTGTCTTGGTGCGGTTCGGGCGGTCTGAGCGGATTTTTAAAATTTATGATCACCACTAGTTTAAAGCACTATACACAGGGAAAATTCACCTTGCAGATATAGAATTAAATTCTAACATCGATTTCATTTTCTCTATCCCGTTTTTCTAGCCATTTCTTGTAAACCAACAATTTTTTCCTAAAACATGGTAAGGCGGATTTTTCGTTTTCCAGATATGACAAACATATTGTTCACTCCAATGGCTACTGCTCCTGCTCACGACGATGAACCAACGAAGTTCTTCAGTGTGGACTTCAAAAGATGTTTTTCACTACAAGAAAAATGATAAAAGACAACCCCCAAAGACAACAGTGTTTTGCTTAATAGTTGTATTTTGAAGTATTAACAACAGTTTTGTTAAAAACCCTTGTCTATTAACAGATTCATTTGTCAAAGACAACAGTGTTTTGCAGTTGTTGTCAATGTATATCTACCACAATAGTATTTTCTGGCCAAAGACAACAATATCTTAAATAGTTGTCTATTACTCACTTAATTTAGGTTTTTTTTTTTCTTCTTTACGAAAATAAAAGTTCATGAATGATTGGTTAGAAGTGTTGGTGAAGTGAGATTTTTGCTACGGTTGTGATGGTGGTGAGGAAACTGTTCTGGACAACATCCCATTCAATTATCCATCTAGTAGTGTTGGTATTAGTTTTTGAGATAGAAACCATTTATCTGCTTGACTGCTCATCTCCTGGAATTTCCTATTGCAGATTTTTCTTTTGTTAATTTAGAAAAAATATTCTGCTGGATCGAAGAATAGAATGTGATATGCCTAGCACTAACTTCGAATTGCTAACATTCTGCATAATGTTGTGTGAATATGAGAATATGAACATTTGGTTGTTGCACTAGGTGCAAATAGAGAAAATGTAAGCTTATTGATAAGAAAAGAGTGTTTTGGTGTAAACATGCAACTAACTATAGATTTATCTAGCATGTAAGAATGTGAAACTTACCTTTTTAATTGACACTTGGCCTTTTACTCTTGGAACTTATATAACCTATGTAACCATATAATATAAAATATTTTTTGTATTTCTTTGAATGAAAAAATGATGGAGTTTTATATTCATGAAACATTTTTCTTTTAAGCATCATCATTTGTCTATAATCACAAGTCACAACTCAGCCTATGGTAGAATAATATCATCAGTCTGAGTAAGTTTAAGCAAGGCAAAAATATTAGTTCGAAATTATCTTTAAGATTGAGTTTGGGACCCTTAGCAGAGTTGATATGCTTAAGACAGTGGACGAGCAAGGATGATTTGATGATTTATCAATGGATTTTTATGCTTAAGACAGTGGACGAGCAAGGTCCAAGAGACTTTTGTTGCACTATCTAATATAAGTGACCTATAATTCCCTAGATTCTTATTTTGGATTACTTATGAAATCTCTGGTGCTTCTAAGCACATATATATTACTTCTGGAACTCCATGACTTTTTAGATATTGTCTTGGGAACTTTGTTTCGTAGAATCATGAAGAATTCTTCCTCGTAGAGGTTGCACCACGGGTAGACGTTAGCTTGACAAGATTTAACTGGGTTGAAAATTCGTTCTTTTTCCAATATAGCAAAAGTCATATTTTTCAGTAGCGTCATACTATGTGATTTGGACCAGTGATCACCTTCGGGTCTTGGACTCTTGGATAATCGGGTTCTTGAATTTGTGACCTGAAGAGACGAACACACGTTAGGCTAGCCGGGGGTGTTCCCGGCTAAGACCCTCCAATACCTAAGTCAGGTCGAGATCTTAAAGGTACGTAAAGGTAAATTAAACAGTAAAAGTAAGAAGTAAAGTTGAGTGAATAGTAGTTGTCATTTTGTTACTGTAGCAGTGTATTTATAGGGATCTTTAGCACATGTGAGTAATCAGCTTGCCCCAATTGTCATCATCATCGGGGGGTTGTACTAGTGTGCCAGTCAAATCAATGGTTCTCCTTTTGGGTCAACTCCGGGCCTGTTGGGGTCGGATTCGGGTCCTGGGTCCCTTTTAGGTGACCTAGTAGAATTTTTAGGGCAAAAGAGCTCACTGTCTTATCATTATTCCACCGATTCTCGAGGTCTGGGATCTCTTATGACCCAGACCTCGAGAATCTCATACTTGTAGGTTCATATTAGCTAGGTCAATCAAGTTCGTTGAGTCTCGGGCCATGAATCGACATGACCTTTCGTTTCTCTCTCATGCCTTGAAAGACGAAGCGTCATAAACCTTTGAATTTATTGCACGCCTTGAAAAACGAAGAGGCACAACCTTTTGGTTTCCTGCCCTTTCTCCTTTTTACAAAGTTTCAAAAGTTAAATAGGTCCTACAGTGACCTAGGTAAACTTCAACCTTTATAAAGGGTAAAAAGTACATTTCATTTTTCACTTTTCACCTTCCTCAGTAAAAAAAAAGAGATCTTGCTCGACCTCTCGACCTCACCATTTTTCTTACACCGGGAGGTGCCGTCCGAACTAAGGAGTCCTCTACCTCGCTCCTTATATTTCTACTCTCAGGTTATTTTCGATACCCCAGGTATCTCTTGTCTTGATTCTTTAGTTGTTATTTTCTTTTATATTTTTTATCGATAGATGGGCTCTAGGACTACCTCAGATCCTTCACGTAGTGACCTTCTAGTCCCTACCTTGAATTCTGGAGAGAACGACTCTAGCTCCAACTCGAGTTCTAATGGCGATGTAACAGGGCCTTTTCGCCCGGGTCCTATTGTATCTCATCCTCATCCAATAATTGTCATCCCAAGTTCAACCCTAGATGTTAGGGTAGATGACCCCTCAGGCTCAGATTCTGAAGAGACCCCTTTCAATCCCCCTTTCCGCGACTCTTTGGAGTTACTAAGGTCCACTGTTCGCCGTGACGAGGCTTCTCATATTAGCCATCATTATTACATTCATCCTGACTACAAAGTTATCATTCCGGGTCGCGATGACCGTATACATAAACCTTCCCCTTGTTGTTTCTTTTCATCTTGCTACTTTAGACGCGAGTCTTCGTTTTCCTTTGCATCGGGACATATAGAAGATCTTGATCTGCATAGGGGGTTGTCTTATGCAATTTGCTCGTAATGCCATTCGCCAAATCTTGGGTTTCATAGTTCTCATGCATCATTCCAAGGTCGAGTCCTCGGCAGCCCATTTTTGGTCCTTATTTTCGATCACCACTTCCGTGAGAACAAATGATCGAGGTTTCTTCTACCTGACTTCTAGACCTCATTGCAAATTCCTTAATTATTTACCCTCTTCCTCGGGTAGTTGGAGAGAGAGATTCATCTCTATCGAAACTCTCCCAAATCGCCCATGGAGGATCCCACAAGCTTGAGGTTCTCAAAACCTCGAGTCTGAACTCGAGACTTGGGTGAGTGCTCCTGGGATGAGGACTTTGTTTCAAAAAAACTCTCCATCCACCATTATGACATAAGAGATCTTGTAAGAGACGAGATCCTATCTTTAGTGGGTCTTAGCCCTGCTGTTGTCCCCAAATCTCAAACACTTGGTAATTTTGCAAGTCATTATTATTATTGCTTTCTAGCTTCTTACTCATCTTGTTTCTTATACGTGTGTTTTATTTCATATATGTCTGTGAAGGCGTCTATTGTGGCTAAAGTCATCAAGGAACAAAAGGACAAGCTGATTGTTGCTGCCAGATCCTGAGGTCTCAATCTCCCATCATCCCCCTAAGTTCATTCTAGTGAACCCAACCTTAGGCCCTGCTCACTTCGAAAAAGGGGTCCCATGCTTCTCAGGAGGTCGAGTTCGCTGCGCTGGAGCCCTCCCATTTGGCTGTAAGTCCAAGCGGCTACGATAATCTAGAGGGGGGGTGAATAGATTATCTCCATCTTTTCGATTTCGCCCTCTTTTTCAACCGAATGCTCAAAGATAATGACAAAGGTGCGGAATGTAAACAACACACGTCGATTTAAAGAGGTTCAACCCACCTAGGGCCTAATCCTCTACCACCCCAGTATATCCGGGATGGATTTCGAAAAGAGAAAAAGATTTTATTAATAATTACCAAAATTATTACAACAAAATCTTACACCAACACCTTGAAGAGCACCACACTCTTCTTCAACACCACCTTTGAGATTACCACAATCTCACTTGAAGATTACCACAATCTTCAAACGGCACCTTGTGAAGATTACCACAATCTTCACCATTGAAGAGCACCACACTCTTCAACACTTGAAGATTACCACAATCTTCTTACACCTAACACCTAGTTCACCCAAGTGTGTTCTTACCACAAGAACACTCACAAGGATATCTTGTGTTTGGTTGATGAATTACAATCAAGATTACACTTTGAAAAATATTACAACTCAAAAGTGCAAGTGTAATCAAGAATGAAAGCCTAGACCTCAAGATGTGAAAGTGATAGTACTTAGGCTATTACAACAAGAATGTTGAAATGAATAACAAAGATTATGTGCTTGTGATATCTCTTGTTGTTTGTATCAAGTCTTGTGTTTGATCCCTCAAGCTTTCATCTATTTATAGGAGAGCCTTCAAATTTGAATTCCAACATAGGCTCCTCCAAAGGCTCCTCCAACATAGGCTCCTTCATGGGCTCCTCCATGTTTTCTTTTGTCTACAAATAAGACAAAGAGATTAAAATAAATATGGTTGTCTCATAAGGATACAAAAATCAGATTATAGAACAATCCCACATTTTAAGGAAGAATGGTCTGCTGCACAACGGTTATATTTTTGCTGTCAAACTAAAGGGGCGACCGGTTGCGCACAAAAGGACGTTTGAAATTGTACTGAAAAATTACACGGGGCGACCGGTCGAGGGGGTGCTCGACCGGTCGACATCACCCCTAGCCGGTCGACCTCTCCAAAAATAGAACAGGGAGATTTTGCACACTTGCAGGTACCGGTCGACCCCTGGGCGACCGGTCGACCGGACCGGTCGACGCCCAGGGCGACCGGTCGACCTGCTTGATTTTTCTTCCGTCTCATTTTCTGTTTCAAAAATCATCTTCAGGTACGGGTTGCCCTATAGATGCACGACGGTCGACCAAGAGACAAATATTGTCCAATTTTTATCGAAAATTAACCTCAAGAAATACTCCAAAAAATTCGTAAAAATATTTTAAACTAATCGGGAGTATTTAGGACAATATTAGAAATATAGTTTCAATGTGAAAACCCATTGACATAAAATCTTTGAAAGTGTTGTCTAATATTAATCGAAAATAGACTTGAGCAAATACTCCGGAAAATATTAAAACTATTTTAAATCATTTAGGAGTATTTGGACAACCTTTAAAACCATTGTTTTGGTGTAAAAACAAAATCATCAAAATCATGATAAAACCATTTTTCAAACATTGGCTACTGAGGAGCCCCATGTTCTTACAATTGAGGGTGGTGATGCTCCTGATCCTCGTGGTAAAGAGAAGAGGAAAGGGAAAAAAGATAAGGCTCAGAGCTGGATCAGAAGTAAAGGGTCGGGAGGTAGCAAGCCCAAGAAAAAGGCCCGCCCAGAAAAAGATGCCCCAAGCAAAGAGGAGATCGCGATAGCTCTTGGTGAGATCGCAGATCATCAACATAAATTATCCCTAGCCCAGGAGCACACCTAAAAGCTTCTCGACCTCCATGTCAGTTCTTCGGGACTCGGATTATTCGTAAGTGGAACATCTCACCTGAGAGCTCAATAATGAAGACAAGGGCTGTGGATGATTCTCTAGAGCTCTACCAGGCTTGCATCCTTCCTCAAGACCAGGTTACCTTGGGATCAATGCCTGATACTAAAATGGAAGAAATCGTAGCCCATGACCTCATGAGGGTAAGTTTTCAATATATCGTCCAAGTACTTCAGTTATATTCTATTATATCTCCGGCTTCGATCCCTTAATCATTCCATTTTCTTTTTTAAGTTAGGCTGCCAATGTTGCCCATAACTTGACTCTTCGCATTCATCATTGGCGGATCCAGTGTTTGGAAGCTGAAGCTCGCGCCAAGCGGTTCGAGGAGGAGAGAGATGCGATTAGGTCCCAGACCAAGACTGAGTATGATTCATGCATCAAGAAGGTGGAGACCCATATAAACGAGCTCGAGACCCATACTAAGGTCTCAAAAGAGTCTCTTAAGGCCGCCCAGAATGAGATCGCCCATCTAACTCGCGAGAGCTCGGAGAGCTTTGCTACCAGTCAAGAGGCTGGAAGGAGGGAAGCTTTTAACTATGTTGAATTTGCACAAAAACTCAAGAAGGCCAGTTCCAATGGTGCTAGGGACTTTAAGCATTCCCCTATTTTTGATCGCCTTGTTGTTGAGAAAGCCGCTGAATTCGAGGTCATGGGCTTCTTCAAATGTCAGTCTCAAATAAAGAAGCTTGGGGGCTTCAAAGCTGACTTCAATTCGAGTAAGTTGGATCCCGAGTTGGATGGTAATGGGAAAAAGCCTGTCCTTGAGGATAAAGAAGAAAACTTCACAGGTCAAGAGTTCGAGTTCCTACTCCAGGACCTCGAGCCCGAAGGGGGTGATGCCGATCCTCAAGGGGATTATGCTGATGGGGATGACATGCTTGACGTCGCCTCTCTTCTGGGTCCGTCCTCTTAGATTCCTCGAGATAGATCCTTGATACATATGGGATTTCTTTTGTATACGGGATTTCTTTTGTATACACTCCTACTTGTTTTTGGAGGTTGTTTTGTAAAAAGGCCGAATGTTTCTCCATACTCTGGAAATTGTTTTGTAAGCACTTGAATGAATGTCTTTCTAATCATGCGTTCATTATTCCAATATATTGCAATTGCCTTTGCCTTGGTATTTTGCTTTGCTTACCTAGATTGTGGGATCTTTGAAATCTGATTAATTTATATTATTTTATTATTATTATCTTGAAGATCTTAAAGATCTCCCATGTGAATTACATGGTCACCTAGACCCTGTTTCTTGTGAAGCTCTCAAGATCTTTAAGATCTCACTTGTGACTTATGGGGTCACTTGGACCCTTCTCTCTTTACACAAGCTTTTGAGATCTTGAAGATCTCACTTGTGAATTATGGGGTCACTTGGACCCTTCTTTCCATACAAAAGTTTTCGAGATCTTTAAGATCTCATTTGTGGGTTATGGGGTCCCTTGGACCCTTCTTTCTTTACATAAGCTTTTGAGATCTTGAAGATCTCACTTGTGAGTTATGCGGTCACGTGGACCCTTCTTTCCTTACACAAGTTTTTGAGATCTTTAAGATCTTACTTATGGGTTATGGGGTCCCTTGGACCCTTCTTTCTTTACACAAGCTTTTGAGATCTTGAAGATCTCACTTGTGAGTTATGGGGTCACTTGGACCATTCTTTCCTTACATAAATTTTCAAGATCTTTAAGATCTCACTTGTGAGTTATGGGGTCATTTGGACCCTTCTCTCTTTACGCAAGCTTTTGAGATCTTGAAGATCTCACTTGTGAGTTATGAGATCACTCGGACACTTGGACCCTTCTTTCCTTACACAAGTTTTCGAGATCTTTGAGATCTCACTTGCGGGTTATGGGGTCCCTTGGACCCTTCTTTCCTTACACAAGTTTTCGAGATCTCGAAGATCTCACTTGTGAGTTATGGGGTCACTTGGACCCTTCTCTCTTTACACAGGTTTTCATGGGGTCCCTTGGACCCTTCCTCTCTTTACACAAGCTTTTGATATCTTGAAGATCTCACTTGTGAGTTATGGGGTCCCTTGGACCCTTCTTTCTTCACACAAGTTTTTGAGATCTTGAAGATCTCACTTGTGAGTTATGGGGTGACTTGAACCTTTATTTCCTTACATAAGTTTTTGAGATATTTAAGATCTCAATTGTGGGTTATGGGGTCCCTTGGACCTTTGTCTCTTTACACAAGCTTTTGAGATCTTGAATATTGGGGTTACATAGACCCTTCTTTCCTTACACAAGTTTTCGAGATCTTTAAGATCTCACTTGTGGGTTATGGGGTCACTTAGACCCTTCTTTCTTTTACACAAGCTTATGAGATCTTGAAGATTTCAATTGTGACTTATGGGGTCACTTGGACCCTTATTTCCTTACACAAGTGTTCGAGATCCTTAAGATCTCACTTGTAAGTTATGTGGTCACTTGAACCCTTCTTTCTTTACACAAGCTTTCGAGATCTTTGAGATCTCTCTTGTGATCACTGATCCGAAAACCTTTATATCTAAATGCACTATCATTTCTTTGCATAATTGCATTAATCATCTTTTCATAATAATAATCTGAAATTATCATTTGCAAAAACAAAACATGGGCTTGGAGTGTTCTTGCATCTGCTATGCGTCTCTCCCTAATTTGTGAAAGTATAACCACTAGGGTCGTATATTCAACCTCATTTTTGACGGGTTTGGAGGTTTGCTATATGCCTACCTCGTTTCCCTAATCTGCAAAAGATCTTATATTAGACGTAAAATTTCCGCAAGTTCTGCGCGTTCCACGGCCTAGAGAGCTCCTTCCCCTGTGAGTCCTCCAAGCATTAAGCCCCTTTCCCAGAGACCTTGATGACTTTAAACGGTCCTTCCCAATTATGGTCCAGCTTTCCTACATGCTTTGATACATCCACCTTTTCAAAACAAGATCTCCCACTTGGAAATTTCCCCCCTTATCACCCTTTTGTTATATTCATTAATCATCCTCTCTTTAGCCAAAAGGATCATTCCATACGCTTGCATTCTCTTCTCCTCTATAAGGTCTAGGCCCATCTCACTACCCTCTTCATTTTCGTTTACCTTATAATTTTCCACTCTAAGAGTTGCTTCTCCAATCTCAGCGGGTGTAACTGCGTCAGATCCATGTGTCAAACAAAAAGGGTTTCCTCTGTTGAGGTCCTTGGGGTAGTTCTATATGCCCACAATACCCCAAGGAGCTCTTCAGCCCAGTAGGTCTTGCTCTGCTCCAACCGCGTCTTGAGGTGTTGTAGGATGATCCTATTAGCGACCTCAGCTTGCCCATTTGCTTGTGGATTCCCTACTGAAGTGAAGTTCTGTTGGATCTTCATCTCTTTACACCATGCAATTATCTTCCTACACTTGGAATTGGGTTCCATTATCTGAAATCAAGATGCGGGGTACTCCAAACCTACACACAATATTCTTCTCAAGAAAATTCATTATTTCCATCTCTGTGATATTAGCCACGGCTTACGCCTCTATCCATTTAGAGAAGTATTCTACTGCCACTATGATGATTTCTTTTGTGCTCTAGCTAATGGGAAATGTCCCAGTATATCAATTCCCTATTGGTCAAAAGGGCACAGATATTGTGGTCATGGGAGCTGCTAGCTGCTAGGTAAGTTTGAGTGCATATGGCATTTATCACACTTCTTAACATATTCTGCTGCATGACCTTTAGAGCCAGAGACCTCCCACCAGAATGATTTCCGCAGCTCTCCTCATGTATCTCTTGCATTACATACGTGGCTCTTTCGGGAGCTAGACACTTCAACAATACTAATGTCACTGATTTCTATAAAGATCCCCCTCGTATATGCAAAAACGTGATGCTCTAAAGCGCAGACGCCTTGATTCCATCAGATCATTGGGTTTGCGACCTTCTGACAGAAAGTCTTTAAACTCCTTCATCCAGTTCTATGAACAGGACACTGGTAAAACCAGCACTGTAGTTGTATTAAGTCAATTGCGTCTTTTT
Organism: Rehmannia glutinosa; assembly: GCA_016081115.2. Classification (NCBI taxonomy): domain Eukaryota; kingdom Viridiplantae; phylum Streptophyta; class Magnoliopsida; order Lamiales; family Orobanchaceae; genus Rehmannia; species Rehmannia glutinosa. The sequence continues at coordinate 22,760,740 of CM071930.1, forward strand.
CAGATCCAATCTTGGTGTGCTCTGCTGTCAATACAATGACTTTCCATGAAGTGAATGCCGATATGCTGCTGGCGAACCTTGCCAAAGCATCGACTGTCTCATTTTCAGATCTCGGGACCTGGTGGAGCTGGAATTATTCTAAGCCTGCGGTCAATTATTTCACTCGGTCCAGATAAGCCACCATTGTCTTCTCCTTAGCCTCAAAACCCCCTTGGACTTGTATTTCCACTAACTAGGAATTTGTGTATGCGACTAATTTCTTCACCCAACATTTGAAAGCTAATTTTATCCCGGCTATTAGTGCCTCATACTCCACCTTATTATTGGTAACAACAAATTCCAATTTCAATGCAATCTCTAGTTCTATGTCATTTGGCCCTTGCAATAGAATTCTCGCTCCTCCCCCAGAGCTCACTGCAGAGCCGTCCACATGAAGCATCCATGTTTCAGCAATCAGTTCTATCAGGTTAATCATTTCTATCAGAAAATCTGCAAGGACTTGGGCTTTGAACGCTGCTCTTGTTTGATATTTGATATCGAATTCTCCCAACTCCACGGCCTATTTAACCAAGCGACCCGAGAGATCTAGCCTCCCTAAGACCTGCTTAAGAGGTTGATTAGTCAAGACCACAATCTAGTGTGATTGAAAATATGGTATGAGCTCTGGGCTGAAATTACTAAAGCTAGAGCCAACTTCTCGACATCCGAGTATCTCTCTTCTTCACCTTAGAGGACTCTACTAACGTAGTACACTGGTTGGTATGCACCTTTGACCTCTTTAACCAGAACTGAGCTCACATCACAAGGTGATACCGCCAGGTACAAGTAAAGCAACTCCCCCTTGACTAGTTTTTCGAGGAGAGGAGATGAGGTCAGGTAATCCTTCAGTTCTTGAAAAGCTTTATCACACTCTTCCATTCGGGAAAACCATGGAGGTCTATGTGGATGATATGATGGTAAAAAATGAGCAGAAAGAGAAACACCTCGCTCACCTGGCGGAGTCTTTCGCAGTGATAATGAGGTACAACATGAAGCTCAATCCGGCAAAGTGTACATTTGGTGTTAGAGGTGGAAAGTTCATGGGATATTTAGTTAACAAGCGGGGGATAGAGACAAACCCATAGAAGATTAAGGCGGCACTTTAGATGCCAGCTCCAAGGAACATTAAAGAGGTTCAAAAGCTGATGGGGATGGTAGCTTCACTAAACTGATTCATTTCGAGATCAGGGGATTGTAGCTTACCTTTCTTTGGCACGTTGAAAAAAGTAAAATATTCGAACATCATGCTAACGAGTCTATGATAAGTGGCTCCCGCATTTTTAGACCAAAGGGCATAACCCTATAGCAATATACCACATGTCCGTTATAAAGGAGATTTTCTCCATATCTTTCTCCGCCATCGATATTTGGTGGTATCCTTGATAAACATCGATCATGCTTAACAAAGCACATCCGACCGTAGAATCCACCAGCAGATTTATTCGGGGGAAGAGGGTAAGAATCTTTAGGAAAAACCTTATTTAGGTCCATGAAATCCGTGCACATCCGCCATTTTCCTTCCGTCTTGGGCACTATTACAACATTAGATAGCCATTCTGTGAACTGCACCTCGACGATGTAACCTGCCCAGAGCAATTTATTGACCTCAACCTCTATTATCTTATTTCTTTCCATCCTAAAGTTCATTATCTTCTGCTTCACCGGCCTTACTGCCGGGTCTATGTTGAGGCGATGAACTATGATCTCGGGGTCTATCCCTTCCAGGTCGGCGGGCTCCCAAGCAAATACGTCACAGTTCTTTCTCAAAAATTCGATCATCATCAGCTTTTGTGTCAGGGTCATTTGCGACCCAATTCTTGTGGGTTTTGGTCGGATCACTTAAGTCGAGTTGGATCACTTGGTACTCTTCTACTGGCTCTATTTTGTAGTCTTCCGGCTTAGTTTTCTTGTTCGAACTAGACTCTCCTAGGTATGGTTGCTTTAGCGGTTCCAGAGTGACCCGCTTTGCTTCAATCATTTTCAGAGACAAATTATAACATTCTCTAGCCATTTTCTGGTTCCCACGGACCTCACCTACTCCGAACTTCATAGGAATTTCATTTCAAATGGTATGTCAAAACCACCGCCTGGAAGAGATTCAACCCGGGTCTCCCCAAAATTATGTTGTACACAAAAAGTGCCTCCACTACCAAATATTTGATCATAAAAGTTTTTCTGCATGGATCCTCCCCTAAAGAGGTCGGTAGGTCGATTGTACCCAAAGGACCACTTTGCTACCTCCAAAACCTATCAGAGGGGTTTCTACTAGTTTTATCGATGCAATTCCAAGATCCATCATTTTCAATACTCCTAAAGAGATAACGTCTACAGAGCTTTAACTATATACTAGGACCTTCTGTATGGAGAAGTTTGCCACATCCATGGTTATAACCATTAGATCATTGTGTTCCAAGTCGAGACCCTGAAGGTCTATATCATCGAATATGATTGACGGGTTATAGATTGTGATAACTTGGTGACCTCTCACTTCCTCAGGTCTAAAAGCTCTAGTGTTTCTCTTTTGGGCTCTCTGTGAATCTCCATTAGTTGGTCCTCCTGATATCATTTGTATTACTCTTTTAGAGGTAAGTTATCCTATACCTGGGGATGCCCCAGGTCCACAGGTCTCTTCCCTTTGTCTAGAGCTTGTCTGTTGCGCTCTTGCGATCTGCTCCGAGATCTCCTCACCCCCTCACATTTGTGGGTGGAGTCATCTTGTGCTCGAAAGTGTTGCAAATATCCTTGCTGAATGATTCGTTCAATTTCATCTTCAAGTTGATAACAATCTTTTGTGTCATGCCCATGGTCTTTGTAGAAGTAGAAATACTTATCTGAATTTATTCTGTTCGGAGTGGACCTTATTTTCTTCGGCCATCGCACCAGTCACGAGTTCTCAATGGCCATGAGGGCACGCAACCTCGAGCCATTTAGAGGGGTATAGTTTTGGAATCTACCCCCTTCAGGTCGTGGGGGATCTCGATCCCGTTCTTTCTCAGATTGGTGACAACCTGACTTCTTATGCTCCCTATGCTATTTCTTATCTTTAATTCTCGTGTTCTAAGACTATTCACGATCTTTAATGAGTTCATCTCCTCCTCATGTATATACCTCTGTGCCATTTCCATCAAGCTTTCAACGTCGTGCGGGGGGTCTCGGGCCAATATTGATGCGAAAGGTCCCTTTTTCAGGGCGTGGATCATGATACTATCATTATGTCGATTTTTAGCTCATCGACCTCGAGGACTTCATTATTGAAACAATTTATGAATTCACAAAGGGGGTCTTCTTCTCCTTGCCGAATGGTGAAGAGGTATGTAGCCGATCTTTTGGCTTTCTTCTTACTAGCAAAATGGAAAAGGAACTTTCTCACCAACTGTTCATAAGATACCATGGTTCCTAGCAGCAAACTCGTGAACCACTCTTGGGCACGACCAGAAAGAGTAGTGATAAAAATTAGGGCTTGTCCGTACAACTGCATCACATGCTCAAATGTCGTTAAGTGCTCTTGTAGATCCTTACACCCATCCTAGTGGGGTAGGTCCAGGAGCTTGAAATTTGGGGTTACCACCTCCATCAGTATTTCTTCATAGAAAAGGAATCCTCTCTTTTGCAGAGCGGATGTAACGGCTGCCCTTCTCTTCATTTCTTCCAACTTTTTAGTAGCAAGCTAGATCTGCTCGCTAAGCTCTTGTAAATTATCTCCCAAGGGTAATCGCGTCATAGGTACCCCCAATCCCTAATCCTTCTTTTGCAGGGGATCTAGGTCTCGGAGGAGGAGTCCTACTTTCAGCTTCTTCCTCCTGCTCGACCCCCCCAATGAGCACCTCACTTAACCTGGCGCCTAGGGACGTCGTTGTCTTTTGCCTGCCCAGCTACCAGGTCGGGGTCGAGCAAGCTTTTCCCTTTTTCTTTCTCCCTTGAGAGATGTTGGCTTCTCTCCATGACTAATTTTTCAAAGTCTTCTTTTCTCATTGAGATCACCTGGTCGGGATCGCCCCTCTCCATCTCAGGAAGATCCGGCATAGACTGAGACAAAGAGAACTCTGGTTGCAACACTTCTTTAATCGTCCTAGGGGTCTCCAGCACCCCTTTCTGACCCTGCTTGGTTGGGGCCTTCATAACTCAGTACCTCATTTCTTGTTAAAGGAAAAAGGTTTTCCCACAGACGGCGCCAACTGATTTGGATCAGTGATCACCTTCGGGTCTTGGACTCTAGGGTAATCGGGTTCTTGAACTTGTGACATGAAGAGACGAACACGTTAGGCTAGCCGGGGGTGGTCCCGGCTAAGACCCTCCGATGCCTAAGTCAGGTCGAGATCTTAAAGGTACGGAAAGGTAAATTAAACAGTAAAAGTAAGAAGTAAAGTTGAATGAATATGAGTTACCGTTTTGTTACTGTAGCAGTGTATTTATAGGGATTCTTTAGCACATGTGAGTAATCATCTTGCGCCAAGTGTCATCATCTTGGGGGGGGGGGTTGTACTATTGTGCCAGTCAAATCAATAGTTCTCCTTTTAGGTTAACTCATGGGCCTGTTGGGTCGAATTCGGGTCTTGGGCCCTTTTTAGGCGACCTACAGAGTTTTTAGGGCAAAAGATCTCACTGTCTAATCACTATGTTTGTGTGCATTTAATTCAGTTCTCTGATTGCCTGTGATATTCTAGGGGATCTTGTGTCATGCAGCTTTTTTTGTGATTGTCATATGAAAGTAAGTGATCTATCTGGTTCATACGTTGATTTTCCTTGTGCACAATCATAAACTCTATATTCTACTCAACTCTGCAGAGTAATATTAATCTTTGTTTGTCCATAAATGACATAGTAATCACCGAATCAGTGCAATCCACAAGAGTAATTGGGTTGGTCCATAAATTAATGTTGGTATTGGTAGTCATTGAACCATTTGCAATGATATAAATGTAATTCGGTTAATCTTGAAGTTTCATATGGCCAAATGTCTGATCAACATGTTGAATATGGTTTCCTTAAAGAATTGAAATTGTTAGAGTGGCGTTAGAGTGGCTTTCTAACAATCTATGCATTACTTATACATCGCGCGTAAGCATTGAACATGTTATTTTCACATACAGGAATATGAAAAATTAGATGCAGGGCTGGAACAGGAAGAGAAATAATGTTATATGCTAACTTATCATATCAAACAATGCCAAATCATTTGGATACACTTGTTTGAATCTGGAGGACTTTATTTAATCAACCATTAAACTATTGTAGGGTTGTAACAGCTAGGCATGGTAAAATAGGGGTGTCAATTTCGGACCCAAGACGAAAACTCGATGTGAATCTAACACGAAATGAATGGGTATGGGTCCAGACTTCATAGGTACGGGTTGAAGTTGAACTCGGATAACCCGTTAATTAAACAGGTCGGGTTTGAGCCAACCTGCTATGACCCATTTAATCCATATAACCCGTTTGTGAATGTAAAAGAAAGTTAAGTAAATAATTAATTTTAAGAAAAACAAAAAACAAGACATGTGTTTAAAACTTAAATGCTAAAACCTCCTTAATTATGTATGTTGTTATTATTTTGCATGTTTTTTTTGTATGTTTTCCTCAAAATATGATTAGTTTGTTATGTTATTTATGCAATTATGTTATTTTGTTTTTGTATGTTGCGAATTATGATTTTTTTTTGATTGAATAGTGTGTCATTGTGGCTGATTTTAAAAAAATTAAATCTATTTAGTCGAAACTATTGAGTGTACATACAAATAATTTTATTAAATGGGTTAAACATGTCCGGTCCAGATTCAAGATTCTGACACGAATAATTAAATGGGTCGGGTCCGGGTTGGCTTATTATGACCCGCGAACCTACGAACCCAGATCCGTGAACTCAGACCCAACCTCAATTGACACCCCTATTTGTAATTTCTCTTGACTTTTCAAATAGTGTATGCCATTGCAAGCATACATGTTGTTCGAGTGGTACTGTTTACAAGAAAAAATGGCTAAATGTTTGGAAAAAAAACTGGACAAGGTTCAAGTCGAGGCCAATATTGAATATTATCTCTGCAAGACGAAATTGCCCCATTTACGAAGTGCTTACGGTTCTAGCAATCATTCCTAAGATACAACGACTTTAACATGTTCGACTTAGCAGCACTTGTAAAACTCGAACCAACAGCGAACACAAAGTGTTTAAGGCTTTCAAGCTTTTGGAAGGATATTGAACATTATGCTAGTAATGATACCGAATGACTCAATTTTAGCTTGTAATTTTCGTGTCCTTTTTCATCTGCAGGGGCTTTTTATTTATAGGCCTCAAGGTGCTTCATGGAAAGAAATTTTTCCATCTTTTGGATCGAAAAGTCATGTCCAGAGCCAAAAAACAAAACTAGTTGCTCGAACAGGTGCATCAGTTTGAACATGCGCGTTCGCGCACTTGTGCGCGCACGCCAAAAAAAGTTTCTATTTGCGGTGCAGTGCACACTGCCCAGGTGCTCGCCGCTCACTGTCCATCACGCGCGGTCGTCCTGGTGTGCGTCCACGCATTCTGCTGCGCGCCGCGCACCACCTTGCCCAGCTGAAAAAAATATTTAATTATTTATTAAAATAATTAATTAATTTTAAAGGGTTCAAATAAATTTTGTCCAAAAATATAAGGGCCTTGAAGCCTAAGCCCACGCCCATGACCCATGACCCGGGCTGATAAGTGTCTTTTTATGCATGTTTTATGTGTTTATTTGAGTAGAATTTGAGTTATTTTATAGTTAGTTTCGTAAATGTTTGATTGTACACAGTTCATATTACTCCGAGGTGCTTTTATTGGTGTAGATTGACCATTTAAAGCTATTTTTGGTGAATTTCGGACCATGGATTCATGTCAAAACACCCTGGGGATTTGAGGAAAAAATCAGTTTTTTACAAAAAAAAAAAAATAATAAAAACAGGGGACGGGGACGATGGGAGTTTTTTCCCCATTTGTCTCGTCGGGATTCCCATGTGTCGCGGGGAGGGGACGGGATGGGGATTGCTCCGCCCCCGCCCGCCCCATTGACATCCCTATGTTCAACCTCTTTCAAAGCATGCAAGGGATCTAAATGACATCATTTCTAATGAAAATAAGCTTAACGAATTATCAAATGTGCAATTGAATGATGAATGTTCTTCCAATAAACTACCACAAAAATTTAATGATCCAGGAAGTTATATTATTCCTTGTACGATTGATGATTTACCTGTTGATAGGGCACTAGCTGACTTAGGAGCTAGTATCAATGTGATGTCTTATGAAACATTCAAGCATATGGGATTAGGTGAACTTAAACCTACTAGGATGGACATTCAATTAGCCGATAAATTGATTAAACATCCTAGAGGTATTATTAATGATGTGTTAGTCAAGATTGATAAATTCATATTCCCAATTTATTTTGTTATTCTTGACATGCATGATGATACTGAGGTTCCTCTAATTTTTGGGCGCTCTTTCTTGGCTACGGCAAAATCAATCATTGATGTGCGTGATGGAAAATTAATTTTGAGAGTCGGGGATGAACAAGTAATCTTTAAAATTCATGTTGCTATTGAAAATGATACTAGTTCTTTTGTTGACTCAATTCCTTTGCTTGATGTGAAATCTAAAAATCTCTTGGAGAAAAGTGTTGTTCAAAGTACAGGTAGGAAGCTTATGCCCAAAAAGAGGACCCAAAAGGTCAAAAAACACATTTTGAAGCTTGAAGTTGGAGGTAGTTCTACTAAACTCCAAAGAGATTTTCATAAGTTTGACGCTCCCCCCGACTATTCTTCACATTTAGGTGAATTAGTCCAGCTATACGACTTTAAAGAAGTGCTATCCGGGAGGCAACCCGATGCACACATGTGCATTTTTTTTGTTTGTTTTCTTTCAAAATAATTACAAGTCCTTAGAGTCATTTTCAAATCACATTTTGATTGTTTTGGGTCAATTAAAAAACTTATGAACATCTTTCTTTGTTGTCTTGACTGGGAATATTTGAGATTTCACGGTATTCGAGTTATGTGTTGCCTATCCTTGATTATATATGAAGATGCCGATGAAGGTCCCGTACTAAACAACTCAATGGTCGCTCAACACCGATTTCACTTTTGTAGTAAGGTCGTATTTTTCTTTTTCCACCTCTTTTATTTCCTTCTAGTTTCTTTGCTTTTTGAGTGTTTTGTGTGTGTTTGTTCATCTCTTTCTTTCACGTTGAGTACAATGTGAACCTTTAAGTTGGAGGTGGATGCAGGTACATTCTCGGAATGCTTGTGTGCTTGTTTTTATTTTGAGTCTGTCGACAAGAAATGTGATTTTTTTAACAAAATGAGTGTTTGTAGTCAATAACTTGGCCCAATTACACCTATATTAACTTTTAAATTTGTGTTTTTAATGCGAAGCAATTGATAGTCAAGGATAGATTGACGTGGATGTGGGCTAAATTTTGACGAGATTTCCAACACCATAATACTTGATGTGTTAAGGCATATACGACGATGCTTAATGCTATGAACGTCCGAGAACTCATGATTTAGTGGTGGTTAACTAGTTGTTAAACCAAGCTTGTGGATGAAAAAAGAAAAAAAGAAAAGAAAAAAAATGAGGAAAAAAAACAAAAAAAACATGGACCAATCGATTGGAGTCTTTTGTGTCTGATATCCAATTGGCATCACAATATCCTTCGAATACTGTTGGATATCTCGTATAATGTATTCCATTGTTCATGGTATACTTTAAGTATGTAAGTACCCTTGTCAAGGCTTTCCAGTGATCCTTATTCGGGTTACTTGTGAACCTACTTAGCTTACTCACTGAATATGCAATGCCTGGACGTGTACAATTTGTTAAGTACATCAGACTGCCAATTATCCTTGCATATTCCAGCCGAGAAATTGATTCTCCTCTATTCTTGGCCAAGTGTAGACTTAAATCTACAGGTGTCTTAGCCGGAGGATTATCAAAAATATTAAACTTTCTAAGTATGCTTTTGACATAATGGGATTGTGACAAGATAATTCCATCTGAAGTCCTAGAGATTTTAATCCCTAAATATAACATCAGATAATCTCATATCTTTCATGTCAAATTTCTTCTTTAACATGTTCTTCGTATTCATGATTAAATCATGGCTACTACCCATAATCAATATATCATCTACATAGAGGCATATTATAACGTAATCATTTGTAGTACCTTTAATGTAGACACACTTGTCACATTCATTGATTTTGAAACCATTGACTTCATAGTCGAGTCAAACTTTTCATGTTATTGCTTAGGTTCTTGTTTTAGTCCATAAAGTGGCTTAACAAGTTTACACACCTTTCGCTCTTGACTGGGTGCAACGAACCCCTCGGGTTGTTCCATATAAATCTGTTTGATACATGTTTTTATCTTAATTTTGATGATTTGATTTTGTCACCAAAACAATGTTTTTGTAAAGGTTGTCCAAATACTCCTAAATGATTTAAAATGGTTTTAATATTTTCCGGAGTATTTTCTCAAGTTTATTTTTGACAACACTTTTTATGATTTTATGTCAATGAGTTTTTACTCCTAAAACAAGATTTCTAAATGTTGTTTAAATACTCTCGATTGGTTTAAAATGTTCTTACTAAATTTTCGGAGTAGTTCTTGAGTTTTATTTTCAACAAAAATTGGACAACATTTACCTCATGGTCGACCGGTCGCCCTATAGGCAACCCGTACCAAGATGATTTTTGAAACAGAAAAAATGAGACGGAAGGAAAACCAGGCGACCGGCCGTCGGCGTCGATCGTCCGGTCGGCGACCGGCCGCCTGGGGTCGACCGGTACTGCAAGTTGGCATTGAAACAGAACTTCAAACCTTGCATTTTTGAGTTAGGGGACCGGTTGAGACAGGGGGTCGACCGATCGAAGCCTATGTCGACCGGCCGCCTTGTTGTAATTTCCAAAGTGTTCTTCAATTCTCTTATTTACGTGCGACCGTCGCCTGTGCATTCGACAAAAAAATATGACCGTTTGACAAAGAGACACATTTCCTTAAATTGTGGGATTGATTTCTATGACTATATTCTTGATTTTAATTGTATTTTTCTCAGATTTTCAATCCCCAAGAGGAGCCTATGCTTGATCAATCATCTCCTATAAATAGAGGAAGTTTTGGAGCAACCATAACAACAATTGAGACACAACACAACAAGATACACTTCAAGCAAATACTTGGTCTTTCATTGTTATTATTCTTGTTGTAAATTTGCCTAGCTTATCACTTTCACATCCTTGAGGTCTAGGCTATTCTTGATTACACTTTGCACTCAAATTGTATTATTTATTATTGAGTTGTAATCTTGATTTTTGGTTATTATTCAACACAAGATATCCTTGTGAGTGTTCTTGTGGTAAGAGCACACTTGGATGATCTAGGTGATAGGTGCAAGAAGATTGTGGTGATCTTCTTATTGAGGCGTTGAAGAATTTGGTATTCTTCAAGGTTGAAGATTGTGGTAATCTTCACAAGGTGCCGTTGGAGATTGTGGTAATCTTCAAGAAGAGATTGTGGTAATCTTCAAGAAGAGATTGTGGTAATCTCAAAGGTGGTGTTGAAGAAGAGTGTGGTGCTCTTCAAGGTGTTGTAAGTTGAATTTGTATTAATTTTGGTAATTAATAAAATTCTTTTTCTTTTTGAAATCCATCCCGGATATACTGGGGTGGTAGAGGATTAGGCCCTAGGTGGGTTGAACCTCTTTAAATCGACGTGTGTTGTTTACATTCCGCACCTTTATTATTGTGTTTGAGCATTCGGTTATAAAAGGAGGGCAAAATCGAAAAGATGGACATAATCTATTCACCCCCCCTCTAGATTATCGTAGCCGCTTGGACTTACAAAATCTCCTCTTCAAGCTCACCAATAAAGAAGGCAGTCTTCACATCCATTTGATGTATCACAAGGTTATGCAAAGCTAAAATAGCAATGAGAACACGAATGGATGTGATCCTCGTAGCAGGAGAATATGTATCGAAAAAGTCATGTCCATCCTTTTGTTTAAACCTTTAGCTACCAAATAGGCTTTGTACTTATCTATAGATCCATCTGCTTTGTACTTCCTTTTAAGGATCCACCTGCATCACAAAGGTTTGCAACCCGGTGGGAGATCAATCAACTCTCAAGTGTTATTTTACATGATGGAATCTATTTCATTATTGATAGCTTCTTTCCAGAGAGGAGCTTCTGGACCAGACAAAGCTTCTTGAATAGTTCTATGTTCGTTTTCTAACATATAAGTTAGAAAACCAGGACCAAAAGACTTAGCTACTTTTGTCTTTACCTTTGTGTGGGATCTTATTAAGAATGTAGTTTGCAGAAAGTATAGCTTCCCAAGCGAGAACTTATCAATATCACATTTATCATCTCCTTAAGAGTATGATTATTACGTTCTGCTACACCATTTGATTGTGGTGAGTAGGGAGTTGTCGTTTGATGAATTATACCCTCTTCCGAGTGAAAACTTTCAAACAGAGCAACATACTCTCCACCTCTATCACTTCGAATCATCTTAATTTTCAAATTAAGCTGATTTTCAACATCATTCTTATAAGTTTTAAAAGCTACTAAAGCTTCATCTTTGCTTTTCAAAAGATATACATAATAATATCTTGTGCAATCGTTAATAAATGTTATAAAGTACTTTTTCCCACCTCGAGTTTTCACGAGTTTTAAATCATACACATTTGTATGAATTAACTCAACTAGTTTTGTACTTCTCGTCACCGAATGAAATGGTGCTTTAGCCAATTTTGCTTTAACACAAACTTTGCATTTGTCTTATGAATCGAACGTAGGTATTAATTCCATATTCACTAACCTTTTAATTGTGTTGAAGTTTACATGTCCTAATCTATCATGCCATAAATTAGAACAATCAAACAAGTAAACAGAAGTAATAGTTTTATTCTTCGCCTCTTGGCAGAAAATAGACATTACAGACATCTTAAAGAGCCTTTTATCAAGGTACCCCTTACATAGAAACTGACCATTCTTGATCATTACAAACTTGTCGGACTCAAACACTAGTCTAAACCCGGCCTTACTAAGCAAAGGTCTGGAAACAAAATTCTTGCGGATATCCGGGATATGCAACATATCTACAAGCGTAAGATCCTTTCCAGAAGTCATCTTGAGCATAACCTTTCCAAGCCCTATGATGTTGGAAGTCGAAGAGTTCCCCATGAACAACTTCCTTCCATTTATCATAGTGTAGGAGGAAAACATCTCATTGTGGACACAAATGTGACGAGTAGCCCCGGTATCTATCCACCACTCTCTTGGGTTATCCACCATATTGGCTTCAAACACAACGGCGGTGAGATTGAGCTCCGACGTGTCTATTGAAACAGACTTGTCCTCGGTCATATTGGCTTGTTGTTGGTTGTCTTTTTTCGGGTGTCGGCAATCCTTGCCAATGTGATTTGGTTTGCCACAATTGTAGCAATTTCCTTTGAATTTCTTGGCCTTCACCTTATCTTTTCCAAAATGCTTCCATTTCTTGCTAGTGCTTGATTCAGCAAGATTGGTCTTGGCCTCCATTCTATATTTGATGGACTTCACTTCGGATTTTCAGTTGTCTTCCTCAATCCAAAGTCGAACAATCAGATCCTCAAACCCCTTTTCTTTTCTCTTGTGCTTGAGGTAGTTCTTAAAATCCTTCCACAATAGCATCAACTTATCGATTATTGCAGCAACATGGAATGACTCATTCAGAATCATCCCTTTAGATGCTAAGTCATGAAGTATGATATGAATTTCTTGCACTTGGCTGATCAACGTTTTGGTGTCAAGTATCTTGTAATCCAGTAATTTGCCAACCACAAATTTCTTTGTGCCGGCATCTTCTATTTTATAGTTCTTCTCCAATGAGTCCTACAACTCATTGGATGTTTTGAACGAATTGTAGACGTTATAGAGGGTGTCTTCCAGTTCGTTCAAAATGTAGTTTCGGAAAGGAAATCGTTGTTATGCCAAGCATCCGGAGTGATCCTCCTTTGGTTGTCGAATTCTTCTTCGCCAATAGTAGAAGGGTCCTCCTTCAGGAAATGGGACATACCCAATGAAATCAGGTAAAAAAGCATTCTGTTGCTACCTTTTGAAGTCGACATCAGAGAACTTCGCCGGTTTCTCGCCATGAGCAGGAGAAACAATCATCGGAGTGAAGGAAACAGATGCCATCGTCTTGAAAACAACAATAGGATTTCATCTTGCGATTATTGTTCGGGTGGTACTATTTACAAGAAAAAATGGCTAAGTATTTGGACAGAAAATTGGACAAGGTTCAAGTCGAGGCCAGTATTGAATAATGTCTCCGCAAGACGAAATTGCCCCATTTACAAAGTGTTTACGGTTCTGACAATCATCCCTAAGATACAACGACTTTAGCAGAGAACACAAAGTGTTTAAGGCTTTCAAGATTTTGGAAGAATATTGAACAATATGATGGTAATGATGCAGAATGACTCGATTTTAGCTTGTAATTTTTGTGTCTTTTCATTTGTAGGGGCTTTGTAATTATAGACCTCAAGGTGCCTCATGGAAAAAACATGTCTTTTGGATCGAAAAGACATGTCTACAACCAAAAAATGCTCCTGGTTGCTCGAACAGGTGCATCTGTTCGAACGTGCACGTTCGCACACTTGTGTGCGCATGACAAAAAAAAGTTTATGTTTATGGTGCACGCCCACGCACACTGCCCAGGTACGCACTGCGCACCACCTTGCCCAGTTGGAAAAAATATTTAATTATTTATTAAAATGATTAATTAATTTTAAATAAAATTTGTCCAAAACTATAAGGGCCTTGAAGCCCAGGCTTAGGCCCATGACCGACACAGTTTCCGAGCCGAGCAAGTGGGACGGGCGAGGCATGGCGGCGGCGCGTGTGTGTGTTTTGAACCAAACCCACAAGCAAGTAGGTCCTCACCCATTTAAAAACTTTGGTGCATCAAGGGCCCAAACCCATTAGTCCAACTTGAGATTTATAAATAGAGCAATCTTTGGCTTTTTCTCTTATGTGGGATGGAGCTTTTCTCCTCCTCCGCATTTTCCAATTTCTATATCGATTTCTAGTTTTAAGTGGCTAAATTGTAGCACTAATTTTCATTCACCTGGGATTGATTTTGAGAAATTCAAAATGATAATCTCATCTACTCACTTAGTAGAATTTTAACATATAATTTAATTTCATTTTCCACCAATGGAAATCATTTAAATATTTTGTTAAAATCAGGTCAACACCCAATTTCCTCAAACCAAAATTCCAACAATACATTCTCTAATTTCTGCAGTGATGTTAGGGCAATAACCTGACTGGAACTACACCAGACAACATTGGTAACTGCACAAGCTTTGAGATACTGTAAGATCTTTACATCACTACTCTTTTCAGCCTTTGTTGTTAAGCTCTAAAATATGAAATTTTTTAGTGTCAAAGATATTTCTTACAATCAGATCACTAGGCAGACCCCACAATATTAGCTTTCTACGAGTAGCTACTCTATAAGTTACTTTATAATTGATTGTAATTATGAGTGTGTGTAGTGAGCTAAGTCATGCAAGTTCTCATTTTAGTATAACCAACAATAGAACATATGTGCATTTACTTTCTGTAAAAAAGTTCATCTTAATATTATTCAAATATTTACATGGATTGATTTTGCTCGAAACTATTTGCTTTGGACATGTATTTACAAAGGAATATGTTAAAAAAGTGGAAAGATTCCTGAGGTGATAGGTCTAATGCAAGCCCTTGTTGTCCTGTAAGTAATGCATGTTCTTGTTGCCACAAAAATCAGCATCTCTGTTTACTTAATTTTGAAGTATCCTGACAAGCTGGAAACTTATGTTGGAAAATACGAAACAACTTAACTATTTGTAAGATATAATCTCATAGTAAAATTTGTTATTGTCAGATTTGTTCTGTCTCTATCTCTAGTCTGTGTAAGTACTCGTGGGGAATACGAAAGGCCTCTTCTTTCATAGTACCAAATGTTGTTTAGTTCTCATATGCACATATTGTGGTCTTTATTTGGCAGAGACCTTCTAGAAAACAAATTAACTGGTCAAATCCCAAATGATATTGGAAACTGTATCTCACTTTTACTAATGTAAGTTCAGTGATTACCCTGGTACAAAATCTACATTTTATTGAAGAACTGAACATACAACCGTAGCTTATCTCTTTCATCAAGAACCAAAGTTTCTTCTACCTTTTTTTTTATTTTTATTTTGAGGAGCAATCTAACATACAATCCTTTGTATAAGAAATGTAAATCCTTAACTAATTGGTAAGTTTATGTAGTTTTTATTAATATTTATAATATAAACATTTGATAGTTCATATAGTCATATATGCGGATTTTTTTTGTTTCTTTAAGCTTTGAATACATGAAATATAATGGTTAAATCTTAAATATATATTCGTAGAAGTGTTTATATATGAGTTTGGTTTATATTTTTGAGTTTGGAGAAGTTAAGAATCAGATTAAGGATTTGTAAAACAAGAAAGAACAAGATAAACTCAAAGCTGTCAAGGTACAAAAAAAAATATGTTTTTAGGGTCTAAAGTCATGGGTTTTAATTATTTGAAGGCATGATTATATTGTAATATATGTTATCTCATTGTTGTAAAAATTTGGGAGTGATTGGATATATTAAGAGTTGTGAAAATCTACATGAACTATAGGGTGACAAGATAATGCTCTTGTTTTTTTAAAGCGATTCATCTTTGCTTTACTCCAATATTTCGACCAATATTAATTTCAGAATTTGGAGATTCATAAAACATAAAAGTTGTAGAAAATTGAGTTGGTTTTTCCAGTAGAACATGAATCATTTAAATATCATTTTTCTACAAGGAGCTATGTTGAAAATACCGAAGGCTGCCAGAGTGAAAATCTTCAGACGTTTTGAATGAATTTTTATAAGTTTTGTCAATTTTAATGAGTTAACATTCATATATGTTTTGCATGTTTTTGTGTGTGTTTTATGTGATGATTTATGCATATTTTTTGCATGCTTTATTTGCATTTTGCATGTTTTACTGTTATGTTGTGTTATATTGTTGATTTTCTAGGTTTTAGTGGAAAAAACAAGTTTTGTAACAAGAAACGTTAAAAAGTCATTTCGCGCAACTGCGATAATGTTCGTATTTTGAACAGAATATTTCCATCTGAAGTACAATTTACTTTATTATTACGCCATTAGAAAGCTAAAGAGAGAGTTCTACAATGTCTATTTCTGGTACTAAATGTAAATGAAGACGTTTGGATGTGTTAAAATCATGTGCAAATGGAAATAATGTGTTGAAATTTTGGAAATGACATGTTTTAGTATTTTGACCATAACTCTCTCTAGAAAATTGATATTAAGGTCATTCAAGTGGCTATGGAAAGGTAAGAGATAAAGATACAATTCATAAGATATATAAAGGCCAAATTCCAAAGTTTGGAGGGTGTGCGGTCGCGCACAAGAGGCACACGGTCGCGCACGGCAGAACGGCCTCACTTGCGCGTGCGGTCATGCGCAGTGACTTCCTGAACACGAAATTTATGATTATTTTTTGTTTTTTTAGCTCTTTCGCCTTATATAGGACTCTAGACTTATAAATAAGACTTGGGGAGGCCATATTTTTGAATACATTTACTTCTTAGCACTTTTAAATCCTAGTTTTTGTTATTTTCTCTTCCATCTAACATTGGGATTGCTTGGTTCTTCCCATCGAAGTTATTTTGCGGCTTAATCCAAATGTAATATTTCTTCATCTTCTTTATCTGATTTCAATTGTTTGGTGATTATTGTTATTGTATGATGATATTTATGATTATTTTCGATCCTTCAATTGAAATTATGATCTTATCCCAAGTATGAAATAAATTCTTTGTTCTAGGATTAGGATGATTTGATTCAAACAAATAAGAATGAATATGAACTAATTGATTTGTCTTCCCAAATGAATTACTTTATTTGGTAATTGATGGTTTGGCCAACTCTTGATTATTTTGAGGGAATAATTGAGATATAGAGAAGATGTTATTCCTGGACTAAATTCATTTAGAGGGTTAGATATGAATCTGAAATGTATTATCTAACTTGGCTAATTAATTGGGATTTGGTTATGGATAAACTTAATCTCTGAATATGAGAGTTATCAAATCTTGACCTAGTTTATATTTGTTTGCTTTAATTGTTAATCGCATGATCAATTGGGTGATATTCTATAACATCCTATTTTCATAATTTTGAAATAAAACACGATTTATGAAAATGATAGTGCTGAGATAGAACGCGATTTCTAAGTATTCCAAAGAACATTTGCCTTTTAAAATAAAATACAATAAAATAAAATAATTATTCAATAACAATTCAAAAAAAATTATTCCATAGGCCAAGTTCAATTCTAATTAAATAGTCCAACAAAGAAAATATACAAATGAAGTTCATTATTCTAAATTTTTATTTTTCGGTCACCGACACCATGTGTCCCGCCAACTCCATCAATTTGAAATAGAAATTTATTTTGGGGTGAGCATTCAATAGCTCAGTAGCGGCAAATTTGTCCAAGCTAAATAAATAAATACACATAACGTAATAACATGCTTATAAATTGAAATTTTAACTGTAGCTGTAGCTATTACACTGAAACATGGCTTACACTATCAGAATTTCACCTCAGAAAACTTTTATGCCCCGGACCTTTGTATGGTCCCACACGACAATAGACACGTAGAACGTAGAAGCATAATTATCAAGAAATATATATAGAGCATTTAACAAGGACAAATAAAAGTGGAATTAGAAAAACCCTTACCTCGAAAAGTAGTATAGAAAATGATGAAACACTGCAAGGTTCTATTCCCGAAAATTCTCGTTGCCTACACATTAATTTTTTTATTAGTATTAATATATTATAGCTTTAATATATAGTTGTTATATATATATATTAAATATATAATATATATAATTAAAATTAATTGGGTAAAAAATTGGCTTGCTAGATTAAAAATAGGGATCCTGAAAGTCAACAATTCCTATTTCTTTTTTCCTTTCTCTTTTTCTCCTTTCTTTTCCCCTTACTTTTAATCCCCGGCAAACCCATTTCCCTCAAATCCCTCTATATATATATATCTCTCTCTCTCTCTCTCTCTCTCTCTCTCTCTCTCTTCTTACCTTTTTCCTTATCTATTTTCTTTTTATTTTTTCTCCCCCTCATTTTCTTTTCCTTTCTGTTTCCCCATATCTCTCCCTCGTCTACCTCACCAAACCCAAGCCCCACCCCTTTACTTATCACTCACTTTTTCTTTTATGCTTTTTTTTTCTTTCATGTAGGTCCCAAGTGGTGAGTAGTAAGGTTTAGAAGAGGATGTTGAATAAACCTTACCAAATTTTTGATATAGTCCTTTTAAATATATTCAGAGTTTTACACAACTCAGCTTAGTCCTTAAGGGACATCTAGGTTGGCTTACTCATCAAAGTTACTCACTCAACAGACTCGACTAAGCTGTTGATAGTATAATTCAGCTGGTATCATCTAACACTTAAAATAACAGTTGATTTGGTTATTGTTCAGCGGAAGACTTTTCACACTTGTTGTTTTAAACTTGTTTTACAACACTTGTTTTAACAATAGTTATTATCAGTTGAGTTCAACAATTATAACTTAACAACAAATATAAAATATATGCAAGAAATGAAAGTGCTACAAGTAAATAAGAAACAAGCAATTCTTATAGTGGTTCGAGGATGGGGAAATTCCTCTAATCCACTCTTCTCCAACTCTTGGACGAATCCACTAAGCAACAAGATCTTAGTTACAAAGCAGTCAATAGTCCGAGTCAGCTTCGATCACACAACCAGCTGCTCCTGGGACTCAGCTTCTTCACAAAATAGATGCCTTGCTACTTCAGCTCCTTCAAACTCTTGGAATTGATCATACAGCCTTCCAACAAGCCCAAAGCTTCTGGTTCGAACTTGAACCTTACTACTTCTCCTTCAACCTTGGAGAGTAGACCCATTTGTTCTTTAAACAAATTTCCTCTTCAACTGATGAAGTAATCTTTCCTTCACTCAATGTGTTGGATTGAGTTCCTTCGAATTTTGGCTTGAGGATATCTTTAAAAGCTTGAGAGTATTTTGCAGGTTTTGCTTGCTCGAATGCTTGATAGTCTTATGAAATTCGTAATTGGTAACCTTCTATCACTTGTTTCCTCAGCCTTTATAGTGCAGATTCGAAAATATGTCCGTTGAAGAGATAGACATACATTTCAAATCTCACTCATAGGTTGTTGGCATGTCTTGTCTTGCAGCATTAATGAGGATCGTACCATGAATTCAATGCTCTGCAGCCTTTTCTTAGTCTCTGTAGGTTTTTAGATACATCCCATTTGTTCCTTGCTTTTTGCACTCTTTCAGCAACACAACTTTATTGCTGGCAGCCTGACACAGTTCTATTTCCATCAAAACCTTGACTTGTGTTGACAACGGATCTCTTTCAGCTTTCTTCAAGTCTTGTCTCTTGCATACCCCTTTGACATTTGATTCCAATTATTCTGGAATGACTTAGTTTTTTAGTCAGCTGATTGAGACAAATTTTTGTCACTGAGTGATCCTTCTCTTGACTTCACACACACGACACACATGGGGTCTTCTCTTCAATCTTGATCGATTCTAATACTCTTCAACTTGGCTGACTCCAACTCAGCTCATACAACCCTATCTGTTCTAAGTTGAATTACATAGAAAATGGGGTGCCGACATTCTATTCTAAGTTTTACATGGTATCATCCAAATCTAAACATAAATTTTCCTAGCATTTCCCTTTTTTCCTTATTTTTTTATTTATTATTCTTATTTTTTTGTTTCCCCTAACCCATTTCCCAGTATCCCATCCCCAAATTTCCCTTTCTCTAAAACCCCTTACACATACCACACACTCGCCGGAGTAAAGCGGCGGCCGACGGTGTGGCGACGATTGGAGAACCGAGGTCATCCTTCTGCCTATTGTCCCGATCTCTCCCTTTACTCTCTCTATTTTTTTTTGTTTCTGGGTTTATTGAAAGTGGTCGGGTGGTGGTGGTGGTAGTGGGATATTTGAAATGGAGGTGACTTTGGGGAGTTGGAGTACATGATTGGATGAGAAGAAGGGAAAAAAATATATCTTACCTCTGTATCTCGGTGAAATTTGATGTGTATCAGAACAGCTAAGAGTTTGTACTATGTATACTATTATAAAAGTTGTAATTTAGGCAATGAGAGTGATTTCAGAAAAATAATGTAGCATAATTTTTGTCTTAGTTTTTGCATAAAACCTGGTTAGCAATTCATGGTAATAGAGTTGAAATTGCTCAATGTATTTGGACTGAGTTTTGGCATAAATTTATTGGCCAGAATATTTTGTTGAGATTATGACTAAAGACTAGAATTTATAATCAATTGGTACTTAATTTAGAAATTAAATTAATTAGCTGAAATCAATTAAATACTAAAACTGAAATACTGACTTTTATATGCTATTAGTTAAAGATTATTATGATAATTGTTGTTATCTTATTTGGATAAATGACATGTGTTTGGGCTTGGGAATAGGCTTAAATATATTTGTATTAGGCCAATATATAAAATAAAGTCTAACAACTAATTTATTAACCCCAAATATAATGTAACTTTAGAAGTTCCCAATCTTAAGAAAATCCCTATTTATTAGATAATCGATCCCTAATTTGTATTTTTTCTCAATTTCTCGGGTACTACATCTTACACCCCTAAAAATTAATTTCGTCGCCGAAATTCGAGTACTTGGTAAAATTAAGATAATCCGGGCACCTAGCTCGAACATCTTCCTCTCGTTCCCAAGTGGCTTCGTTCTTATCGTGTCGTTTCCATTGGCATTTGATTAAGGCCACGTCTTTATTTATTAATTTGTGTATTTCTCGTTCTAAGATAACCTCATGTGCTTCTTCATAAGTCAAATCATCCCTAATTTTTAATTCCGAATAATTGACAATATGACTTGAGTCATAAACGTACTTTATGAGCATTGATACATGGAATACATTGTGAACGGATGACAACTTTGGCGGTAATACCAATTGGTATGCTAGTTCACCGATTCATCGTCGAATTTCGAACGGGCCAATACATCTTGGCTTTAGTTTTCCGTTTTCACCGAAACCAAAAACACCCCTCATAAGTGCCACTTTCAAGAATACTTTTTCTCCCACATCAAATTGTAGATCCTTCATCCGTCGGTCAGCGTAAGATTTCTGTCTGCTTTGTGCTACCTTCATTCGGTCCCAAAATTTCTCTATTTTCTCAATTCTCTGCTCAACTAACTCTGGTCCCAAATTTTTCTTCTCACCTACTTCGCTCCAATACAAGGGTTATCTACACTTTCTTCCGTACAATTCCTCGTACGGAGCCATTTTAATGGTAGCTTGATTGTTCTTTCCGACTGACTATCTGTTTGTAGGTGATAAGTTGTATTAAAGCTCAACTTCGTTCCCAAGGCTGTTTGTAGACTTTTCCAAAATTTTGAAGTGAAACGTGGGTCTCTGTCTGACACTATCGTCACAAGGACCCCATGCAGCCTTATAATTTTTTAAATATATATCTTTGCATATTGGTCCATTTTTAGCGTCATTTGCACTGGAAGAAAATGTGTTGATTTTGTCACTCGATCCATGATAACCCACACAACATTATTCTTTTTGACTAATAGAGGCAACCCGACTACAAAATCCATTGTTATATGTTCCCATTTTCTATTCTGGGATCTCAAAGGGTTTTAGCAAAACTGATGGTCTTTAATGTTCAATTTTGACTGCTGACACATCAAACCTCTCGCTATTAATGATCTAATGTCAGTTTTCATGCTCTTCCACCAGAAGACTTCTTTCAGGTCTCGGTACATATTCGTACCACAAGGTTGAGCCGTATATGGCGTACTATGAGCTTCCTTAAGAATTTCTCTTCTAAGTTATTCATTCTTAGGCACAAATAATCACCCTTCTATTCTAATACACCGTCAACTGTCATCTCAAAACCCTTAATGTTTCCTTCTTAGATTCATTTCTTCATCTTATTCAGAAATATATCTCGTGGTTGAGTCTCTTTGATTTTATCTCGCAACATGGGTCATACTACAAGTGTTGCTACCGTTGCTTCTGTACTTCTCGATGGAGTCACGGTCTCAATCTTCATCATAGTGAACAATTTCACAATTCCTCTTGTTTTGTTAGCAAACAGGATAATTTGCTCTTAGGTTTTTGGCTTAAAGCATCCGCTACCACGTTAGCTTTACCCGAATGGTAATTGATAGTGCAATCATAATCTTTCACTAACTCCAACCATCTTCTTTGCCTCATATTAAGCCTTTTTGTGTGAAAAGATACTTTAGACTTTTATGGTCCGTGTATATCTCACACTTACTTGCATACAAGTAGTGTGGACAAATCTTTAGTGGGTGTACTACTGCGGCTAGCACAAAGTCATGGGTAGGGTAATTCAGCTCATGTGTTCTTATGTTAATTTGTCGTTTCCACGTAGTTTTCGATGTTTAAATACAATTTGTAACCTATTTTTAAGCTCTTTTTGCTCATATGGTGTTTTATATATTGTTTCTAGTTTGTTTCTATATTGTTTCTTGGTTGTTTCTATGTGTTTTATGTTTTCATGAATTGGATCAAAAATTGAATTTTGTTTTTTTACTCATGTTGTTTCTATATTATTTTTCAAATTTGTTTGGTTTTAGTATGTGTTGTTTTATGTGTATATTTCTTGTTTTTTTTATAAGATTTCAAGTATAAAATGGATTATTTAACGGGTCCAAAATTTATTTTTTCACTGCAATTTGATTAGAAGAAACATGTTTGAAACAACAAAGAAACAACAAACATGTTTGAAACAACAAAGAAACAACAAAGAAACAAACGTAAAAAAGTCCGGGAATTTTGGCAAGAGCGTATTTTTGTCCAAAAAAAGGAGAAAAGCGTATTTTTGTCCAAAAATCACCGAAAAGCGTATTTTGTTGTCTATTGTCCAGAAAAGTTGGGTAGTTGTGTCCTTCTCCCTTAAATTTATTTCTATGGGCCAATATATAAAATAAAGGGCAATTGACATAAATGCCCCACTTTTTGAAGACAATGTCAGTCTTTTATGCTTCCCGGTACTATTTTACCCAAATTTATGCTCCGCCCTTTGTTACACACATTTACGGTCCCGCCAAAATTTCCGGACTTTTTTACGCTTTGTTTCAAGATTATTTCTAACATGTTTCAAACATGTTTCTTTAATAAAATTTCAGTGATAAAATAAATTTTGACCTCGCTAAATAATCCATTTTGTACTCGAAGTCTTATAAAAAACAAGAAATATACACATAAAACAACATATATTAAAACCAAATAAAATAAAAATATTATAGAAATAACATGAATAAAAAAACATAATTCAACACATTTATTTCCTGGATTTCAGTTATC
This sequence comes from Rehmannia glutinosa, assembly GCA_016081115.2. Lineage (NCBI taxonomy): Eukaryota > Viridiplantae > Streptophyta > Magnoliopsida > Lamiales > Orobanchaceae > Rehmannia > Rehmannia glutinosa. Next base: position 22,784,271 of record CM071930.1, read on the forward strand.
CTTCACTCAACCAAGATTTCAATTCTTATTAATCGTTTGCCTGTGGGTTATTTTGAGTGTGCCCGGGGCGTCAGACAAGGAGATCCCCTATCTCCTTTGCTTTTTTGTATTGCGGAAGAGGTCTTGGGTCGTGCTCTGGCCGTTTCTATTTCGGATCAGACTATTACTTCATTCACGGCACCAAGACGGATCACTTCCCCCTCTAGTATTCTATATGCTGATGATATTGTGATTCTTTGTGCATGTTCCACTTCGAATGCTCGCCAGGTGTTTCAGATTCTCACTAAGTATGCTTCCATTTCTAGGCAAGCTTTTAGCCCGGTAAAGTCTAAAGTTTTCTTTGGCATGGGAGTTTCCCTTTATATTCGAGTCGATTCATTATGATTATGGCATTACCAAGTAAGGATCTCCCTACCATATATCTTGGCGTCCCAATCTTCAAAGGGGCGCCCAAATCCGCCCATTTGCAGCCAATTGTTTATAAAATTTTATTGAAATTTAAGCGATGGAAAGGGACCTATTTATCGATGGCAGGGCGGATGTGTTTGGTTAATTCGGTTATCGCCAGTTCTTTTGTCCATAGCATGCTCCTTTATATATGGCCGGTTTCCATGCTTAAGAATATGAAAAAGGCGATGCGTAACTTCACTTGGACTGGGGACATTCTTACGAAGGATTCTGCTGTTGTCAAATGGGATAAATGTTGCATCATGCGTGAGGAGGGTGGCCTTGGGGTGTGTTCGATCATTACGGCTAATAAGGCTTGTTTGATGAAAATGGGATTGAAAGTCCTTCCGCTTCATTGGTTTTCACCACTCTCCAAGGGGTGATAAGTAAAGTTTAGAAAGGGGAGGGTTGAATAAACTTTACCAACCTTTTGTTTTTAGTCCTTTAAGAATTTCAGAGTTGACACAAGTCAGCTAAGCCCTTGGTGGACATCTAAGTTGGCTTACACAGCAAAGTTACCCACTCAACAGACTCGACTGAGCTATTGATAGTATGACTTAGTTGTTTTCAGCTAACACTTTAAAGTAGCAGTCGACTTGGGTTTTAACAGCGGAATACTTTCACCCTTAGTTTTTGAATATATTTTTTAACACTTGTTTTAGCATAGTTATTATCAGTAGACTTAAGCTGTAACAATCAGCAGATATAAAGATAATACAAGAAATTAAGTGTGCTGAAAGTAAATAGACACAAGCAATTATAGTGGTTCGAGGATGAGGTAATTCCTCTAATCCATTCTTCTCCAACCCTTGGAGGAATCCACTAATGTAACTTGACTTGGTTACAAAATGGTAATCGATCCCGAGTCGACTTTGATCACACAACTAGCTGCTCTTGAGACTCAGCTTCTTCACAAGACGGTTGCCATGATACTTCAGTTTCCTTCAAACCTTTTGACTTGATCACTTAGCCCTCCAACAGGTTCAAAGCTCTGGTTTGATCTGGAACTTTACTACATCTCCTTCAACCTTGGAGATTAGACCCCGTATTCTTGAAACAAGATTTTTCCTCTTCAACTGATGAAATCGTCTTTCCTTCACTGAGTGTGTTGGATTGATTTTCTTTGAGTTTAGGCTTGAGGATATTCTTTGAAAGCTTGAGAGATATTTTGCAGGTTATTTGCTTGAATGCTTGTATGCTTGTAATCTTGGTATACGTAACCCTTTCTCAAATGAATCCTCAACCTTTTATAGTACACGTTTGAATATATGTCCGTTGAAGAGATAGACATATTATTCAAACTACACTTCTTGTTCGTTGGCTTGTCTTGTCTTGCAGCATTGATGGAGACCTACCTTAAATTTAATGCTCTACAACCTTTTCTTAAATTCTGCAGAATTTTCTGGTACATCCCAATGGCTCCTTGCTTTTTGCACTCTTTCAGCAAAACAACTTTATCGTTGGTAGTCTAACACATACCTATTTCCAGCAAAACTTTGACTTTACGTGACAACGGATCTCTTTCAGCTTTCTTTGATTATGTCTGTTGCATACCCCTTTGACAATCGATTCCAATCATTTTGGAATGACTTTGTTGTTAGTCAACTGACTAAGACAGCTTTTCTGTCACTTGACTGAATCTTCACTTAACTTAACTCAACTGCCACACAGCTGGGTCTTCTCTTTGATCTTCAGTCGAGTCTTGCAATTCATCAACTTGGCTGCCTTCGACTCAGCTCATAGAACCCTATCTATTACAAGTTGAATTACATTTGAATTGGGGTGCCAACTTCCTAATCTAAGTTTTACATGGTATCATTAAAATCTATACATAAATTTTCCCAACAATTTTCCTTCGACTCAGCTCATAGAACCCTATCTATTACAAGTTGAATTACATTTGAATTGGGGTGCCAACTTCCTAATCTAAGTTTTACATGGTATCATTAATTACTATACATAAATTTTCCCAACAATTTCCCAATTTTTGATGATGCCAAAACTTAAATAAATATAGCAAAGTAAATAGTGCAGAAAATAAAAAATGATTGTGTATAATATGTCATTTTATTGAACATTTCATTCTTTGCATTTTACAAAGCTTTTACTATGTATAAATTTATACAAGGTTTCAGAGGATTAATATCCATCAGAGCATATACAGAGTACTTACAAGTGTATGTATATTTACAGTTAAGTAAGAATACAACATGAAGGGGTTCAGCCGTCTTCAATGCCTCAACAACTTCCTTCTTTGCTCAGCATCCTCCTCTGCACTCCTTTTATCTTCTTCAGCTCTTTTCCTCTTCCTATCTTCCTCCTCTCTCTTTTTCTTTTAATAGGCTCTTTTTTCAGCAAGGTCTTCCCTCTGCTGTCTTTCTTTCCATTCACGATCTAGCCTAGCATTCTCTTCCTCTTGCCTTCTCCTTGCTTCCTCATTTCTCCTATTTATCTCCCTTTGTTAGACAGTTCATCCAGCCCAATCCAGTAAATCAGCCCTTTCTTCTGGGGATCTACATATCGAACATGTTTAGGCTTTGGTTGCGGTGGAGTACCTCTACCTCTTCCACCTTCACCAATACTTCCCCTTCCTCTTCTAGAGTCTGCTCATCCTCTCGGAGTGTACTGCATGTGTTATGCCCTAGAAGTCTGCTGACTACTCGAAGTCTGATGCTTTTCGGTTGTTTGACATAACTCTAAACCCTTTTCCAAGTACAAGTCCCATGCCTCTGGTAGAGTCATTTCTCTGAAAAATCCTTTTGATGCAAGCGTTTGAAATTCTTCTAAGGATCTTAACTCAGATCCTACTGGGGGACCGTCATACTTTTCCTTTAAGCTCTTCATCCTGCCATGTTGCTTCTCTTCTACCTTGCTGAAGTCAGCTTCTATCTCAGTTAATGTCTTCTGGAAAGTTAAGGCAGCTTTCTCTTCAGCTGACAGGCCTTAGGGCAGTTAGTTCATGATTGAGGCAGTGACTGAGCCAAGTTGAGGGGTTTTAGCAAGCATAATCTGCAGGGGTGGTTTCTTCATCTCACTTCCACTACCTTTCCCATTACTACTATATTCTCCCCTTTTTGGCATCATCACCAGGAGAAAGAGTCGACTGAGAGGATACTCCTAGGATAAGATCCAGTTTCTTGTTTGTCATGTCCATTTTCTCAAGACTTTCGGAGAGTGTTGTTCTAAACTCTGATCACAGAGCCTTCATCTCAGCGTCCATCAGCTTCATTTCTGTTTGCATCTCCGTCATTTCTGTTCTCATGGTGGCTTCTATTTTGAGAAGGTCTGTCTTATGTTGTGCTTTCATCAACTCCATATCGGTTTTGTGCGACTAGTCTATCCTGAAGACGTGATCCTTATGTTTCTGTTGAAACTTGGCGTTTTCTGCACTCCAAGTTACCATCTTGGCAAACAGAGACTTGAAATATGTGACTTGCTCACGCCTAAGTGCTTTTGTTTGGGTTGTCCATTCGCTAATTCTCAATACACTCCCTCGAATATCTCATATGATCGTTGCATCTCTGTTGTCTAGCTATTGGTTTAGTGTTGCAAATCCTCTTTCCATATTATCTATTTTAGCACAAATGGCCTTAAATGCTTTCTGGAAGTCGCCTGCTTCAACTGACTACTCCTCGGGCCATACAGCATTGAAGTCAAAACCAAATGGCACAATGGTATGATCATCTGGAGTTCCGATCTCTTCAACAGTATATCTTGCACTCTTAGCAGCAGACTCCATCTCCAAAGGTACTTCAGCCACAAATGAAAAGTACTCTGCAAAAAGATCTTCAGGGAATATGGGAATTTCTCCCCCTTCTGCTTTAGGAGCTTTACCCTTTTCCTTTAAGTTTGCTTCAGCTCTGTGTGCCTCAGCTGTCTCAGCGTCCTTGGATTCTTCTGCAGCTATGTTAGCCTGCTGAGCTAACTGAGCCTCGGTTGTCTTAAAAGCGTTGTTGGTATCAATTGTTTCTTTCTCATGAGTTGACTATTCCTCAGTTCGTTCATCAGCGTCATGGGATGGTGATGGCACCATAGGGGGTGGGTCATCTGTGTAGGAAAATTTATGTTTAGCGTTTGATGATACCATGTAAAACTTAGAATAGGAAGTTGGCACCCCATTTTTTAGTAATTCAACTTGTAATAGATAAGGTTGTATGAGCTGAGTTGGGGTCAGCTAAGTTGAAGATTACAAGAGCCGACTGATGATCGAAGAGAAGACCCAACTGTGTATCGGTTGTGTGAAGCCAAGTGAAGGATCAGTCAAGTGACAGAAAAATTGTCTCAGTCAGTTCACTGACAGCTAATTCATTCCATAATGATTGGAATCGAAAGTCAAAGGGGTATGCAACAGACAAGACTTGAAGAAAGCTGAAAGAGATCCGTTGTCAACACAAGTCATGGTTTTTCTAGAAATAGGCCTGTGTCAGGATGCCATCAATAAAGCTATTTTGCTGAAAGAGTGCAAAAGGCAAGAAACCAATGGGATGTACCTGAAAACCTGCAGAGACCAAGGAGAGGCTGCAAAGCATTAAATTCATGGTACGATCCTCATTAATGCTACAATGACAAGATATGCCAACAAACTACAAGTGAGATTTGAAATATATGTCTATCTCTTCAATGGACATATTTTTGAATCTGAACTATAAAAGGCTGAGGAAGCAAGTGAGAGAAGGTTACGAGTTTTATAAGAGACAATAAAGCATTCAAGCAAGCAAAAACCTGAAAAATACTCTTAAGCTTTCAAAGACATTCCTCAAACCTAAATCCAAAGGAACTCGATCCAACACACTCAGTGAAGGAAAGATTACTTCATCAAGTTGAAGAGGAAATTTGTTTGAAGAACAAAAAGGGTCTACCCTCCAAGGTTGAAGGAGAAGTAGAAAGGTTCAAGTTCGAACCAGAAGCTTTGGGCTCGTTGGAAGGCTGTATGATCAATTCCAAGAGTTCGAGCGAGCTGAAGTAGTAAGACATCTATTTTGTGAAGAAGTTGAGTCCCAAGAGCAGCCAACTGTGTGATCAAGGCTGACTCAGACTGTAAACTGCTTTGTAACAGGATCTGTTACTTGGTGGATTCCTCCAAGAGTTGGAGAAGAGTGGATTGGAGGAATTACCACTATAAAATTGCTTGTGTCTTATTTACTTACAGCACTTTAATTTCTTGCATATCTTTTATATATGTTGTTAAGTTATAATTGCTGAAGCCAACTGATAATAACCAATGCTAAAAACAAGTGTTGAAAAACAAGTTTAAAAACAACAAGGGTGAAAAGTTTTCCGCTGAACAAAAACCAAATCAATTGTTAAGTTAAGTGTTAGTTGATACCAATTTAGTTATACTATCAACAACTCAGTCGAGTTTGTTGAGTGGGTAACTTTGCTAAGTAAGCCAACCTATCATCCCTCAAGGACTTAGTTGATTTGTGGTAACTCAGAAAATATTTAAAAAAGACTAAATCGAAAATTTGGTAAGGTTTATTCAACCCCCCTTCCCCCTTCTAAACCTTACTACTCACCCCTTGGGACCTACACCATCAACCAATGTAAATTTTGTGAAGGCAGCTTTCTCACTCGCCTTCCTTCACTGTGCCATTGCCTCCTCAACAGCTGGGTCCTCTTCAGGTTTATGTTTAGGGATGGACTCAGCTTCATCATCCATATCCAAGAATTCCACGGAGACAATTTCCTAAGAGTCATCTAAGACACTTATTTCCTCATTCTCAGCAGACTCTTCTTCAGGGGCAGGCACTTCTTCTTCACCTTTCTTACCCATGGAAGTCTCAACCTCTACTGGGCATTCATTACCTTCAGCAGTCTCAACCGCTGATGGGCCTTCTACGTTCCCTTGTGCAGTCTTAATCGCAACAGGGTCTTCAGTTATCCCTTCAGCAGCTGGAGCTACTTTAGGGTCTTCGGTGGCATCCTTTGAGGTCTCAACCTCAAGGATTGCACTTTTAGAGCCAGGAGTCTCAACTACCGTGGCTTCCTTTTCATCCTTTCCTGGCTGCATCAGCAGCTTCATCGGCTTTGCTATGCGCTACTGATTTCAAAGAGATAGTCTAAACCGTCCGAGCTTCGTCAACCCCACTCTGATGTACGTTGATGTTCTCACCTTCGCCTCCAAACTTTGTTTGTGTAATATCTCACACAGCCTCCTCCGACCTGGATGTGGTGGTTTCAGTTTCCCCCACAGCTGGCGCACCAGCTGAGTCTCGAACAGTGGGGTCGCTGGAAACCCGAGACTCTGTTTCTTTTCCAAGTGAGTGTTCAGCCGACAGGGCAGGTGTCTCAACACCTTCTTTAGGGATAGGCTTGGCTAAGGTTCCCTCTTCTCTCTGTCTTTAGCTTCATCGCCTGTTCTCCAGGTATCTTGTTCCTCAGAGTGCACTGGTGAGGTAGATGTATCAATGGTCCTCACCATCTCCGTAATATCAGGGCTAGGAGAGATTAGAATATAAGAAGACTCTCCTGGGCCCGTCAGCAATGTCTTTTCGTGCAGCTCTTTGGATTCTTGAAGTGCTTGCTTCAGTTTAGCCTTCTCGACTGCATCATCGTGGTCTGTTTCCTCCTTATCACTGCTGGTGGCTGGCAGCAAGGCACTTTCTGGCACATTATCAAAGGGGTAGGGTTGGGGTGCCTTTGATTCCTCAATCGCCTTTGCCTTTGCCTTTCCCTTCTGATCATCCTTCTTTTGATAAAGGATGGTGGTACAAAAATCTGGGTCCAACATCGAACCGACTACAATATTTCCTAGAAAGCTCATGAGTTTTTCTTCCTCGTCAATGAACTCTGGGCTCTGGAATTGAGCTCTGGCATAACTCAACTTCCAATTCCTACTACAAGAATTTCAACTTATAATGACAAAAATTTAATGAGGGTATCAAATAACCGTCATTAAAAGTATAAATCATGAGGTTTTAATGAGGGGAAAAAATTGGTAGTTAAAGAGTTTGATTATTTGTGAGGAATTCTTAATTTCCTAATTATAAATAACTAAACCCGTTACTATTTCTGTCAAAAAGGAATTCCCCTCATTATTGATACAAAATATTAGGCACCGCATATTTCCTTTAAAGTACAACTATATTTTTATTACTAAAAAAATAGAAAACGTCTTTTAATTCAATTAAAAAAACTCGTAAATTCCTTAACTCTCATAGTTTCTCATATCTCCGTCTTCACTCTTCCTTCTCGTCTTCTAGCCAAGACTATTCAATCTTTCAACTTTGTGGCCAGAACACCTCACCATCCATCGACCATTCACGCAGTCCCCGAGCCTCTGCCAGGAGTCTTTGCCATTAACCAGGTTTTACAGGATCTATAATTTTTTGAAACCCTAGATCCACAAATGAGGATGCATTTATTCTTGGTTTATTAATTCTTTATATTTATTAATGTGCGTACGTAATTCGATAATATAGGATTTTAGATTCGGATTTTTTGCATTTTACACTGAATTATGTGGAACAGTTCTTGAAATCAAAATGGTTTTTATGAAGGAATTGTGGGATATGCAACGAGTTGAACTTTCTAGGTGACCCTCAAATGGTCATACATTATGTAGATTTTTCATGATTGAGTTTCTATCTATGCAACTTTTATAACTGATTACTCTTTTCGAAACGGAATGAATCAGGTAAGAACTCTTTTCTTATTAGTAGTTCTCGAAATCTATCAATCCCTGATTGTCCTTGTATATTGGTTCTCATGTTGATTCTATATCAAATTGTGTTAATAAATTTATAAATGGTTAACAGTCTGATTGGATCAGTTGGTATCATGTTTCATGTTGTATGGATGTGTGCAGACAAACAACTATCACTTTGCAAGCATGCCAATTGGTTGTAACACCATCCGCGATATTATGTTGTATTCGCCAAATGATCCTAGAATTAGTGGTTATGGAAAATTTTCAAGTACATATTATCATTGAATTTCCTATTGTAATTGCGCATTTGAGTGGAGTACACCGATTGAACTATATACTACATCGTCATGCCCTTTCCTCACCTTGCCTTAATATCATAAAACGTTCCATAATGTGTCAGCATTGATCTTGTCATTATTAAGTTGGAAATTGGCTCCCTTTTTCTTGCCAGGTTTTTCACTCTCGACAGTTATGATTGATTGCTAAATCATGTAGGAAAATGGTGGATTTGGCATGTCTTTCAGTTGTATTTGACTGCAAATAACCAATAATTTTGAAGAATTTGAAAATTTGACCATGTTCTAGTTATAGATAAATACATTTTAAGTTTTTTTCTTCTACCTCTGAAGCGGTTTATTAAGATACACTTTCACTAAATTGGTAAGTAGGGGGTCTTTTGAAGATTTGAGGTTTTTGTAATTTTTGGGAAAAAAGATTGAGTATTACAATGAAGTCAAAAGTTTGAATACAATCAGTTTCGTGTTTACTATGCCTACTAGAAAATCTATATTCATGTCAATCATAATTACTTGTATCATATGACATTGTTTGTCTATTTATTTGAGCATTATTAGGTGTATTTAATTTCTATACTGTCTTCTTTTTGCTGAGGTGATGTCATTTTCATTTAAGTTCATGTGATTACGAGAGAGAACTGAAATGCTTTAAGATTTTCGTGTCATTGTTATGTCTACAGGATTTATTGAAGATAAATTTTAAGAAATGAGAATTTGCTAATGCATACATTGATAACTATTTGCAGGCTCTTTTGCTTGCTTCTGTCGCATGTGATAGGAAATTATGCATAGATTGGGTACTAGCTACAACAAGTGATATTAAAGATGCAACTGTAGAAAAGGTGAATTGCTCCGTATAATTATTTGTCCGATCCTCGTATATAATATCTCGCAGCTTGGCTATGTCTACTTGCTTAATCGAGATTCTTATAAAAATTCATGGAAATTATTGAAAGGTCTGCATAGTTTACTCGTTAATAATTGTTTCTGATATTTGATTTATGCGAATAGGTTTTGTATTACATTTTATAAAATAATTTAGTCCAATTGATTTTTCGCTACTTTAATTTTTGTATTTGTTCATATTAAAAGATGCAAATTGTTGATTGTTTTGTGTATTTATTAAGTTTATTGAACTTTTGGCATGTGTCTAGGGAACATTATTGCTTAATCAACTAATATTAACTGGTTGCATACTTGGTGTCTCCAGCTGTTTCGTTTTTTTCACTTATCAGAAGCATCTTGTGAGTTATGGCGACAAGCCAATGTCCAACTTTAATGTTGAATAATGTTGTTATAATACAATTTCTCATTGTTTCAAAATCGGAGATGTGTTTATAATAAGTTATGAGCCTCCCCTTGTATATGTGTTTTGTGATATGCACTATGATTTGTTTACGTTTTACTTACCCCATGTTTATAGTTTGTTGCAATTATGACATGGCTCTCTTGATCTTTTGCAGCTTAATCTATAGACTATGATTTGGCCATGATATTTCTTAATATTTTTAGTTATTGGATGTTATTGGTTGTGTTGGGAAATTTATTGTTTAGATTTTGATGAATGCCATGTAAAACTTAGAATAGGAAGTTGGCACCCCATTTTCGTTGTAAACGCATTGTAATAAATAGGGGGTCAAGCCGAGTTAAGTCGGCTATGCCTAAACATGCAAGAAGACAATCGGAGACTAGAAGGAAGACTCATTGCAAGACAGTGAGTATGGCAAAGAAGAGAAGACGGAACTCGATCAAGGAGCAACCGAGATGCACTGAGTAGAGTATCACCAAGTCAACTCAAGATAGCCAAGTCTCAAGTTGAAGTGACAGGAGAGTCATCCAATGATTGGAAGGCGACTCTAAGTCACCTAGGGAAAGCAAGGAAATGCAATCAAGTCGAGATAATCGAAGAAATCCGTTGCCAAAGCAAGGAATTACTTAAACAAGTAATACCTCCATACTACCTTTCTCGAAGTGCTCACCCCGAAGCGTGCAAAAGGAATAAACCAATGGGAAACATCACCATGTCGTCGAACACCGAAAAGTCAAGAACAATTCATACGAGTAAGTGGCAATTCCAAGGATCGCAACAAGACAAGCCAACGACCACAAGTGACTTTCAAAAATAAGCCTATCTCTTCAACGGGCATTTTTGAAAGATCACTATAAAAGGCCGAGGAATGACTGCGAGAGAAGGTTACTCAACCACGAACATTCAAGCAAACATTTGAACTCAGAACCTAAGATATTCTCAAATCATTCAAGATTAATCCTCAAGCCTAAACTACGAAGAAAATCAATCCAACACTACTTGTGAAGGAAAGATAACTTCAATCGCTTGAAGAGGAAATTGTTGAAGAATCAAGGGGTCTACAATCCACGGAGGATTGTAGGAAGGTTCAAGGTCGAACCAGTCTCAAGTTTTTGGAGGGCTTCGTGATCAAATCCAAAGAGCTTGAGCAAGTGGGTCTGTAGTAGCAAGGCAGCCGCCTGGTGAAGAAGCCGAGTCGTCACGAGAAGCCACCACGTGACTAATGCATCTCCGATCGAGTCCGAAAAGATCAAGTCACCGTGGTGATCAAGACTTGTATCTAGATCGATACCACTGCATATCTTGATCAATACCTAGTGGATTCCTCCAGGAGTTGGAGAAGAGAGAGGAGTAGAAGAATTACCCCATCTTCGAACCTCTATAAAAACTTATCGTGTCATTTACATTTCAAAGACTTTAATTCCTCGCATCTTATTTATTTAACTCACGATAAATTTGCTATCCACTTGATAATCTCTAAGTATTAAACCAAATTTAAGGGTGTAAAGTCTTCCGCTGAAAACAAATCACAATCGAGTTAAGTCTTTAGTCAAAACAATGAGTTATTCTATCAACAAATCGATCAGTCCATTTGAGTAACTAACTCTCGGCGATTAACTAACTTAACTCGGCCCATCAAGGACTCAAATTGAAGTATTAACTCTCGAATATTTAAAAGGACTAAATCGAAAAGTTGTTAAGGTTTATTCAACCCTCTCCCCCCCCTTCTAAACCTTACACTCACATCCCTTGGGACCTACAAGTGGTATCGGAGCGGTTGGTGCATTGAGCCTTCCGCACCGTTACTTGAACTAGATCTCCAAATTTTTCAAAGTCTGTTTTTAGTACTTAAGTTTTTCAAAACTCTTTTTATCATTAAAAGTTATTATCATGGAAGCAAATTTGACACGCATCCCTATGTTCACAATTGAAGAATTTGATGATTGGAAAATTCGCATGCGAGCTCATCTATCAAAGATTACATGATGAGATGTGGATAGTGATAGAGGATGGGCCACTCGCAAATTTTAAAAGTGAACACACTGTAAGAGAGCCGCAAAATGAAGGTGAAGAGGATGTTGCTCCCGGACTACCATGGTTGAAAACCAAGAGCCGAATGGACAAGTGATGACAAAAAGATATAACATGGACAATGTGGCCAAGGACATTCTTTATAAAACCTCGACAAAGCCATGTTCAATAAAGTCAAATCATGCAAAACGGCTAAAGAAATCAGGACAAGCTAACATTGATTTGTGAAGGCTCGTGAGCAAATCAAGGAAAATAAATTATCAATCAGTCAGACAAATTTGAAAATTTCAAAATGATCACAGGAGAGACCCTGGATCAATGGATGCTCGATTCACGTAAATCACCAACGAAATTCTGTACCCAAAACAATCTTTAATTGTTAAAGATGGGAAGAGAGTCGAGGTCAAAGAAGTCATTGATCCGGAAGAAATAGCCCCGATGGTTAAAGGTTCAACAAGTTCTTTAATAAGAACTACAAGAGAGGAAAGGGCGAATCTTCCGTAAGACACTCACTCCCTCCAAATCAAGGGAAGATAGACCAACCAAGAGAACAGATCATAAAAAAGTGAATATCAAAGGGTCGACAATCCAAGAATGGAAAGAGTGATCAAAAGGCTCAATATCTATCTTTGAATCAGACAACCAGGTCACTATGCCATTGATCGCTCATATCCTCGTAGTTAACAAATACAGAATGAAGAAGAAAGAAAGGTCTTCGAGAAAGAAGACAAAAAAAGAAAAAGGCAATGATGGTCGCAGAGATCATTAAACAAACCAAGTCAAGAGAGACATTGATTCAGAGAGCAAGAAGCCGACTACTCAAGTGACTCGAAGAAGAAGCCCGATCCGCTTAATGGCCAAGGAACAAGATCAACCCGACCAAGAAGATGAGGTACACTCCAACTCATCAAACTCGGACTCTAGTGATAGTGATCGTGACACACACACTTCATCACCCACTCGATCTTTATGATTCATTAGGCAAAATGATGAAAGATTTTGAACACATTAAATCCTCACACACACTACTAAATGAGGAAAACAGCCTACTCAAATGCAAAACTCACAAAATTACTAAGGAGCCGAGTACTCTAAGTCAAATAGTGATGAGAATGAAAGTTTAAAGACTGAAAATGCTAAGCTAATAGCCAAATAGTCGCTATAGAAAAGAGGAAAATGACCTCAAAATGTGATTGCCTCATTCACTAAGGCATCTAAATCATTGGATGATCTTATTATGAGTCAAAGAGAATGTGGAGACAAGACAGGCTTATGATTTAATTCCTCCGTGCTATGTCAAGCTCCAAAAGTGATTTTGGAAAAAGGATCTTCTAGCAATGAAGTATCTCAAAAATCCAAAACTCCAAATGGTGCACACATTTTATTCCAAAGCACAATTGCAAGCAAACTGGCCTTGGTTATAAAGGAAAAGGAAAACCGATTGAGTGTCTTTGAGAGGACAATGAGAAGAAATCCACCCGAGTTACTCAAAGAAACTCCAAACAGAAATACTCAGTAAAGAAGAAACAGAGCTACCAAAAACCCCGGAGAAGTTCTATGAAAGAAACACATATGATGGGAATGGTAGAAAATACCCAAGCCAAGTGATTGGAATAATGTGAACTATCAAAGAAAAGACCTATGGAATATAAGCCCAAATGGCAAAGGCCAAGAACTCAAAGAAAGGCCATTCCAATGGTATAAGAGCTTTCATCAAACACACATATGCACCTAGGCACTACACTCGCAGATATCACAACTACCCAAAGAAGGCAATTGCTAAAACACATATATAGGCATACGGACAAAAGAGACAAACCGTATGAACCTAGAATCCCCAAGCAATTTGCCAAAATTAATTATGATTATGGCAATCGATAGATGGCAACCCCTTAGAGTCAAACCATGTGGCTATAGGTTGGTTGGATCATCTTACAATACTAACCCCTCGGACCCGCATAAGTATGGGTACCTAAAACTTAATTTCCTTGTTTGCGGTTCAAGGAACAACCGAGTCCCAAGGAACCTGGTACATGGATAGTGGTTGTTCCGCACATATGACAGAAACAAGAAAAATCACAAAATTCAAGGAAGTCAAAGGAGCAAAAGTCATATTTGGATGAAATGAAGCTCCGGAGAAATAAGAGGCATTGGATCCATCAATAAAAATGGATTAGAAATCACGATGTTGCATATGTTGAAGGACTCAAATTCAATCTGGCGAGTATTAGCCAACTCGTGACAAAGGCTATAATGTTGGATTTAACATGGGAATATGCCAAATCAAGGACACTCAATCCAATGAGGTTGTGTTGCAAGGATGCGCACAAAAGAACATGTATGTAGTAGATTGGTCAACTCCAACACCAAGCACTTGTCTACTAGCAAAAGCACACAATGAATCAAGTTGGTTGTGGCACAAGAAGGTTTAGTCACCCGAATTTCAAAGCGATTAACAAGCTTGCCAAGCAATCTTGTGGAAGGACTTCCGACTCAATATACAAGAAGGAGAGTATATGTGATGCATGTCGAAGGGAAAACAAATCAAATCATCATTCAAAGAAAAGACATGTCCATCTTCAACAAGAATATTGCATCCGCTACATATGGATCTATTTGGTCCAGTTGAACCAAGAAGCATAAGTGGGAAGAAATACACCTTGGTGGTAGTAGATGACTACTCAAGATATACATGGACAATATTCATGTGTAAGAAGAAAGAAACTCTACGAAACTACCACACGGTGATGAAGAAGATTCAAAATGAGAAGAGCCAAACCATTATCAAAATAAGATCCGGCTGCAGAACCGAGTTTGTCAATGGTATAATAACTCAATATTGTATAGAAAATGGTATTGATCATCAATTGTCTGCAGCAAGGACTCCACAGCAGAATGGAGTTGCAGAAAGATGGAATAGAACTCTCAAAGAAGCAACAAGGACCATGTTAGTTGAAGCAGGGCTACCTAAAATATTTTGGGTTGAAGCAATAAACACAAAGATGCTACACTCAAAATAGATGCATGATAAAACAGACAAATTGACAAAGACTCCCTATGAGATTTGGACAGAAGAAAACCAAATGTTGCATATTTTAGAATATTTGGATGTAAATGCTTCATCCATAACAATGGCAAAGATAATTTGAAGGCTTTTGATGCTAAAGGCGATGAAGGTATCTTCTTGGGATACTCAAATGAAAGCAAAGCCTACAGAGTACTCAACAAGAGGACTATGGTTACGAGGAATCCATTCATGTGGTGTTTGATGAGTCAAATGTAAATGGAGAAGACATTGAAGAGTCACCGATAAGCTGAATCAACCAACCATGTAGAAGAGTCCCTATCTGAAGCTGAAGCCGGAATTATAAACTCGATGAAGATGAGATAGCTGAGTCTCAAAAAACAAAATTTGGAAAATCTGCAGCTAAGTGATGACGAGAGAGAGCTGATCAAAGTAACATAGTTGCAAGACGACTGAATCCAGCTAACTTACTCCAACCTTGATGTAAGATGGTGAGAGACCATCCACCGAACTAGTCATTGGAGATATAAGAGAAGGTGTCAAAACAAGATCCGAACTCAACAAGAAGCTATGTTCACATGCTTTATCTCACAAATAGAGCCTAAAGATGTGTCACAAGCAAATGGATGACACACATTGGATTCAAGCTATGCAAGAAGAGCTGAATCAGTTTGAAAGAAATAAAGTATGGGAATTAGTTCAAAGACCCACCCATCAAAATGTTATTGGCACTAAATGGGTGTTCAGAAACAAGATGAACGAGGAAGGTTCTGTGGTAAGAAACAAAGCAAGATTAGTAGCCAAAGGATATTTCCAAGAAGAAGGGATAGATTTTGATGAAACATTTGCCCCTGTAGCAAGATTGGAAGCTATAAGGATGTTTCTTGCCTATGCAGCTCACAAGAATTTTATTGTATATCAGATGGATGTAAAGAGTGCATTCCTTAATGGTTTATTGGAAGAAGAAGTGTATGTTGAACAACCTCCAGGATTTGAGCAGAAGACTCTTGGAGATAAGGTATACAAACTCAAGAAAGCTCTATATGGATTGAAACAGGCACCCAGAGCATGGTATGATACTTTGTCACAATTCCTGACTGAGAACGGATTCACAAAAGGCAAAGTGGATAGAACACTCTTCAGAATTCAAGATGCGAAGAGTATATTGCTTGTTCAAATATATGTGGATGACATTATTTTTGGATCCACAAACAAAGAGCTGTGTGATAAATTTTCAAACCTCATGCAAAGCAAATTCGAAATGAGCATGATGGGAGAGCTGACATTCTTCCTTGGACTCCAAGTAAAACAGCTGAAGGATGGAACCTTCATAAGTCGACAAAATACACCGTAGATTTAATGAAGAAATTTGGTATGGAAGAGAAGTCTTCTGTGAAAATATCAATAAGTACATCACCAAAATGGATATGGATGCAAATGGCAAGCCTGTAGATCAAACAAGATACAGAGCACTTATTGGATCATTGCTTTATCTCACAAAGAAGCGGGCCGGACATCACCTTTGTTGTAGGTGTATGTGCAAGATTTCAATCTGCTCCAAAAGAAAGCCACATGATTGCAGCCAAGAGAATCTTGAGATATTTGAAAGGAAGCCAAAAAGTTGGCTTATGGTATCCAAAGGAAGGTGGATTCAAGTTAATTGGCTATTCGACTCGACCGTGGCCGGATATAGAGTTGACAGAAGAGCACCTCGTGCACATGTCAAATGCTTGGAAATAGGCTAATTTCCTAGTTTAGCAAAAAGCAAAATTCAATAGCCACCTCCACAAATGAAGCAAAATACATAGGTGAGGCACTTTGTTTGCCCAAGTCCTATGGATGAGACAAAGAATGAGAGACTATGAAGTTGAAGAAAAGGAAATTCCAATCATGTGTGATAGCACAAGTGCAATTGCAATCACTCAAAATCCTCGTGTTGCACTCAAGAACAAAGCATATCGATGTCGATATCACTTCATAAGAGATCATGTTGAAAAGAAGGACATCACCTTGAATATATTTCAACCGATAAACAAATTGGGCGACATATTCACAAAACCATTATGTGAGTCAAGATTTGAAGAACTCAAGCATGAGTTAGGGTTAATTGAGCTGAGCTGACACTCAAAAGACTCAAAGAAAAGAAATGAAACACGAAAAGGGAAAAAGAGCTGAACTCTCAAATCAGCTAAGTGAATCACCATATCGAAAGACAATCAGTGCCGAGTTAGCTAACAAACTAAATCACTAGGAGAACTATGAGAAGAAGAGTTAAATCGGCTAAGGGATAAGCTGAGTCATTTATGAGCAAAGGGACAAAAACGCAGTCGTTTTTACTAAGTGGGAATGTTTTTAAGAATGACGTCAGCATAATTATGACGTGTACATGCAAAAGCTGCACACCAAGCTTATGATTGGATATAAATGCTGCCGCATTAAATACGAGACATTATATGCTAATCGGCGTGCAAAATCTAAGCCGTTCATTTCGATCACATTTCAAAAACCACCTGCACGTCCTTTCATGAACCATACTTAAATCATTTTCGTCCGTTTCTCTCACACATTACCAAAAACTGTTCACTTTTCTCTCTCAAAAGCAAAGGCAAAAAAACTCTCTCAAAAACCCTATCAATCTTCAAATCATCTTCTAAGTTTCATTCGGTGAAATACTGAAAAATGGCATCTACTCACGATTTTGTCAAGCTAGGAAAACAAATCCACACCGGGTCTACTGTGGATTTCGAGGGTATGGTCAAACAGGGGTCCGATGACGCCCTCATAAAGAAGATCACTAAAAACTCAAACGATCAGGCTAAAACCATTTCGACGATGGACTTTCCGATGACCTATGTGGAAGAGGTTGCACGCTTCTACGTGAATGCCGAGATTCACGACGAGGGGATCAAATCCTGCTTCACGGGAAGGAGTTCATCATCACCGCCAAGGATTTGGCGTAACACCGCTCGTTACCGGCGGAAGGAGCACAAGAAATCAATGAAGCCGATGTTGACTTGGCTGACTTGCTTGGAAGGAAGTAGCCAAGACCGACTATCTTTGAAAAGATAGTCTACACACCAACAAGAGGTCAGTCAAGGAGGACTACCACAAATTGTTGGACATCGTTGCCAAATGCATAGACATCAAATTTGGCAACTTTGACCAATCGTCCCAAAGCGAAATTGATCGTAATGGCCGCGATCATTGAAGAAAAGAAAGTTAACTCGGCTGAAGTTTGTCTACAAAGCAGACTACGCGAGAATGTAGTGAACAAATCCTTCAAGGAGAATGGAGCATTTGGAGGATCCCCGGGATACGGTGCGGTGATTGGCCACCGATGGAGGTAAAAGGAGTCCCTCTTCGACATGGAAAGGCGTTTCATGTAAACAAGAGGATGTTCGGATCAAACCTCTCGGCTCACGAAGAGAGCCTACGCTAAGAGAGTCGATCTGAGTGAGGAGAATCACCACCCCAAGATACAAATCTGTCTCCTCCCCACCAAAGAAGAAGGTTGCCCCTACTTGCTAAGAGAATTGTTGCCCCCGCAAAGAAAGAACAACAAATCGCTCCCCGCCCCGCAGCTCGAGTCACCCGCCCCTCGCAGCCGTGTCTCTCCGCCCCTACCGCAGCAGAGAAGGAATCCCAAATACCTTCTCCGGTCATTAAGAAGAGGAGAACGATAAGCCAAGACGGTCGGCTCCTCGGAAAAAACAACAAAGACTGCCCCCCACCCAAGACTCGAAGAAACCATGTCGAACCGTAAATCCCTCTGGTTCAAACAAGAAGAAGAAGGAGAAGAATTTTCAAGCGTTCGAGCTTGAGAAGCCGGCCGAGTCTGCCTCACTCGGTTGGAAAAGATACCCGAGACTCAGGAAAAGTAGAGTCTCCGTAGTGATTGATGAAACGGCCAAGTCTCGAGGCCGATCACGAGGCAACTTGAAGACCAGTTTTGTAGTCGAATGTGAGGAACAAAGAATGGCCGAGACAACCGAAGTCACTGTTGACAGGGGTTGTTTCTCCACCAGCAATGTAGGTCGAAGGTGTCGGCAAATAAGTCTGCTACCTTCAATACCGGAAACGAGGGCGGAAGAGGATGATGAAGACGATTTAATCATGCACTCTCTATTGTATCCGGACATCCAAAATCGTCTCGCGCGAGTGGAGAAAATGGAAGTCGAGCCTATCCAGAGTGCGATTTCAATATCCGAGTTCATTCTTTGAGGAAGAAGAACTCTTGATTTGTATAAATATACTGAAATTCGAAAAGAAAATGAACGGGCTAAAGCAAACAGGGACGCAGAGGCACGTGAGAAGGCCAAGATTCGCCTATCACCGCACCACGAACATACACATCCTCACTTTGACGCCCTATCATAAAGTGATGAGGATCTGGACCCTATTGCCGCCAGTAAGAGTTGCAAATCTGAAAGCAATGGAAGAATCCAGAATCCTTCATGAGCAAAGAATGATGGAGGGACTAGGCGAGTCCTCCAAAACACACCGAGATAGACCCAATGGGAGTGGTGCGAAGATATTGCCACCGTTGTTCTTGCCACCACTTCCCTGACTCACTCGGAAGAAGGAACTAAGGAATCGCGATGAAACCGGGATAGTGGGGACCCCGGTCGAGCCAACCCCTAATGAAGGTGTCTTACCACACCCCAACTACTGAATACTCAATGGGAACAGTAGGAATCTTGAGACGAGTGACCCCAATCCAAGTCACTCACCTGGTGTGCCAGCTGAGGGGGAAACTCCCTCCACTGCAGCAAGGTCGGAGGATGCTGCAGCTGACTCCACAATGAATCTAGGAGGCGAAGTGGAGAAGGAACAAACACAAAGTACACAAAGAAGTTGTCATCGACGAGGCTCGGGGCTAGATTGAGACTGTCTTTAGCCGAGGTGCCAATCGCTCTCGAAGGCTAATGACGCTGGCGATGCGATCGAGGCACGAAGGAATGTACCTGGAGTTAACACTGGCGACCAAAGTGCAATCCATGGAGTTGAGACTCCAATGGATGCCATCTGCAGAAGACCCTAAGACAAACCGACACTGCCGAAAGGGATGTCCAGTGCTCTCGCAGCGATTGAGATGCAGGAGGTAATGAAGGCCAACGGGAGGTTGAGACTTCCCCTGGTAAAGAAGTCAAGTCTGACGAACATCCCTCCTGCTATCATTGATCCATCGTAAATGGAGATAAGTGCGCTTCACGATTCCCAAGATAATCCTCGATGTAACCTTTCTCGATCGGAAGGAGAGGATGAAGCCGAGTCATCCCCATGATCGATCCAAAAGACTCACGGTGAGGATGTTCCAACCACGAGTAAGTCGACCTCAAGTCTACTCGTCAAACTTTCAACTTTGATGAGCCACCCATGGAAATCTCATCATCGTCCGATGACGCTCCGATAAAGGCCGAGACCGCCAACTCACGTGGAAAAACCAAATTGAGACCAACGGTCATTGAGACAAACGAGGCTCGGCAAGAAGTCGGGTCAACTTCACAACAGACCCCACCAAAAGAGTCCATCACAAGCAGCTCCCCAAGCCGCAGCAGGTTCGACTCCACAAGGAACTTCACGAGCACCACTCATTATTGAACAAATTCCTTGCTCGTGATGATCCCTTTGTAGAATCATTTCTCTTCTCTCTGGAGGTACCCGACCTCCCAAGAGTCGAAAAAGAGATCTCGAGCGCTTCCACGACCGAGATCATGTCATTCCATCGATACCATCGTTCGGTGACTATGATTTTGATGTTTGCTTAGGCCGCCACCGCAACAGAGGAACAACTGAAGTTTGGGAGGTGTTCAAAGCATTATTTGCTCAAATTGAACGGATGGAGAGGCACCAAGCCTCGATGGACATGAGATCGATAATAGAGATGCCAACCTTACTGCGACTTGAGAGGCATAATAGTCGAAATCCGGAGTGGTGGCAACAAAGAAGAACAATGCGTGTGGAACAAGCTAGATATTTGTAACATTGTTCAACAAGGCTCGTTGGTCCGGCGAAATGAGAATGCCGATGCAAAGACAAAATTGAGAGAACACATTGAGCACATGCATGAATCTCACACTTTCTTTGAGATAAAGTCATTGCGTGAGCAAAATAAGAATGAGCTCCTGCGTATGGAAGAAAACATGGATCGAAAATTCAGCCTTCTCATGGCCGAGATGAAGTCGCTAGCAAAGTCAATCCAACGCTACTCGCTACGAGTTTCGCGCAACATACTCCGCAAGATACTCAAAGCGTAACTTGGCTATCGTTGCACTCGACTTCATGCTCGCTAGTTTGTTTCGAGGGTTCCTCTCTCCTTTGATGATGCCAAAAAGGGGGAAGAGGAATACCTAAAAACGCCCAAGGGATCTCAAGTTGAGAAGGAGGAGCACTTGTGAAGGGAAAGACACCGAGGAAGTTTCAAGAGAAAAGAAAGGGAAGTCTGTTGAGGGGGAAGGATCGAGAGATGTGACCTTGATGATTGCACAAACCCCCAACAAGGTCTTGTCACAAATGATATTATCAAAGAAACTCCCGACTCGCCACTCCAACACTCTGCACCTATGGCCGACAAGAGAAAGACAATTGAAGCAGGGATGGAGGAAGTGGAAGGAAAGATGAATGCCTCGAGTTATGGATATTTTGAAACAACATGGAGGCATTCCAAAGAGACAGAGACACTTATGCCATCTCGTATGCCTGAATCGAGCCAAGATCGCTTGATGAATTTAAAAGGCTCGCATCCAAGGATACTTCGCAAACATGTCCATGGCTCAAGCCTGGGACTTGTACTTGAGAAAAGGGTCTCACACTATGTGAAGAAGGCGACAGCAGACAGACTACGATCCACTCTCTTTGGTCACTCGCTAGTCACTCACCGGGAAGAAGAAGAACCCAAGACAATACACGCCTGTAAGAAGAGGTAGAGGAAGAAGCGGTGGTGGAGGAAGAGGTTTCGGGACCTAGACCTCTGCCCAAAAACATTGAGTACATAGATCCGGCAAGAAAGGAGGGATCTACTTGGGCGGTTTTTGAAGTAGCCAATCTGCAAGTGGCTAAGAACAATGCTGAGTATGTGAAAAGAATTGAAGAAGAAAATAAAAGACAAACTCAGCTATGGGAGGAGAGACAAGAAAGAATAAGAAGAGATGAAGCTGCCCGGAAGGTGTATGAAGAGAAGAAGAAAGCAGCTAAAGATGAGAAAAAGAAAAGAAGACCAGAAGATGACAGAGCTGAAGAAGAAGAAAGAAGGAGGAAGCGAAGGAGATGAAGTGTTGCTGTCCACCCCTTCATGTATTTTACTATGTAAATACATTTTATGTAAGTCTTCTGTAATAAATCTGTAAATTCTCTATTTTTGCGAAGACATAGATGTTTGCTCTGATACACCTTGTAAACAGTTGTGTAAAGGACAAGAATGTTATGATCAATAAAAGGATTGATTCTACGCATACATTCTCTGTGAATGCACTGTCTGTATGTATCTCTGCTATTTACATTTTGAATGTTTTAAGTTTTGGCATCATCAAAAAGGGGGAAATTGTTGGGAAATTTATTGTTTAGATTTTGATGAATGCCATGTAAAACTTAGAATAGGAAGTTAGCGACCCATTTTCGTTGTAAATGTAAACCGCATTGTAATAAATAGGGCTGGTCAAGCGGAGTTAAGTCGGCTATGCCTAAACATGCAAGATGACAACCGGAGACTAGAAGGAAGACTCATTGCAAGACAAATGAGTATGGCAAAGAAGAGAAGACGGAACTCGATCAAGGAGCACTGAGATGCACGAGTAGAGTGTATCGATCAAGTCAACTCAAGATAGCCAAGTCTCAAGTTGAAGTGACAAGAGTCATCCAATGATTGGAAGTCGACTCTAAGTCACCTAGGAAAGCAAGGAAATGCAATAAGTCGAGATAATCGGAAGAGATCCGTTGCCGTAAATCAAGGGAATTACTTAAACAAGTAATACCTCCATACTACCTTTCTCGAAGTGCTCACCCGAAGCGTGCAAAAGGAATAAACCAATGGGAAGCACTGCACCATGTCGAAACTCGAAAAGTCAAGAACAATTCATACGAGGAAGTGGCAATTCCAAGGATCGCAACAAGACAAGCCAACGACCACAAGTGACTTTCAAAATAATCCTATCTCTTCAACGGGTAGATTTTTGAAAGATCACTATAAAAGGCCGAGGAATGACTCGAGAGAAGGTTACTCAACCACGAACATTCAAGCAAACATTTGAATCAGAACCTAAGATATTCTCAAATGATTCAAGATTAATCCTCAAGCCTAAACTACGAAGAAAATCAATCCAACACTCACTTGTGAAGGAAAGATAACTTCAATCGGTTGAAGAGGAAATTGTTGAAGAATCAAGGGTCTACAATCCATGGAGGATTGTAGGAAGGTTCAAGGTCGAACCGCCCTCAAGTTTTTGGAGGGCTTCGTGATCAAATCCAAAGAGCTTGAGCAAGTGGGTCAGTAGTAGCAAAGGCCTGCCTGAAGAAGCCGAGTCGCACGAGCCGCCATTGCGTGACTAAGGCATCTCCTCCAGCATCGAGTCCCAAAGGATCAAGTCGGATGTGTGATCACCGATCAATACCTAGTGGATTCCTCCAGAGTTGGAGAAGAGAGGAGTAGAAGAATTACCCCATCTTCGAACCTCTATAAAAACTTATCGTGTCATTTACATTTCAAGACTTTAATTCCTCGCATCTTATTTATTTAACTCTCACGATAAATTTGCTATCCACTTGATAATCTCTAAGTATTAAACCAAATTTAAGGGTGTAAAGTCTTCCAATAAAACAAATCACAAATCGAGTTAAGTCTTTAGTCAAAACAATCGAGTTATTCTATCAACAAAATCGAGTGAGTCTGAAAGTAACTAACTCATTGATTAACTAACTTAGCTGTCCATCAAGGACTCACTGTAAGTATTAACTCGAATATTTAAAAGGACTAAATCGAAAAGTTGGTAAGGTTTATTTAACCCCCCCTTCTAAACCTTACACTCACACCCCTTGGGACCTACAGGTTGTAACTGGGAATAATCCTTTTCTATTCTTAAATTTTTTTGTAGGTTGCTTCGTCAAGAAAATTCAAGCATGGATCACGAAATTGGTACCTGGTAGTTTGAAGCAACATAGTGATTCGCGTTTGTGTTGTTCAAATATTTTTATACTCCATGGATAGATTTAGAGAATGGAGTAGATTTAGAGAGTATTAGTTATCCATTGAGATGTAACTCATATTTTGTAACAAGTTACAACTGTATATATATTTTGAGTAAATGAATGAGTATGGATTTAGTTGTTTATATAAAATTTGTTGTTTAATTAATTATGTGCCCTTAATATATAGAAATATTCATATTTATTCGTAATGGTAGTGTTTTTATGTAATGAGAAAGTCATAAATAATGAATGTGAATTTCATAACAAAAAATGAATTTTAATTGGTAATTACTATCTTCTTGCTAAGTTAATTTTGGTGACGGGCAATAACAAATACTTAGAGGCACAAATGGTAATTAATAATGAAATTTGTCAACATTTAAAATTAATTTTTAATGACGGGATAATTTCGTCAATGAATATATTAAAATAATAATAATGGGACCTATCTACCGTCATTATTTACTTTTATCTAGGAGGGCAATAATGAGGGGTCCATGACGGGAAATTCCCGTCATTAAAGTCTTTAATGACGGATTCTGGACATATAGTGATGTGATTTCCCATCATTATAAATCAATTTTCTTGTAGTGGCCTTCATACGTTGAGCCTCTTCTGTACATCTGGATACGCAGGAGATAGAATAACAAGGTCATCATCCTCATCATCTGCATGCATGGGCTCAAGAGGAGCCCTCTTCTTCCCCTCGCTTGTCCTCGCATTTGTCTAAGGAGAGCATACACTAACTTTTCTCCTTGGTCATTGTTATGACTTTTGTTTCTTGATTGTCTCCCCGATGACTTTTCTCCTTCTGACTACAGTGCATTAACAACAGTCTCTTCCAAACTCTGTCGTTCGCCAACATCAGTCTCTTTCTCTACAGTGGTTTCCATTCCACCCTTCTCTTTTGAGCTTTGATGCTCTTCCTCAGAAACATCTTTCTCAAAGTGCTTGTCGACTCACCGGCTTAGCTAATGTTGATTTCCTCACAAGTCTTCTTCTCTTGGTCTTAACCCATGGAACCTAAGGTTCCACTTCCTCAGATTCCTCAGTTGTGAAAGTTGATTCTTCAACCTTCAGCTTCTTGGTTGCAGATGGCTTCTGTGGAACAGCTGAGCGCTTATTCTTGACAATAGGAGAAGGTGCAGGGGAATCCTTCTCAACTGCGGGGGCAGATGCAGGGTCTTCACAGATGCAGGGGAAGGTGCTGACTTTGATGCTGGGGCAAGATCCTTCTTCTTCTTCTGCACAGGCTTGGGAGAAGGAGCCTTAGCAGTTGCAGTTGTGTCCTCAAGGACAGGGTCAGCTGATTCCCCTCCGCTCGTATCAGCTTTCCTAGCATGAGCTTGTTGTTGAGGAACTGATAGATTGGCCCTGAACATCTTCTTATTCACGTGGAAGGGTTTCCCATTCCTGAGAGGAATGCCATTCACCTCCATCAAATGACCTATCACAAGGCCATATCCTAGAGAACTTTCAAACAACCCAACTCCATTAATGGTCTTGTTCATCACGTTCTGGCACAACTTGCCAAAGATGAACTCAGCCCAGTTCACCTTCTTCTCCTCCATGATAGCAGCCATCACGGTCAGCTTAGTCCTCGACAACTGATTGAAACTACCAAACTTCATGTCCACACATTTTGCAACCATGTCCATTAACTTGTGGTAGTCCTCCTTGATCAAAGACTTCTTTGTTGTGTAGACAGGCTTCGCAGCAGACTCTGGCTTTACAATCTCCTTCGATGCAGCAACCAGGTTAATGTCCTTCTCTGTTATCTCCTTCAAACCGGACGAATGCAGATGACAATTCGTAGTTATGTCCACAGCAGTTACTTTGATGTTTGTGATGTGGACAAATCAGCGAATCTCATCGTCGTGAACCTGAGCGTTCACATAGAACATCACCACTTCCTCCAAATAAGTGTGCGAAAACTCCATCGAAAGAAACTCCTTGAGACTGGACTTCTCGAGTTTCTCAGCAATCTTCCTCTCCAGGGCTTTGTCCACCCCCTGCTTGACCAAGCCCTCAAAATACACGGTGGATCCTGTGTGGGTTTTCTAAGTCATCTTCATGAAATCGTATATTGGAGCCATTTCAAAGATTAGAACTTGAAAATTGAATGATCGAAGAACTAGGGTTTGCTTTACTTAGTTGCAGAGAAAATGCTTCTTCTTGCTTGAGAGAATGAGAGTAGTGTAAGGAGAGAGAAAATAGATTTTTCTATATATAGGATGTGAGGGGACGGTTTTTGGAATTCAAAAAGTTCAAAATTGATCAACGGTTGAGATCGTGTCTTGAAACCGCATTAATTGCAGCAGCATTTATATCTAATCAAAGGTAAAACGGGTACAGGCTTTTAACTGACACCATAATTACTGCTCACATCAAGCTAAAACATTCCTGCTCGCAGAAAACGACTGTGTTTTGTCACTGAGCTCATAAATAACTCAGCTATCTTCATAAGTGACTTGACTCTGCTTCTCTCTTCACTTAATAAGTACTCGGCTGTCCAGCTAACTCGATACAGCTGACTAGCTGTCTTGGCAGTCTCACTTTGCTGAAAAATGAAACTCTACTGATTTTCAATACTCTCTTCTTTGACTCTGCTGATTGAGTCTTCTGAACCTCCTAACTCAGCTCAATCAATCCAAGTTCATTTTTAAGCTCTTCAAATCGTGATTCACATAATGGCTTAGTGAACATATCAGCTAACTACTTATCAGTTGATATATATTCCAAAGTAATGTCCTTCTTTTCAACATGATCTCTTATAAAATGATATCTAACATCAATGTGCTTGGTTCTTAAATGCAATACTGCATTTTGAGTAGTTGGAATGGTACTTGTGTTATCACACATAAATGGAATCTCCTTTTCTTCTATATAATAATCTCTCAGCTATTGCCTCATCCATAAGACTTGGGCACAACAAATTCTGCATATATGTACTGCCTTGATGTGAATGTAGCTATTGAATTTTGTTTCTTGCTGAACCAAGAAACTAACCTATTTCCAAGCATTTGACAGGTACCTGATGTACTTTTCCTGTCCACTCTATATCCAGCATAGTCTGAGTCTGAGTAGCCCACTAGCTTGAATCCTCCATCCTTTGGATACCATAAGCCAATTTCTTGGCATCCCTTCAAATACCTTAGGATTCTCTTGGTTGTAGTCATGTGACTTTCCTTTGGTGCAGATTGAAATCTGGCACATACACCTACAGCAAAGGTGATGTCTAGCCTACTTGCTGTTAAATAGAGCAATGATTCAATAAGGGCTCTATATCTGGTTTGATCACTGCTTTTCCATCTGCATCCATATCCATCTTGAATGATGTATTCATTGGAATTTTCATAGATGACTTCTCTTCCATACCAAATTTCTTCATTAAATCTCTGGTATATTTGGTTTAACTTATGAAGGTTCCATCCTTTATTTGTTTGACTTGATGACCTAGGAAGAAATTCAGCTCTCCCACAATAAAGTTAGCTCTCCCATCATACTCATCTCAAATTTTCCTTGCATGAGATTTGAGAATTTGTCACATAGCTTTTTTTTTTTTTTGTGGATCCAAAAATGATGTCATCCACATATATTTGGACAAGCAGTATACTCTCCCTATCTTGAATTCTGAAGAGTGTCCTATCAAATTTGCCTTTGGTGAATCTATTGTCAATAAGAAACTAGGGCAATGTATCATACCAGGCTCTTGGTTCTTGTTCAATCCATACAAAGCTTTCTTGAGCTTGTAGACTTTATCTCCAATAGTTTTCTGCTCAAAACCTGGAGGTTGCCCCACAAAGACTTCTTATTCTAAAAGTCCATTCAAAAATGCACTATTCACATACATTTGATACACATTGAAGTTTTTGTGTGCGGCATAAGCAAAAAGCATCCTAATTGCTTCCAATCTTGCAACATGTGCAAAGGTTTCCTTTGAACTAATTCCCAAACTTGTTTCTTTCAAACTGATTCAGCTCTTCCTGCATAACTAGAATCGAATGTGTCTCATCCAATGCTTGTGACACATCTTTAGGCTCTTACTCCTTCTCTAACATCTCCAATGATAAGCTCTGGAGGATGGTCTCCCAGCCATCTCACATCTGGTTGGAGTAAGTCTACTGGATTCAGTCGTCTCGCAACTAAGTTGCCTTAGAACAGCTTCCTCTTTATCATTTAGCTGCAGACTTTCCACATGTCTTTGAGATTCAACTATCTCATCTTCATCAGGGTTGAATCTTCTTATATCTGCCTCAACATATGAACTCTTCTGAACAGTTGGATGATTCATCTTCCCATCTAACTCACATGTCTTATCTATTGACATTAGGTTCATCAAAAACCACATGGATATAATCTTCTGTAACCATAGTCCTCTTGTTCAACACTCTAAAAGTTTTGCTCTCAGCTGAGTATCCCAAAAAGATACCTTCATCAGCGTTAGCATCAAATCTTTCAAGTTGTCCTTGCCATTGTTGTGAATGAAGCACTTACATCCAAAGAAATAAATATCCCACATTTGGCTTTCTCCCTGTCCAGATTTCATAAGGGGTTTTGGACAGCTTCCTGTTGATCATACATCTATTCTGAGTGTAACAAGCAGTATTAATGGCTTCAGCCCAAAATCTCTTAGGCAATCCAGCTTCAGCTAACATGATCCTCACAGCTTCCTTGAGAGTTCTGTTCCTTCTTTCAGCCACTCCATTTTGTTGTGGAGTTCTTGCAGCTGATAACTCATGAGCAATACTTTTTTCTATGGAATACTGAGTCATAATCCCATTGACAAACTTAGTTCCTCTGTCAAACCTTATCGTTATAATGGTTTGACTCTTCTCATCAGCTAAGGGAGCTTCTGCAATGTTTTCTTCTTTTTACACATAAAGATTGTCCATGTGTATCTTGAATAATCATCCACCACCACTAAGGTGTATTTATATCCACTAATGCTAGCTGGTTCAATGGGACCAAACAAATCCATATGCAGTAAGTGCAGTATCCTTGTTGAAGAAGGACTTGGTTTGTCCTTGAAAGAAGACTTTATTTGCTTTCCCATCTGGCAGCCATCACAAATGCTTTCCTTCTTGTATACTGAGTCAGGAAATCTTTCCACAAGATGACTCCTTGCAAGCTTGTTGATTGTCTTGAAATTCTGGTGACTCAGTTTCTTGTGCCACAGCCAACTTGATTCGGTTGTACTTTTTGCTAGCAGACATGTGCTTGGTGTAGTAGTTGACCAATCCACTACATACATATTTTTCTGCCTTGATCCTTGTGGCACAATTTCATTTGATTCAGCATACTTGATTTGGCAAACACCCATGTTGAATCCTACATTGTAGCCCTTGTCATAGAGTTGGTTGATGCTCAGCATATTGAAGTTGAGACCTTCAACATATGCTACATCTGTGATCTCTAGTACATTCTTCTTGATGGTTCATGTGCCTTTGATCTCCCCTGGAGCTTCATTTCCTCCAAATATAACTTTAGCACCTTTTATTTCCTTGAACTTTGAAAGATTCTTCTTGTTGCATGTCATATGTCTTGAACATCCACTATCCATGTATCAGGTTCTTTGGCACTCAGCTATTCCTTGAACCTGCAATCATGGAAACTAGTTTTTAGGTTCTCATACTTGTCTAGGTCCTGAGGGGTTATCACTATAAGTGATCCAACCAACCTATAGCCAAATGGTCTAACTCTAAGAAGTTGCCACCTGTCAGTTCCATAATCATAATGAACATTTTCAAATTGCTTAGGGGCTTTAGGCTCATATAGTTGTCTTTTTTGTCTGTATGCCTGTGTGTGAGCTTGTGCATTTGCTTCCTTGGAATTGTAATGAAACTTTTGTGCATATTGGGCTTTGTGCTTGGGTGCATATGGTGTTTATTATATCTTCTTTGCCTTGGGGATGACTGTTTTTGAGTTTGAGGTCTTTGCCACTTGGGCTTGTATCCCTTTGGACTTGGCCGATATCTCATTTGATTGGTTCCAATCAGCCTGGCTGGGATAATTTCTACCATTCCCATCATATGATTTCCTTTGCTGAAATCTCTTGGGCTTTTGATAGCTCTATTTGGATTTTATAGAGTATTTCATGTTTGGAGTCTGTTGATGGACTCGTCTGAATTTTATTTCAGCTGTCCTTTCAGGATACTCAGCTGGTTTTTTGCCTTTTCCTTTGTATCCAAGGCCAACATGGTTGTGATTGTGTTTTTGAGTGGGTGTAGGTGCAACATATTGTGCTTTGGATTTTTGGACTGTCTCATTGCTTGAGGATCCTTTTCCTAATACCACTCTTGAAGCTTGAGCATGCACAAAAGAATTGAATCCAATGCATGTCTTGTCTCCACTTTCTTTTGGAATCATTATAAGTTCATCCAATGATTTAGATGCCTTAGTGAATGATGTAATCACATTTTTCAAATATGTTTCCCTCTTTTCTGTTGTAGCTAAGTCTATTTGGATCTTAGCTATCTTAGTCTTTAGCTCTGTATTCTCAACAGCTATGTGACTTAGAGTACTTAGCTCCTTAGTCAACTGTGAACTTTGGCTTTTGAGCTGGTTGTTTTCCTCATTTAGAAGTGTGTGTGAGGTTTTTACATTTTCAAAATCTTTCATCATTTTGCCTAATGAATCATAAAGATCAGTGGGTGATGAAGTATTTGTGGCACTATCATCAGAATTACAGTGAGATGAGTTAGAGTGTACCTCATCTTCTTGTTCTTTGGCCATGAGGCATATCAAAGCCTCTTCTTCTGTGTCACTGGAGTAGTCAGCTTCACTTTTATCTGACTTTGTTGTTTCTTTGCACTTGGCTGTGTCAGCAGTCTCTGCAGTCAACATGGCTTTCTTTTTTTTTTATATTCTCTCTCAGAAGACCTTTCTTTACTCTTCATTTCTATACTTATTGACTGGTGGATTGGGACAGTCAACAGCAAAATGTCCTGGTTGTCTGCAATTTCAACACAGGTTTTTAGCTCTCTGGAAGTCTGCTCTTTCAGCTCTCTGATATTCAGTCCTTTGGTGATCAGCTCTCTTTGGTGGTCTGTCCTCCCTTGCTTTGGAAGATGCTAAGTGTCTCCTGGATGATTCACCATTGTTTCTCTTGTAGTTTTTATTGAAGAACTTGTTGAATATTTTTACCATTAGGGCAATCTCCTCCTGGTCAATGGCTTCCTTGGATTCAGCTCTCTTTGATTCAGCAGCCATGATTGCAGCTATCTTGGGTACAGTTGTCTCGTCTTGCTCTTTTCTTCTTAGCTTAAATTCATATGCCTTAAGATCAGAGAGCAGCTCATGGTTGGATGTTCTTGAAAGGTCCATAAGGTCTCAAAGCCATAACCTTCATTTCCCCCTCAGTTGGGAGAGACCTTAGAATCTTCATACACATTTCTTTCTGTGTATATTCGTTTCCTAGAGCAGAGAGCTCATTGGTTATTTCTGTAAATCTGGCATCCAATTGATCCAGACTCTCACCTGCAAGCATTTTAAAATTTTGAAATTTTTGAATAGCAACAGTCAATTTATTTTCCTTAATTTGGCCAGACCCTTCACAAATTAAGGTTAGTTTTTCCCAAATCGCTTTGGTCATTTTGCAATATTTGACTTTATTAAACATGGCCTTATCAAGAGTTTTATATAAAATATCATTGGCAACATTGTCCAAGTTATATCTCTTCATGTCTTCGTTCGTCCATTCACAACGTGGCTTTTCCACCATTGCAGGTCTAGGTACCGGAGCAGCAGCAGTAGCACGTGCGCCTCGTGCCACAGGAGCTGCAGCAGCCGCGCCTTCTAGTACTTCAGTAGCCTCAGGGGCAGGAGCCCTGACAGTTGTGTGCACCTTCATTATATGTAGTGGTCCATCCTAAATGACAAACCACATCTTATCGTGTAAGGCCAAAAGGTGAGCCTGCATATGTATTTTTCAATCATCAAACTCTTTAATCATAAACATTGGAATGCGAGTTAGATTTGCTTCCATGATAATATTTTTTCTTTAAAAAAAGACTTTAAAAACTGCAAGTATTGATCCTTTGAAAAAGAATGAGATCTAGTTCAGTAACGAGTACGGAAGGCTCAATGAACTAACCCCTCTGACACCACTTGTAGGTCACAAAGGGTGATAAGTAAAGTTTAGAAGGGGGGATTGAATAAACTTTACCAACTTTTTGATTTTAGTCCTTTTACGATTTTCAGAGTTGACTCAAGTCAGCTAAGTCCTTGGGGACAGCTAAATTGGCTTACACAACAAAGTTACCCACTTAACAGACTCGACTGATGAGTTGATAGTATAACTTAGATGTTTTCAGCTAACACTTTAAAGTAACAGCCGACTTGATTTTTAACAGCGGAAGACTTTCACTGTTAGTTTTTGAATACGTTTTTCAACACCTATTTTAGTAGGTTTATTATCAGTAGACTTAAGTAGTTTAACAATCAGTAGATATAAAGATAATGCAAGAAAGTAAGTGTGTTGAAAGTAAATAGACACAAGCAATTATAGTGGTTCGAGGATGGGGTAATTCCTCTAATTCACTCTTCTCCAACCCCTGGAGGAATCCACTAATGTAACTTGACTTGATTACAAAATAGTAATCGTCCGAGTCAGCTTTGATCACACAAAATTAGTCGCTCCGAGACTCGAACTTCTTCACAAGACGGTACGCCCGCTACTTGACTTCCTTCAAACCTTTGGACTTGATCACTTAGCCCTCCAACAGGTTCAAATCTCCGGTTCGATCTGGAACCTTACTACACCTCCTTCAACCTTGGAGAGTAGACCGTTTGTTCTTGAAACAAAAATTTTCCTCTTCAACTGATGAAGTCGTCTTTCCTTCACTGAGTGTGTTGGATCAATTTTTTTCGAGTTTAGGCCTGAGGATATTCTTTGAAAGCTTGAGAGATATTTTGCAGGTTATTTGCTTGAATGCTTGTATGCTTGTAATCTTGGTATATGTAACCCTTTCTCAAATGAATCCTCAGCTTTTTATAATGTACGTTTGAAAATATGTCCATTGAAGAGATAGACATATTATGCAAACTACACTTCTTGGTCGTTGGCTTGTCTTGTCTTGCAGCATTGGTGGGGACAGTACCTTGAATTTGATGCTCTGTAGCCTTTCCTTAAACTATGCAGAATTTCAGGTACATCTCATTGGCTCTTTGCTTTTTGCACTCTTTCAGCAAAACAGCTTTATCATTGGCAGTCTAACGCATACCTATTTCCAGCAAAACTTTGACTTTGCCTGACAACGGATCTCTTTCAACTTTCTTAGATCATGTATGTTGCATAACCCTTTGACAATCGATTCCAATCATTTTAGAATGACTTTGTTGTTAGTCAGCTGACTGAGACAACTTTTCTGTCACTTGACTGAATCTTCACTTCACTTCACTCAGCTGCCACACAGCTGGGTCTTCTCTTCGATCTTCAGTCGAGTCTTGCAATTTCTCAACTTGGCTGCTTCAACTCAGCTCATAGAACCCTATCTATTACAAGTTGAATTACATTTGAATTGGGGTGCCAACTTCCTAATCTAATTTTATATGGTAGCATCAAAATCTATACATAAATTTTCCCAACACGAGTGGACAAATGAAGACAGAAAGGAATATAACTTGGACAATATTGCCAAGGACATTTTATATAATACTCTTGATAAGGCCATGTTTAATAAAGTCAAATCTTGCAAAATGGCCAAAGAAATATGGGAAAACTAACCTTAATTTGTGAAGGGTCTGGTCAAATTAAGGAAAATGAATTGACTGTTGTTGTTCAAAAATTTGAAAATTTCAAAATGCTTGCAGGTGAGAGTCTGGATCAGCTGGATGCCAGATTCATAGAGATAACCAATGAGCTCACAGCTCTAGGAAAAGAATATACATAAAAGGAGATGTGTATGAAGATTCTAAGGTCTCTCCCATCTGAGTGGGAAATGAAGGTGATGGCTTTGAGACATTCAATGGACCTTACAAGAACATCCAGCCATGAGCTGTTCTCAGACCTTAGTATCTTCATGCACATTTCCTTTTGTATGTATTCCTTTCCAAGTGCTGAGAGCTCATTTGTAATTTCAAAGGAATCTAGCATCCAAATTTGATCCATCGTCTCACCCGCAAGCATTTTAAAGTTTTCAAATTTTTGAACAACAACAGATAATTTGTTTTCCTTAATTTGCTCAGATCCTTCACAAATTAAAGTTAGTTTATCCCAGATTTCTTTGGCTGTCTTGCAAGATTTGACTTTATTGAACATGGCTTTGTCCAAAGTCTTGTAAAGTATATCCTTGGCCACATTGTCTAGGTTGTATCTTTTTCTGTCCTCATTTGTCCATTCAGCTCTCGGTTTTTCAACCATAGCTGGTCTAGGAGGAGCAACCTCCTCTCCTTCAGCTGCAGCAGCTCACCTTGCAGCTGTGTTCACCTTCATTATTTGCAGTGGTCCATCCTCTATCACTATCCACATGTCATCATGTAAAGCTGATAGATGAGCCTACATACGTATTTTTCAGTCATCAAATTCCTCAATGGTGAACATAGGAATGCATGTCAAATTTGCTTCCATGATAATAACATTGCTGTTTAAAAAAAATGGCTTTTGAAAGAACAAGTGTTAAAAACTTCTTTGAGAAATTGAAGATCTAGTTCAGTAACCAGTGCGGAAGGCTCAATGAACCAATTGCTCTGATACCACTTGTAGGTCCCAAGGGGTGTGAGTAAGGTTTAGAAGGGGGGTTGAATAAACCTTACCAACTTTTTCGATTTTAGTCCTTTTAAAATATTACAGAGTTAAATACATAGCTAAGTCCTTGAGGGACAGCTAAGTTAGTTAACCAGCAGAGTTAGTCACTCAACAGACTCGATTGAGCTGTTGATAGAATAACTCAGCTATTTAGTCTAAACCTTAACTTGGCTGTGATGAATTTTTAAGCGGAAGTTTTAACACCCTTGAATTTGGTTCAAGTTTGTTTTAACACTTGGTTTTAGCACTTTGTTAATTATCGATTTGGATAGCAAATTATCGTGAGATATAAAATGATATGCGAAAAAATAAATGCTGAAGTGTAAATGACACAATAGTTTTTATAGAGGTTCAAGATGGGGTAATTCTTCTACTCCTCTATTCTCCAACTCTGGAGGAATCCACTAAGTATTGATCGAGTACAAAGTGGTAATCACCCGGATACAAGTCTTGATCACACACGGTGACTTGATCCTTTGGGACTCGATCTGAGATGCCTTGGTCACACAAATGGCTTCTCGTCCGACTCGGCTTCTTCATAGGCGGTGCTTTTCTACTTGACTCACTTGCTCAAGCTTCTTGGATTTGATCATGAAGCCCTCCAATAACTTGAGACTGGTTCGACCTTGAACCTTTCTACAATCCTCCTTGGAATGTAGACCCCTTTTGATTCTTCAAAAGTTTCCTCTTCAACAGTTTGAAGTTGTCTTTCCTTCACAGCTTGGTGTTGGATTGATTTCCTTCGAAATTTAGGCTTGAGGATTAGCTTGAATAACTTGAGAATATTTTGTAGGTTACAGATTCGAATAATTTCTTGAATGTTCGTGGTTCAGGTTTTCAAGGTAACCCTCTCTCAAAGTGATTCCTCAGCCTTTTATAGTGAACTTTCAAAAATCTGCCCGTTGAAGAGATAGGCTGATTTTAAAAGTCACTTGTGTTCGTTGGCTTGTCTTGTAGCAGTCCTTGATATTGACATTTCCTCGTATTAAATAAGCATTCAGCTTTTCAGAGTCTGACACAAGGTGCAGTGCTTCCCATTGGTTTATTCCTTTTTCACGCTTCTGGGACTGAGCACATTAAGACATGGCAGTATGGAAGTATTACTTGTTTAGGTAATATTCTTGACTTTTGTGCAACGGATTCATTTCAGTTGTCTTGACTTGACTGCAGTTCTCTAACTTCCCCAGGTGACTTCGAGTGAGCTTCCAGTCAATGGATGACTCATCTGTCACTTCAACTTGAGACTTGGCTTCTTGCTGATACTCCTTCAGTCGAGTTCTTGATGTCTCTTCCTTGCTACACTCAGCTGCTTCACATCGAAGTCTTCATTTCAGTCTTTAGTTGACTTCTTGTATATCCAGGCATAGCTGACTTGACTCAGCTCGTACAGCCCTATCTATTACAATACAAATTACAAGGAAAATGGGGTGCCAACTTTCTAGTCTAAGTTTTACATGGCATTCATCAAAATCTAATAAATAAATTTCCCAACAATTTCCCCCTTTTTGATGATGCCAAAACTTAAAACATACATACAAAATGTAAATAGCAAAGATACATACAGACAATGTAGAAACAGAGAATGTATGCGTAGAATCGATCTTTTTATTGACCATAACATTCTTGTCATTTACACAGCTGTTTACAAAGTGTATCAGAGCCACATGGCATTCTATATCTACGCAAATATAGAAATTGCATAACTTTTATTCAACGTCATGTAAGACTTACATACATGTGTATTTACATTAGTAAAATACATGAAGGGGTGGATGAAAGAACACTTCATCGCCTTCACGCCTCTTCTTCTTTCCTCTTGACTCTTCGTCGTCCCTCTGCTCACTTTCTCTTCTTCTCATCTTCAAATTTCTTTTTTTTTCTCGTAGGCTCTTCTAGCAAATGCTTCGTCTTTTCTCTTCATTTCTTGTCTTCATTGACTTTCTTCCGAAAAAATGATCTTGTCTCTTATTTTCTTCTTCAATCCTTTTGACATAGTCAAGATTCTTCCTCGCCACTTCAAGATTTGCTATGGCATCAAATCCACCCCAATAGATCCCTCCTTTCTTCCCCGATCTATGTATTTGATGTTTTTGGGTAGAGGTCTGTGTCCGAAACCTCTTCCTCCACTCGCTTCTTCCTCTTCCTCGGGCGTGTATTGTCTTTGGGGCCTTCTTCTTTCTAGCAGAGTGACCAGAGAGTGATCGCTAGGAGTCTCTGCTGTCACCTTCTTCGCACAAAGATGAGGCCTTATTCCCAATACAAGTCCCAGGCTTGGGCCATGGACATGCCTTCAAAGTATCCTTTGGATTCGAGCGTTTTGAATTCATCAACTGATCTAGGCTCGTTTTCGACGTCTGAAATGGCATCAGTGTCTCTTCCTGCTGGAATGCCTCCGTATTATTTCAATATGTCCATCACACGGGCATCCATTTTTCCTTCGACCTCCTTCATCCCTGTTTCTACTATTTTCCTCTTCTCAGACATGGGTACAGCAGAGTGTTGGAGCGGCAGAGTCATTGGAAGTTTGCTGATGATGTCAGTTGTGACGAGTCCTTGTTGAGGGGTTCTAGCAACCATTAAAGTCATATCCTTTGAACCTTCCCTCTCAACTGTTTTTCCCTTATCTTTTGACTGATCTTCAGCTGTTTTCTTCTGCTCCTCAACAGTTGCGTCTTTTTTCTCAACTGCCGCCCCTTTCAACGTCTTTAGGTATTCCTCTTCCCCCTTTTTGGCATCATCAAAGGAGAGAGGAACCCCTGGAAACATGCCAGCAAGCATGAAATCTAGGCGGCCGAGAGTAATGAGTTTTGCTTGGATTCTCAACTGCGGAGTATCTTTGTTCGAAATTCGAGCGGGTGACTTTTGATTCACCGCCACAGCCTCATTTCAGCCATAAGAAAGGTGAACTTTTCATTCATATTCTCCTCTACGCGCAGTTCTTTTCGATGAAATTCTCGTGAGCAGCTCCATTTCGGTGTTGTGAGAGGCATGCATTCTGTCAATGTTTTCTTGCATCCGCTTCTTCATATCAGCATTATCGGCGCTCCATTAACATTTTGTTGTACAATGCCTTGAAATATCTGACCTGTTCTAGCCGTATTGTACGTTGTTGTTGGTACCATTCTCTGATTTTGACCACTATTCCACGCAGATCGACCGTAAGATTTGCATCTCTGTTATCCAGCTGCATATCCATGGTGGCCTGGTGCCTTTCCATCTTCTCAATCTCTGCAAAGATTTTCTTGAAAACCTCTCGAACCTCAGCTGTCACTTCTGTCTCAGTTGGCGGCCAAGCAGCATCAAAGTCAAAGTCTGCTGGGACGATGGTATTTGTGGGAATAACTGGATCAGGTCTGACATTGAAGCGTCTCTGCTCTCGAGTTGTTTCTTCATCAAGTTCAGGCAGCTCAATTGAGAAAGGGAAAGTCTCTTCAAACGCATCATCATAGACATATGGTATAGTTTCCACTGTTACTCGTGCCTGTGATGTGCCCTGTTGAGTTGATTCTGCTGCAGCTTCGGGAGCCTGCGCTGTTGACTGTGTTTCAGCTGGGGCCTCTGGTGGTATTGACCCAGCTAGCTGAGCCTCAGCTGTCTTAACAGCTTCTTCGGTCTCAGCTGGTTTATCCTTTTGAGTTGACTGTTCCTTGGCCTTATCAGTAGCGTCATCGGAAGATGGTGAGACTTAAAGGGGTGGCTCATCATCAAAATTAAACGTTTGTCGAGCAGCCTTGAAGTCTGGCATGCTCGTACTGGGTTGAACATCCTCAGCTGAGTCTTTTAGATTTGCAGGAGGGGAAGACTCAGCTTCATCTTCACCTTCAGATCCCAGAAACGTTATGTCAGGGTTGTCTTAGGAATCATGAAGGGCACTTATCTTCTTCTCAAAATCATCAATGTGGACAGGAGGGATGTTCTGTGTTTCTGCCTCTTTACCTCAGGAAGTCTCAACCTCCCATAGGCCTTCTTTACCTCCTACAGTCTCAACTGCAGCAAGGCCTTGGACATTCCCTTCGACAGACTCAGTTGTCTTAGGGTCTTCTACAGTGGCATCCACAGGAGTCTCAACTCCGTAGATTGCACTTTCATTGCCTAGAGTGTTAACTCCCAGGGCAGATCCATCATGTGCCTCGACTGCATCAGCAGCATCCTCAGCCTGGAAAGCTATTGGCACTTCAGCTGAGACAGACTCAACTGTCCGAGCTTCGTCAGTGACAACCTGCTGTGTTTCTTTTTCTTGTTCCTTCTCCACTTCGCCTCCGAGATTCATGGTGGAGTCATCTGCAGCATCCTCTGACCTAGCTGTAGTGGAGGGAGTTTTTCCCTCAGCTGGCACACCAGCTGAGTGACTTGTGATGGGGTCACTCATCTCCAGACTCCTGGCTGTGTCCTTTGAGTGTTCAGCTGTGGGGGTAGGTGGTAAGACACCTTCAATAGGGGTTGGCTCGACTTGGGTCCCCAAGTTCCCAGTTTCATTGCCAGGTCCCCTAGATCCATTCTCTGAGTGAGCTGGGGAAGTGGTTGTAGCAATGACAGTGGCAATCTGATGTACCACTCCCAATGGATCAATCTCCAGCTGAGTTTTGGAAGACTCTCCAGGTCCTTCCGTCAGTTGTTGCTCATGCATCATCCTGGATTCCCGCATGGCTTGCTGCATTTCCAACTCCTCAGTAGCAGCAGCGGGGTCCAAGTCCTCATCACTTCCTGAGAAGGCATCGAAGTGAGGATGAGTATGATCAGTGGTTCCAATGAAAGGACAAATATTGGCCTTCTCACGGGCTTCATCTTCCTCTGCCAATCTCTCCTTCTCCTTTTCTTTGAAGATCTGCAAGATATCTAGGCAATTCTCTTCATCCAGTGCCTGGACCACTGTGGTCAACCCGAGGAAATTCAGCAATTCTTCTTCTTCTTCTATGAATTCAGGTCTCTCGAATTGTTCCCTCGAGCGACTCAGCTTCCATTTCCTCCATTCGCGCAGACGAGTTTGGATGTCTGGGTATGGTGGAGACAGCATAATCACATCATCGTCATCATCTTCTTGTTGCCCTTCTTTCTCAGGAATGGAGGGTAGTAGAGTTTGTTGCTCTTCACCCTCAGCAGCGTCTGTCGCTGGTGGAGATGCAGTCCTATCGACAGAAGATTCAGCTCTCTCAGCTGTTTCTTGTTCCTCAGTTGTTCTGTCCACAGTTGGGTCTTCGACTTGCCTCTGCTGATCGGCCTCAGCAGACTTGGCTGTTTCATTAATAACTTCTGGAGACTACACCTCTTCAGCAGTCTCGGAGATCTTTTCCAGCTGAGTGGCAGACTCAGCTGTCTTCTCAAGCTCTGAACGCTTGATAATTCTTCTTCTTCTTTTAGTTTGCACCAGAGGAATGTCTGATTTGACTTCCTCCGATTCCTCGATGGTAAAGGCCTTTGGAATTGCCTTAGAGGCAGCTGCCTTTCTCGCCTTGGCAGTCCTCTTCTTCTTTATGCCTGGAGAAGGTATTAAAGATTCCTTCTCCACCGCGGCTGCAGGGGCAGGAGACACGGCTGCAGGGGTAGGTAACTCGCTGCGGGCGGTGTAGTTTTTCTTTCTTTGTTTGGGGCGGTGGCTTCTTCGCACTGCGTGGGCAGCTTTCTTCTTGGGAGGGGAGGCAACAGCTATTTCCTCGGGGTCAGCTGATTCCCCCTCACTGGTGTCCGCCCGCTTAGCGTAAGCTCTCTTCTGGGCTCCAGACAAGTTAGCCTGAAACATCTTCTTATTGACATGGAATGACTTTCCATATCGGAGTGGAACACTCTTCACCTCCATCAACCGGCCAACTGCAAGGCCATAGTCCAAGGATCCTCCGAATGACCCATCGCCCTTGAAGGACTTGTTTCAACATTCTCGCGAGTCATTGTATACAAACTCAGCCCAGTTGATCTTCTTCTCCTCCATGATCGCAGCCATGACGATCAGCTTCGTTTTGGATAGCTGATTGAAGCTTCCAAACTTAATATCCACACACTTCGTGACGATATCCATCAGTTTGTGATAATCGTCCTTCAGCAGCTTCTTATCAGCTGTGTAAACCACCTTCGCAAAGACATTCGTGTCCGGACACTTCCTTCCATACAGCTGTCTGACCAAGTATACATCAGCCTCAAATATCTCGGCACTCCCGACCAACGGCGAAACAAGGCTCGCTAAATCTTCAAAGAGTGTAGGTCCCAAGAGGTGAGTAAGGTTTAGAAGGGGTTGAATAAACCTTACCAACTTTTCGATTTTAGTCCTTTTAAAATATTTCGAGTTAAATACACATGACTATGTCCTTGATGGATAGTTAAGTTAGTTAACCAAATAGAGTTAGCCACTCAACGGACTTCGATTGAGCTATTGATAGAATAACTCAAAGTTTAGTCTAAACCTTAACTTGGTTGTGATGAGATTTTCAAATAAGACTTAACACCCTTGAATTTGAGTTAAGTTTGTTTTAACACTTGGTTTTAGCACTTTGTTAATTATCGGTTGGAATGCAAATTATCAAATAGATATAAAGTAATATGAAGAAATAAAATGCTTTGAAATGTAAATGACACAATAAAGTTTATAGAGGTTCGAAGATAGGGTAATTTTTCTACTCCTCTCTTCTCCAACTCCTGGAGGAATCCACTAAGTATTGATCGAGTACAAAATGGTTATCGGTCCAGGATACAAGTCTTGATCACACAAATGTGACTTGATCCTTTGGGACTCGATGCGAGATGCCTTAGTCACACACCAAGCTTCTCGTGCGACTCGGCTTCTTCACAGGGCAGGCTTTGCACTACAAACTCACTTGCTCAAGCTTCTTGGATTTGATCATGAAGCCCTCCAATAACTTGAGACTGGTTCGACCTTGAACCTTTCTATAGTCCTCCTTGGAATGTAGACCCCCTTTGATTCTTCAAAAGTTTCCTCTTCAACAGTT
Organism: Rehmannia glutinosa; assembly: GCA_016081115.2. Classification (NCBI taxonomy): domain Eukaryota; kingdom Viridiplantae; phylum Streptophyta; class Magnoliopsida; order Lamiales; family Orobanchaceae; genus Rehmannia; species Rehmannia glutinosa. The sequence goes on from CM071930.1 coordinate 22,825,889, forward strand.
TGAAGTTGTCTTTCCTTCACAGCTTGGTGTTGGATCGATTTCCTTCAAAGTTTAGGCTTGAGGATTTGCGTGAGTAACTTTGAGGGTATTTTAGCAGGTTACAGCTTGAATGTTCGTGGTTCAGGTAACCTTTTCTCAAAGTGATTCCTCAGCCTTTTATAGTGAACTTTCAAAAATCTGCCCGTTGAAGAGATAGGCTGATTTTAAAAGTCACTTGTGTTCGTTGGCTTGTCTTGTTGCAGTCCTTGATATTGACATTTCCTCGTATTAAATGCATATTCAGTTTTTCAGAGTCTGACACAAGGTACAGTGCTTCCCATTGGTTTATTCCTTTTGCACGCTTCTGGGACTGAGCACTTTAAGACATGGCAGCATGGAAGTATTACTTGTTTAGGTAATATTCTTGACTTCTGTGCAACGGATTCTTTTCAGTTGTCTTGACTTGACTACCTTTTCCCCAGGTGACTTGAGTCTGCTCCAATGATTGAGAGACTCATCTGTCACTTCAACTTGACTTGGCTTCTTGAGTTAACTTGACTGACACTTCACACAGCTGTATCCAGCTGATACTCCATCAGTCGAGTTCTTGACTTCTCCTCCTTGTCATACTCAGTTGCTTTACAGCGATGTCTTCATCTCTGCCTTCAGTTGACTTCTTGTATATCCAGGCATAGCTGACTTAACTCAGCTCGTACAGCCCTATCTATTACAATGCAAATTACAAAGAAAATGGGGTGCCAACTTTCTAGTCTAAGTATTACATGGCATTCATCAAAATCTAAACAATAAATTTCCCAACAATTTCCTCCTTTTTGATGATGCCAAAACTTAAAACATACATACACAAAGTAAATAGCAAAGATTCATACAGACAATGTACAAACATAGAATGTATGCGCAGAATCAATCTTTTTATTAATCATAACATTCTTGTCTTTTACGCAGCTGTTTACAAAGCGTATCAGAGCAAATATGGTATTTTATATCTATGCAAAAATATAGAAGTTCGAGATTCTTATTCAATGTATAGAAGACTTACATACATATGCATTTACAATAGTAAAATACATGAAGGGGTGGACAGCAACACTTCATCGTCTTCGCTGTCTCCTTCTTTCCTCTTCAGCTCTATCATCTTCTGGTCTCTTTCTCTTTTTTTCTTCTTCAGCTGCTTTCTTTTTCTCATAGGCTCTTCTGGCAGCTTTGTCTATTCTCTTTCTTTCTTTTCTTTCTTCCCACAGCTGAGTTTGTCTTTTATTTTCTTCTTCAATCCTCTTGACATAGTCAGCATTCTTTCTTACCACTTCCCTGTTGGCTACTTCGTCATACCCAGCCCAATAGATCCCTCATTTCTTTCCTGGATCTATATATTCGTTATTTTTGGGTAGAGGTCTAGGTCTAAAACCTCTTCCTCCACTACTTCTTCCTCTTCCTCTGGGTGTGTATTGTACTGGGGCCTTCTTCTTTCTAGTAGAGTGACCAGTCAGTGCGTGAGAGTGATCTAGCTAAGTCTCTTGCTGTCAGCTTCTTCGCACAGCTTGAGGCCTTTTTTCCTAATACAAGTCTCAGGCTTGGGCTATGGACATGCCTTCGAAGTATCCTTCGGATTCGAGTGTTTTGAATTCATCGACTGATCTAGGCTCGGTTCCGACGTCTGAAATGGCATCAGTGTCTCTTCCTGCTGGAATGCCTCCGTATTGTTTCAATATGTCTATCACACGGGCATCCATTTTTCCTTCAACCTCCTTCATCCCTGCTTCTACTATATTCCTTTTCTCAGACATGGACACAGCAGAGTGTTGGAGTGGCAGAGTCACTGGGAGTTTGCTTATGATGTCAGCTGTGACAAGTCCTTGTTGAGGGGTTCTAACAACCATTAAGGTCATATCCTTCGAACCTTCCCCCTCAATGGATTTTCCCTTTTCTTTCCTCTGTTCTTCAGCTGTCTTCTTCTTCACAGTTGCGTCCTTCTTCTCAGTTGCGGACTCTTTCAACGTCTTTAGGTATTCCTCTTCCCCTTTTTGGCATCATCAAAGGAGAGAGAACCCCTGGGAACATGCCGGCAAGCATGAAATCTAGACGGTGATAGCCGAAGTTCTCGCTGGATTCTCGCTGCGAGTATCTTTCCGAAATTCTCGAGCGAGTGGCGTTTGATTAAATTGTCATCACCAACTTCATTTCAGCCATAAGAAGGCTGAATTTTTCATTCATGTTCTCCTCTGCGCGCAGACGTTCTTTTCGATGAAATTCTCGCAGCAGTTCCATTTCAGTGGTATGAGAGGCATGCATCCTGTTAATATTTTCTTGCATCCTCTTCTTAATATCAGCATTATCGGCGCTCCAGATCAGCATCTTATTATACAATGCTTTGAAGTATCTGACTTGTTCCACATGCATTATTTTCTATTGTTGCCACCATTCCCGGATCCTGACTATGATTCCACGCAGATCGGTCGTAAGATTGGCATCTCTGTTATCCAGCCGCATATCCAATGAGGTCTGGTGCCTTTCCATCTTTTCTATCTCTGCAAAAATCGCCTTGAAGACTTCTCGAACCTCAGCTGTTACCTCCGTCTCAGCTAGCAGCCAAGCAGCATCAAAATCAAAGTTTGCTGGGACGATGGTATCTGTTGGAATGACTGGATCAGGTTTATGGAACGTCGTTGATCTATAGCTGATTCTTCATCAAGATCAGGCAGCTCTAGTGAGAAGGGGAACATTTGTTCAAACGCATCATCACGGACATAGGGAATGTGTTCAACGGTGACTTGTGGCCGTGATGTGCCCGGTTGAGTCGATTCGACTGTAGCTTCGAGAGCCTGCGCAGATGACTATTTCAGCTGGGGTCTCTGTTGGTATTGACCCAGTTGGCTGAGTCTTAGCTCTCTCAACAGCTTCTTCGGTCTCAGCTGGTTTTTCCATTTGAGTTGACTGTTCCTCGGCCGTTTCAGTAGCGTTATCGGAAGATGATGAGACTCGAAAGGGTGGCTCATCATCAAAATTAAAAGTTTGACAAGTAGCCTTGAGATCCGACTTACTCGTACTTGGACGAACATCCTCACCTGAGTCTTTTGGATTTGCAACGGGGGATGACTCAGCTTCATCTTCACCTTCAGAACCCAGAAACGTTATGTCAGGGTTGTCTTGGGAATCATGAAGGGCACTTATCTCCTTCTCAGATGCATCAATGATAACAGGAGGAATGTTCTGTGTGTCTGCCTCTTTACCCCGGGAAGTCTCAACCTCCCGTAGGCCTTCATTACCTCCTGCAGTCTCAACTACGAAGGCCTTGGACATTCCCTTCGGCCATGACTTCGGTTGTCTTAGGGTCTTCTACGGTGGCATCCACAGGAGTCTCAACTCCATGGATTGCACTTTCATTGCCCAGAGTGTTAACTCTCAAGGCAGATCCATCCTGTGCCTCGATCGCATCGGCGCGTCTTGACTAGAGTAGCGATTGGCACTACAGGTGAGACAGTTTCCAATTGTCCGAGCTTCGTCAAGTGACAACTGTCTTTGTGTTTACGTTTGTTTTTCCTTCTCCACTTCGCCTCCTAGATTCGTTGTGGAGTCATCTCAAGACGACCTAGCGACCTAGGCTGCGGTGGAGGAGTTTCCCCTCACCGTGGCACACCACCGAGTGACTCGAGTTGGGTTCACTCTTCTCCAAACTCCCGGTTGTTTCATGTGAGTGTTCAGCCATTGGGGCAGGTGGTAAGACACCTTCAATAGGGGTTGGCTCGACTTGGGTCCCCAAGTTCCCAGCTTCATTGCCAAGTCCCCTAGATCTATTCTCTGAGTGAGCTGGGGAAGTGGTTGTAGCAATAACAGTGGCAATTTGGTGCACCACTCCCAATGGATCAATTTCCAGCTGAGATTTGGAAGACTCTCCTGGTCCTTCCATCAGCTGTTGCTCATGCAGCATCCTGGATTCCCACATGGCTTGTTGCGTTTCTAGCTCTTCTATCGCAGCAGCAGGGTCCAGATCTTAATCACTTCCTGAGAGAACATCGAGGTGGGGATGAGTATGCTCAGTGGTTCCAGTGAAGGGACAGATGTTGGCCTTCTCACGAGCTTCATCCTCTTCTGCCAACCTTTCCTTCTCCTTCTCTTTGAAGATATTCAAGATATCTCTGCAGTTCTCTTCATCCAGTATCTGGACCACTCTGGTCAATCCGAGGAAATTCATCAGTTCTTCCTCTTCTTCAATAAATTCAGGTCTTTGGAATTGTTCCCTTGAGCGACTCAACTTCCACTTCATCCATTCTCGCAGATGATTTTGGATGTATGGATATGGTGGAGATAGCATGACAAAATCATCGTCATCATCTTCCTGCAGTACTTCTTTCTCAGGAATGGAGGGTAGCAGAGCTTGTTGCTCTTCACCCTCAGTGGGGTCTGTCGCAGGCGGAGACACAGCCCTGTCGACAGGAGACTTAGCTGTCTCAACTGTTACTTGCTTCTCAGCTGTTCTGTCCACAGCTGGGTTTTTGACTTGCCTCTGTTGATCGGCTTCAGCAGACTTGGCGGATTCATCAATGATCTCTCGAGACTCTACTTCTCCAGCTGTTTCAGCGATCTATTCTAGCCGAGTGGCAAACTCAGTTGTTTTCTCAAGCTCTGAACGCTTGAAGATTCTTCTTCTTCTTTTGGTTTTCATCAGAGGAACGTCTGGTTCTACTTCCTCTGGTTCCTCAATAGTAAAGGCCTGTGGGGTTGCCTTAGAGGCAGCTGCCTTTCTCGTCTTGGCAGTCCTCTTTTTCTTGACAACTGGAGAAGGTATTTGAGGTTCCTTCTCAGCTGCGGCTGCAGGGGCAGGAGACATGGCTGCAAAGCGGTGACTCGGCTAGGGCGGTGCAATTGTTTTCTTTGCCGCGGGGCGATCTTCTTTTTGCGGTGCGAGCGACTTTCTTCTTGGGAGGAGACAACAATCTGTTTCCTCAAGGTCGATTGATTCCCCTCACCGTATATCCGCTCTCTTGGCATAAGCTCTCTTCGAGCACCCGAGATATTTGATCGGAACATCTTCTTGTTGACATGGAACGCCTTTCCATGTCGGAGAGGAACACCCTTCACCTCTATCAGCCGGCCAATAACAAGACCATACCCCAAGGACCCTCCGAATGATCCATCGTTTTTGAAGGACTTATTTCCAACATTCTCGCGATGCTATAGACGAATTCGGCCCAGTTTACTTTCTTCTCCTCCATGATCACAGCCATCACGATCAGCTTGGTTTTGGACAGCTGATTAAAGCTTCCAAATTTTATGTCTACACATTTGGCAACAATGTCCAAGAGCTTATGATAATCTTTTTTTCAAGAACTTTTGCTTATCACCGTGTAGACAACCTTCGCCACAGATCGGGTTTGGCCACTTCCTTCCATGCAGCAGCCAAGTTTACATCAGCCTCCAATATCTCTGGCACTCCTTCCGACGGCAGCAAACAAAGCTCCGCTAGATCCTCAGCAGTGATCGTAAACTCCTTTTCGTGAATAGATGACTTGATGCCCTCGTCGTGAACCTCAACGTTCACATAGAACTGGGCGACCTCTTCCACATACGTCATCTGAAACTCCATCGTGAGAAAGGGTTTCAGTCCAGATTTCTCCACTTTCTCAGCTATCTTCTTCACAAGGGTTTCATCGGACCCCTGTTTAATCATCCTTTCAAAATCCATGATAGAACCAGTGTGGATTTGCTTTCCCAACTTAGCGAAATCATAGGTGGTTGCCATCTTTGAGTTTCACCGAATGAGACCTTAGAAATTTTCTTTGGAGATTGATAGGGTTTTGTGAGAAAAATATTGTCTTTGCTTTTGGAGAGATGAACAGTTTGAGTAATGTGAGAGAAAAAATGGATGAAATGGTATATGGGTTATGAAAGGACGTGCATACGGTTTTTGAAATTTGATCAAGATCAACGGCTCAGTTGCTTATAGCATCACGATTAGCATTTAATTGCTCACATTTAATGCGGCAAAGATTTATATCCAATCATATGCTTTGTCGTGCAGCTTTTGACTGTACCTATCATTATTATGCTGACATCATCCTTAAAACATTCCCGCTTATTAAAAACGACTGCGTTTTTGTCACTTAGCTCATAAATGACTCAGCTTACTTCTTCGCTGATTCAATTCTTCTTCTCTCTTTTCACATAGGTACTCACCACCGCTAACTCGATGCGACTAATTTTCCGATACATCGATTCACTTAGCTGATTCACGAGCTCAGCTCTATTTTCATCTTTTTTGTTTCATCTCTTCTACTTGAGTCTTTTGGGTGTTAACTCGGCTCAATTAACCCTAGCTCATGCTTGAGTTCTTCAAATCTTGATTCACATAATGGCTTTGTGAATATGTCACCAACCTTGTTTATCGGTTGAGATGTATTCCAAAGTGATGTCCTTCTTTTCAACATGGTCTCTTATGAAATGATATCGACATCAATGTGCTTTGTTCTAGAATGCGGCCACGAGTTTTGAGTGATTGCAATAGCACTTGTGTTATCACACATGATTGGAATCCCTTTTTCTTCAACATCATAGTCTTTGATTGTTGTCTCATCCATAAGACTTGGGCTACTTGTTTGCCGCGACTATGTACTCGGCTTGACTTTGGATGTGGCTATTGAATTTTGCTTTTTTGCTAAACCAGAAACCAATCTGTTTCCAAGCATTTGACATGTACACGAAGTACTCTTCATGTCCACTCTACATCCAAGATAGTCGAGTCCGAATAACCAATAAGCTTGAATCCTCCTTCCTTTGGATACCATAAGCCAACTTCTGCATCCTTCAAATATCTCGGGATTCTCTTAGGCTGCGGTCATATGGCTTTCTCTTGGTGCGATTGAAATCTTGCACATACACCTCTTTGCAAAGGTAATGTCCGCCCTTTGGCAAAATAGAGCAATGATCCAATAAGTTCTCTGTATCTTGTTTGATCCATAGGTTTGCCATCTGCATCCATATCCATTTTGACTGATGTATTCATTGGTATTTTCACAAAAGATTTCTCTTCCATACCAAATTTCTTCATTAAATCTCTGGTATACTTTGTTTGACTTATGAAGGTTCTATCCTTCAGCTGTTTAACTTGAAGTCCTAGAAAGAATGTCTGCTCTCCCATCATACTCATTTCAAATTTGCCTTGCATGAGGTTTGAAAACTTATCACACAGCTCTTTGTTTGTGGATCCAAAAATAATGTCATCCACATACATTTGGACAAGCAGTATACTCTCTCCATCTTGAATTACGAAGAGTGTTACATCCACCTTGCCTTTGGTGAATCCATTATCTCATTAGAAATTGAGATAATGTATCATACCATGCTCTAGGTGCTTGTTTCAATCCATATAGAGCTTTCTTGAGCTTGTACACCTTATCTCCAAGAGTCTTCTGCTCAAATCCTGGAGGTTGTTCAACATAGACTTCTTCTTCCAACAATCCATTCAAGAATGCACTTTTTACATCCATTTGGTATACAGTGAAGTTCTTGTGTACAGCATAGGCAAGAAACATCCTTATTGCTTCTAATCTTGCAACATAAGCAAATGTTTCATCAAAATCTATACCTTCCTCTTGGCAATACCCTTTGGCTACCAATCTTGCTTTGTTTCTTACCATAGAACCTTCTTCATTCATCTTGTTTCTGAAAACCCATTTTGTGCCAATAACATTTTGATGGGTTGGTCTTTGCACCAGTTCCCATACTTTGTTCCTTTCAAATTGATTCAGCTCTTCCTGCATGGCCTGAATCCAATGTGTGTCATCCAATGCTTGGGACACATCTTTTGGCTCTATTTGGGAAATAAAACAAGTGAACATTGCTTCTTGTTGAGCTCTTGATCTGGTTCTTACACCATCTCTTACATCTCCAATGACTAGCTCTGGTGGATGGTCTCTTGGCCATCTCACATCGAGTTGGAGTAAGTTAGCTTGGTTCGATCATCTTGCAGTGTGTTTATCTTGAAAGCGGCTCTCTCATCATCACTTAGTCAGAGATTTTCCAATTTGGCTTCAACATAAGGACTTTTACGCACATTGGGTGATTGAAACATCGGCTAACTCCTCAATGTCTTCTCCATTTACATTAGGTTCATCAAAAACCACATGGATAGACTCTTCTGTGACCATTGTCCTTTTGTTCAGCACTCTATAGGCTTTGCTTTCAGCTGAGTATCCCAAGAAGATACCTTCATCAGCTTTAGCATCAAAAGTCTTTAGATTATCATTGTCATTATTGTGGATGAAGCATTTACATCCAAATATTCTAAAATATGCAACATTTAGCTTTATCCCTGTCCAGATTTCATAGGGAGTCTTTGTCAGCTGTCTATTTATCATGCATCTATTTTGAATATAACATGCAGTATCCCAAAGTCTTTCATCATTTTGTCTAATGAATCATAAAGATCAGTGGGTGATGAAGTGTGTGTGTCACAATCACTATCCCTAGAATCTAAATGAGATGAGTTAGAATGTACCTCATCTTCTTGGTCAGGTTGATCTTGTTCTTTAGCCATTAGACAAATCATAGCTTCTTCTTCAGAGTCACTTGAGTAGTCAACTTCACTACTCTCTGAGTTTGCTATGTCCTTTGACTTAGCTGTTTCAGCAGCCAACATTGCTCTTTTCTTTTCTTGCCTTCTTTCTCTTAAGACTTTTTTTTTTCTTCATTTCTGTATTTATTAACTACATGATATGGACAGTCAATAGCAAAATGTCCCGGTTGTCTGTAATTCCAACATAGGTTTTCAATTTTTTGATCAGCTCTCTCATTTTTTGGGTTGTCAGCTCTTTGATATTCGACCTTTTGATACTCAGCTCTCTTTGGTGGCCTTTCTTCCCTTGACTTGGAGGGAGCTGAATGTCTTCTGGAGGATTCACCTTTGTTTCTTTTGTAGTTCTTGTTGAAGAACTTGTTGAATCTTTTAACCATTAAGGCAATTTCCTCCTGGTCTATGATTTCTTTAGTCTCAGCTCTCTTTCCTTCCTTAACTATGAGTGCAGCTATTTTGGGTACAGCTATCTCCTCTTGATCCTTTCTTCTCAGCTCAAACTCATAAGCTTTGAGGTCTGAGAATAGTTCATGATTGGATGTTTTTGATAGGTCCATCGAGTGCCTTAGAGCCATGGTTTTCATTTCCCACTCAGCTGGGAGGCTCCTTAGTATCTTCATACACATCTCCTACTATGTGTATTCTTTCCCAAGTCTTTGAGCTCATTTGTAATTTCAATGAATCTAGCATCCAAATTTGGTCCATTGTTTCACCCGCAAGCATTTTAAAGTTTTCAAATTTTTGAACAACAACGAGATAATTTGTTTTCCTTAATTTGCTCGGATCCTTCACAAATTAAGGTTAATTTATCCCAGATTTCTTTGGCTGTCTTGCAAGATTTGACTTTGTTGAACATGGCTTTGTCCAAAGTCTTGTAAAGTATATCCTTGGCCACATTGTCAAGGTTGTATCTTTTTCTATCATCATTTGCACACTCAGCTCTTGGCTTTTCAACCATAGGCTGATGCCGGGAGGAGCGACCTTTTCTTTCTCGGCGGCAGACTCTCCTTGCAGCTATGTTCACTTTCATTATTTGCAGTGGCCCGTCCTCTATCACTATCCACATCTCATCATGTAGGACTGATAGACGAGCCTGCATACGTATTTTCAAGTCATCAAATTCTTCAATGGTGAACATAGGAATGCGTGTCAAATTTGCTTCCATGATAATAACATTGTTGTTTTAAAAATGGCTTTTGAAAGAACAAGTGTTAAAAACTTCTTCGAAAGATTGGAGATCTAATTCAGTAACCAGTGCGGAAGGCTCAGTGAACCAACCGCTCTGATACCACTTGTAGGTCCCAAGGGGTGTGAGTAAGGTTTAGAAGGGAGGGTTGAATAAACCTTACCAACTTTTCGATTTTAGTCCTTTTAAAATATTTCAGAGTTAAATACACAGCTATGTCCTTGATGGAAAGCTAAGTTAGTTAACCAGCAGAGTTAGCCACTCAACAGACTCGATTGAGCTGTTGATAGAATAACTCAGCTATTTAATCTAAACCTTAACTTGGCTATGATGAAATTTTCATCGGAAGACTTAACACCCTTGAATTTGAGTTAAGTTTGTTTTAACACTTGGTTTTAGCACTTTGTTAATTATCAGTTGGAATGCAAATTATCGGCAAAATATAAAGTAATATGCGAGAAATAAAATGCTTTGAAATGTAAATGACACAATAAATTTTATAGAGGTTCGAAGATGGGGTAATTCTTCTACTCCTCTCTTCTCCAACTCCTGGAGTAATCCACTAAGTATTGATCAGAGTACAAAGTGATTATCAGTCCAGATACAAGTCTTGATCACACAGCCGACTTGATCCTTTGGGACTCGATCTGGAGATGCCTTGGTCACACACTTCTCGTACAACTCGGCTTCTTCACAGGGGCGTTTGCCTTGCTACTCTGACTCACTTGCTCAAGATTCTTGGATTTGATCACGAAGCCCTCCAATAACTTGAGACCGGTTCGACCTTGAACCTTTCTATAGTCCTCCTTGGAATGTAGACCCCCTTTGATTCTTCAAAAGTTTCCTCTTCAACAGTTTGAAGTTGTCTTTCTTTCATAGCTTGGTGTTGGATCGATTTCCTTCGAAGTTTAGGCTTGAGGATTTGCGTGAGTAACTTTGAGAGTATTTTAGCAGATTACAGCTCGAATGATAGCTTGAATGTTCGTGGTTCAGGGAACCTTTTTCTCAAAGTGATTCCTCAGCCTTTTATAGTGAACTTTCAAAAATCTGCCCGTTGAAGAGATAGGCTGATTTTAAAAGTCACTTGTGTTCGTTGGCTTGTCTTGTTGCAGTCCTTGATATTGACATTTCCTCGTATTAAATGAATATTCAGCTTTTCAGAGTCTGACACAAGGTGCAGTGCTTTCCATTGGTTTATTCCTTTTGCACGCTTCTAGGACTGAGCACTTTAAGACATGGCAGCATGGAAGTAATACTTGTTTAGGTAATATTCTTGACTTACGTAACGGATTCTTTTGATTGTCTTGACTTGATCGCTTTTCCCCAGGTGACTTGAGTCTCTCCAATGATTGAGAGACTCATCTCACTTCAACTTGACTTGGCTTCTTGAGTTAACTTGGTGACACTTCACACAGATCAATCAGATACTCCTTGATCGAGTTCTTGACTTCTCCTCTTTATCATACTCAGCTGCTTTACAGCGAAGTCTTCATCTCAGCCTTCAGTTGACTTCTTGTATATCCAGGCATAGCTAACTTAACTCAAATGCATTTTTATCTATTACAATGCAAATTACAAAGAAAATGGGGTGCCAACTTTCTAGTCTAAGTTTTACATGGCATTCATCAAAATCTAAACAATAAATTTCCCAACAAGCAGTGATTGTAAAATCCTTTCCGTGAACAGAGGACTTGATGCCCTCGTCGTGAACCTCAACATTCACGTAGAACTGTGCTACCTCCTCAACGTATGTCATCTGAAACTCCATTGTGAGAAAGGGTTTCAGTCCAAATTTCTCGATTTTGTCGGCTATCTTTTTCACAAGGGTTTCATCGAAACCCTGTTTGACCATTCCTTCGAAATCCATGGTAGAACCAGTGTGGATTTGCTTCCCTAGCTTGGTGAAATCATAGGTTGATGCCATTTTTCTGAGTTTTTACTGAACAAACTTTAACGATCTTGCTCTGAAGATTTGGTAGGGTTTTGAGAGAAAAATGCTTTCTTTGCTTTTGGAGAGATGAACAGTTTTGAGTAGTGTGAGAGAGAAACTGAACAAAATGGTATATATGGGTTATGAAAGGACGTGCTTTCGGTTTTTGAAATTTGATCAAGATCGACGGCTCAGATTTAGCACGCCGATTAGCATTTAATTGCTCGCATTTAATGCGGCAGCATTTATATCCAATCATATGCTTTGTCGTGCAGCTTTTGACTGTACCTGTCATTATTACGCTGACGTCATCCTTAAAAACATTCCCGCTTATTAAAAACGACTGCGTTTTTGTCACTTAGCTCATAAATGACTCAACTCTCTGCACAAATGACTCAACTCTTCTTCTCTCTATTCATATAGTGACTCAGCTGTCAGCTAACTCGATTCAGCTGACTTTCCGATGCGGCTGATTCACATGGCTGATTCAAGAATTCTGCTCAAATTTCATCTTCTCATTTGTAGGTCCCAAGGGGTGTAAGTGTAAGGTTTAGAAGGGGGGGTTGAATAAACCTTACCAAATTTTCGATTTAGTCCTTTTAAATATTCAGAGTTGATACTACACACCGTGTGTCCTGGGTGGACACCAATTTAGTTAATCAAGTAGAGTTAGTCTCTCAACGGACTCAACTCGAGTTGTTGATGGAATAACTCAAATTTGTTGGGTCTAAATTAACTCAACTGTGGTTTGTTTTTCATTGGAAGACTTAACACCCTTAAGTTTGGTTAAACAAGGATTTAGTGCTTGGTTTAGTACTTAGAAATTATCAAGTGGATAGCAAATTTATCACAGATTTAAACAATTAAGATGCGGGAATTAAAGTGTTGAAATGTAAATGACACAATGAAATTTTTATAGAGGTTCGAAGATGGGTAATTCTTCTACTCCTCTCTTCTCCAACTCCCGGAGGAATCCACTAGGTATTGATCGGTATACAAAGTGGTAAGTCCGGATACAAGTCTTGATCACACAAACACTTGATCCTTTGGGACTCGATCCGAGACGCCTTGATCACTCACTCAAGGCTTCTCGTGCGACTCAACTTCTTCACAGGCGTTTTGCCTTGCTACTACTGACCCACTTGCTCAAGCTCTTTGGATTTGATCACGAAGCCCTCCAAAAGCTTAAGACTTGGTTCGACCTTGAACTTTCCTACAATCCTTCGTGGAATGTAGACCCCTTGATTTTTCAAGATTTTCCTCTTCAACTGATTGAAGTTATCTTTCCTTCACGGTGAGTGTTGGATTGATGTTCTTCGTAGTGTAGGCTTGAGGATTGAGAATATTTCAGGTTTCGGTTCTAATAATTGCTTGAACGTTTTGGTTACCGGTCCGTAACACTTCTCAAAATCATTTCTCGGCCTTTTATAGTGATCTTTCAAAAATTTGCCCGTTGAAGAGATAGGCTTATTTTTGAAAGTCACTTGCGTCGTTGGCTTGTCTTGTTGCGATCCTTGGAATTGCCATTTCCTCGTATGAATTGTTTTTTCACCTTTTGAGTTCGACACGGTGTAGTGCTTCCCATTGGTTCATTCCTCTTGCACGCTTCTCGGATGAGCACTCGGAGAAAGGTGGTATGGAGATATTACTTGTTTAAGTAATTCTCTTGATTTAAATGCAATGGATCTTTTTCGATTATCTCGACTTGACCGCATTTCTTTGCTTTCCCCAGGTGACTTAGAGTCGACTTCCAATCATGGATGACTCTTCATCACTTCAACTTGAGACTTGGCTTTTCTTGAGTTGACTTGGTGATACTCCACTCGATTGCATCTCGATTTGCTTCTTGAAGTAGAGTTCACGTCTACTCTTCTTTGCCATACTCACTGCCTTGTCTCGCGTGAGTCTTCCTTCTAGTCTCCGAGTTGTCCTCTTGCATGTTTGGGCGTAGGCGACTTAACTCGGCTTGACCCACCTATTTATTACAATGCATTTTACAACAAGAATGGGGTGCCAACTTCCTATTCTAAGTTTTACATGGCATTCATCAAAATCTAAACAATAAATTTCCTAACAATTTCCCCCTTTTTGATGATGCCAAAACTTAAACCATTCAAAAATGCAAATAGCAAATATACATACAGATAGTGTATTCACATAGAATGTATGCGTAGAATCAATCTTTTTATTGATCATAACATTCTTGTTCTTTTACACAATCACAAGGTGTATCGAGCAAACATTTGTCTACACGAGAAAATAAAGAATTTATAGCTTTATTGCGAAAAACTTACATAGTATGTATTTACATCATAAAATACATAAAGGGGTGGACAAGAACACTTCATCTCCTTTCTTTGTCTCCTTCTTTCATCTTGTTCAAGATCTTACCTCGCTCTTCTTCTCTTTTTCTCATCGTCACCGCTTTCTTCTTCTTTTTTCATATGCCTTCCTGGCGAACTTCATCTCTTCTTAATCTCTCTTGTCTTTCCTCCCATAGCTGAGTTTGTCTCTTGTTTTCTTCTTCTCTTCTTTTCGCATACTCGGATTACTTTTAGCCACTTGCAAATTTGCTATTTGGTCAAGACTAGCCCAAGATCCCTCCTTTCTTGCCGGATCTACGTATTCAATGTTTTTGGGCGAGGCTGGGTGCGAAACCTCTTCCTCCACCACACGCTTCTTCCTCTACCTGCGGCGTGTATTGTCTTCGGGTCTTCTTCTTTCACCGAGTGACCAATGAGTGGAGTGACCAGTGAGGATCCGTGGTAGTCTGCTTCCTATCGCCTTCTTCACATAACGTGAGACCCTTTTCCCGATAAAGTCCCAAGCTTGAGCCATAGACATATTTGCAAAGTATCCTTCGAGATGCGAGCGTTTTAAATTCATCAACGATTGTGGCTCTGTCCCGACATCTAAGATGGCATAAGTGTCTCTGTCTCTTGGAATGCCTCCATGTTGTTTCAAGATGTTCATAACCCGGCATCCATTCTTCCTTCCACTTCCTCCATCCCCGCTTCAATTGTCTTTCTCTTTTCGGCCATAGATATAGCGAGTGTTGGAGTGGCGAGAGTCACGGGGAGTTTGTTGTTGATAATGTCACCGTGACAAGACCTTGTTGGGGTGGTTTGTGCAATCATCAAGGTCACATCTTTCGATCCTTCCCCCTCAACAGATTTTCCTTTCTTTTGTTTCAAAGTGCTTCCTCACTGTCTTTCCTTCGCAAATGCATCCTCTTTTTTCGGCTTCGGATCTCTTCAGCTTTAAGGTATTCCTCTTCCCCCTTTTTGGCATCATCAAAGGAGAGAGGAACGCCTGAAACATCTTGGCAAGCGGAAGTCGAGCCTGGCGATAGTCGAGTTCGTTCTCGAGTCCACTGCGGAGTATGCGGACGAAATTTGGATCGAGTAGCGTTGGACTCTGCTGAAATTAGCTTCATCTCAGCCATGAGAAGGCTGAATTTTCTATTCATGTTTTCTTCCAAACGCTGTACATCACTCTTATTTTGCTCACGCAGCTTTATCTCGGCGGTGTGAGCTTCATGCATGTGCTCAATGTGTTCTCTCAACTTCGTTTTTGCATCGGCATTCTCGGCTCTCCATACCAGCACTTGTTGAACAATGTCCTCAAGTATCTAACTTGTTCCACACGCATTGTTTCTTTGCTTTGTTGCCACCATTCCCGATCTCCGATCATTATGCCTCTTAAGTCGGCAGTAAGATTGGCATCTCTGTTGTCGATCGCATGTCCATAGAGGCCGATGCCTCTCCATCCGTTCAATCTCGGCAAATAATGCCTTGAACACTTCGCGGACTTGGTGATTCTTCCGTGCGGTGATGGCCATGCGGCGTCAAAGTCATAATCACCGGAACAATGGTACTGATGGAATAACGGAGTGGTCTATGGAAGCGTGCGAGCTCGTTCTCTCGACTCTTCGGGGAGGTCAGTACCTCCAGAGAGAAAGGAAAAGATTCTATAAAGGAATCATCACGGCCAACCGGTATTTGTTCAATGATGAGAGATGCGCGTGAAGTTCCTTTTGGAGTCGAACTGCTGCGGCTTGGGAGCTGCGCGATGGACTCTGTCTCACTGGGGTCTTTTGTGAAGTGGACCCGAGCTTGCCGAGCCTCAGTGTCTCAATAGCTTCGTTGGTCTCACTGGTTTCTCCAATTGAGTGGATCGTCCTCGGCCTTATCGAAGCGTCATCGGATGATGATGAGATTTCCATTGGTGGCTCATCATCAAAATTAAAGGTTTGACGAGTAGTCTTGGGATCGAGACTTGCTCGTGCTTGGAACATCCGCAGCTGAGTCTTTTGGAGTCATCACGGGAATGACTCGAACTTCTTCGTCGCCTTCCGATCCCGAGAAATGTTACATCGAGGGATTATCCTGGGAATCATGAAGCGCGCTTATCTCCTTTTTCGGATGGGTCGATGATAGCGAGAGGGATGTTCTCTCTTGACTTCTTTACCCCGGAAGTCTCAACCTCCCGTGGGCCTTCATTACCTCCTGCCTCGAGTCTCGATTGCAGCCGAGGCTGGACCTCCCTTTCGACGATGTCACTGTCTTAGGGTCTTCTCAGGTGGCATCCATTGGAGTCTCAACCCCATGGATTGCACTTTCACCGCCTGCAGTGTTAACTCCCGGGTTGTTCCTTCCTGCCTCGATTGCATCGGCGCGTCATTAGCATTCGAGCGGTTGGCACCTCACCAAAATCTCTCAATCGTCGAGCTTCGTTGATGACAACTTGTGTTTCGTTTAGTGTTTGTACTTCCTCCACTTTGCCTCCTGGATTCGTTGTTGAGTCATCTGCAGCATTCTCCGACCTTCTTTGCGGTGGAGGGAGTTTCCCCCTCGGGCGCACTCACCGAGTGACTTGGAATGGGGTCACTCGTCTCCAAACTCCCTACATTGTTTCTATTGAGTGTTCAAATTGGGGAGTGGTAAAACACCTTCAATAGGGGTTGGCTCGATTGGGGTCCCCACTATCCCGGTTTCATCGCCAATTCCCTTATTGCCTTCTTCCGAATGAGTGGGAAGTGGTGGCAAGAACAACGATGGCGATTTCTTTCAACCACTCCCATTGGATCAATTTCACCGTGTTACGAGGACTCTCCTGGTCCCTCCATCAATCTTTGCTCGTGAAGGATTACGATTCGTGCAATGCTTGCTGCATTTGCAACTCTTCTCGCGGCAGCGCAGAGTCCGGATCCTCATCACCGCATCGATAAGACATTAAGGAGAGGATGTGTGTGTTACGTGGTGCGGAGATAGGGCGGATCTTTGGCCTTCTCACGTGCCTCGGCTTCCTCTCTTTCTTTCTTTCTTTTGTCCTTGAAGATCTGCGGGATATCTCGTGCGATTGTCTTCATCCAATCTTTGGGATCACAGTGGTTAGGCGAAGGAAGTTTAACAGCTTCCTCTTCTTCTTCTATAAACTCGGGCCGTTGGAACTGTTCCCTTGATTTACTCAATTTCCATTTTGGATGTCCGGGTAAGGTGGAGATAGGATCATCACATCACTATCACTCTATCGGCTTCTTCTTGTGTCTCGGCTACGCGGACTACGGCTATTTCTTCGAGTTGCCTCGATGATCGCCTTGGAGACTTAGTTGTTTCATCGATTACATCTGGGGACTCGGCCTTCGGCGATTTAGCCGTATTTGTTCCAATGAGTAGGCGACTCGGTCGGTTTTTCAAGCTCGGAGCGCTTGATGATTCTTCTTCGTCTTCTAGTTTGTACCAGAGGATTTACGGTTCGAGAGACGATTTCTTTTCCGAGTCTTGGGCGGTGGGGGCGGTGCTAGTGTTTTCTTCTCGAGGAGCCGCCGTCTTGGCTTATCGTTCTCCTCTTTTTGACAATCGGAGAAGGTATTTGAGAGTCCTTCTCGACCAGCGCCTTTTGGGCGGGCAGGGAGACACGGCCGGTCGGTCGTGACTCTGCGAGCGGGAGAGCGGTTTGACTTTCTTTCTTTGCGGGAGCGGCATCTTCTTAGCATTGCGGGCGCTTTCTTCTTTGGTGGAGAGGAAAGCAATTTGTATCTTCAGTGGTGATTCCCCCTCACTCGTGTCGGCTCTCTTGGCGTAGGCTCTCTTACGTGCGCCGGAGAGGTTTGATCTAAACATCCACTTGTTAACATGGAACGCCTTTCCATATCTAAGAGGGACTCCTTTCACCTCCATCATCCGGCCAATCACCAGGCCATATCCTAGGGATCCTCCAAATGTGCCATCTTCCTTGAAGGATTTGTTCCCTACATTCGGCATAGTCTCTGCTGTAGACAAACTCGGCCATTGATTTATTTTCCTTTCTTCAATGATCGCCGCCATCACGATCAACTTTGCTTTTGACAGTTTGGTCAAAGTCCGCCAAATTTGATGTCAATGCATTTGGCAACTATGTCCAACGACTTGTGATAATCCTCCTTCGCCAGCTCTCTTGTTTGCTTGTGTAAATTATTTTATCAATATAGTCGGGCTTGGCTATTTCCTTCCAAGCGATCGAGTTTACATCGCCTTCGCTAATTTTTGATGCTCCTTCCGTTGGTAGTGAGATGTTGACCAAATCCTTGGCGAGAGATGGTGAGTTGCTTTCCGTGAAGATGACTTTATCCCTTCATCGTGAATCTCGGCATTCACGTAAAGAATCGCGACCTCCTCCACATAGGTCATCGGATATTCCAAAGATCGAAACGATTTGGCCCGGCGTTTCCAATTTCTCGGCGATTTTCTTCACTAGGGTGTCATCGGACCCTGTTTCACCATGCCGTCAAAATCCACAGACCCGTGTGGATTTGCTTTCCTAACTTGACAAAATCATAGGTTGGTGCCATTTTTCGAGATTTTATCGAAGAAAACTTAGAGATTGATTTGAAGATAGATAGGGTTTTGAGAAGATTTTTGCCTTTGCTTCGAGAGAGAGAAAAATGAACAATTTTGGTAGTGTGTGAGAGAAACGGGGCGAAAATGGTTTAAGTATGGTTTATGAAAGGGCGTGCGGGTGGTTTTGAAATGTGATCGAAATCAACGGTTTAGATTTTGCACGCCTATTTAGCATTTAATATCTCGTATTTAATGCGGTAGCATTTATATCCAATCATAAGTTTGGTGTGCGGCTTTATGTCTGTACACATCATCATTATCTTTGACGTCATTCTTAAAAACATTCCCGCTTAGTAAAAACGATTTGCGTTTTTGTCACTTTGCTCATAAGTGACTCGACATCCCTTAGCCGATTTAACTCTTCTTCTCACAGTTCTCATAGTGACTCGGCTAACAAATGACTTGGTATATTGTCTTTCCAATACAAATTTACTTAGGCGATTTGTGAGTTCGACTCTTTTTTCCTTTTAGTGTTCCATTTCTTTTCTTTGATTCTTCTCGAGTGTCACCACCAATTAACCCTAACTCATGTTTTGAGTTCTTCAAATCTTGACTCACATAATGGTTTTGTGAAGATGTCACCAATTGTTTATCGGTTGAGATATATTCCAAGATGATGTCCTTCTTTTCAACATGATCTCTTATGAAGTGATATCGACATCGATATGCTTTGTTCTTGAGTGCAACACGAGGATTTTGAGTGATTGCAATTGCACTTGTGTTATCACACATGATTGGAATTTCTTTTTCCTCAACTTCATAGTCTCTTAGTTTGTTGTCTCATCCATAGGACTTGGGCACAACAATTTGCCCAACTATGTATTCTCGCCTTGTAGAGGTGGCTATTGAATTTTGCTTCTTGCTAAACCAGAAATCACTGTTTCCTAGCATTTGACATGTGCACGAGGTGCTTTTTTCTCAACTCGCATCCAAAGATAGTCAAAGTCTGAATAGCCAATTAGCTTGAATCCACCTTCCTTTGGATACCATAAGCCAACTTCTTGGATTCCTTTCAAGTATCTCAATATTCTCTTAGTTGTTGTCATATGGCTCTCTTTTGGGCAGCAGATTGAAATCTTGCACATACACCTACAAAAAAGGTGATGTCCGGCCTCGCTACACTTTGTAAGATAGAGCAATGATCCATAAGTGCTCAGATCTTGTTTGATCTACTGTGGCTTGCCATCTGCATCCATGTCCATTTTGATGATGTATTCATTGGTATTTTCACGAAGACTTCTCCTCCATACCAAATTTCTTCATTAAGTCTCTGTGTATTTTGTTTGACTTATGAAGGTTCCATCCTTCGATTGTTTCACTTGGAGTCCAAGGAAGAATGTTAGCTCTCCCATCATGCTCATTTCAAATTTACTTTGCATGAGGTTTGAAAATTTTCACACGACTCTTTGTTTGTGGATCCAAAAATGATGTCATCCACATATATTTGAACAAGCGATGCTCTTTTTGTCTTGAATTACAAAAGTGTTCTATCTACTTTTCCTTTTGTGAATCCATTTTCGATTAGGAATTGTGACAAAGTATCATACCATGCTCAGGTGCCTGTTTCAATCCATACAAGGCTTTCTTGAGTTTGTATACCTTATCTCCAAGAGTCTTCTGCTCAAATCCTGGAGGTTGTTCAACATACACTTCTTCTTCCAATAAACCATTTAGGAATGCACTTTTTACATCCATCTGATATACAATGAAAATCTTGTGAGTCGCATAGGCAAGAAACATCCTTATAGCTTCCAATCTTGCTACGAGGAGCAAATGTTTCATCAAAATCTATTCCTACTTCTTGGCAATATCCTTTGGCTACTAGTCTTGCCTTGTTTCTTACCACGAACCTTCCTCGTTCATCTTGTTTCGAACACCCATTTAGTACCAATAACATTTTGATGTGTGGGTCTTTGAACTAATTCCCATACTTTATTTCTTTCAAATCGATTCACTCTTCTTGCATAGATTGAATCCAATGTGTGTCGTCCAATGCTTGTAACACATCTTTGGGCTCTATTTGCAAGATAAAGCATGTGAAAATGGCTTCTTGTTGAGTTCGGATCTTGTTTTGACACCTTCTCTTATATCTCCAATGACAAGTTCTCGTGGATGGTCTCTCGGCATCTTACATCAGTTGGAGTAAGTTAGCCGGATTGATCGTCTTGCGGTTTGTGTTCTTTGTGTTCACTCTCTCGTAATCACTTAGATGCAAATTTTCCAAATGTTTTTGAGATTCACTATCTCATCTTCTTCTCGAGTTTATAATTCCGGCTTGACTTGAAAGATAGGGACTCTTTCTCAGTATGGTTGGATGATTCACTTATCACCGACTCTTCAATGTCTTCTCCATTTACATTTGGGTCATCGAATACCACATGAATGGATTCTTATGCAACCATATTCCTTTTGTTGAGTACTCTGAAGGCTTTGCTTTCACCGAGTATCCCAAGAAGATACCTTCATCGCTTTAGCATCGAAATCCTTTAGATTGTCTTTGCCATTGTTGTGGATGAAGCATTTACATCCAAATATTCTCAAATATACAACATTTGGTTTTCTTCCAAATCTCATAGGGAGTCTTTGTCACCGCCCTCCTGTTTATCATACATCTGTTTTGAGTGTAGCAAGTTTGTGTTGATTGCTTGACCCAAAATCTTTTTGGTAACCCCGCTTACTAACATGGTCCTTGCCGCTTCTTTGAGAGTTCTTTCCTTCTTTCTCGCAACTCCATTCTCGCTGGAGTCCTTGATGCGATAGTTCATGACCAATACCATTTTCAATACAATCGAGTTATTATTCCATTGACAAACTCGGTTCCTCATCTGATCTTATTTTGATAATGGTTTGGCTCTTCTCGTTTTGAATCCTCTTCATCACCGTGGTAGTTTCTCGTAGAGTTTCTTTCTTCTTACACATGAATATTGTCCATGTATATCTTGAGTAGTCATCTACTACCACCAAGGTGTATTTCTTTCCACTTATGCTAGCTTTGGTTCCACTTTGGGCAAATAGATCCATATGTAGCGGATCAATATTCTTGTTGAAGATGAACATGTCTTTTCTTTGAATGAAGATTTGATTTGTTTTCCCTTCCATGCATCACATATACTCTCCTTCTTGTATACTGAAGTCCGGAAGTCCTTCCACAAGACTACTTCGCAAGCTTGTTAATCGTTTTGAAATTCAGGTGACTCGGCTTTTTGTGCCCACAACTTGATTCAAATTGTGTGCTCTTTGCTAATAGGCACAGTGATGTGTGTAGCGGTTGACCAATCTACTACATACATGTTCTTTTGTCTCATCCTTGCAACACAACTTCATTCGATTCAAGATCCTTGATTTGGCATACACCCATGTTGAATCCAACATTATAGCCCTTGTCACAGAGTTGACTTATGCTTAGCAAGTTGAAGTTGAGTCCTTCGACATATGCAACATCAGATTTCTAATCCGTTCCTCTTGACGGATCCAATGCCTCTTATTTCACCTGGAGCTTCATTTCCTCCAAATATGACTTTTGCTCCTTTAACTTCCTTGAATTATGACAGATTTTCTTATTTCTGTCATATGTCCGGGAATGACCACTATCCATATACCAGGTTCCTTGGCACTCACTTTTGAACCCGCAATCAAGGAAATTAAGTTTTAGGTACCCATACTTGTCCTGGGTCCCGAGGGGTTAGAAATGTAAGATGATCCAACCAACTTATAGCCAAATGATTTGACTCTAAGGGGTTGCCATCTATCGATGCCATAATCATAATTAATCCTGGCAAATTGCTTGGGGATTCTAGGTTCATACAAATTGTCTCTTTTGTCTCGTATGCTGTGTATAAGTTTTAGCAATCGCCTTCTTTGGGTAATTGTGGTGTCTCCGAGTGTAGTGCCTAGGTGCATATGTGTGTCTTTGATGAAAGCTCTTATACTTTTGGAATGGCCTTTCTTGAGTTCTAGGCCTTTGCCATTTGGGCTTATATTCCATAAGTCTATGATAGTTTACATTATTCCAATCACTTGGCTTGGATATTTTCTACCATTCCCATCATATGTATTTCTTTTATGGATTTTCTGGGGTTTTTGTAGCTCGCTTCTTCTTTACAGAGTATTTTCTTTTGGAGTTTTTGAGGACTCGTGAATCTCTTCTCACTTGTCCTTTCAGCCGCACTCAACCGGGTGTTTTCCTTTTCCTTTATAACCAAGGCCAGTTTGCTTGTAATTGTGCTTTGGAGTGAATGTGTGTGCAACATTTAGAGTTTTGGATTTTTTAGACTCTTCATTGCTTGAAGATCCTTTTTCCAAAATTACTCTTGAAGTTTGACATATCACGAGAGAGTTAAATCCTAAGCTGTCTTGTCTCCACATTCTCTTTGACTCATAATAAGATCATCTAATGATTTAGATGCCTTAGTGAATGAGGCTATAACATTTTTGAGGTCATTCTCCTCTTTTCTATGGCAACTATTTCTGCTATTAACTTAGCATTTTCACCTTTAAACTTTCATTCTCATCAGCTATTTGACTTAGAGTACCCATCTCCTTAGTCAGTTGAGATTTGGCTTTTAGTAGCTGTTTTCCTCATTTAGTAGTGTGTGTGAGGATTTAATGTGTTCAAAATCTTTCATCATTTTGCCTAATGAATCATAAAGATCAGTGGGTGATGAAGTGTGTGTGTCACGATCACTATCACTAGAGTCCGAGTTTGATGAGTTGGAGTGTACCTCATCTTCTTGGTCGAGTTGATCTTGTTCCTTGGCCATTAAGCGGTCAGGGCTTCTTCTTGAGTCACTTGAGTAGTCGGCTTCATTTGCTCTCTCGAATCAAATTGTCTCTCTTGACTTGGCTGTTTTTTGATCTCTGCGACCATCATTGCCTTTTTCTTTTTTGTCTTCTTTCTCTCAAGACCTTTCTTTCTTCTTCATTCCCAGTATTTGTTAACTACAGGATATGAGCATCAATGGCATAGTGACCTGGTTGTCTCTGTTCCAAAGATAGATATTCACCTTTTGATCGACTCTTTCCATTCTTGGATTGTCGACCCTTTGATATTCACTTTTTGATGATCTGTTCTCTTGGTTGGTCTATCTTCCCTTGATTTGGAGGGAGCCGAGTGTCTTCCGGAAGATTCGCCCTTTCCTCTCTTGTAGTTCTTATTAAAGAACTTGTTGAACCTTTTAACCATCGGGGGCTATTTCTTCCGGATCAATGACTTCTTTGACCTCAGCTCTCTTCCCATCTTTAACAATTAGAGCAGCTTGTTTTGGGTACAAATTGTCTCTTCCTGGTCTTTTCTTCTCGGCTCAAACTCGTAGGCTTTGAGGTCCGAGAATAGTTCATGGTTGGATGTCTTTGATAGGTCCATGGAATGTCTTAGTGCCATGACCTTCATTTCCCATTCACCGGAAGACTTTTTAGGATTTTCATACACATTTCCTTCTGTGTATATTCCTTTCCAAGTCTGAGATAACTCGTTGGTGATTTCGTGAATCGAGCATCCAGTTGATCCGGTTTTCTCCCGAGATCATTTTGAAGTTCTCAAATTTACGTACACCACCGATAATTTGTTTTCTTTGATTTGCTCTCGAGCCTTCACAAATCAATGTTAGCTTGTCCCGATTTCTTTAGTCGTTTTGCATGATTTGACTTTATTGAACATGGCTTTATCCAAGGTTTTGTAAAGGATGTCCTTGGCTACATTGTCCAGGTTGTATCTTTTTCATCATCATTTGTCCATTCAGTTCTTGGTTTTTCAACCATGACCGTGCGGGAGCAACATCCTCTTCTCCTTCACCGACTCTTCTTACGATTGTGTTCACCTTTAAGATTTGCGATGTCCCATCCTCTATCACTATCCACATCTCATCATGTAATCTTTGATAGATGAGCACGCATACAATTTTCCAATCATCAAATTCTTCAATAGTGAACATAGGGATGCGTGTCAAATTTGCTTCCATGATAATAACTTTTAATGATAATAAGAGTTTTGAAAGTTTAAGTACTAAAGCGAGACTTTGAAAAGTTTGGAGATCTAGTTCAAGAACTGGTGCGGAGGGTTCAATGAACCAACCGCTCCGATACCACTTGTAGGTCCCAAGGGGTGTAAGTGTAAGGTTTAGAAGGGGTTGAATAAACCTTACCAAATTTTCGATTTAGTCCTTTTAAATATTCGAGTTGATACTACACGGTTGTGTCCTGGTGGACAATGACCAATTTAGTTAATCAAGAGAGTTAGTCTCTCAACGGACTCAATCACTGTTGATGGAATAACTCACTGTTGGTCTAAATTAACTCAATCGTGGTTTGTTTTCAGCTGGAAGACTTAACACCCTTAAGTTTGGTTAAACAAGGATTTAGTGCTTGGTTTAGTACTTAGAAATTATCAAGTGGATAGCAAATTTATCACAGTGATTTAAACAATTAAGATGCGAGGAATTAAAGTCTTTGAAATGTAAATGACACAATGAAATTTTTATAGAGGTTCAAGATGGGGTAATTCTTCTACTCCTCTCTTCTCCAACTCTGGAGGAATCCACTAGGTATTGATCAAGATATACAAAGTGGTAATAGTCCGGATACAAGTCTTGATCACACAAAGTGACTTGATCCTTTGGGACTCGATCTGAGACGCCTTGATCACTCACCGGCTTCTCGTGCGACTCGGCTTCTTCACGGGGTAGCGCTTTGCTACTCTCGCAGCCCACTTGCTCAAGCTCTTTGGATTTGATCACGAAGCCCTCCAAAAGCTTAAGACTTGGTTCGACCTTGAACCTTCCTACAATCCTTCGTGGAATGTAGACCCCTTGATTTTTCAAGATTTTCCTCTTCAACTAATTGAAGTTATCTTTCCTTCACAGGTGAGTGTTGGATTGATGTTCTTCGTAGTGTAGGCTTGAGGATTGAGAATATTTCGTGTTTCGAGTTCTAATAATTGCTTGAGAACGTTTTTGGTTTTGGTTCTCAGCCTTTTATAATGATCTTTCAAAAATTTGCCCGTTGAAGAGATAGGCTTATTTTTGAAAGTCACTTGCGTCGTTGGCTTGTCTTGTTGCAGTCCTTGGAATTGCCATTTCCTCGTATGAATTGTTTTTTCACCTTTTCGAGTTCGACACGGTGTAGTGCTTCCCATTGGTTCATTCCTCTTGCACGCTTCCTGGGACTGAGCACTCGAGAGAAAGGTGGTATGGAGATATTACTTGTTTAAGTAATTCTCTTGATTTACGTGCAACGGATCTTTTTGATTATCTCGACTTGATCGCATTTCTTTGCTTTCCCCAGGTGACTTTGAGTCGACTTCCAATCATTGGATGACTCTTCCATCACTTCAACTTGAGACTTGGCTTTTCTTGAGTTGACTTGACTGATACTCCACTCACCGCTTCTTCAAGTAGTTCCCGTCTACTCTTCTTTGCCATACTCACTGTCTCGCAATGAGTCTTCCTTCTAGTCTCCGAGTGTCCTCTTGCATGTTTGGGCGTAGGCGACTTAACTCACTTGACCAAATTTATTTATTACAATGCATTTTACAACAAGAATGGGGTGCCAACTTCCTATTCTAAGTTTTACATGGCATTCATCAAAATCTAAACAATAAATTTCCTAACATCATTTTTCATCTCTTCTCATTGAGTCTTCTGAGTGTCAACTCAGCTCAATTAACCCTAGCTCATGCTTGAGTTCTTCAAATGCGGATTCACATAATGGCTTTGTGAATATGTCATTAACTTGTTTATCGGTTGAGATGTATTCCAAGGTGATGTCTTTCTTTTCAACATGATCTCTTATGAAATGATATCGACATCAATGTGCTTTGTTCTTGAATGCAACACAGATTCTCGAGTGATTGCAATAGACTTGTGTTATCACACATAATTGGAATTTCTTTTTCTTCAATTTCATAATCTCTCACCGTTGTCTCGGCCATAAGACTTGGGCACAAATTGATTTGCCCGCAGCTATATATTCTACTTCAGAGATGTGGCTATTGAGTTTTGCTTCTTGCTAAACCAGGGAACCAATCTTTTTCTAAGCATTTGACATGTACCAAGTACTCTTCCCCGTCAACTCTACATCCAAAGATAGTCGTAGTCCGAATAACCAATAAGCTTGAATCCACCTTCCTTTGGATACCATAAGCCGACTTCCGACATCCCTTCAAATATCTTAGTATTCTCTTAGTCAGCATAATATGGCTTTCTTTTGTGCAGATTGAAATCTTGCACATACACCTCTTTGCAAAGGTGATGTCCGCCTGCTTTTGTTAAATAGAGCAGTTGATCCAATAAGTGCTCGTAATTTGTTTGATCCACGACTTGCCATCCGCATCCATATCCATCTTGGTGATGTATTCATTGGTATTTTCACGAAGACTTCTCTTCCATACCAAATTTATTCATTAAATCTTTGGTATACTTTGTTTGACTTATGAAGGTTCCATCCTTCACTGCTTAACTTGAAGTCCTAGAAAGAATGTCGACTCTCCCATCATGCTCATTTCAAATTTGCCTTGCATGAGGTTTGAGAACTTATCACACACTCTTTGTTTGTGGATCCAAAAATAATGTCATCCACATATATTTGAACAAGCAAAGATACTTTCTCCATGTTGAATTCTCAAGAGTGTTCTCATCCACTTTGCCTTTGGTGAATCCATTATCTCTGTCGAGAAATTGAGATAATGTATCATACCATGCTCTAGGTGCTTGTTTCAATCCATATAGAGCTTTCTTGAGTTTGTACACCTTATCTCCTAGAGTCTTCTGCTCGAATCCTGGAGGTTGTTCAACATAGACTTCTTCTTCCAACAGTTCATTTAAGAATGCACTTTTCACATCCATTTGATATACAGTGAAGTTCTTGTGTGCAGCATAGGCAAGAAACATTCTTGTTGCTTCTAATCTTGCAACATGAGCAAAGGTTTCATCAAAATCTATTCCTTCTTCTTGGAAATACCCTTTGGCTACCAGTCTTGCTTTGTTTCTTACCACAGAACCTTCCTCATTCATCTTGTTTCTGAAAACCCATTGTGTGCCAATAACATTTTGATGGGTTGATTCAGCTCTTCTTGCATGGCTTGAATCCAATGTGTGTCATCCAATTCTTGGGACACATCTTTAGGTTCTATTTGGGAAATAAAACAAGTGAACATAGCTTCTTGTTGAGCTCTGGATCTGGTTCTTACACCATCTCTTACATCTCCAATGACTATCTCTAGTGGATGGTCTCTCAGCCATCTCACATCAGGTTGGAGTAAGTCAGATGGGTTCAGTCGTCTTGCAGCTGTATTGTCTTGAGCAGCTCTCTCATCATCACTTAGCTGCAGATTTTCCAACTATCTTTGAGATTCAAACTATTTCACCTTCATCTTGATTAATTACTCGACTTGACTTCAACATAGGGACTCTTCTGCATAGTTGGCTGATTTAGCTTATCAGCTAACTCTTCAATGTCTTCTCTATTTACATTAGGTTCATCAAAAACCACATGGATAGACTCTTCTGTGACCATTGTCCTTTTGTTCAGCACTCTATTGGCTTTGCTTTCAGCTGAGTATCCCAAAAGGATACCTTCATCAGCTTTAGCATCAAAAGCCTTTAGATTATCCTTGCCATTGTTGTGGATGGAGCATTTACATCCAAATATTCTAAAGTACCCAACATTTGGCTTTCTCCCTGTCCATATTTCATAGGGAGTCTTTGTCAGCTGTCTATTTATCATGCATCTATTTTGAGTATAGCATGCAGTATTTATGGCTTCAGCCCAAAATCTTTTAGGCAATCCAGCTTCAGCTAACATGGTTCTTGCAGCTTCCTTGAGAGTTCTATTTCTTCTTTCTGCTACTCCATTCTGCTGTGGAGTCCTTGCTGCAGATGATTCATGAGTAATACCATTTTCAACACAATACTGAGTTATTATTCCATTGACAAACTCAGTTCCTTATCAGATCTTATCTTAATAATGGTTTGACTCTTCTCATTTTGGACTCTTTTCATCAGTTGAGGTAACTTCTGCAACGTTTCCTTCTTTTTACACATGAAGATTGTCCATGTATATCTTGAATAATCATCCACCACTACTAGAGTGTATTTCTTTCCACTTATGTTGGCTGGTTCAACTGGACCAAATAGATCCATATGCAACAGATGCAATATCCTTGTTGAAGATGAACTTGAGTTCTCTTTGAATGATGATTTGATTTGCTTTCCCATCTGGCATGCATCACAAACACTTTCCTTCTTGTACACTGAGTATGGTAGTCCTTCTACAAGATTACTCCTTGCAAGCTTGTTGATTGTCTTGAAATTCAGGTGACTCAGCTTCTTGTGCCACAGCCAACTTGATTCGGCTCTTTTTTGCTAGCGACAAGTGCTTGGTGTGGCGATCGACTAATCTACCACATACATGTTCTTTTGTCCGGATCCTTGCAACACTACTTCATTTGATTGATGTCTTTGATTTGGCACACTCCCATATGAATCCAACATTATAGCCCTTGTCACGAGTTGGGCGATGCTTAACAAGTTGAAGTTGAGGCCTTCAACGTATGCAACATCTGTGATTTCTAATCCATTTTTCTTGATGGATCCAGTGCCTCTTATTTCCCCTGGAGCTTCATTTCCTCCAAATATGACTTTTGCACCTCTAATCTCCTTGAATTTTGACAGATTTTTCTTGTTCCTGTCATGTGTCCGGGAATGCCACTATCCATGTACTAGGTTCCTTGGCACTCAACTGTTCCTTGAACTCCGCAATCAAGGAAATTAGTTTTAGGTACCCATACTTGCCTGGTCCCGAGGGGTTAATCTTGTAAGATGATCCAACCAACCTATAGCCAAATGATCTGACTCTAAGAGGTTGTCATCTATCTGTGCCATAATCATAATTTACTTTGGCAAATTGCTTGGGGGCTTTAGGTTCATACAGCTGTCTCTTTTGTCTGTATGCCTGTGTGTGTGTTTTAGCAATTACCTTTTTTGGGTAGTTGTGATATTTCTGAGTGTAGTGCTTGGGTGCATATGTGTGCTGATGGTAGCTCTTTTGAGTTGACTTGACTGACACTTCACACAGTTGTATCACAGCTGATACTCCTTCAGTCGAGTTCTTGATGTCTCTTCCTTGCTACACTCAGCTGCTTCACAGCGAAGTCTTCATTTCAGTCTTCAGTTGACTTCTTGTATATCCAGGCATAGGCGACTTGACTCGGCTAAATGACAAATTTTATCTATTACAATACAAATTACAAGGAAAATGGGGTGCCAACTTTCTAGTCTAAGTTTTACATGGCATTCATCAAAATCTAATAAATAAATTTCCCAACAAAGATTCAACAAGTTCTTCAATAAAAACTACAAGAGAAACAATGGTGAATCATCTAGGAGACACTTAGCACCCTTCAAAGCAAGGGAGGACAGACCACCAAAGAGAGTTGATCACCAAAGGACTGGATATCAGAGCTGATAATCAAAGAGCTGAAAGAGCAGACTTCCAAAGAGCTGAAAACATGTGTTGGAATTGCAGATAACTAGGACATTTTGCTGTTGACTGTCCCTATCCACCAGTCAACAAATATAGGAATGAAGAGGAAAGAAAGGTCTTCTGAGAGAGAAGACAAGAAAAGAAGAAAGCCATGTTGGTTGTGGAGACTGCTGACGCAGCTAAGTGTAAAGAACCAGCAGAGTCAGACAGCAGTGAAGCTGACTACTCCAGTGCCACGAAAGAAGAGGCTTTGATATGCCTCATGGCCAAAGAACATGAAGATGAGGTACATTCTAACTCATCTCATTCTAATTCTGATGATAGTGATAATGACACAAACACTTCATCACCCATTGATCTTTATGATTCATTAGGCAAAATGATGAAATATTTTGAGCATGTGAAAACCTCACACACACTTTTAAATGAGGAAAACAGACAGCTCAAAAGCCAAAACTCATAGTTGACTAAGGAGTTGAGTACTCTAAGTCACATAGGTGCTGAGAATACAGAGTCAAAGGCTGAGATAGCTGAGACTCAAGCACACTTAGCTGCAACAGAAAAGAGGGAAAAAGATTTAAAAAATGTGATTGCATCATTTACTAAAGCATCTAAATCATTGGATGAATTTATAATAATTCAAAAGGAAAGTGGAGATAAGACATGCATTGGATTTAATTCCTTTGTGCATGCCCAAGCTCCAAGAGTGGTTTTGGAAAAAGGATCCTCAAGCAATGAGGCAGTCCAAAAATCTAAAGCACTATATGTTGCACCTGCACTCACTCAAAAACACAATCACAACCATACTGGCCTTAGATACAAAGGAAAAGGCAAAAAGCCAGCAGAGTATGCTACTATGCTGAGAGGACAGCTGAAACGAAATTCAGAAGAGTCCATCAGCAAACTCCAAAAAGGAAATACTCTGTAAAATCCAAACAGAGCTACCAAAAGCCCCAGAGATTTCAACAAAGAAAATCATATGATGGGGATGGTAGAAATTATCCCAGCCAGGCTAATTGGAACAATCAAATAAGACATCAGCACACATATGCACCCAAGAACAATGCCCAATATGCACAAAAGTTTCATTGATATCCCAAGAAAGCAAATGCACAAGTTCACACACAGGCATACAAACTAAAAAGACAGTTGTATGAGTCTAAAGCCCTAAGCAATTTGCCAATGTTCATTATGATTATGGAACTGATAGGTGGCAATCTCTTAGAGTCAGATCATTTGATTATAGGTTAGTTGGATCACCTTATAGTGCTAACCCATCGGGACCCAAGCAAATATGGGTACCTAAAAACTAATTTCCTTGATTGTATGTTCAAGGAACAGCTAAGTGCCAAGGAACCTGGTTCATGGATAGTGGTTGGTCTAGACATATGACAGGCAACAAGAAGAATCTTTCAAAGTTCAAGGAAATAAAAGGTGCTAAAGTCATATTTGGAGGAAATGAAGCTCTAGGGGAGATCAAAGAAACGTGATCCATCAAGAAGAATGGACGAGAGATCACAGATGTAGCATATGTTGAAGGGCTCAACTTCAATCTGCTGAGCATCAGCCAACTCTGTGATAAAAGGGCTACAATTTAGGATTCAACATGGGTGTTTGCCAAATCAAGGATGCTGAATCAAATGAAATTGTGCTGCAAGGATCACGGTAGAAAAACATGTATGTAGTGGACTGGTCAACTGCTACACCAAGCACATGTTTGCTTGCAAAGAGTACAGCCGAATCAAGTTGGTTGTAGCACAAGAAGCTGAGTCACCTGAGTTTCAAGACAATCAACAAGCTTGCAAGGAGTCATCTTGTGGAAGGATTTCCAGTATACAAGAAGGAAAGCATTTGTGATGCATGCCAGATGGGAAAGCAAATAAAGCCTTCTTTTAAGGACAAGCCAAATATTTCTTCAACCAGGATACTACACTTATTGCATATGGATCTATTTGGTCATGTTGAATCAACCACCATTACTGGAAAGAAATACACCTTAGTGGTGGTGGATGATTATTCAAGATACACATGGACTTTTGGAAAAAGAAGTCTATGTGGAGCAACCTCCAGGTTTTGAGCAAAAAACTATTGGAGATAAAGTCTACAAGCTCAAGAAAGCATTATATGAATTGAAACAAGCACCAAGAGCCTGGTATGATACATTGTCCCAGTTTGTTATTGACAATGGATTCACCAAAGGCAAGGTTGATATGACACTCTTCAGAATTCAAGATGGGGAGAGTATACTGTTTGTTCAAATATAAGTGGATGACATCATTTTTGGATCCACAAACAAAGAGCTGTGTAATAAATTCTCAAATCTCATGCAAGGGGAATTTGAGATTAGTATGATGGGAGAGCTGACTTTCTTTCTAGTCTTCAAGTCAAGCAAATAAATGATGGAACCTTCATAAGACAAACTAAATATACCAGAGATTTAATGAATAAATTTGGTATGGAATAGAAGTCATCTGTGAAGAATCCCATGAATACATCAGCCAAAATGGACATGGATGCAAATGGCAAAGTTGTTGATCAAACCAGATATAGAGCCATTATTGGATCATTGGTCTATTTAACAGGAAGTAGGCCAAACATCACCTTTGTTGTAGGTGTATGTGCCAGATTTCAATCTGCAACAAAGGAAAGTCACATGACTGCAGCCAAGAGAATCCTAAGGTATTTGAAGGGATGCCAAGAAGTTGGCTTATGGTATCCAAAGGATGGAAGATTCAAGCTAGTTAGCTACTCAGACTCAGACTATGTTGGATGTAGAGTGGATAGGAAAAGTACATCAGGTACCTGTCAAATGCTTGGAAATAGGTTAGTTTCTTGGTTCAACAAGAAACAAAATTCAATAGCTACATCCACAGCTGAAGCAGAGTACATAGATGTAGGCAGCTTCAGTGCCCAAGTCTTATGGATGAGGCAATAGTTAAGAGATTATGATATAGAAGAAAAGGAGATTCCAATTATGTGTGATAACACAAGTGCCATTGCAATTACTCAAAATCAAGTATTGCATTCAAGAACCAAGCACATTGAAGTCAGATATCATTTCATAAGAAACCATGTTGAAAGGAAAGACATCACATTGGAATACATGTCAACTGATAAGCAGTTAGCTGATATATTCACTAAGCCATTATGTGAATCAAGGTTTGAAGAGCTTAAAAATAAACTTGGATTGATTGAGCTGAGTTAGGAGGCTCAGAATACTCAATCACCAGAGTCAAATAAGTGGTAATTGGAAATCAGCAAAGTTTCCTTTTTCAGCAAAGTGAAACAGCCAAGACGGCTAGTCAGCTGTATCGAGTTAGCTGGACAACCGAGTGTTTATTAAGTGAAGAGAGAAGTAGAGTTAAGTCACTTATGAAGATAATTGAGTTATTTATGAGCTAAGTGACAAAATGCAGTCGTTTTCTGTGAGAGGGAGTGTTTTTAGGCTTGAATTCGGCAGTAATTATGATGTCAGTAAAAGCATGTACCCATTTTACCCATGATTGGATATAAATGTTGTTGCAATTAATGTGGTTCCAAGACATGATCTCAACCGTTGATTAAATTAGAACTTTTTGAATTCCAAAAACCGTCCCCTCACATCCCATATATTGAGAAATTACTTTTCTTTCTCCTCACACAACTCTCATACTCTCAAGCAAGAAGGATTTTCTCTGCAACTAAGAAAGAAAACTTTAGCTCTTCGTTCGTTCAAATCTCTAATTCTAAACTCTAAAATGGCACTGACTTACGATTTCGTGAAGTTAGCTGAAAAAATCCACACCGGAGCCATAGTGGATTTCGAGGGCTTGGTCAAGTAGGGAGTGGAAAAAGCCTTGGCTAAGAATATTGCTGAGAAGCTTGACAAGTCTAGTCTTAAGCAGTTTCTCTCGATGGAGTTTTCGCACACCTATTTGAAGGAGGTGGTGATGTTCTACATGAATGATGAGGTTCACGGCGATGAGATTCGCTCATCAGTCCACAACACTGATATCAAGTTGATTGATGTGGACTTAGCTGCATATGCCTTCTTCTAGTTTGAAGGAGATAACTAAGAAGGACATTTACCTCGCTGTTGCATGGAAAAAAATAGCAAAGCCAGAGGCTTCTGCGAAGGCTATCTACACAGCCAAGAAATCATTGATTAAGGAGGACTACCACAAGTTGATGGACGTGGTGGAAAAATGTGTGGACATAAAGTTCATAAGCTTCAATCAGCTGTCTAGGACTAAGTTGACCGTGATGGCTGCGATAATGGAAGAGAAGAAAGTGAACTGGGCTGAGTTCATTTTTGGCAAGTTGTGCCAGAACATGATGAACAAAGCCATCAATGAAGCTGCAGTGTTTGAAAGCTCACTCGGATATGGCTTGGTGATAGGTCATTTGATGGAGGTGAAGGGCATTCCTCTCAGGAATGGGAAATTCTTCCAGGTGAACAAGAAAATGTTCAGGGCCAATCTTTCAGCTACCCAACACCAAGCTCATGCCATGAAGGCTGATATGAGCGAGGGTGAATCAGCTAGCCCTGTCCCCGAGGACACTGCTGCGACAGCAAAGGCCACTTATCCCAAGCCTGTGCAGAAGACAAACCCTGCAGCCAAGTCAGCACATGCCCTGCAGCCGTAGAACACCCTGCCCCTACCCCCACAGCCGAGAAAGAATCCCCAGCTCCTTCTCCAGTCATCAAGAAGAAACGCTTAGTTGTGCCCCGGAAGCCAACTGCAGTGAAGAAGAAAGTCGCAGAGTCTGCTACCATGTAAGAGAAACCAAAAGAGGTTGAGGTTCCATTAGTCAAGATAAAGAGAAAGACGACTAGTAAAACAATCTGCATTAGCTAAGCCAGTTGAGTCTGGCACAGCTATTGAGAAATAGGCTGCTGAGGAAGAGCAACATACGTCGAAAGAGAATAGTGGTGTGGAAACCACTGTGGAGGAAGAGACTGTTGTTGATGCAAAGCAGAGTTTGGAAGAGACATTTGTCAGGGAGACAACTGAAAAAACTGAAGCAATCACAGCTGACAGAGGTGAAGAGTTAGATGTTCAATCCCCTCAGACGGATGCAAGGTCAACTTAGGAGGAAAGGGCTCCCCTTGAGCCCATGCAGGAGGACAATGATGACTTGGTGATGTTATCCCCCGCATACCCTGACATCCAAGAGAGGCTACGAATTTGGAGGTCTTGGAAGCTCAGTTATGCCAGGCATCAATTTCAAATCCCACAATTCATTGAGGAAGATGAGGAACTCTTGAACTTTCTAGGAAATATATCTATTACCTCTGCTCAATCCCGATTTCTTCACCACCATTCTGTATCAAAAAAAGGATAAAGAGAAAGAAAAGGCGATTGAAAAGGCCAAAGCCATTGAGTATTTGAAAAGGCCTCATACGTGTACCTTTACTGGAGCACCAGAAAGTGCCTTGTTGCCTGCCACCAGCAGTGACAGCGATATTGAAGAACTTAACCCTGCTGATGAGGTGGAGGGGGTTGAGCTAAGGCAAGCAATAAAAGAGTCCAAAGAGCTGCATAAGCAGACATTGCTGAAGGATTTAGGAGAGTCATATTCAATTATAATCTCTCCTAGCTCTGATGTTATGGAGATGGTGAGGACCATCGATGCCACTACCTCACCAGTGCACTCTAAGGGACAAGATAACAGGAAGAATGGCGATGAAGCTGAGGAAGGAGATGAAGAGGGCACCGTAGCCAAGCCTACCCCTGAAGAAGGTGTTGAGACACTTGCCCTATCGGCTGAACACTCAACTGGAAAAGCAGCCGAGTCTCAAGTTTCCAGTGACCTGATGTTCGAGGCTCGGCTAGTGTGCCAGCGGAGGGGGAAACTGCAAACACCATAGTCGAGTCGGAGAAGGTTGTGGGAGACATTACAAAATTGAAGTTTGGAGGCAATGGTGAGAACGTTAATGTACAAGCAGAGGGGTTGACGATTAGGCGGTTCGACTATCTCAAATGAAATCTGAAGTTGCCTTTCAGTAGTCGATAAAGCTATTGATGCAGCCAAGGAAAAGGATGGAAAGGAAGCCAATGCAGTTGAGACTGTTGACTCTGAAAGTGCAATCCTAGAGTTTGAGACCTCAAAGAATGCCACCGAAGACCCTAATGTAGCTCATTCTATTGAATGGATTGTTGAAGACCCTGTTGCGGCTAAGACTGCACAAGGGATTGCTGAAGGCCCATCAGTGGTTGAGACTGTTGAGGGTAATGAAGGCCCAGTGGAGGTTCAGACTTCCTTGGGTAAGAAAAGTGAAGAAGAGATGTCTGCCCCTCAAGAAGAGTCAGCTGAAAACGAAGAAATAAGCGCATTGCGTGACTCTCAGGAACATGTCTTTGTGGAGTTCTTGGACACAGATGACGAAGCTGAGTCTGTCCAAAAAGATAAACCTGAAGAGGACCCAGTTGTTGAGGAGCTTTGGCACATATGAGGATGGCAAGCGACAAAGCTGCCTTTTCAAAGTTCACACTAGTTGATGGCCCACCCCCTATGGTTCCATCACCATCCCATGACACTGATGAACCAGCTGAGGACAAGACAACTCAAGAGGAAGAAACCATTGATACCAATGACGTTATTAAGACAGCTGAGGATCAGTCAGCTCAGCAGGCTAACACAGTTGCAGAAGATGCCGAGGACGCTAAAACAGCTAAGGCACATAGAGCTGAAGCAAATTTAAAGGGAAAGGGTAAATCTCCTGAAGAAGAAGGGGTAGAAATTCCCATATTCCCTGATAAACCTTTTGCAGAGTACTTTCTGTTTGTGGCGGAAGTACCTTTGGAGACAGAATCTGCTGTTGAGAGTGCAAGGTATACTGTCAACATCCTGTTAGTCCAAGTGGCTACAATAATCTAGAGGGGGGTGAATAGATTATGCCGATTTCTCGCAAATCACCCTCTTTTTCGAAACAACGAGTAGATAACAAGAATGTAAATGCGGAAAATAAACAACACTCGTTGATTTAAAGAGGTTCAACCCACCTAGGGCCTAATCCTCTACCACCCCAGTATCTCCGGGATGGATTTTAAAAGTAAAAAAAAAGGTTTTATTAATTTACCAAAAATTAATACAACACCTTGAGGATTACCACAACCCTCTTTCACCACCTTGAGGATTACCACAACCCTCTTACAACACCTTTGAAGATTACCACAACCTTCAAACACCTATCACCTAGATCACCCAACTGTATTCTTACCACAAGAATACTCACAAGGATGTCTTGTGTTGAATGATGACCAAAATCAAGATTACAACTCAATAATGATTGATACAATATGAGTACAAGTGTAATCAAGAATTGAAAGCCTAGACCTCAAATAAGTGCAAGTGAAAGTGCTTAGCTAATACAACAAGATATAAGAAAGTGTTTGCTCAATCGCTCTTTGCTTGTATATTGTGTGTTGTGTCTTGTTGCTTGAATGAAGCCTCTATTTATAGGAGAGGACTTGGCTTTCATTTCCAAACATTGGCTCCTCCTTGGGGAGTGATTTTCTGCAAAAGAAACCATTTAAAATGATCAATATAGCTGTTAGAAATCAATCCCACAAAATAGGGAAAAGTTATGCAAAAAACGCATAGCGGATAGTTTCTTTGATAAACATGGGGTTCGACCGTCACAAGAGAGATAAGATTGAAATTGAATTCTCACGAATTTTTACACAGGGGACCGGTCGAAGAAGTGCGGCCGTCGCCTTAGTCATGACCGGTTGCCGCCAGCGATTTTACGAAACAGAGAAGTCTGAACAAAAATCCAACTTGCGGTAACGATCGACCGCACGCGCCACCTGGTCGACCGGTCGCCCTGCCTGTTTTTTTCTTACGTCCCATTTTCTGTTTCTCGACTCAACTCAGTGCGGGTTGCCTATAGAGGCGGCCACCGGTCGAGCTGAAACAAATGTGTTGTCCAATGTTTTATTGAAAATAAACTTCAAGAAATACTCCGAAAAATAGTAAAAATATTTTAAGTTGATCGGAAGTATTTAGACAACATTTAGGGACATAGTTTTGGTTTAAAAACATATTTGAACAAAATCGAACATAATCATCAAAATCATGATAAAAACATTTATCTAACACATCCTATTTGAAGAATCAAACTCCGGATGATCAAACCATAGTGCCATTTGGTTTTGATTTCGATGTTGTATGGCTTAAGGAGCGATCATTTGAAGCGACCAACTTTCGGAAAGCATTCAAGGCCATTTGTCTTTGAAATTGAAAATATGGAAAAATGATTTGTAGCATTGAACCAACGGTTGGATAATAGAGATGCAACAATCTCGGGAGATATCTAGGGATCAGATCGAGAATAAGGGAATGGACAAAGACCTGAGATGAAAGCACTAAGGCGTGAGCAAGTCACCTATTTCAAGT
Organism: Rehmannia glutinosa; assembly: GCA_016081115.2. Classification (NCBI taxonomy): domain Eukaryota; kingdom Viridiplantae; phylum Streptophyta; class Magnoliopsida; order Lamiales; family Orobanchaceae; genus Rehmannia; species Rehmannia glutinosa. The sequence goes on from CM071930.1 coordinate 22,864,309, forward strand.
CTCTATTTGCTAAGATGGTGATATGGAGTGCGAAACGCCAAATTTCAGTGAGAGACAGAGGGATCACATCTTCAGGATAGACCAGTCACACAAAATTGATATGGAGTTGCTAAATCACAACACAAGGCAGACCTTCTCGAAACAGAAGCCAACATGCGAACCGAGATGATGGTTATGCAAACTAAAATGAAGTTAATGGGAGTTGAGATGAAGGCTTTGCGGTCAGAATTTAGAATAGCACACTCCTCAAGTCATGAGAAGATGGACTTGACAAACAAGAAATCGGATCTTATCCTGGGAGTATCCTCTCACCAACTCTCCCTCCCCCGGTGATGATGCCAAAAAAGGGGAAGATAGTAATAAGATGGGAGGTAGTGGTAGTGATGTGAAGAAACCACCCCTGAATATCATGCTTGCAAAAACCCCTCTACAAGGCTCAGTCACCAGTTCACTCCTAAGCCAGCTGCCTGAAGGCCTTTCAGCTAAAGAGAAACCTGACTTAGCTTTCAAGAAGACAAGAGCAGAGATAGAAGCTAATTTTGCCAAGGTGGATGAGAGGCAAGATGGCGGGATAGAAAGTCTAAAAGCAAAGTTCGATGGTCCCCCAGTTGGATTACTGAAGGACTCTCCAGCAGTAAAGCCCCCTCGTGAGTTAGTTGTCCCGGATGCAGGATCTGAGCCAAAATCCTTAAAGGAATTCCAAACACTTGCACCGGAAGGATTTTTCAAATGGAAGACACTATCAGAAGCATGGGACTTGTATTGGGAGAAGAGTTTGGAGATTTGTCAAACAGTCAAAAAGAAGCAAACTTATAGTAGTCAGCAGACTTCAAGGGCACAAGTCGTGCAGTACACTCCCAGAGAAGGAGCAAACTTTGGACGAGGAATGGGAGGATTGGTGAAGGTGGAAGAGGTATAGGAACTCCACTACTAAAGCGTAAAGATGTTCGATATGTCGATCCCCAGAAGAAAGGTTTGATATACTGGGTTAGGCTGGACGAACTGTCAAATAGAGAGGTGAATAGGAGGAATGAGGAAGCAAGGAGAAGGCAACAAAAATAAAATGCTAGGCTTGATCGAGAATGGAGAGAAAGGCAGCAGAGGGAAGACCTAGCAAAAAGAAAGCCTATGAGAAGAAGAAAAGAAAGAGGATGATAGGAAGAGGAAGAGAGGCTCAAGAAGAAGATGGAAGGAGAGCGAGAGGAGGATCTTTGATCGAAGAACGAAGCGGTGAGGCGTTGAAAGTCATTGACCCCTTCATGTTGTATTTATACTTAATTATAAATACACATACACTTGTAAGTACTATGTATATGCTTTGATACAATTGATGCTCACGATACCTTGACTTGATTTATGCATTGTAAAAAGCCCCGTAAAGTGCAAATAATAATATGTTCAATAAAATGACATATTCAATACAATCATTCTTTATTTTTGCACTATTTACTTTGCTATTTTATTTAAGTTTTGGCATCATCAAAAGGGGAAAATTGTTGGGAAATGTATGTATAGATTTTGATGAAACCATGTAAAACTTAGATTAGGAAGTTGGCACCCCAATTCAAGTGTAAATCAACTTGTAATAGATAGGACTATGTAAGGTGAGTGGAAGCAACCAAGTTGAAGAATGCGGGACTCGATCAAGATTGAAGAAGAAGACCCGTGTGGTGAGTGAAGTAAGTGAAGGTTCAAGGAAGTGATAGAAGGCGTGATGACAAAATTCTTCCAAATCATTGGAATTGACCTGTCTAGGGGTATTGCGGCGGATGTGATCAAAGAAAGTAAAGAGATACAAAATGATGTTGATCAAAGAAGCTGACTGACAGCAAATTCTTCCATCGTCCTCGTAACACCTTGTGTGTGTTAAAAATAGAAGAGGTTGTATATAACCTTTGTAAATGGTTCAAGCTAAAAAATTTCAACATCAATTCAAGTCACTCATCATACATAACAACACAACAACCAAGCTCATCATGATCATACAAAAATTATATCAAAAATTTTCAAGAAACACGAAAACTCAAGGGTTCCACCCAATTGAGTAAAAGAAGCAAAATTCTTACCATTTGATCGGAAAGAGTGAGCCATAATGATGTTGATCATGCTATATAATGTCCATGTTGTGTAAAATATGCATGAAATCCATTTTTGAATGAAATTTGAGTGAATTTGGCAAAGGGGACGAAAAATGGCCAAAAATTTGTTAAAATGAAGAACACTGAAGACAGGACGTTTAAAAGCCAAAATATAGCTTAGGGCGACCGGTCGAGGTTGAGGGCGACCGGTCGAGGTTGAGGGCGACCGGTTGCCCTCAACTCCTTTAGCTCACTATTTTGTCAGTTTTTCCAAAATCCGAATTTTCAACCAAAAATCCGATTTTTCGCCCTTAAGTTTTAAAAACGTGCAAAATGCAAATGTAAGCTTCATTCAATATGCATTATGCCTAACCGAGCTCGTATTGATGAAAAAGTCTCGGAAGATAGCGGTTTTGTGAAAATATCCGCTAATTGATCTTGAGATGGTACAAAGGATATCTCAATTTTACGTTTTGAAACACAATCCCTTAGAAAATAATATCGAATCTCAATATGTTTAGTATGGTTATGATGAACCGGGTTTTGAGCAATATTTATAGCGGATATATTATCACAAAAGATAGGTACATTTTCAAAAGAGCATTTGTAATCCGCTAAGGTTTGTTTCATCCAAAGAAGTTGAGTGCAACAAAATGCGGTGGAAATATATTTGGCTTCTAGTTGAAAGAGAAACACGCTTTTGCTTCTTTGAAAACCAAGAAACTAGGCAATCGCCTAAAAATTGACATGATCCTGAAGTACTTTTCCGATCATCAATATTTCCCGCATAGTCCGAATCACTATAACCTTTAAGAGAAAAATTTTCATTCTTTGGATAAAATAAACCATATTGAATGGTGTCTTTCAAATATCGAAAAATCCTTTTAATGGCACTCATGTGAGATTCTTTGGGATTGCTTTGAAAACGAGCACATAGGCATACGGCATGAAGAATGTCCGGTCTACTAGCGGTTAAATAAAGTAAACTACCAATCATACCTCGATACTTTGATTCATCCACGGATTTGCCTTTCTCATCTTTGTCAATTTTGACATTTGTTGCCATAGGAGTAGAGACGGTTCTTCCTTCTTCAATGCCGAACTTTTTCAAAAGTTCTTTTGTATACTTTGATTGCGAAATATAAATACCTTCTTGACATTGCTTAATTTGAAGTCCAAGAAAGAAGTTAAGCTCCCCCATCATGCTCATCTCGAATTCTCCTTGCATTAACTTAGAAAATTTCTTGCACAAAGAATCATTAGTAGCACCAAAGATAATATCATCAACATATATTTGCACAAGTAAACAATCTTGCCCTTTTTCAAAAACAAATAGAGTTGTATCAACTTTACCTCTTATAAAACCATTTTGTAAAAGAAAAGAACTAAGTCTATCATACCATGCACGGGTGCTTGTTTTAAACCATACAAGGCCTTTTAAGTTTATAAACATCATTAGGCCTAGAAAAATTTTCAAACTCCGGAGGTTGTTTTACATAGACTTCTTCTTGAATAATACCATTTAAGAAGGCGGATTTAACATCCATTTGGTAAAGTTTGAAATTTTTAAAACAAGAATAGGCAAGCAAAATACGAATAGCTTCTAAATGTGCTACGGTGCAAAAGTTTCATCATAGTCAATACCTTCTTCTTGACAATACCCTTGAGCTACTAACCTTGCCTTATTTCGAACAATGTTGCCTTGATCATCAAGTTTGTTCCGGAAAACCCATTTTGTGCCAATAATGGTTTGAGAAGGAGGACAAGGTACCAATTCCCATACATCATTTCTTTCAAATTGATTCAACTCCTCTTGCATCTCTAGAAACCAATCCTCATCCTCAATAGCTTCTTTAGCATTTTTAGTCTCTTTTTGAGAAATAAGAGCTTTCTCGGCAAATTTTCTCCGAGTCATCACTTTGTCAAGGGGATCACCAATAATAAGATCTTTTGGGTGATCTCCCTTAAATTTCAATGCAACGGGAAGATCCGAGACATCACCTCTATCTTCTTGAGGACCATTTGAAGTGGACGGTTGATCATTTGATGTAGACGGTTGATCATCAATTTGAACAATTTGTTCAATGATATCCTCCTCATCACTTTAATCATTAGGAATTCTTTCAACTCCCGAAGCTTCATTGAATTTAACATGGATGGATTCTTCAACAACTCCACTAGTCTTATTGTAAACCCGATATGCTTTGCTTTTTGTTGAATATCCCATAAATATCCCTTCATCGGCCTTAGGATCAAGTTTGTCCAATTGATCCTTGGTATTTAAAATAAAGCATTTACAACCAAATATCTTGAAATAACTAATATTTGGAGTTCTACCTTTCCAAAGCTCATATGGAGTTTTATTCATTTTAGGACGAATGTAAACTCGATTAATGACATAGCAAGCGGTAATTACGGCTTCGGCCCAAAAGTACTTTGGAAGTGAAAATTCATTGAGCATGGACCGACTCATTTCTTGTAGTGTCCGATTTTTCCGTTCGGCTACTCCATTTTGTTGAGGTGTCCTTGGAGCCGAGAAATTATGAGCATATCCTTTGGTTTCACAAAATACTCTAAATTCACCATCAAATTCTCCACCTCGATCGCTTCGAATAGACTTGATAGTATCTTCTTTTTCATTCTCAATAAGTTTACACAACTTAACAAATTCATTAACGGCATCGTTTTTATTGGTAAGAAAAAGAGCCCAAGTATATCTCGAAAAATCATCGACTATAACAAAAGTGTAATGTTTTCCACTTAGACTAGCCGTACCAATGTCCCCCGTACAAATCAAGGTGAAGCATTTGTAGGGGTTTGGTTGTGGAAATTTCATTTTTGGGCTTAAAACTACTTTTAACTAATTTGTTCTTTTGACAAGTGTCACATAAGCCAAGATTTTCAAAATTCAATTTGGGTAATCCTTTCACATGTGGGTTTTTGTAAATATTTTTCAAATTCTTGTATCCAACATGTCCAAGTCGCCTATGCCATAAACTAGTTAAATCATTATTGGCGACTAAACAAGAAACATTTTGACTAACCAAATCACTTGTACAAATTTTGTAAAGATTGCCTTTTCTATTTGCTTCACAAATAATTTCACCATTTTTAATTATAAGGCATTTTTCTTTATTAAAGGAAACATCATATTTTGAATCACAAAGTTGGCTAACACTTATCAAATTAAACTTAAGCCCTTCAACTAATAGAACATTACTAAGAGAGAAAGAAGAGTTACCAATTTCTCCATTTCCAAGAATCTTTCCTTTGCCATTGCGAACATGACCATACCCTCTTCTTGGAGTTTGATGTTGGTAAAACGTTCTCTCCTCCAGGTCATATGGCGTGAACATCCGCTGTCCACGAGCCATTTTGAATCTTCCATTGTGGTTATAGCCCCTATTACCTACAAAAGAATTTCTTTTAGGTACCCTATAATTTTGGGGTCCATGGGGGTTAGTCTTGAGACCTTTGGGTCTCCAAACATGTCTTGAGCTATTTCTCAATTTGCAATTATTAGCATAATGTCCAACTTTGCCACAATAAAAACAAGTAGGAGTATTATAATTATTAGCACGTACAAAAGTCGGACCTTGGTTATTTTTCTTAAAAACACTTTGAAATGGCTTATAACCAAGTCCCGATTTGGAATGCTCACCTCTTTGTGCATCTAAAATTTTTGTAACTTTATCCGTACTTATGTTGAAACGATGCATATCATTTTTCAAACATTCAATATCTTTTGTGAGTAATTCCTTTTTGGTTTCAAGAGAATGAATTCTAGTAAAAGAGTAAGAGCATGAGCTTTGTCTAGAGATTCATAAGAGGTAAATAATTTTTCTTTTCAACTTTAATCTCCTTATGCTCCTTTTTCAAGTTTTTGTATTTAACGGTTAAATTTTGAAACTCAATTTGCAATTCATCAAAATCACATTGCAATTCATCAACTATGGAGGAAGTAGAAGAGTTTGAGTGTACCTCATTGTTTTCATCGTCTATAGCCATGAGACCGTGTTCGGTTTCTCCTTCCTCATCGGTTGTTTCGAGTAGTTCATCCCATGTTTTGACTTCCGCATTTAGAGCCTTCTTTTTAGTGAAAGGCTTCTTTTTCTTTTGCTCTTCTTCATCGAGCTTCGGGCAATCGGCAATGAAGTGTCCGGGTTTTCCGCATTTAAAGCAAGCATTATCTCTTGGTTTTCTTGGTTTATTTTTATTTACAAATTTTGCAAATTTTCGTACAAGTGCGGCCGTCTCCTCATCATCATCATCATTATCATAGTATGCATTATTAGAAGAAGAAGCAAGACCTTTAGAAATAATTTGCATACCCGATTGATTTGTAGATGGTTTGGAATTTTTCCTCTCCTTGAGATAGACTTCATAGATGAGTAGATTTCCAATAAGTTCATCAAACTTGAGTGTCTCAAGATTTTGTGCCTCCGTGATTGCCGTTACTTTTTCGGACCATGACCCGGGAAGTGCATTCAATACCTTGGTCACCTTATCTTCTTCGGAGATGACCTTGCCGAGGGCCACAAGAGGATTGACAATATTGTCAAGCCTTTCCACCATCTTGGAGATGCTTTCGCCATCATACATGTTAAAGTTTTCGTTAAGTCTTTAACAAGCATGATCTTTCTTGCTTGCTTGACTTTCTTAGTCCCTTCATAGATTGTCTCCAATTTTTCCCAAACCTCATGTGCCGACCTTATGCCTCTTATGCGATTGTACTCGGTGGCGGTAAGAGAACAATGCAAAATATTTAAGGCCTTACCATTTAGAGAGAAAGCCTTTTGTCGTTTCATCAAACTCCTTGAAAGGTTTAGGAGCCAAAGTGCCATCTTCCGATTTCTTTGTTGGTTGATCAACTCCTTCAATGACCACATTCCAAATGTCGAACCCGCACCCTTGTAGGAAACACTCCATACGGTCTTTCCAAAATGCGTAGTTGTTGGCGTCGAATAGTGGTGGCTTGTTGGTGGAGGCGCCGGTGGTGAGATGAGCATCATTTGTAGCCATGGATCTTTCCTCTTTACTCGGAACGAGCTAGCCAAAGAGTTTGGCTTTGATACCACTTGTTAGTCCAAGTGGCTACAATAATCTAGAGGGGGGTGAATAGATTATGCCGATTTCTCGCAAATCACCCTCTTTTTCGAAACAACGAGTAGATAACAAGAATGTAAATGCGGAAAATAAACAACACTCGTTGATTTAAAGTTCAACCCACCTAGGGCCTAATCCTCTACCACCCCAGTATCTCCGGGATGGATTTTAAAAGTAAAAAAAAAGGTTTTATTAATTTACCAAAAATTAATACAACACCTTGAGGATTACCACAACCCTCTTTCACCACCTTGACGATTACCACAACCCTCTTACAACACCTTTGAAGATTACCACAACCTTCAAACACCTATCACCTAGATCACCCAACTGTATTCTTACCACAAGAATACTCACAAGGATGTCTTGTGTTCAATGATGACCAAAATCAAGATTACAACTCAATAATGATTGATACAATATGAGTACAAGTGTAATCAAGAATTGAAAGCCTAGACCTCAAATAAGTGCAAGTGAAAGTGCTTAGGCTAATACAATAAGATATAAGAAAGTGTTTGCTCAATTGCTCTTTGCTTGTATATTGTGTGTTGTGTCTTGTTGCTTGAATGAAGCCTCTATTTATAGGAGAGGACTTGGCTTTCATTTCCAGACATTGGCTCCTCCTTGGGGAGTGATTTGCTGCAAAAGAAACCATTTAAAATGATCAATATAGTCATTAGAAATCAATCCCACAAAATAGGAAAAGTTGTCTGAAAACGCAACGGATAGTTTGCTGATAAACATGGGGTTCGACCGGTCGCGCAGAGATAAGATTGAAATTGAATTCTGTGAATTTTTACACAGGGGGACCGGTCGAAGGAGGGTGCGACCGGTCGCCCTTAGCAGTGACCGGTTGCCCTTGACGATTTTACGAAACAGAGAAGTCTGGAACAAAAATCCAACTTGCAGGTACAGGTCGCCCGCCGGTCGACCGGTCGACCGCACCGGTCGCCCACCTGGTCGACCGGTCGCCTTGCCCTGTTTTTTCTTATGTCCCATTTTCTGTTTCTCGACTCAACTCGGGTACGGGTTGCCCTATAGGGCGACCGGTCGAGCCTGAAACAAATGTGTTGTCCAGTGTTTTATTGAAAATAAACTTCAAGAAATACTCCGAAAAATAGTAAAAACATTTTAAGTTGATCGGAAGTATTTAGACAACATTTAGGGACATAGTTTTGGTTTAAAAACATATTTGAACAAAATCGAACATAATCATCAAAATCATGATAAAAACATTTATCTAACACATCCCTGCTGAAGAATCTGAAACTCCAGATGATCAAACCATAGTGCCATTTGGTTTTGATTTCGATGTTGTATGGGTTAAGGAGCAGTCCGCTGAAGCAGCCAACTTTCGGAAAGCATTCAAGGCCATTTGTGCTGAAATTGAAAATATGGAAAAATGATTTGTAGCATTGAACCAACGGTTGGATAATAGAGATGCAACAATCTCAGGAGATATCTAGGGGACTGTACTGAGAATAAGGGAATGGACAGCACAGACTGAAAGCACTAAGGCGTGAGCAAGTCACCTATTTCAAGTCTCTATTTGCTAAGATGGTGATATGGAGTGCAGAAAACGCCAAATTTCAGCAGAGACAGAGGGATCACATCTTCAGGATAGACCAGTCACACAAAATTGATATGGAGTTGCTAAAGCACAACACAAGGCAGACCTTCTCGAAACAGAAGCCAACATGCGAACCGAGATGATGGTTATGCAAACTAAAATGAAGTTAATGGGAGTTGAGATGAAGGCTTTGCGGTCAGAATTTAGAATAGCACACTCCTCAAGTCATGAGAAGATGGACTTGACAAACAAGAAACTGGATCTTATCCTGGGAGTATCCTCTCGGCCAACTCTCCTCCTGGTGATGATGCCAAAAAGGGGAAGATAGTAATAAGATGGGAGGTAGTGGTAGTGATGTGAAGAAACCACCCCGAATATCATGCTTGCAAAAACCCCTCTACAAGGCTCACCACCGCCACTCCTAAGCCACCGCACAAGGCCTTTCAGCTAAAGAGAAACCTGACTTAGCTTTCAAGAAGACAAGAGCAGAGATAGAAGCTAATTTTGCCAAGGTGGATGAGAGGCAGCATGGCAGGATAGAAAGTCTAAAAGCAAAGTTCGATGGTCCCCGGTTGGATTATCAAGGACTCTCCAAAGAGCAGCCCCCTCGTGAGTTAGTTGTCCCTGATGCAGATCTCGAGCCAAAATCCTTAAAGGAATTCCAAACACTTGCACCCTAAGGATTTTTCAAATGGAAGACACTATCGAAGCATGGGACTTGTATTGGGAGAAGAGTTTGGAGATTTGTCAAACAGTCAAAAAGAAGCAAACTTATAGTAGTCAGCAGACTTCAAGGGCACAAGTCGTGCAGTACACTCCCAGAGAAGGAGCAAACTTTGGACGAGGAATGGGAGGATTGGTGAAGGTGGAAGAGGTATAGGAACTCCACTACTAAAGCGTAAAGATGTTCGATATGTCGATCCCCAGAAGAAAGGTTTGATATCTTTGGGTTAGGGCCGAATGACGAATCAAATAGAGAGGTGAATAGGAGGAATGAGGAAGCAAGGAGAAGGCAACAAAAATAAAATGCTAGGCTTGATCGAGAATGGAGAGAAAGGCATCAGAGGGAAGACCTAGCAGCAAAGAAAGCCTATGAGAAGAAGAAAAAGAAGAGGATGATAGGAAGAGGAAGAGAGTCAAGAAGAAGAAGGAAGGAGAAGCGGAGGAGGATCTTTGATCGAAGAACGAAGCAAATTTGAGGCGTTGAAGGTCACTGAACCCCTTCATGTTGTATTTATACTTAATTATAAATACACATACACTTGTAAGTACTATGTATATGCTTTGATACAATTGATGCTCTGATACCTTGTACTGATTTATGCATTGTAAAAAGCCCTGTAAAGTGCAAATAATAATATGTTCAATAAAATGACATATTCAATACAATCATTCTTTATTTTTGCACTATTTACTTTGCTATTTTATTTAAGTTTTGGCATCATCAAAAGGGGGAAAATTGTTGGGAAATGTATGTATAGATTTTGATGAAACCATGTAAAACTTAGATTAGGAAGTTGGCACCCCAATTCAAGTGTAAATCAACTTGTAATAGATAGGACTATGTAAGCTGAGTGGAAGCAACCAAGTTGAAGAATTGCAGGACTCGACTGAAGATTGAAGAGAAGACCCGACTGTGTGGCAGCTGAGTGAAGTAAGTGAAGGTTCAGTCAAGTGATAGAAGCTGACTGACAGCAAATTCTTCCAAATCATTGGAATTGACTGTCTAGGGGGTATTGCAGCAGATGTGATCAAAGAAAGCTGAAAGAGATACAAAATGATGTTGATCAAAGAAGCTGACTGACAGCAAATTCTTCCATCGTCCTCGTAACACCTTGTGTGTGTTAAAAATAGAAGAGGTTGTATATAACCTTTGTAAATGGTTCAAGCTAAAAAATTTCAACATCAATTCAAGTCACTCATCATACATAACAACACAACAACCAAGCTCATCATGATCATACAAAAATTATATCAAAAATTTTCAAGAAACACGAAAACTCAAGGGTTCCACCCAATTGAGTAAAAGAAGCAAAATTCTTACCATTTGATCGGAAAGAGTGAGCCATAATGATGTTGATCATGCTATATAATGTCCATGTTGTGTAAAATATGCATGAAATCCATTTTTGAATGAAATTTGAGTGAATTTGGCAAAGGGGACGAAAAATGGCCAAAAATTTGTTAAAATGAAGAACACTGAAGACAGGACGTTTAAAAGCCAAAATATAGCTTAGGGCGACCGGTCGAGGTTGAGGGCGACCGGTCGAGGTTGAGGGCGACCGGTCGAGGTTGAGGGCGACCGGTTGCCCTCAACTCCTTTAGCTCACTATTTTGTCAGTTTTTCCAAAATCCGAATTTTCAACCAAAAATCCGATTTTTCGCCCTTAAGTTTTAAAAACGTGCAAAATGCAAATGTAAGCTTCATTCAATATGCATTATGCCTAACCGAGCTCGTATTGATGAAAAAGTCTCGGAAGATAGCGGTTTTGTGAAAATATCCGCTAATTGATCTTGAGATGGTACAAAGGATATCTCAATTTTACGTTTTGAAACACAATCCCTTAGAAAATAATATCGAATCTCAATATGTTTAGTATGGTTATGATGAACCGGTTTTGAGCAATATTTATATCGGATATATTATCACAAAAGATAGGTACATTTTCAAAAGAGCATTTGTAATCCGCTAAGGTTTGTTTCATCCAAAGAAGTTGAGTGCAACAAAATGCGGTGGAAATATATTTGGCTTCGGCCGTTGAAAGAGAAACACAGTTTTGCTTCTTTGAAAACCAAGAAACTAGGCAATCGCTTAAAATTGACATGATCCGGAAGTACTTTTCCGATCATCAATATTTCCCGCATAAATCAATCACTATAACCTTTAAGAGAAAAATTTTCATTCTTTGGATAAAATAAACCATATTGAATGGTGTCTTTCAAATATCGAAAAATCCTTTTAATGGCACTCATGTGAGATTCTTTGGGATTGCTTTGAAAACGAGCACATAGGCATACGGCATGAAGAATGTCCGGTCTACTAGCGGTTAAATAAAGTAAACTACCAATCATACCTCGATACTTTGATTCATCCACGGATTTGCCTTTCTCATCTTTGTCAATTTTGACATTTGTTGCCATAGGAGTAGAGACGGTTCTTCCTTCTTCAATGCCGAACTTTTTCAAAAGTTCTTTTGTATACTTTGATTGCGAAATATAAATACCTTCTTGACATTGCTTAATTTGAAGTCCAAGAAAGAAGTTAAGCTCCCCCATCATGCTCATCTCGAATTCTCCTTGCATTAACTTAGAAAATTTCTTGCACAAAGAATCATTAGTAGCACCAAAGATAATATCATCAACATATATTTGCACAAGTAAACAATCTTGCCCTTTTTCAAAAACAAATAGAGTTGTATCAACTTTACCTCTTATAAAACCATTTTGTAAAAGAAAAGAACTAAGTCTATCATACCATGCACGGGGTGCTTGTTTTAAACCATACAAGGCCTTTTTAAGTTTATAAACATCATTAGGCCTAGAAAAATTTTCAAACTCCGGAGGTTGTTTTACATAGACTTCTTCTTGAATAATACCATTTAAGAAGGCGGATTTAACATCCATTTGGTAAAGTTTGAAATTTTTAAAACAAGAATAGGCAAGCAAAATACGAATAGCTTCTAAATGTGCTACGGGTGCAAAAGTTTCATCATAGTAAATACCTTCTTCTTGACAATACCCTTGAGCTACTAACCTTGCCTTATTTCGAACAATGTTGCCTTGATCATCAAGTTTGTTCCGGAAAACCCATTTTGTGCCAATAATGGTTTGAGAAGGAGGACAAGGTACCAATTCCCATACATCATTTCTTTCAAATTGATTCAACTCCTCTTGCATCTCTAGAAACCAATCCTCATCCTCAATAGCTTCTTTAGCATTTTTAGTCTCTTTTTGAGAAATAAGAGCTTTCTCGGCAAATTTTCTCCGAGTCATCACTTTGTCAAGGGGATCACCAATAATAAGATCTTTTGGGTGATCTCCCTTAAATTTCAATGCAACGGGAAGATCCAAGACATCACCTCTATCTTCTTGAGGACCATTTGAAGTGGACGGTTGATCATTTGATGTAGACGGTTGATCATCAATTTGAACAATTTGTTCAATGATATCCTCCTCATCACTTTAATCATTAGGAATTCTTTCAACTCCCGAAGCTTCATTGAATTTAACATGGATGGATTCTTCAACAACTCCACTAGTCTTATTGTAAACCCGATATGCTTTGCTTTTTGTTGAATATCCCATAAATATCCCTTCATCGGCCTTAGGATCAAGTTTGTCCAATTGATCCTTGGTATTTAAAATAAAGCATTTACAACCAAATATCTTGAAATAACTAATATTTGGAGTTCTACCTTTCCAAAGCTCATATGGAGTTTTATTCATTTTAGACGAATGTAAACTCGATTAATGACATAGCAAGCGGTAATTACGCTTCTCCGCCCAAAAGTACTTTGGAAGTGAAAATTCATTGAGCATGGACCGACTCATTTCTTGTAGTGTCCGATTTTTCCGTTCGGCTACTCCATTTTGTTGAGGTGTCCTTGGGCCGAGAAATTATGAGCATATCCTTTGGTTTCACAAAATACTCTAAATTCACCATCAAATTCTCCACCTCGATCGCTTCGAATAGACTTGATAGTATCTTCTTTTTCATTCTCAATAAGTTTACACAACTTAACAAATTCATTAACGGCATCGTTTTTATTGGTAAGAAAAAGAGCCCAAGTATATCTCGAAAAATCATCGACTATAACAAAAGTGTAATGTTTTCCACTTAGACTAGCCGTACCAATGTCCCCGTACAAATCAAGGTGAAGCATTTGTAGGGGTTTGGTTGTGGAAATTTCATTTTTGGGCTTAAAACTACTTTTAACTAATTTGTTCTTTTGACAAGTGTCACATAAGCCAAGATTTTCAAAATTCAATTTGGGTAATCCTTTCACATGTGGGTTTTTGTAAATATTTTTCAAATTCTTGTATCCAACATGTCCAAGTCGCCTATGCCATAAACTAGTTAAATCATTATTGGCGACTAAACAAGAAACATTTTGACTAACCAAATCACTTGTACAAATTTTGTAAAGATTGCCTTTTCTATTTGCTTCACAAATAATTTCACCATTTTTAATTATAAGGCATTTTTCTTTATTAAAGGAAACATCATATTTTGAATCACAAAGTTGGCTAACACTTATCAAATTAAACTTAAGCCCTTCAACTAATAGAACATTACTAAGAGAGAAAGAAGAGTTACCAATTTCTCCATTTCCAAGAATCTTTCCTTTGCCATTGCCGAACATGACCATACCCTCTTCTTGGAGTTTGATGTTGGTAAAACGTTCTCTCCTCCAGGTCATATGGCGTGAACATCCGCTGTCCACGAGCCATTTTGAATCTTCCATTGTGGTTATAGCCCCTATTACCTACAAAAGAATTTCTTTTAGGTACCCTATAATTTTGGGGTCCATGGGGGTTAGTCTTGAGACCTTTGGGTCTCCAAACATGTCTTGAGCTATTTCTCAATTTGCAATTATTAGCATAATGTCCAACTTTGCCACAATAAAAACAAGTAGGAGTATTATAATTATTAGCACGTACAAAAGTCGGACCTTGGTTATTTTTCTTAAAAACACTTTGAAATGGCTTATAACCAAGTCCCGATTTGGAATGCTCACCTCTTTGTGCATCTAAAATTTTTGTAACTTTATCCGTACTTATGTTGAAACGATGCATATCATTTTTCAAACATTCAATATCTTTTGTGAGTAATTCCTTTTTGGTTTCAAGAGAATGAATTCTAGTAAGAGTAAGAGCATGAGCTTTGTCTAGAGATTCATAAGAGGTAAATAATTTTTCTTTTCAACTTTAATCTCCTTATGCTCCTTTTTCAAGTTTTTGTATTTAACGGTTAAATTTTGAAACTCAATTTGCAATTCATCAAAATCACATTGCAATTCATCAACTATGGAGGAAGTAGAAGAGTTTGAGTGTACCTCATTGTTTTCATCGTCTATAGCCATGAGACCGTGTTCGGTTTCTCCTTCCTCATCGGTTGTTTCGAGTAGTTCATCCCATGTTTTGACTTCCGCATTTAGAGCCTTCTTTTTAGTGAAAGGCTTCTTTTTCTTTTGCTCTTCTTCATCGAGCTTCGGGCAATCGGCAATGAAGTGTCCGGGTTTTCCGCATTTAAAGCAAGCATTATCTCTTGGTTTTCTTGGTTTATTTTTATTTACAAATTTTGCAAATTTTCGTACAAGTGCGGCCGTCTCCTCATCATCATCATCATTATCATAGTATGCATTATTAGAAGAAGAAGCAAGACCTTTAGAAATAATTTGCATACCCGATTGATTTGTAGATGGTTTGGAATTTTTCTCTCCTCGAGATAGACTTCATAGATGAGTAGATTTCCAATAAGTTCATCAAACTTGAGTGTCTCAAGATTTTGTGCCTCCGTGATTGCCGTTACTTTTTCGGACCATGACCCGGGAAGTGCATTCAATACCTTGGTCACCTTATCTTCTTCGGAGATGACCTTGCCGAGGGCCACAAGAGGATTGACAATATTGTCAAGCCTTTCCACCATCTTGGAGATGCTTTCGCCATCATACATGTTAAAGTTTTCGTTAAGTCTTTAACAAGCATGATCTTTCTTGCTTGCTTGACTTTCTTAGTCCCTTCATAGATTGTCTCCAATTTTTCCCAAACCTCATGTGCCGACCTTATGCCTCTTATGCGATTGTACTTTCGGTGGCGAAGAAGAGAACAATGCAAAATATTTAAGGCCTTACCATTTAGAGAGAAAGCCTTTTTGTCATTTTCATCAAACTCCTTGAAAGGTTTAGGAGCCAAAGTGCCATCTTCCGATTTCTTTGTTGGTTGATCAACTCCTTCAATGACCACATTCCAAATGTCGAACCCGCACCCTTGTAGGGAAACACTCCATACGGTCTTTCCAAAATGCGTAGTTGTTGGCGTCGAATAGTGGTGGCTTGTTGGTGGAGGCGCCGGTGGTGAGATGAGCATCATTTGTAGCCATGGATCTTTCCTCTTTACTCGAACGAGCTAGCCAAAGAGTTTGGCTTTGATACCACTTGTTAGTCCAAGTGGCTACAATAATCTAGAGGGGGTGAATAGATTATGCCGATTTCTCGCAAATCACCCTCTTTTTCGAAACAACGAGTAGATAACAAGAATGTAAATGCGGAAAATAAACAACACTCGTTGATTTAAAGTTCAACCCACCTAGGGCCTAATCCTCTACCACCCCAAAGATCTCCTGGGATGGATTTTAAAAGTAAAAAAAAGGTTTTATTAATTTACCAAAAATTAATACAACACCTTGAGGATTACCACAACCCTCTTTCACCACCTTGACGATTACCACAACCCTCTTACAACACCTTTGAAGATTACCACAACCTTCAAACACCTATCACCTAGATCACCCAATCGTATTCTTACCACAAGAATACTCACAAGGATGTCTTGTGTTGAATGATGACCAAAATCAAGATTACAACTCAATAATGATTGATACAATATGAGTACAAGTGTAATCAAGAATTGAAAGCCTAGACCTCAAATAAGTGCAAGTGAAAGTGCTTAGGCTAATACAATAAGATATAAGAAAGTGTTTGCTCAATTGCTCTTTGCTTGTATATTGTGTGTTGTGTCTTGTTGCTTGAATGAAGCCTCTATTTATAGGAGAGGACTTGGCTTTCATTTCCGGACATTGGCTCCTCCTTGGGGAGTGATTTGCTGCAAAAGAAACCATTTAAAATGATCAATATAGTCATAGAAATCAATCCCACAAAATAGGGAAAAGTTGTCCAAAACGCAACGGATAGTTTCTTTGATAAACATGGGGTTCGACCGTGGTCGCGAGAGAGATAAGATTGAAATTGAATTCTGTGAATTTTTACACAGGGGGACCGGTCGAAGGAGGAGGGTGCGACGGTCCGCCTTAGCAAAGGACTCCGGTTGCCCTTGACGATTTTACGAAACAGAGAAGTCCTGAACAAAAATCCAACTTGCGGCAGTACAGTCGCCACGGCCGACCGTCGACCGCACCGCCGCCCACCTGGTCGACCGTCGCTTGCCCTGTTTTTTTCTTATGTCCCATTTTCTCGCTTTCTCGACTCAACTCGGTGCGGGTTGCCCATAGGGCGACCTGGTCGAGCTGAAACAAATGTGTTGTCCAAATGTTTTATTGAAAATAAACTTCAAGAAATACTCCAAAAATAGTAAAAACATTTTAAGTTGATCGGAAGTATTTAGACAACATTTAGGGACATAGTTTTGGTTTAAAAACATATTTGAACAAAATCGAACATAATCATCAAAATCATGATAAAAACATTTATCTAACACATCCCCGTCAAGAATCAAACTCCGGATGATCAAACCATAGTGCCATTTGGTTTTGATTTCGATGTTGTATGGGTTAAGGAGCAATCACATTGAAGCGACCAACTTTCGGAAAGCATTCAAGGCCATTTGTCTTTGAAATTGAAAATATGGAAAAATGATTTGTAGCATTGAACCAACGGTTGGATAATAGAGATGCAACAATCTCGGGAGATATCTAGGGACCTGCATCGAGAATAAGGAATGGACAAAGCCTGAGACGAAAGCACTAAGGCGTGAGCAAGTCACCTATTTCAAGTCTCTATTTTCTAAGATGGTGATATGGAGTGCAGAAAACGCCAAATTTCAGCAGAGACAGAGGGATCACATCTTCAGGATAGACCAGTCACACAAAATTGATATGGAGTTGCTAAAGCACAACATAAGGCAGACCTTCTCGAAACAGAAGCCAACATGCGAACCGAGATGATGGTTATGCAAACTAAAATGAAGTTAATGGGAGTTGAGATGAAGGCTTTGCGGTCAGAATTTAGAATAGCACACTCCTCAAGTCATGAGAAGATGGACTTGACAAACAAGAAACTGGATCTTATCCTGGGAGTATCCTCTCAGCCAACTCTCCTCCCCTGTGATGATGCCAAAAAAGGGGAAGATAGTAATAAGATGGGAGGTAGTGGTAGTGATGTGAAGAAACCACCCCTGGATATCATGCTTGCAAAAACACCTCTACAAGGCTCAGTCACCAGTTCACTCCTAAGCCAGCTGCCTGAAGGCCTTTCAGCTAAAGAGAAACCTGATTTAGCTTTCAAGAAGACAAGAGCAGAGATAGAAGCTAATTTTGCCAAGGTGGATGAGAGGCAGCATGGCAGGATAGAAAGTCTAAAAGCAAAGTTCGATGGTCCCCCAGTTGGATTACTGAAGGACTCTCCAGCAGTAAAGCCCCCTCGTGAGTTAGTTGTCCCGGATGTAGGATCTGAGCCAAAATCCTTAAAGGAATTCCAAACACTTGCACCGGAAGGATTTTTCAAATGGAAGACACTACCAGAAGCATGGGACTTGTATTGGGAGAAGAGTTTGGAGATTTGTCAAACAGTCAAAAAGCAGCAAACTTATAGTAGTCAGCAGACTTCAAGGGCACAAGTCGTGCAGTACACTCCCAGAGAAGGAGCAAACTTTGGACGAGGAATGGGAGGATTGGTGAAGGTGGAAGAGGTAGAGGAACTCCACTACTAAAGCATAAAGATGTTCGATATGTCGATCCCCAGAAGAAAGGTTTGATATATTTTGGGTTAGGGCCGACGAATCACAAATAGAGGTGAATAGGAGGAATGAGGAAGCAAAGAGAAGGCAACAAAAATAAAATGCTAGGCTTGATCGAGAATGGAGAGAAAGGCAGCAGAGGGAAGACCTAGCAGCAAAGAAAGCCTATGAGAAGAAGAAAAGAGAAGAGGATGATAGGAAGAGGAAGAGAGCTGAAGAAGACAGAAGGAGAGCAGAGGAGGATGTTGATCGAAGAACGAAGCAGCTGAGGCGTTGAAGGCTGCTGAACCCCTTCATGTTGTATTTATACTTAATTATAAATACACATACACTTGTAAGTACTATGTATATGCTTTGATACAATTGATGCTCTGATACCTTGTACTGATTTATGCATTGTAAAAAGCCTTGTAAAGTGCAAATAATAATATGTTCAATAAAATGACATATTCAATACAATCATTCTTTATTTTTGCACTATTTACTTTGCTATTTTATTTAAGTTTTGGCATCATCAAAAGGGGGAAAATTGTTGGGAAATGTATGTATAGATTTTGATGAAACCATGTAAAACTTAGATTAGGAAGTTGGCACCCCAATTCAAGTGTAAATCAACTTGTAATAGATAGGACTATGTAAGCTGAGTGGAAGCAACCAAGTTGAAGAATTGCAGGACTCGACTGAAGATTGAAGAGAAGACCCGACCGTGCAAACAGTGAAGTAAGTGAAGGTTCACCAAGTGATAGAAGGCCGATCGACAAAGAAATTCTTCCAAATCATTGGAATTGACTGTCTAGGGGGTATTGCAGCAGACGTGATCAAAGAAAGCTGAAAGAGATCCGTTGTCAAGCAAAGTCAA
This sequence comes from Rehmannia glutinosa, assembly GCA_016081115.2. Lineage (NCBI taxonomy): Eukaryota > Viridiplantae > Streptophyta > Magnoliopsida > Lamiales > Orobanchaceae > Rehmannia > Rehmannia glutinosa. Next base: position 22,883,615 of record CM071930.1, read on the forward strand.
GGTTTTGCTGGAAATAGACATGTGTCAGACTACCTACAATAAAGTTGTTTTGCTGAAAGAGTGCAAAAAGAAAGGAGCCAATGTGATGTACCTGAAATCCTATAGAGTTTAAGGAAATGATGCAGAGCATTAAATTCCAGGTACAATCCACATCAATGCTGCAAGACAAGACAAGCCAACAACCTGCAAGTGTAGTTTGAAAAATATGTTTATCTCTTCAACGGACATATTTTCAAACGTGCACTATAAAAGGCTGAGGATTCATTTGAGAGAAGGTTACCAATATTACAAGCAACCAAGCATTCAATCAAATAACCTGCCAAGCAAAATATCTCTCAAGTATTCAAATAATATCCTCAATCATAAACTCAAAGGAAATCGATCCAACACACTCAGTGAAGGAAAGACGACTTCATCTGTTGAAGAGAAAAAATCTTGTTTCATGAACAGGGGGTCTACTCTCCAATGTTGAAGGAGGTGTAGTAAGGTTCCAGATCGAATCATAGCTTTGAACATGTTGGAGGGCTAAGTGATCAAGTCCAAAGGTTTGAAGGAAGTCAAGTAGCGGGTACCGTCTTGTGAAGAAGTTTCGAGTCCCGGAGCGACTAGTTGTGTGATCAAAGATGACTCGGATCACTACCATTTTGTAACCAAGTCAAGTTACATTAGTGGATTCCTCCAGGGGTTGGAGAAGAGTGTATTAGAGGAATTACCCCATGCTCGAACTACTATAATTGATTGTGTCTCTTTACATTCAGCACACTTACTTTCTTGCATATCTTTATATTTGTTGATTGTTAAATTGCTAACTCTACTGATAATAACCTAGCTAAAACAAGTGTTGAAACAAAAAACATATTCAAAAATTAAGGGTGAAAGTCTTCCGCTATTAAAAACCAAGTCAACTGTTATTTTAAAGTGTTAGCTGAAACAGCTAAGTTATGTTATCAACAGCTTAGTCGAGTCTATTGAGTGGGTAACTTTGTTGTGTAAGCCAACTTAGTTGTCCACCAAGGACTTAGCTGACTTGTGTCAACTCTGAAATTCTTAAAGAACTAAAAACGAAAAATTGGTAAAGTTTATTCAATCCCCCGCCCCCTTCTAAACTTTATTTACCACCCTCGACCTACAAATTTAAATCAGAAAAATGACATATTATCAAAAGTAATACTTTTCCGATAACACATGATATTTTTTCAGTAAATTTAATACCTTCAGTTGTTGCCATTGTATTATGTTCAGTAATGGCCACTAAAGCGACTGGTTCACCTAGCACAAGTTCATTGTTATACATATAAAATAATAAGTATCATAAAAACATAAGAAAGTAGTAATTTTATTCGGATAAGTTATTTATATTACCTTCACAGTGTTCTACAATAATGTAAACTAGAAAAATAACATATTATAAAAGGTAATATTTTTCCGTTAAAAATGATATTTTTGTAGTAAAAAGTAACACTTTCAGTTGTTGCCATTGTATATTGTTCAGTAATTGTCACTGGATCAACTAGTTCACCAAGCCAAGTTCATTGTTGTACATATAAACAAATGACTATCATAAAAACGTAAGAAAGTAGTAAGTTTATTCGAATATGTTATTTATATTACCTTCATTGATTTCTATGTTATCTTCATCAATAAAAACAATAATCAATGTACCCAAATTTTCACATTCCTTTATCAATGCATTATTTTTAACTTGATGCTCCATTACGAAACGAACAGTGTGAAGCTGTATATGTGGATTATAAGTTTTTCGAATATTGTATCAATATAGGAGTTGCAACAATTCTTATACTCCTTTATTCACATAGTCAAATCATCAAATACATTGCGGGCTGCAATCTTAATATTTGTATGAGAAACTTGGCAAGCTATATCAATGGAGATTTTAAGAATTTCACCTAGTAATGTTTGTTTTATAGAGACAGAGTGAGAGAGATCAAGAATTTCGAAATTAATGCGGCTGATTTGCACTTGTGCGACGGAAGAGTATCACTTTTTTGCCCCAGAGTTGCAAAATCGCGTTCTGCGTCTTCTTTCCAAGCCACTACTCCCGATATTTTTCTTTTTCTTTTTTTTTTCAGTTAAGGACGGGTATGGATCCTCTAGGTATGATGGATCCGGGTCAGATGATCCGTCTCACAGATTAGAGATCCGCGAGATGCTCCTATAAGAGACCTACTTTATAATTATTTGGGAAAAAATGATAATGATATATTTCGTGGGACATTCACATTTGTAAATGTATAGCCAATGCTTTTTTTTCTTTTAACAAAGTTCGGCCCCGTCATTGCATGTACTCAAACTCAGGCCTCATCATTACGAGTAATACCCGTGAATGTACAGCCAATGTTGTTTGTCGTAATTAGTGGTAAAATTTTGCAACTATACAATGCTTACTAATTTTGTTTCGTTGTAATTAATGGTGATTGATGCTGCTTTTTAGGGCAGATTTTCCAAGTCAAGGTATCTGACAATCTCCAAGTCGTCTTCTCCTAAATCTTAAAGTTTCAGTGATGGGAACTTGCCTGCAACACGAGTAAATGTTAGACGTGCCCTAGGGTTGTCAATGTTAGGCCTCTCTGACGATCAAGTCAGCACAGTAAACGAGAGAGAATATTAAACAATACACAGAATACTGAACATGAATTATCTAAGATTATGAGAGTAATAGAGATTATGACTTACAAATGAGATGGATAGACCTTTATATAACTGGGTAGCGGGCCTCGTGAACCACGTAAGAGAAACCGGCTTGTGAGCCAAATTCGGACCTCGTGAGTCGAGTTATTCCAACTGTAGCCAACTAAATAATAGACAATTAATGAGATTACATAAATATTATAAATTGAATAATAATAATAATAAAAGGATATTTTTGCCCCCAAAGGGATATATACACTAAGATGTATAATTCTTTAGTTAAAACAATGGTTGATAGGAATTTTGAGTAACAAGAGTGTTTTCCAAAACATTAATACTCTCTTCGTCACAAATATATAGTCCACTATTCTTTTTTGGGATGTCCCAAATATATAGTCTATTTTCTATATTTAATAGTATTTTTCTCGTTCTTTTACTATTATAACCCTATTTAATATGCATTTTATAATTTACACTATTCATTAAATAAGGGTAAATCAAGTAAATATTTAACATATTATTAAGTTCTAATATTTTTAATTCTTAATCTGTGTGAAAAGTCAAACTGGACTATATATTTGGGACGGAGAAAATACTAATTTTTTTTATTTTATTTTTCTAATGCGGGACAAGGAAAATTTTGAAGATCACCTAATCTAACAACCCCTAATAAGGGCACCCACAGTAAGGGATATTTGGAGGGATATTTCTCCAAATGTCCCCATAAAATGTTCCTCAAACCATTGTGGCTATAATATTTTGCTGACTTGTAAAATATCTGGAGGTTAGTTTATATCCGGATATTTGGAGTAGAAACAAATAACAAAAACAATTGCAGTTGGGAGGCGTGAGGTCACGATGGAATGAAATTCATGCGTGAAAGTCACAGGGCGAGTGAGTGGGATTTCACCCTTGGCCCACCCTCTGCTGCACGATGGTTTAATTTTTTGAAATTTGGTTTTTCCATTTTTTTTTGTAAATTAGCTTATAAATTGTTTTTTTTTTTTTTTGTGAAAGAGAAGCTTGTAAATTGTATTGCTATAGCATTTATTGCATTTTTTGTTGTTGCATTTTACCTATATATATTATTGTTTTTGCAACGGTTTATACGAGTTTTTTTATTTCTCTCTTTTTTTTAATTTTCCCAAATGTTATTTTTTTAGCACCTATATAATCCATCTATTAAAATTTGATATTACATAAAACATATTAACCGAACAATTATAAGTGAAATTAATTTAATTAAAAATACAACTAATAAAATAGTAATGATATGAATGACGCTGGGTCCCATAAATATGTAGTTATTGAGATATTTGATTGTGGGGTGTGAAATATTAGAGGAGTGGAATATTTGATTGATGAGTTGGATTAACGGGCCCACAAATACTTGGAAAAAATATTTCCATCATTGTGGATGCCACAATGATGCCCTAATACCATATAGCCATTTTGGCATCAAGCAATGGACATGTGGGATCGTGGGCTCAGTTTGTGATGCTAAAAACCTCTGCAAACCTTGCAATGAGTGCAACCCAAAAACCAAAAAGAAAATGTCACCACCGCCACGTCAAAAACCTAAAAAACTCAATTCACCTATAAACTTATCTGCACAATTATAAATCCAAAAAAGCAACTTTATAATGTCATACTATCAATTCAAACATCATTATTCATCTATCTAATTTTTATTTATTATATTTAATTTTAATTTTTACTTACTAAAAACAAATAGAAATATGTTTGCCAGAATTTTGTTATATGATATATTTTATCTTATTATAATAAATATTAATGTAAGAGTATATATTAAATTGTTACTTTCATAAATAACTTATATATTTTTTATTATATAATATATTTTATCTTATTAATGATAAATATTAATTAACTTATTAATACATTTTAACGCATTTATATATATTTTTTTTTTTTTGAGTGAAACGTACGAGTATATATTAAATAGTGACTTTCATAAACAATTTACATTCAATATTATATAATAAATTGTGGTTGATTTCTGAAAAAAAAATGGTTGATAACCATTTTGTTGTTGTTGTTGCACCCGCGTGCTTCAAGCGTGCAGTCCACCATCCAATCAATAGCATGCGTATGCTCCATTCCCTCATTTCCTAAATTGCAGGTTTTTTTAATCAAACCCAACTTTGTCTTTTCCAATTTAAAGTCACCCCCACAATGGGAGTTAAATTATTAAGTTGGCTCAAACTTTTTTTGAGTTGGTTTTTGAGCTACCATTGCAGCCACCCTAAGACATTAGCAACCGCGTGCTCTTGCGTCTCGACCCAGGCCAAACAAACCAGCACCCTCTCTCTGTTAAGTCAGCTTTCAAATTCCGGCAAAAAATTGTGCTGTCCTGAGTACCTCAACCCCACTCCCAGAAAAGAAAAAAAGATGCAAACAAAAACATAATTGGAGATGACGAGTATTTCATAAGATCTCTATCATTTTGAACTTAAGGGATGTAAATTGATACACGCCTACACCATAAACGCAATTACACGATAATGACATGTCCCGTGAGGAAAATGGCCTGCAAATCAATGTTTAAAATATTGTACCCGCGATTAAACTGGCTAAGTCATTAGTAAACGGTTTAACTGGTCGAATCGATACAACCCCCAATTTTAATAAAACTATTTTATATTTTTAATTATATCACATACAATATTAATGCAATACATTAATATAAAAAGGGAAGTTATATATATTTTTAATTTCTTAATTTTTCTTATATAATTATTTGATTGATTGTTTTTGCTTATATTATAGAGGTTTGTCCAAATTTAGAATATTTTAATTGATTAGAATTTTTGTTTGAATTAGCTAAAATTGAAATAATTGATTTGGTCAAAACATAGAGATTAAAAAATTGATTTTTTTTTTAGTCAGAGATTAAATAATTGATTTGAATTCTTGTTTGATTTGAATTATGACATAAACATATTAAATATTAAGTTTATAATTTTAATTTTTTAATTAAAGTTGAAAAAACTAGTAAGATTTTGACCGGTATAATCGCAGAAATGGTATTTTGGGTCTTATTGGACCGACCACCAACATATGGTATAACCAGTTGAATAGGTCGGTAGATACAATATTTGAAACACTGGTACATGAGATGAGTTTTGTAATTTTAAAAGATAACAGGAGATTTTTTTGTAATGCTAAACCCCGGGTTGATTTGTAATTATCCCTAACATAATAATAAACACACTGTTTCACTAAGTGTAAGCAGTGGGCTACAAAAGAATATGCCCTTTCAAAATGGCTCCATGCTTTAACCCACAAAACTTGAAAAAAACATCATAACTTGTAAGTAGTGATAAGCTTTTGCAGTGATGCTGCTGCCAATAGCACAAAGAGAATGTCTTCTTGTCTCTCTCACTCGTCACCTCATCTGATCATTACAAAGCCTGCACCTCAGTTTCTTTTTGCCCCTCGCCAAACAGAGCCCAATGACACACGCCTTTCAAACAGCTAAAAATTCATTTCAATTTTGATTGCATTTTAATTCACCCTCTATAAAAAGGCCTTAACATTCACCAGTCCCCAAGCATCGCTCTCAATTTTTTTATATTCCAACTATTTAAGAGAATTTTTTTCTTCTTTGTGTGTGTTTAAGTGTGTGTTAATGGCGGGGGATAAGATAATGGAAGACCAGTTACAGGCAGTGTGGTTCGCCGCCGGAATGGCTGCACTAATCGCGTGCATTGAACGCGCCGTCATGGTTTCCCTCTTCGCGCATTGGCGCGTGCGGGCGTTTTTGGCACTGAACCTCTTGCTATTAGCTATTCTCTTCACATCTAAATTCAAAACCCTAGAAAATGAAATCGATCGAGAAAATGGGGACGATGTTTCAGAATTCAACAGGAAGGAGAGAAGGCAAGAAGAATCGAGGCCATCGGTTTCCATTAACGACGACGGCGGTGAGAGTGAGAAGAAGCTGCCGGAGCGTGGAGACCACCGCCGTGCGGAGTACGAATCGAATAACGGCGAAGATGATGAGGACGATGGAAAGCAAGAAACACAGGATCAGATCTCCAAGGAGGAGTTGAACCAAAGAGTGGAGGCTTTTATAACTATGTTTAGGCAACATTTGGTTTCTGACAAGGGCGGAGTCAGGACGCTTTACCAGGGTGGGCTGATACACGAAAATGGGGTGGGCCGGATAGAAAATCCAAGAAAAATTAATACAAATTATAACTAATTTTTTTTTTTTTAAAAAAAATCCTCACTAAATTTCTTTTTTAAAAAAAATGGGCTGGGCCAGGGCCCAGACTGGCCCAGCCCTATCTCCGCCAGTGGTTTCTGATGCCAAGGGTTTTGGCAAGGGCATATCGGTCACATCATGTCATAGGAATTATCCTCGACGTGTGTCTTTCTCGTACAACAAAGAATGTATTGCTACTACATGATGATGGATAGATACTCGGTTAAAACTATGAATATGATCCACATTTTTTAGGGATAGTTATGTTGGATATTTTGAATAAAATTACTTATTTAACTTTTAAATAGTAAAGGGTGGATTTATTTTGTCCTTTTAAATAGTAAAGGTCAAATATCAATAGTAAAGGGCAAAATTTTGCCTATAAATATGGGTTATTTTCATTTGAAAATACACAACAAATCAAACACAAAATTTTCATCTCTCCCCTAAAGCTCTTGTAATTTTTTGGTGATAATTTTCTAAGCATAATATTTGATTCGCGGAATAGGTAATCCGGTTTTCTCGTCTTATCCTGGGAAACAGACGTCCAGAATAGGGGACGAATCTGTTTTAAGGATAGTGTGTTGAACACACGATTCGAGCTAATTTTATTTTGCTTACTTTGCAAATTTTATCGATTCGGATTTTCGACTCATATAAATTGTACTAGAAGAAATACTAATATTTTCTTACAAACTTAAAACAGATTTTTCCTTCTAGTACAATATACGTTGCCAATTATCTCATGTGTTCTGAAATTCTGCAGATGTTAGCAACTTTTAGATTATTAAGATTGATTTATTAGTAGTAATCTGATTTTGATTTGAATCAACCTCTTAATCAGTATTTATATTGGCAACTTGAATAACTATACATTTTTCCTATTGTTGGCGTGAATGCCAAATAAATAATTTGGAATCATGATATTTTGCATGATGTTGGTTTTACTGAATCATGTTGGCAAAGTGTTGATTGAAAGATGTTTCAACTTTATTAAAAAAATCAAATAATTTGCATACTGAAATTGTTGGCAATTGTAATTTTGATGATTACAATATATTACCTTAAAACATGGTTTATAGTGCACTTCTTGTATTAATTGGGTTAGTTCCAATAATTATTGGACTAAAAAGATTAATACCCGTGCAATTTGAATTGATTGGACTGTATTTTGGACTAATCTTTGGACTGATTGGACTATATTTTGGACTGATTGGACTAATCTTTGGGCCGATTGGACTATACTTTGGACTGATTGGACTAACATTTGGACTAATAAGATAAATTTCATGTGCTTATTTGGAGTGGAAGAAAACTACAAGGCCTTATAATAAATATTTGAACAATTTTTAATAAATTTGTTCTTATCGGTTGTGTTCCGATTGATCGAAGTGCTAAACTTCTTGTATTATTTGTTTCAGAAATGACATCTGAATCAAATAGTGGTGGGTCTAACCCCATTGTGCAAGCATTGGCTTTTATAGCAAACAATGATGGGTCTAACCATGTTGTGCCAACACCGGCTTTTGTAGCCAATCCCACACTTAATGTGTTGGTTAGTCATGGTGAAAAACCAGAAAAGTTTAACGGCTTGAATTTTAAGCAGTGGCTATAGAAAATATTTTTCTACTTCCATATTGAACTTGACACAGTTCTTGCATAAAGATCATCCACAGCTTAGTGAGGATAAGACTGACGTGCAAGCGTTTAACGCTTTGGATGCTTAGATACATGCTAATTTCTTGAGTAGAAATTAAGTCATGAATGGCCTTGCAGATTCGTGTACGTGTATAGCTCAAAGAAAACTAAAGAGGTGGATTTAAAATAAATGAATGTGATTATAAACGTGTCTATGTTAAAGAGACTGGAAATGACTATGTCATTTTATGTCTTTATGTAGATGACATGCTTATCATTGTAAGTAATTATAGAATAATTAAATCCACAAAAGATATGTTGAACTCAATGTTTGATATGAAAGATATGGGTCTAGCTGATGTGATCCTTGGAATAAAGATCTCTAGAACTTCAAATGGACTTGTACTTGATCAGTCACATTATGTGGATAAATTTCTAGAGAAATTTAGTAAGGATGACACGTCATTAGCTAGAACTCCGATAGACACAAGCAAACATCTATCGAAGAATAGAGGTGAGACTGTGTCTCAAGTTGAATACTCACGAGTCATAGGAAGTTTAATGTACTTAATGAGTTGTACAAGACCAGACATTGCTTATGCAGTGAGTAAATTGAGCAGATACACGAGTAATCCAGGGCATGACCACTGGAAAGGGATAGTGAGAATACTACGGTATTTAAGATATACTCGTGATTTTGGGGTCGCACTATACAAGATATCCTAGCTTGTTATTGAAGGATATAGTGATGCTAATTGGATATCTGATATTAAAGATTCTAAGTCTACAAGTGGATTTGTATTCACTTTAGGAGGTGCAAAGAATATCATGGAAATCTTCTAAGCGACAGTTATAGCAAGGTCTATAATGGAGTCTCGAGTTTATTGCTTGACAAGTGTGGTGAAGAAGGCTTTGAATGGCTTGAAATTTCTTAGAAGATATTCCAAAATGGCCTAAACCTCGTGCACTTGATTTGTATACATTGTGACGATCAATCTGCGATTGGTAGGGCACAAAGCAATATGTACAATGATAAGTCCGAACACATACGTCGTAGACACAATACCATCGACAACTACTCTCAACTCGGTGTTATCTCTATTGACTACGTGAAGTCAAAGGATAATTTAGCGGATCCGTTAACCAAAGGGTTGAATCGAGAGTTAGTTGTGAAATCATTAAGAGGAATGGGACTTAAGCCTCTAGAAAAATGAGTTGATACAATGGAAACCCAACCTAGTTATTTGGAGATCCCAAGATCTAGGTTCAAAGGGACAACCTAGTTGTAAAAAGACTCTATGATCACTGTGGGGGAGTTATCCCTTGTCCATTCCTTAACAGTGATGCCCGTGGAGAAGAGGATAAGCAATTTAGCTTTTAATGATTCTTGTGCGTCGGTAAGTCGAAAGCGGTAGTACGGGCTATCTTAATCTTAAATGAGAATCACCTATGTGAGAGAGAAGTGGGGCCGCTTGAAGAGAATTGTGTGAGGCTCAATTCTTAGAACCTCTTTGCGAGACCAGGCGTATGTTCGGGGCCATGAATGAACATAACCATGAGAATCGAAGTATGTTAAGAAGAGTCTTGTGTGAGGTATATCATCATTTACACAAAAGGCAGAACAGTTCAAGGACATCACGTCTACTGATCAGCTAGTAAGGTAAATATGCTTTCACAAGGGAAGGTTCAAAGGGTAATACCTACCTATCCTATGCAGGATTCAACTGTTGGAATTTATCACAAAATCTATGTATATTAGTAATTTTCTTCATGTGGGGGATTGTTGGATATTTTGAATAAAATTACTTATTTAACCTTTTAAATAGTAAATGGTGGATTTATTTTGTCCTTTTAAATAGTAAAGGTCAAATATCAATAGTAAAGGGCAAAATTTTGCCTAAAAATATGGGTTATTTTCATTTGAAAATACACAACAAATCAAACACAAAATTTTCATCTCTCCCCTAAAGCTCTTGTAATTTTTTGGTGATAATTTTCGGGCATAATTTTTCAGTTCGCCGGAATAGATAATCCGGTTTTCTCGTCTTATCCTGGGAAACAGACGTCCAGAATAGGGGACGAATATGTTTTAAGTATAGTGTGTTGAACACACGATTCGAGCTAATTTTATTTTGCTTACTTTGCAAATTTTATCGATTCGGATTTTCGACTCATATAAATTATACTAGAAGAAATACTAATATTTTCCTACAAGTTATAGTTACAAAAGCCCTGAGATTTGGCTTAATTACAAAAAATCACATATATTATTTTAAACTGAAAAAACAAACTCGAAATTTGATTTTGTCTTATATTTTAGGGGATAATTGAATTTTTTTTTATAAAGTCGAGAATTTTTTGAAATATATTTTGCTTACAAATGTGATAAACATAAGACAAAATATACATCAAAGGAATTTTCGTAATTTTCAATAACTTTTGGGCTTTTTATAATTAGTCCGAACCTCAACTATTTTTTCGTAGTTATACATTTTCTGTTGGTTGTGTTGGGCATCAGCCATCATGGTAGTTTTTCCAAATCAAGCATTTTCTTGACTAAGGTTTTTTTTTCTCCTTCCCTTTTTAATTAGAGCAAGTCTCTTGTGAGAAGGTCTCACGTATCTAAATCCGTGAGACGGACCTCCTAAGGGCTCCGTCTTGAGAACATAAACCATAAAAATAAATTTAAAAATAATAATGAACCATGAAGAAATAAAAATAAACCCTAAAAACCCGAAAAACAAAAATAAACCTAAAAAATAAAAAATAAACCCTAAAAAAAACTAAAAATCCTAAAAACCCAAATCAATTAAAAATAAACCCAAGAAACAAAATAAACCCTAAAAAAACAAATATAAACCCTAAGAAAAATAAAATCTGAAAAAAAAAACCTTTAAAACTTTGTGTAAGGGCTCCGTCTCACGGATCTAAATCCGTGAGACCGTCTCACGCAAGTTTTTGCCTTTTAATTATTGTTTGGGAGCAACATTTGAATGGGAGAACTTTAATGGGCACAAAGTCTTCATGCTAACATTTATAGGGATGGCAATGGGGCGGGTCTGGAAAAGATTTAGCCAAACCCGCCTAGCCAAAAGAAAACGAGACCCAGGACCCGTCCTGTCCCGCCAAGAACACGAACCCGGCGAGTCTATACCCGCTAGACCCATCAACTCTAAATATTGTTGGTTCATGCAGTCAAGTTGGCCCGCAATTAACATTGCTCATTACTACCTCCTCGCTGCTGCCAAGCATTTTGTCATTTTCTTAGGAATATGAAATGCCTTTTTTTGCTTTTTTTTTTGTGTGTGTAGCAGAATCTCTATTGTTAGATAAATCAGTCAGTCGTCTATCTCTAAGGGTGAAGATCGAACCGAGCTACTTGATACTCGACTCGAGATCGAATGTTAGAAGCTTGTTCGAGTTCGGTTCGTTTACATAACGAACCAAGCTTGAACACATTTCTTCGTTAGATAAAATATAAAGCTCAACTCGAGTCGAGCTCGATAAATAAGAAAATAACATAATATGTGCAAAAATATCAAGCTACTCGAGCTCGATTCATGTTCTGGCTCGACTAAAGCTCGCTCAAGCTCGACTCGATAAATAACCAAACAAGCTCAAACACAAATTTTGAAGCTCAATAAAAATTCGCATAAATTTGAACAATAATATGTTTAGTTCGACTCGATCATTTACACCCCTATGACTATCTCATAGTAAGAGGATAACAAAACCAACTGTTTATAACAAATTCATATTTTATCACGGATGACTCCACCTGAAAATGGGCTCTCAAAGCAGCAGCTAAAATTCAAAACCAATGCCTTGAAATCATTAAGATCCAATATATTAATATTTAATATTATTAATTAAATATATAACGGGCGTCTAGCAAACCCGTGACCTCCCGGACCCGCATAGTTCCCCCAAAGTAGGAAATCTATTACCCGGCCCCACTATATACCCATTTAGCTGGGTTTGAACCCGACCCATTGCCATCACTAGTCAATTATTATTTTTTACGTAAAAAGTGTAAAAATTATTAGTAGTTACCCAGAAAAGTATTATGAGAAGTATTTAGTTGTTCCCCCTTAAAAATATTACTAGTCTCCCTCAAAATTATTTAGGAGTTCCCCTAAAAAGTATTAGTTATTCTCTTGAAAAGTATTAGTCACATAAAATGTATTTAGTAATTTTTTGAATAAATATTAATTTTTCTTGTGAAAAGTATGAGTTGTCCTGTCCAAGTGAAATATTAAAGAGTTGACTGAAATCAAACTTTGTCTGCTGCCAAAAAAAAAAAAAAAAAAGTGATGAGAGAGAAGTATATCTTAAATGAAATCTTCTAAGGGTCTTAGCAATTAGCCCCCATTTTCTTATCAGATATGACATTTAAGTGAACTTCTTTATGTATATCTAATGACTAATACACATAAATATAGTGAAATTGAATCCTCAAATTTTAGCCTCTCCTCATTATTCTTCTCACACATACTTTGAAATTAAGTCTGCTCTTATTTTGGCAGATTCCTTTAAAGATAGCAGGTAGTTGATTGATAATGAAAATTCCCAATTTTGATGGAAGAAAAATGAATGAAATGGGAAAGACTTTTAAGAGAGATAGAGAGAAAGAGAGAAAAAACACGCAGAAAGGAGAAGGGAGGAAGGAAGGTGGAGCATTTTTTTTTAAAATTCCGGGTTAGGTTTGGAGGATCCGTCTAACAGATAGATCTGTTAGACCGTCTAAGAGGAGACCTACTATGGGTTTGCGGCTCATGATAGTGGAACAGGTTTGTGATTATATTCTAATTCCAATTGATTCACAAATCACAATCCCTACCCCAGGGGTGAGATTTATATAATCAGAACTTCTCTTCTATGTCAAATGTCAAATATAACCTCCCACATGGCGTGCAAACACCATATTTTTTTGTTTGTTGTTTCCCTTTTTTGCTTTGCTTTGTTTTTTATTTATTTATTTTTCGCATTAAGGGAGCATTAGCTACTCTCAAATCCAGTTTTCCTTTTTAATTTTGTTTAACTTTCCTATTTGTTTCATTTAAAAAACTTTGTTATTTATTTATTTGGTATTTTCCATTTCTGTAAGATACATCAATTTTAAGTACTAGTATGAATTTGAGTATCATGAATAAATACACAAAATATATATAAAATTAATATTGCTAAGTGCTCATTACACAAATATATTTTTTATACATATTTTCTGTTGTATTTTGGTTCACTAAAAGCAATGTAGTTTTCTTTTTAATAATAAAAATAATAAAATTAAAAAAGAAATTGATACCACAAAGTTTCAAGATTATCAGTTTTTGGTAGTGAAGTGCCTAAAGCACAAAGTTTTTCATTTTTATGGCCTCAAAGTGCTAAATTTAGAAGCTTTTCAGATAGTTTCCCATAATTAATTTTTGAGTTATTAGACTACAAATAAAACACTATTTAAAATTAAGTTTTGTGTTTGAGGGTATTTTTGACATTTTAAGTTTTTATCCCATTTAATAATTCAAGTCAAACAAACTATTGTAATCATGCCCACAAATTTCTCTCACTCAATCTTACACCTCAAACACAATATTATATAATCAATGAACATTGCAATCCTATTTAATCCAAAAAATTATCTAATCCTACCAAAAAGACAAACAAGCCATCATTGTATTCTATATGTCAATGTTTTAAATAACGTACCACCATCAAACCGACCAAGCCAATGTAAGTGGTTCAACCGATCGTCTCGATTCAATCACCGATTTTGCCGGTTTTAAAAAAACTAATTATGTTTTTAATTATATTATATAAAATATTAATGTAATATATTAATATAAAAAAGAAGTTATATATAGTTTTAATTTCTTATTTTTTATTATATAATTATTTGATTGATTGTCTATGCATATTTAGAATATTTTAATTTACTAGAATTCTTGTTTGAATTAGTTAACATAGAAATAATTAATTTGAATCATAAAATAAATATTAAATAATTGATTTGAATTCTTGTTTGATTTGAATTATGACATAAATATATTAAATAACAATTTCAATTTTTATAAAAAAATTAAAAAATAAAAAATGATAAAAACAGTAAATTCCGGTTTAAGAGGTATTGACAGTGGTCAAACCGCAAAAATGGTTTTTAGAGCTTTACCGTACCGGACCAACTATCGGTATCTGGTATAACCGGTTCAAGAGACTGGTACGTTAATAAAACACTGCTCTATGTATTTGATAAATAGAATTTTTTTTTTTTTGGAAAACAAGAATTTTAAAAATGGACTTTGTATTTGAACGATTGCGGTTGAATTGAAGAAAGGTAGTTAAAGATATCACAATAATGAATGCTCTCTAACTTGTTTGGTTGGGAAATTTTAATATATCACCTACTTTGAGTACTTGTTATTGTTATTGTAATAATATTTTATCCATTTAACATTAATTAACTCATTTAAAAGTTTTAATCCAAGACTCCTTTACCCCAACGTAACCTTAAGATTTTGATGGGATTTGAGTTAACGAATCTGGGCTTCAGCAGTATGCTTTTTCGTAAGGCCCATAAAGATAGCTTGGGCTCTGACAAAGAATTTCTAATTTTCTCTTGGATGGATCCACGATCCAAAAGGTCCATAAATTGTTTTTTTTTTTGTTTTTCCCCAATGGAATAAAGAAGCATAAAATATTTTGCGCTCACACAACCACAAACACAGTCTAGGTAGTTTAGTTGAGTACATGAGACCAAATCTTGAGCGTTGAGCTGTTTTTTTCAATGATGTAGATTTAACTGAATTTTATTTTTTTTTATATTTGATAAATGGCTAGTGAGTGTAATTGGATAATTTTTTTTAATTACAGATAGATTGGAGAGTTATTTTCGTTAGTATCCTTTCACGTCTGCATAATTTTTGGGATTATTTTAAAACTGTATCTTTCCATTTTCGTTATTTCCTCAACTTTAGAGTAAATGTATTGCTTATGTAGTTCAAATGTGTTGCATAAATAGTGTAAATGTATTAATTATATAGTTCAATTGTGTTGTATGCGACCGTTGCATATGTAATGTTATTATGTTGCTTATTTAGTTTAAATGTGTTGTTTAATTAGTTCAAAGGTAAGTATAGATGTTGTAGGTGTTGCTTATTTAGTTCAGTTGTGTTGCATAGATAGTGTATATGTATTGCTTATTTAAATCAGTTGTATTGCATATATAGTGTAAATGTATTGATTATCTAGTTTAAATGTATAGAAAGAGTAAATGTATTGCTTATGTACTTTAACTTTGTTGCATAGATAGAGTAATTGTATTGCTTATGTGCTTCAATCGTGTTGTGTAGATAATATAAATACATTGCTTATGTAGTTCAACTATGTTGTATAGATAGAGTAAATGTATTGCTTATGTAGTTTAATTGTACTGCGTAGATAGTGTAATTATTGTTTACATAGTTAAATTGTGTTGTATATTTAGTTATATTGTTGTTGTATGTGATTGTTGCATATGTAATATTATTATGTTGTTTATTTAGTGTAAATGTGTTGCATATATAGTATAACTAATTTTGTTACGTAGTATAACTGAATTTTGTTACGTTGTTTGAAGTTTTTTTCTAGAAAATAAATTGATGCAGTCTGATATGTTTGAGAAGACAACGATTATGTATTTTTTGCGCCAGTTTTTATGGGTTGAATTTGTTATAGATGGTATAAGATCATGCGAAATATCTTCTAAACATATCTTTATAACTGCCACTGTTTTAAGGGGAGGTCTCTTGTGAGACTAACCCGTGACATGGAGCCCTAAAATACCCAACCCGCTGGAAAAGCCCAAAAGCCAAAACCCTAAACTTAAACACAAGGCTAAAAAAATCACCAGCCACTTTTTTTCTCTCTTTATACATCTCATGAGCAGCAAATAAACAGTCATTTTTTTTTTTCTCTCTACATCGGAGGAGGAGTAGCCACCCCACACCACACCGTCTCCATAGTCGATCTCATGAGCGGGAGCGCTCTACCATAGCACAAAATTTTCCATTATCCCTCATCTTTATTCACAACTAATTTGCGAATCGGGATGCTTTCTGTTGGGATTTGGTCTAGCATCCTGCCTGCAATGGGCTTTAAAAGAGGCGTGAGGCGCGGCCTACGATTCGAACTCGTGAGCGCTGGATTGCACAGTTAAATGAGAGCTTAAAGGATTTGATTTGGACTACCTATACCAACAGATGCATCTTCTTTTCTGGTGCCCATTACATAGAAACTCTGAGGTTAAGCGTGCTTGGCCTGGAGTAGACATGGGATGGGTGACCCCCTGGGAAGTTTTCTAGGGTGCGCGTGAGTGAGGGCAAAGCGCACTAGAAAAGACTCGTGTTGGTTTGTGGGGACAGTCGTCAATCCGGGTAGCACTAGAGGTCCAACAACTGGTATCAGAGCAAGTCACGTGTTCGAATTCCCTTGGAAGCACGTTGTAGTGGAGGTTGCCAGGAGCGGTGGAACTGAGATGCTGGCGCAGCGGAGGTAAACGGACCGTAATCAAGGGTAGGTTTCCAGTGTGGCCGAATCGAGGTAAAAAACAGCATCGAATCAAGGTGTAGGTTGCCGGGTGGACCGAATCGGGGGTAAGTTGCCAGGTGGCCGAATCGAGGTAAAACAGATTGAACCGAAGTGTAGGTTGCTGGGTGGTCGGAACTGAGAGGCTGGCGTGACGCGGCGCTTGAACTGAAGACGTTGGCGTTAGAATTGATGAAGTTTGGCGAGCAGCGGAGGTTGCCAAGCACTGGAGCTGAGATGCTGGCAGGTGCTGGGAGGGGGATTGTTGGGATTTGGTCCAACATCCTGCCTGCAATGGGCTTTAAAAGAGGCACGAGGCGCGGCCTACGATTCGAACTTGTGAGCGCTGGATTGCACAATTAAAGGAGAGCTTAAAGGATTTGATTTGGACTACCTATACCAACAGATGCATCTTCTTTTCTTGTGGGATTGTTGGGATTTGGTCCAACATCCTGCCTGCAATGGGCTTTAAAAGAGGCACGAGGCGCGGCCTACGATTCGAACTTGTGAGCGCTGGATTGCACAATTAAAGGAGAGCTTAAAGGATTTGATTTGGACTACCTATACCAACAGATGCATCTTCTTTTCTTGTGCCCATTACATAGAAACTCTGAGGTTAAGCGTGCTTGGCCTGGAGTAGACATGGGATGGGTGACCCCTTGGGAAGTTTTCCAGGGTGCGCGTGAGTGAGGACAAAGCGCGCTAGAAAAGACTCGTGTTGGTTTGTGGGGACAGTCGTCAATCCGGGTAGCGCTAGAGGTCCAACACTTTCTACCAATATAAATCAAGAAACTGAAGGTAACATTAAGAAGAAGAGAAGTTGTGATACGTCAAACTCACATCCATCGAAGGAGTTCAGTTTAAAGACTCTTAATCCTCGGTTGTTTTAGTAATTTTTTGTATTATGAAATGGTTTTTGTATATATATTATGGTCCTTCTGTTGTAGTGATTGTTAACTCATAAAAAGGCAGTCATTTAATTTCTATTCGTGTTATTACTTTAATGCTTTTGTAATAAAAAATGATACTTTTATGCTGAAAACCCATACTTTTAGACCAAAAAGTGATACTTATCAATTGAAGAGAATTAGTGATAATTGTGGTATTTTGTTAAAAAAGTTATACCTTTGTAATAAAAAGTGATACATTTAAACCGAAAAACGATACTTTTCTGCCAAAGAGAATTAATGATGTAATCTTTTTTTTTATTTATTTAAGAATATGATACTTTTAAGAACATAAGTGATACTTTCAAACCAAAATATGATACTTTTAACTGGAAGGAAATAGTGATGCAGTTCTTTTTAATAATAAGACGATACTTTTATACTGAAAATCAATACTTTTAAACGAAAAATGATACTTCTAATTACGGCAAAATAGTGATATTTGCATAATTTTGTTGAAAATTATGGTGATACTTTTAATTCAAAAAGTTATACTTATAAAACAAAAAATGATACTTTTACAATAAAGAGAAAAAGATTAATTCGGTTCCAGCGGCCATCATTTACATAATAATGCAATACCAATGTAATAAAAAAATTATACTTCTAATATGAAAAGATAAAGTATTTTCATTAACTTTTCACAAGTTTCATCCTCACAGTACAAAAAATTCATAACATCTAATACAACATATACAACACTGTCAATACGAAATCTGATACTTTTAGAACAAAAAGTAATACTATAAGAACAAAAACTCGATATTTCTAATCGAAAGAAAATATTGATATTTTCAACTGAGATTGATCGCCGAACTTTGAAGAACTGAAGAAGAATCGAAAAACCAAACTATGCACAACAAAAAAGAGAAGAAAAATCCCAAGAAAAAACGCGAGAAAAATTGCAAGGAAATCGTAAGAAAAAAGGAAAGAAACGGAAGACCAAAGAGAGAGAAAAGAGAAGAGAGAGAAAAACCAGAAGAAATAATTTCAGCGATATTTAGGTGGTTACCAGATGGCGGGTTCATGTATTTGTAGATCCGTGAGACGGTCTCACACAAGTTTTTGTGCTATTTTATTGTAGATCTATGATTTGATTTGGACTAATTTACCATTCTTATATGATAATTAGGAATTTAAAATTTTTTGGCTTGTTAATACATGCCATTGAAAAAATTTGATTTATGGTGTAGATCTGTACCTACGTATTACGTGGGTCAATGTGTCATATGGGATTGTCAAAAGACAAAATTTTAGTGCCGCAAATTTATTTGTGATAGTTATTTGATAGTTATAGGATATCCAAAATAATAATTAAAAATAATAAAAAATAAATATAAAATTTGGAAGAGTATTATACAAATATTTCACTTCAAATTATGAAAACCTTATTTGTAAACTACATTCAATAAAAAATATCAAATGTGTTGTCATTGTGCTTTTGACTTTAAAGAATCACTTAGTTAATTGTGTTAATTTTATTAATCAAATGTATCCAATAAAAATATCTTCCATTTTTTTTTAAATTTCTATAAGATTACATAACAAATACTATTTATTTAGTTTCGCAAACAATGTAGATGGGTAAATCATTTCATTTAAAATTCGCATGATATTTGGTAAGCAATAAATAAATTTATTATTAATAAATTTGAACAATTTATTTGTTTATTTATTGTGTTTTGACTTGTCAATATATATCATGTGACATGTACCTATAATTTTCGATTTATGGAGAGAGAGAAAATATTATATAGATAAAATCTTTGATTTTTTCTATTATATGTTACCTTTTAGATTATAATAACTTGTATAGATAGAATATCTGATTTACCAACAAAATAAGTTATATAGATAGAATCATTGATTTTTGGATTAATTGTTATATTTTGGATCATACTAGAATAACACGTGTGTATTACATGGGATTTGTCCAATGATAAAATTTTAATGTCACAAATTTAAAAGATAATAAGTTTAAAAGATAGTGTATATATAATTGTTGATTTTTGAATTCTTTGTTATCTCTTAAATTTGTTATCGTTAAAATTTAAACATATATATCAAGAACTACGAGAGTATTTCTCAATAGAAAAATATTTCGGATAGATTTGATCAGCATCAACTTTTCCAAACTAATTGTAAGCAAATCCCTTATTTTTTGGATTATATTTTATCTTTTAGAATCTTGATTAAATTTGTTATCTTTTAATTTTGTACATAGGATTGCCACATAGATTAATGTGCATAGATAAATGTGAAGCCATCATATGGAATTGGGAGGGTGAGAAGTTGACAAATGTTCAAAATTAATGATGTTATGATATATGTCAACTTTGTTTTTTCTTTTACTATATAGGGTAGATAAATTAGGTATAATCACTATAGTAAATATTGACTTTCTCTATAATAGTTGATCCCTTAGATAAATGTTTATTTTCTTTTTTGACAATAAGGAATTTTTTTTATTAATCAATACGATATGATCAAAATATAAAATTCTGAAGCGAAAATCCCAAATAAACTTCACTTTTCAAACAAGGAAAAAAAAGGAGACATAGAAAAAACAAAACTAATATAGTTTTTACATGCATAACTTAAATATCTAACTTGTGAATATATAAAAATTTTACCCTATTCGCAATCAAATAATATTACTTTAGTCAACAATAAACCATTTTTCCTAACCTAAATTGTTAATATCAAATAACATGCCAACCTTTAATATAATTCAAGATGTCAATAAGGGTCGGTCCTTCCAGGTCCTACTCTAGTCCTAAAAGGCTCTAGTCCTTAAGGGTTAGGGCTAAAAAGCCCTGATGTTATAAGGAATTGAAAAATCTAGGCCAAGCCCTAGCTCTACAAGGCTAGAATTGGGCCGAAACCATATAATTTTTTCTTTCATTTTTTTAGTTTGAAATCATGCCCTTATAAGTTTAACATGTTTAACTAAATTAAATACTAATATAACATAATTTAATAAAAATAAGTAACAATAAATAAGGTTCTTCGAAATAATTTTGTGAATTAATAAAAAATATCAACAATCTAATATTCTAGCAATGGAATCATAGATCATAATATCAAATTTCTTCATCTTCATCAAAAAACATTGCTAAGATTAAATTATAATTGATAAATGAGATCAAAGATCAGATTTAAATATAAAATTATAAAATACATAAAATATTATTGAGAAAAAGCATTAAGGGTCGGCCCAACCCTAGCTCTAACCAGGCCTAGGGCTTATTAGGTTCGGGAAAAGCCTTTATGCTATAAGAGTATGAAATATAGGTCCATCCCTCAAATTTTTAGGGACGAGCTACGGTCGACCCTTAGGGCTAGGCCCTTATTGACATCTATAGTTACAATAAAAAGATTATCTCAAATAAAAAAGTCATTCTACCTTAAAAATTTCTAAGCGTGTTAATTTTATCAAAAGCAAGCCGTAGACACGAGAAAATTCTTAATGTTGGTATCTTTAGCTCAATTGAGCGCACAAAGTACCAAGAGTATGCATTTAGTCTTTACAACTAGGGGTGTGCATGGGACTTGGAGATCACCGAACCCGAACCGATATTCGAACTGAAAATATTCGTTGACTTTTTGACTTTCTTCGAACCAAACCGTCCCAAAAGTTTACATGGTACGGTTCTGGAGATTTTTCAAATATCCGTACTGAGAACCGTACCGAACTGTACCAAACCGAATATCCGAAACTAGAACCGATTTTAAAATAATTTTTATATATACATATATAATATTTTTATCTTATTTATATTTTGATATTGAATTAACTAAACATTCATTTGAAATTCAATACTATATAATACTAAAAATTATCAAATTAAAAATTTGGCATATTTTATCAATATGAATAATTGAATATATATTTAATTCACTAATAGTTACGTCATATACTCATATTAGTTCATTTAAATGAACCAATAAATGAAATTATAAAATTATAATTGATTTGTAGAAACTGTTTAAATTTGATGATATTTTACTCATTGAGGATCATAACTAGACTCATCTTCTAATCAAAAAAATTAATTGAATTAAAATTAGTTAAATGATTAATACATTGCACAAAAACTATAGTAATCTTCTAACCAAGAAATTAAGACATGTAGTATAGAATATTAGTCAATTATATTTTTCCTAAGTCAAGAGCTCATGTCAATGTGCCAAGATTATAGAATATTATTGTGTAATAGATGCTACTAAATTTGTCATTTGTTGAGATTCTACACTTTTACTACTATTACAAATAACATAATATCCGAAACATATTATATTAAAATTCAAAAAGAAATCAATACTTTTAACTATAAATTAGATAAAAATAATTTAAAAGTTAAATTGATATTAAACTAATATGTAGAATATATAGTCTATATCATGAAAGAAATATTTATAATTACAATATTAAAAATTTAGCACTTAAATATGAATTAAGGAAATTTTATGTATAAGTTAAATATAAAATATCAAAAAGTTAAATTCATATAGTACTAATAGTTTTAGTATGTATTTTTGAAATTGCACTAAAAAAAAGATTGAAAGTATAACCGTTTAATGATTTTTACACTGGTTTTTCTTTTCACCTTTTTTGTGTGTTTTATTTGTGAAATATTTGAATATCCGTTTTTCTGAACCGTCCTGAACCGTTCCGTACCATCCCATTAGAACCGAATCTCCGTACCGAACCGTAATGAACTTTCGGGACGGTTTGGGACGGAGAATTTTTTTATGGTTCGGTTACGAGATTTAATTTTGGAATCTCCGAACTTCTGGGATGTTCTAGAGATTTCTAAATCTCCTGGACCGGATCGACCATGCACATGTTAGAATATAGAAAATGGTTCTCATTATATTTCACTAAAGCAAATCAAAGAAATGATATGCATATATACAATATGTAAATAACTTCTAAACCAACCACTAATACACTAACATTAACTGTTCTAATTAACCAACCACCACTAACACACCCCCGCAGTCATAGCCGAGCCAGAAGCAAGGCAAAGACTGGAACACAATGATCTAAACCGGGAAGAAGTAAGAGGTTTAGTAAATAAATCAAAAATCGCCTATCGAAGAGATAAATCGTATACAAAGACTTTTTGCAAAGAACACGCTCACGTAGAAAATGAAAATCAACCTCTATGTGTTTCGCTCGACCATGAAAAATAGGATTCGAGACAAATATATAAAGACTAATATTATCACAAAATAACACTGGTGGAGAATCAAGATGAATACCAAGATCACACAATAAATGTTGTACCCAAAGAAGCTCACTAATGTCGGCCATAGCCCGATATTCACCCTTCAGCCGTTTCGAACATGCAACAATCCTTTGTTTATTTGACCTCCAAGAAATCAACGAAGACCCAAAAATATACCGTAACCGGTGAGTAGAACGACGAGTATCAAGACAAATGCCCAATCAAGATCGTGAGTAAGCAAACAAAGAGTCGGATGAAGTAGATGACAAGAGTAAACCAACATTCAAAGTTCCATGCAAATAGCGAAGATTACGCTTAACAACAATCATGTGAGAAGTACGAGAGCAACAAAAACCGGATACATAATTCACAACAAAAGAAATATCGGGTAGAGTAAAAGCTAAATATCAAGAGAACCAACAATACTCCTGTACTCAAGAGATCGATAACAACTCACCATCGATTCGTTAACTTAGAACCCGTAAGCGGTGTAGTGACGGGTTTACAGTGTTGCATACCAGTTAGATGAAGAATATCAGAGATATACTTATACTGACTCAAAAGAAGACCACTAGGAACAAAAGTAGCCTGAATGCCAAGAAAGAAATTAAGAGTACCTAAATCATTCATGGCAAATTCAGATTTAAGTTTAGACACGAGAAAAGAGAGTAGAGATGGATGAGACCCTGTTAGAATAATATCGTCAACATAAAGTAAAAGAAAAATAGTAGCATCACCACTAACATACACAAAAAGCGAGGAATCGGCACGACTATTGTGAAACCCAAGTGATAATAAAAAAGAACTGAACCGAGAATACCAAGCACGAGGAGCTTGTTTAAGGCCATATAGAGCTTTATGTAATTTACAAACATGTGATGGAAATGATTTATCGACAAAACCAGGAGGTTGAGACATATAGACATCCTCGGAAAGGACACCATGCAAAAAAGCATTTTTAACATCTAATTGATGAAATGACCAGCCACGTGAAAGAGCAATAGAAAGAACTAAACGAACCGTAGTGGGACGGACCACAGGACTAAATGTGTCACTAAAATCTACCCCAGGATGTTGGTTAAACCCCTTAGCAACTAAACGAGCTTTACAACGTTCTAAAGAGCCATCAACCTTTTGCTTGACACGAAAGACCCATTTACAACCGACAATATTCATAGAAGGAGAACGGGGAACTAAAGACCATGTTTGATTTGAGAGAAGAGCATTAAATTCATCAGCCATAGCGGCCCTCCATTGGGGGTCCTTTGTAGCGGCAGTTACAGAGGTAGGAACAGGAGGAAGAGAATGACCATCAACAGTAAGAACATATTTTGGATTAGGTTTGTGGATACCAGATTTAGAGCGAGTAACCATCGGATGAGAGGAAGAAGTAGAGCTAGATGGTTCAACAGACACCGATGGAAGATCACTAGAGATAGATACAGGAGATGTAGAAGAAGAAGGCTCAGAATGAGATAAGCGATGATCAAAACCAAAAGAAGGCATGGGAAATAAGGGTGTGCGTGTAGGAACCACAACAGTAAGAAGATTGAGAAGTAGTTGTATGTAAGGGAAATGAATCCTCTACGCGCACACACTCCTACTTACGATAACAACTCGAGAATCTAACCTCAAACATCGATAACCTTTTTGAGTTGCACTATAACCTAAGAAGACACAAGGAGAAGATGTAGGCTCAAGTTTGTGATGACGATAAGATCGAAGGTTAGGGAAACAAAGACATCCAAAAGGTCGAAAGATGGTATAATCAGGAGAAATGCCAAATAAAACTTCAAATGGTGATTTATTACGTAATAGTGGAGTAGGAAGACGATTGATAGTAAAACAAGAAGTTAAGAAAGCTTCTACCCAGTAAGAATAAGAAGCACCAGAATGGTACAACATTGTCCTCCCCATTTCAGAGATATGCCGATGTTTGCGTTCAGACACCCCATTTTGTTGAGGAGTATGAGGGCAAGACGATTGGAATGAAATACCAATAGAGGCTAAATAGTTGCGAAAAACTCCATTTGTATATTCACCACCATTATCGGAGCGTAAAATTTTGATAGACGTCGAGAATCGACTAAACAAATGAATGGAATCTTTGAAAACATGTATATACATCACTTTTACGAGACATGGGAAAGAACCATACATAACGAGAAAAATCATCTATAAAAATAACGTAATATTTATAACCAGCAAATGAAGTTACAGGGGAAGTCCAAACATCTGAATGCACTAGTTGAAAAGGATGCGTGGAAATAGTGACATGGGATGGAAATGGTAAAGAAACACTTTTACAAGCTAAACATGAAGTACATGTAAAACGACATAAATCTTGAGAAGAATAAGAAAGAGCGTGATTAAGCTTTAAAGTATTTAGAACAGCTGGACCCGGATGACCCAAACGAGCATGCCACAAGGAAACAGACCAAGACTACTACAAAAAAGCAAAGATCAACATCAACAGAGGACAATGACTTTATGGTGGTAGACACGGGGTAGAGAGATCCATTACTAGGACTGGTGTGTAGGATTGATCCCGTCTCCAGATCCTTAATACAAAAACCCCAAGGATAAAATTCAACAGAGCGCTTATTATCATTAGTAAATTGACGAACAAAACTAAATTTTTACAAAGAGATGGAACATGAAGTACGAAGATAAGGAAAATGTACTTTACCATGAGACAAAGAAGATGAACCAAGATGCAAAGCGATAAAACCAAAGACCATTACCAACAATAACAGATTCAAATGGTAGGATCGATTGAAGATGGAGCTGAGTAGTACCGAGTCAAACGTCATGTGCGAAGTTGCACCACTATCCATGTACCATTGATGATCACTGGGGTCTTGAAATGAAAGAGCAACAAAGTTATTAGAAACACCCGGAGCAGTATAAGAATAATTATGACGGTTGGGGCAACATAAAGCACTATGACCAACATTAGAACAAATTTGACAAATCAAATTAAGATTTGTTGGATTAGGTGTAGCAAAAGAAGGCATATAAGAGGTTGGAGCCGGACCAAGAACACCACGATTAGAGGGACGAAAATGCCCGGAAGAGAGAACATCAAAACCACGACCAAAATTAGAATATCCAAAATTACCACCCCGCGATCCTCGGCCAAAACTAGTATCCATGCGAGACAGAGAATTTTCGTGCCACCGACCACCACGACGAGCACCACGGAACCCACGACCACCCCGACGACCACCATTAAATCCACGACCTCCTTCACTACGAGTCGTTGATGGACGCGAAGAAGACAATGCCGGGAAATCCATTGTAGCATTATTTGAAGCAACAACGTGTGTTACAAAAGCCATGGATTCCGAGGACGTTGACGGAGTACCTTGAATATGAGAAATAATTCCTTCATGTTGCTGTAATTCATTCCAAACCGCAGAAAAGGTAGGACGAGGTGTTCGTCCAGTAATATGGAGAATAAAATTTTCATAAGCCACTCCATAACCCACTCAATAATTTCATAACCATGTCCAATCAAGATGGGACGACCAATAGATGAAAGTTCTTTGCCAATTTGATGAATCTTCTTACAATAATCATTAGCCGAAAGATCACCTTTGCGTAAATTCTGAAATTCCCGGCGTAAGTTGAATTCCTTTGCCGTAGTGACGCTTAGAAAATGTTTATCGAGAGTGTTCCAAGCCTCGTGACGCGGAAGATACACCATAGAGTAAAGGAAGCAAGTCCGGACTGATTGTAGATTAATCCAAGTGAGAATAAGTTTGTCAATTCGGCACCACTACGAAAAATGGGATTTACTTTGAGAAGAACCAATAATCGTTTTGGGAATAGATGATTCAGAATTCAATATGATCATGAATCCCATAAATGTCAAGAATTGGTTCAAAAGATGACGCCATTGTCAAACGTGGCATCGGAAAGAATTACGTACAAGATCCTTTATGTGAACAGAGAAATGGAGTATTTGGAGGTAAAGGATGATCTGAGATGGAAGACTCAACAGTAGATGAATTAATTGTAGCCGAGGTGGAAGCCGTAGTTGTGGCTGGAGCTGTAGCCATAAGAAAGAAGAAGACTTAGTTGCAGGAAAGATGTAGAAACCGTGAGGAAGAAACTGAAAAGTTGAAGTGGGTTTCTCTTTTTTTTTTTTTTTTTTAAAGAAAAAGAAGGCTCTTGATACCATGTTAGAATATAGGAAAATGGTTCTCATTATATTTCACTAAAGCAAATCAGTACATGCATATATACAATATGTAAATAACCGTTCTAAACCAACCACTAGTACACTAACATTAACTGTTCTAATTAACCAACCACCACTAACAGCACACCCCTATTTACAACAAAAAGTTATATATTTTATCTTGAAACGACAAACTAATTACTAATACTACTACTATTAGATAAAAGTTATGAATACTTACGTATTTTAAGTTTACATATATTTCTGGAATATGCCATAACTAAAATTTCATGTGACAAATATACATTAAAAGCATATCGTCATTTTGCAAACTATTTTTTTTTCTTTTCTAGTCGTGTTTGACTCAAGAGTTAAAACAAATCTATAAATTATTGTTCATTGATCACCGGCATAAGTACATATCGATCGGTTTTTATCTAAATATTTCTAGGTGTCAAATCAAAATCTCGTGCAATTAAGAGGATGTTTGGGAACCCATTTGAAATGAACTTTTACGGCCTGATTGATATAAATGAATGTAATTAGGTGGGAATGAAATGAATTTAGCAATGAAATTACAATAGGAAATGAATGATGTAGTAATACTATTTCTATTATTACTATGGACAAGGAACGAAGAAAGGAATGAATGACGATTTTTTTAATTGATTTAAATATTGTGATTGGTAATTATAAATGAATAATAGTAATTTGAGAAAAATATTTTTGAAGTATCAAATTACTCTTATATAAGATTTTAAGATATATTTTATTAAATATGTTATGCATAAATTGATATAAGATTAGTTTAATATTTGTTAAATAATATATATATACACACATTTATATCTACGATATCAACAATATTTATATAAGAAAATATAGAAAATCAACAAAAGAATTCTATATCAAATTTTTGATTTAACTATTGCATATTGATAGAAATTGACTATGATTTATTAAAATATTAAATATAACTTATATTTAAATTATAACTAAATTTTTTTATTTATAAAACTACTTTTCAAAAAATAGATTATATTCAATATTTTAGTCATTTATAGAAAAATAATTTCATTAAAAATAAAATTTGACTCATTCTTGATGATTGGGAATAACTAAACCCATTGGGGGATGGAGGAATGACCATTCCCTTATTTTTGGGAATAGAAATTCCCATGGGAATGAGTATTCTCATTACTAAAGCATATGTGAATGGAAATAAATCAAGGAATGCTTATTACATTCCTACCCCATTCCCACATGCCAATCACGCCCTTATGTATAGAAGTCCATTTGAAAAGGGATAATGTGTTTGTTGGTTATTTATAAATGGACTTTTAAAATAAGTCAATTCTTACTTATAAGTTCATTTTGGAGAAGTGATAATTTGTGACTTTTAATATTCATTTACTTTAGTTCTAGGGGATGGACATTAAAATGCATTTACACCAAACACTCAACAACACTTAAAAACACTTTTCTAAAAAGTCCATGCTGAAAAGTCCATTTAATAAATAGACTTCTATTCCAAGAGAAGGTCTCCTGTCATACCGTCTTACGGATCTATATCCGTAAGACTCTTACGGATCCCAAAATCCAAACCCGGATCCATAATTAATCCAAAAAAAAAAGGAAAAATTGATGAGCTGCTACCCGCTTTCTTGCTCCGATCCTCCTCGATAACTCCTTCCCTCTCTCACCCATTCCTAAATATTCAACCACACCGCCGCCAGACCACCTCCTCCATCGCGCCTGTAACTAAATCTTTTCCATGGATCTTCCTTGTTAACATCTATTTGAAACGGACTTCAATTTAAGTTGATGTACATGTTCCATGATTTTGCTTTTCCATGGATGTGCTCGCTGTTGTACAAGGACTCACTCATACCTATTTTGTGGGCTCAGTTTCTAGTTTTCAAAACAAGAGGATTTTGAATCATCAACTCACTAATTATTCTTTCTTAGTTGTCAGTTTTTTTACCCAAAAATAAAACATAAGAAACTCATTTAGTGTAGTCTTGAAGAAAAGTACTCAGCTCATAAAACTAGTTGTGACTTGTAATTGTTACTTCTAAAGAGATTAGTAAGCAATAATTTTAAGGGGAACTACTAATACTTTTAAGTGGAAAAACTAATATTTTCCAGAACAACTGCTAATACTTTTTAGAAGAAAAACTAATACTTTCCAGACGAGCTGCTAATACTTTTTAGAGGGATACTAATACTTTTTAGGAGGACTGCTAAATAATTTGAAGGAGATTATTAATGATTTCCATAGAAAAACTAATACTTTTTAGATAAATTACTAATATTTTTTCGGGGAACCACTAATACTTTTTAGAGGAACTACTAATGCTTTTTGAGTAAAAATAATATTTTACAGGGAGTTACTAAAATAACTTTAAGGAGAAAACCTAATATTTTCCAGGTGACTACTAATACGTCTTAAGGGGACTAGTAACACTTTTGAGGGGAAAAAATAATACTTTTTCTAGAGGACTATTAAAATAAACTACTAATACATCTTAGGGAAATTACTAATACTTTTCAAAGAAAAAACTAATACTTTTTTAGCTACACTATGACACTACCCCAAATTATTATAAAAATGCTACCGGGTTTTGGTTTAGGATCCATCTGATGGATTTTGATCCGTCAGACGGTCTGACACAAATTTTTGTCCAAATCCAAAAGTGCTCCCAAACATGCACTGAATTATCGATAACATCCGTTTTTAATCGAGAAAAATCATGACTAAAAGAATGTATCTTCTTCTTCACTTCCTATTTCTTTGCCTCACATTTGAGTTTTAAATAAGATGATAAATTCACTCACCAACAAGCTGATAAACATTAAAGTTAGCTCTTAGAAATCATGGAGTGCTCATCACTTTTCACCAAACAAAGCCCAAACAATTTAGAATTGTTTCAATATCTATAGGCCCAAGAATAGCCGCTTTTGACACGAGAACGAGAAATGAATAGTTTATAGCCTTATTCATTTTGAACCAGATATAAATTTATTTTACTATTTTTTGAAATTAAAATTTGAAAGTACCTCAACACTCTTTTTTCGTAGTAGGATGACAATGATGAAATGGGTCGGAATCGGGGAGTGGGTATCTAAAGACCTAGACCCACCCCGCCCCGTGCCCCAGTACAAGGTAGGAACAAAAAACCCCCGCCCCACCCCGCCCCGTTTGCCCTATCTCTATAAATTTCTTAGAAATAGCTTAACAAATTCATAAAAAGCTGAAAATTAAATTAAAAAAATAAAGTTGTTTGTTTTAATTTTTAAATGCTAATGACACTTAATATACAAAGAGAGACATGTCTTGAAATTTACAGAGAGCAAGATACAACCAAAACTAGACATAACAATACCTCATAAGAGAATGAAATGCATAATAAGATGAAAAACTGAAAAAGAATAAAAAGAAAACTAAAAAAGAAACAGAAGGAAAATAGAAGACAGAAATGAAATGGCCAAATGAGTTTTGTCCTCAAAATATCAGGTATATTGATTAATTTAATAACTGATAATAACCATAATATTTATATATAATATATAATACAAAAAGAAATCACACGCGGGAGTCTGCCCCGTGTGAGGGGCGGGGGGGGGGCGGGGTGGGTATTCGTCAAGATGAGTCATTTTGCCATCCTTACTTTTTCGTATTACAATATATCAATTTTTTTTGAAACAATTACAATATATCAGGTAAGATATGATTTTTGAGAAAAATACCACGTGCTTGAAAACAAAATGCATAGTTGAGATTATGTAAAAATCCGCTTAGAAAATAAATTTTAATAAGTGTCGTTTCAAAAATCCCGTGCCTTATGAAAAATTAATTCTAAATAACCAATAAATAACTATTATTATTGAAAATAAATTAATAAGTCCATTTGAAAAGTACAAGAGGAATGAAACCAAATCGTAATCAAATTGTGTAATGACTAATGTGAGACTGAAATGCCAATTAGACACAATTATTTTAAATTACATAAAAATAAAGAAAACAAAACATAGTTTTATAGATAAACATTTGTTCGGAATTTCAATTTATATAGAACTCTAACGTAATAAGATACCTATTTTTCTCCTTGTGTTACCATAAAACTTCACATAATTCTTTCTCGCCTTCTTTGCCTCTTCATTTGGTCTCTCATCGACTCATACTTGGTTTTTGTTGTTCTCCCGACGTTAGAAAGAGGCTGGAGGAAATAAAAGTGAGAACAAGAATTTCGAACTGTAACTGATTGTTCCATTCTTGTCTGCTTAGATTAGATCTGTTAGCTTTTCCCTTTTCCGAAGGGTGGAGACTTCACAGGTTAGTTTTTCTTCCTAAAATAACATAAAATGTTTTATTTATTTTTGTTTTTATTTTTGTTGTATGTTTGTTCCTGTTAACGTTGGAGTTGATGTTTTTACAGAGGGATGAAGCGTTTGCGAGATGATGTGTATGTGAACCCTCAATTTAAGAGGCCATTTGGTCCTTCTTCTCGCGGAGAATCGTGAGCTCGTCTTTTTCAGATTTTTTATACATATAGAATTGCTCTAATCTTTAGCGATTTACTTGTATCTATGATTTTTTTACTTTTTATTTTTTGAGGTCGCGGGGTTTAAAAATAAAATTTATTCTGAAAGAGTGTGGTTTTGGTGATATAAGTGTAAATAAATGAACTGGATTTGGTTGTAGTTTTCTTGATCAGAGTTATTTGGCACTGATTCTTGTCTTGTATCAGGAGTCAATTTGGGTCGCCTGCTTAGTGACAGTTTCAATAATTGTAATAGAATAAGAAGGAAGAACTAGGTTAAATTATTATGCTGATTAGAATTGCTGAGATTGTTGTGGGTGCAGTACTGGAAAGAAAGTTTGGATCTTTAAAGGGGCGGGTGATTTTTTACTTTTATCAATGCATTGCTTTAACTCTCTATCAATGTGTGTGTGTCTCTGTGTTATTCAGGCAGGTTCAATTGTATGGGGGGTCTTGTGGGGGTTTGGGGGTGCGGTTCTGGGAGAGGGTCCCAGGAATAACTTCGGATATTGATTTCATTTTGGTTGCATACTGGACGCCATCTATTAATACAAATGAATGACCTTTGTAAGTAAATTAAGAGGTAATTGAGTGTGATTAGTGCCAAATGGAACAAAAGAATATATTTTGATCTATGTGAGGAAGAAAACCAAGAATCAACTAGAGCTTTGAACTTGCAATGCTCAGTCATTATATAGGTGGATGTTGATCATAACTGCTTTTTTTGTAATTTTGAGTTGTTCAGTGGTGGAGATTGATCTTATTAAGTTTCTTATGTTCTCATGTTAGGTATGGGCCGCCAAATGCTCCTGTAGGTGGTGGCGGTGGCGATGGTGGTGGTGGTGGTGGTGGCAGTGTTAATGGTGGTGGTGGAGGTAGTGGCGGTGGTACAGGTGTTGCAGCTAGTGGTACACAAAAACTCACCACTAATGACGCATTGACTTACTTAAAGGAAGTTAAGGACATGTTTCAGGATCAAAGGGAAAAGTATGATAGGTTCCTTGATGTCATGAAAGATTTCAAGGCTCAAAGGTAAACGAATCTTGGTAGGATCAGCTTGTACACGTGGGAATTGAATATAACATTTTCTGTAACTCGTTTATTAATCTGTTTCTGGCAGAATTGATACCGCTGGTGTCATAGGTAGAGTGAAAGAGTTGTTTAAAGGACACCCTAATCTAATTCTTGGGTTTAACACATTCTTGCCTAAGGGATACGAAATTACCCTCACCGAGGAGGAAGAGGCTCCACCGAAAAGGACAGTTGAGTTTGAAGAGGCTATTAGTTTCGTCAATAAGATAAAGGTGATGTTTTGTCACTGTTATGATTATAACACATCATGAATTTAGTTTAAGGATAATTACAAAACTACCTTTGAGGTTTTAACCTAATTACAGCTGAAAAACCCAATTATCTTTCAAAATTACAAATACCCCCTGGTCTATTATGTAAAATAGAAACAAATATCAATGGGGCATTTGTAATTTGAAAGATAACTGGGTTTTTCTGTAATTAGACTAAACTTCAAGGGTAGTTTTTGTAATTAACCCTTTCAGTTTGTGAGAAAGTTCAATATTATTACATTATATTCTTGGCTTTTCTCACCTGCAGAAACGCTTTCAAAACGACGATCATGTTTATAAATCTTTCCTAGACATTTTGAATATGTATCGGAAGGAACACAAGGGGATAACAGAGGTCTACCAAGAGGTCTGCATTTCTCCTGGATCAACTCCTAATATTCAGTTGTTCATTCTTAAATATTTGGTTTTTGGTGCATCTATTTACAGGTTGCAGCACTTTTTGGTGACCATCCGGATCTTCTTGATGAGTTCACTAGATTTCTGCCGGACACGTCAGCCACAGTGTCAGCTCCTCATGCTTCTATTGGCCGCCATTCTTTTCATCGTAGTGATGAGAGGAGCTCCGCCGTGCCCCCAATGCGGCAATCACACATGGATAAGGTTCTTTTTCTACCATATTTATTCTTATTTATAGAGACATTTATGATTTGTCTCTTTCTGATTGAAGTTGTATGTGCCACAATTTTTTTAGCAAGGGACACGAAGGGACAGGGTCGTGGGCCCCCACGGAGAACGAGATCTTAGTGTTGAGCGTCCTGATATGGATGATGATAAAACAGTTATGAAATTGCACAAGGAGCAGAAGAAGCATATTGAAAAGGAAAATAGGGATAGGAAAAATCGTGATCACGATGACAGATATCCTGATACTGAAAACAATGGCGACATGCATCGGCCTTCTGACAAAAGGAAATCTGCTCGGAAAGTTGAAGACTTTGGGGGAAACTCGAATTTAGCCTCCTATGATGATAAAGATGCGTGGAAGAGTGAGTCAGCAACCATTTCTTTAGTGGTTATATAGGAAACACCCTTATCTTTTTGCACCAGAAATTCGTAGAGATTTGATTTTTAGCTATTTATTTCTTATGGTAATCATTTAATGGTGGTGGGGATTTAATTTGAATGCACTTTAATAACCCTAATTCCCCACCCACCCTAAGAAAAATGGAAAAAAAAAAGAAGAGAAATTGAAAGACAAGAAAGGAAGAAAAGGTATACAGAGACGCAAAGGTCCTATCCTTTTTCTTCTGCAACGTAACTTATTGTTCTGCCTCTTTCCCTATGTTTGACTTGGTAATGAGGCTTTTAACACTTAGTTATGTTTGATCTTGCAGGTACGTACAGTCATGAATTCATTTTCTGTGAAAAAGTCAAAGAGAGGTTGTGCAGTGCAGATGATTACCAGGCGTTCTTAAAATGCCTTCACATTTACAGTACAGAAATCATTACAAGAAAGGAATTGCAAAGTTTGGTATGAACGTTGTGCTCTATTAGCTCTATGTTACATTTTATTCATATCTTGTGTGATACTGATATCAATATTGGTCTAGCTAACTTTTTAGTTTCGTCATACTTTCAGAAACTAATGTGACTTGTGCTCCCCTCGATTCCATAGCCCTGATTCTTAAATATGCTTTCAGTTACATTGTCGATTTACTGTTTCCTTAACAAACTTTTCATCTATAATTTAGGTCTTTCTAGAAGTAGGGTGTTGTGTTTGCCTTTTGCAAACCAGAGTATTAATAAATGATTCAGGATGAGCTCAATTGTTATACCATAAAATATGGTGGGAGCTCTAAAACATGGTGGTTTCAGGTTGCTGATTTACTTGGAAAATACCCTGATCTTATGGATGGCTTTAATGAATTTTTGGAGCGGAGCGAGCGAATTGGTAATAACAGATTTTTGCTTTGTAAAGCTGTATGTTTAGTTTAAATTGCTTTCACTATTAACCACTTGCCTATTTTGCAGATGGATTTCTAGCTGGTGTTATGGGCAAAAGTATGTAATTTTCCCACTATTCATAATTTGTCTGGTGCATGAATAAAATAATTCCTTTTTTTTTTATTCTGATGTGCAATTACCTACTCTCAACTCCTGACTCTATTTCAGTGAAATG
The DNA here is from genome assembly GCA_016081115.2 of Rehmannia glutinosa. Classification (NCBI taxonomy): domain Eukaryota; kingdom Viridiplantae; phylum Streptophyta; class Magnoliopsida; order Lamiales; family Orobanchaceae; genus Rehmannia; species Rehmannia glutinosa. Next base: position 22,919,086 of record CM071930.1, read on the forward strand.
CATAAATTGACATTGCTGTTAGCTGCCATTCAGCATTTTGGGTTTCTGATTTGACAAATCTGTTTTGTTATTAGCAGAATCGTTATGGAATGAAGGGAATTCTTCGAAAGCTTTGAGGATCGAGGAAAAGGACAAAGTACAAAAGCGTGAAGTGGAAGGAGGGAAAGAGAAGGAAAGATACAATTTGAAATATTGGGAAAAGTCCATTCAAGAGCTTGACCTTTCCAATTGTCAGAGCTGCTCTCCCAGTTATCGGCTTCTTCCTGAAGATGTAAGTATTTGCGGTGCATTTTTTAAAACCCTGGTTAGGAAATATCACTTATTATCATCTTAAGATTGGTTGTTACAATTTTGACTTTGCAGTATCCAATACCTTCAGCCAGCCAGAGATCAGAGCTTGGTGCCCAAGTTCTGAATGATCATTGGGTGTCAGTGACTTCTGGTAGTGAGGATTACTCTTTTAAACACATGCGAAGAAACCAGTATGAAGAAAGTCTGTTTAGATGTGAAGATGATAGGTATATAACCTTCTCAGTTTTTGGTGATCCTGATTTTTAATTTTTTAATAAAAAGAAATAAATTGGGATGTCACAGTTTTTTTTGAAATAAAAATAAATTTCTTTTTTTTTTCCCCCTGAAGAAAGAAATAAAAATAAAAACAGCTGTGGTAAACATTCCCTCTGGTATGAAGCTGTGGATTGTATGCCTAACTATGACAAAGACTAAGTGCTGTATTGTTGTATCATGTCCTGTTCTTGTTTCATATGCTCTCTGGTCTATAAGTTGTATCCTCGTATTTCTTATTGTCTGGTCGATGTCGATAATGAAAGGAAAGAACCTTTATTTTTAGTGTATAGAGCCATATTTTGTAATTGCCCAAGTCGATGTGTCATCTTTTGCTAATCGGGATATATTTCTGTCCTTTGTGATTTTGATTTATATTTCAGATTTGAGCTAGACATGTTGTTGGAATCTGTCACTTCAACTGCCAAGCGAGCAGAGGAACTCTTGAACAGTATTACTAATAATTCAATTGGTTCAGATGGTCCTATAAGAGTTGAGGACCATTTCACAGGTTTGTCATTTTAGAATTCTGGATAAATATTTGTGTCAGGAGCTACTCGATTCTTGTTATTTTTCTTTACCACTAAAGTATGCATATTCTCTGATGATGTGTATCTTTTCTCCTTTTTTCATGTAGCTTTGAATTTAAGATGCATTGAACGCCTATATGGTGACCATGGTCTTGATGTGATGGACATTTTGCGTAAAAATGCCTCTCTTGCGTTGCCTGTTATCCTAATTCGCCTCAAGCAGAAACAGGAGGAATGGACTAAGTGTCGTTCAGATTTTAATAAAATTTGGGCTGAAATATATTCTAAAAACCATTACAAGTCTCTTGACCATCGGAGCTTCTACTTTAAGCAACAAGATTCAAAGAATTTGAGCGCAAAAGGTAAGTTTCAGCACTAATGCTGTATATGATCCCAGTTGTACTTATTGTTCTGACTCTGGCATGTGCTTTGGCCTTTTAAGGCTTTTTACAGCATCATGCAGGTTAATATGTTGTGTAAACATCTTATAATTAGTTTTAGTGAAATTTGTTAGCTCATTACATGAGATTTAAACTTGAGCATTATTTCTGGATTCTCATTTTTTTTGTTGAAGTCTCTGCCACAACCTCATGGCTTGTGTTACAGGAGTCATTAAAGTCACTACTTGGGGGCAATTTTTCATTCAAGTATAACATCTCCCTTTTGTGTCCCTTTACAGTTGCTCAAGCATTGTTTGGTTTCATTAAGCATTTCCTTTTCTGAAAATTGCTGTCCTTCTAGAGATGATATCTACTGCGTCACCATTGCTTTATACCATCAACTTTTTCTCCCTTCTTGTTCTTGCCATCTTTTGAATGTGTGTTTGTCCCATAGACTTTTACTACATGCAAAATTATATTTCAAATGTATTACTGGCATCAAATTCATAATTTAATTTTCTTTTCTTGCTTTTGATGTACAGCCTTAGTGGCAGAGATCAAAGAAATCAAGGATAAAAGGCAGAAAGAGGATGATGTGCTTCTTAGCATTGCTGCTGGAAGTAGACACACTCTCATTCCAGACCTTGAATTTGAATATTCTGATACTGAAATTCATGAAGATGTTTATAAGATTATCAAATACTCGTGCGAAGAGATCTGCTCAACAAAAGAACAAGTGAATAAAGTTTTGAGGTTTTGGACAACTTTTCTCGAGCCAATGCTGGGTGTTCACTCCCGACCGCATGGTTCTGTGGCTACTGAAGATGATGATGCCTCAAAGCGTCGAATAGTGAAAAACACCATGGAAAGTGAAGATAGTCGCAATGCCGATGCTAATACCACAACCTTAAAGCACTCAAAGGCTAACTGCAATGGTGGTTATGATAAATCACCTCAGCGAGTGAATTTTGGCAGGATTGGCATCAGGAATTTGGATGCTTTGGCTAAAGAAGGGCTTACTGTGGCTTCTGGTGAAAGATTCACCAACTCTGACATAGCTGTTACTTCAGGATCAGATGCTAATCATGGTATGCATTTAGGAGAAACAATGAAATCCTTATGTCTTATATTAAAGTTTCTAGTGATGGTTGTTGAAGATGGCTTAACATTTTGGCATTGTTTCTTTTGGTTAACTGATGATAGCATTATTTGTATTATCTTCCTTTTCTTTTGGATTAGTTAGTGTTGTATTTTCTATCTAAGTTATTTTCCATAATTATGGGAATTGTTTTGATTTCAAGGAAATGGTCCTAGCTCCTTGAGAGTGAATAATGGTCACATCGAGGAAACCAACGGATCCAAACCTGTTACAGAAGAGGTAAGACGACTTAATGCTTTTGGCTCGACTCATAATCTCAGTTTGTAATTGGAGTTACCCATATATAATTTTATTCCATCATTTACTTTTTGTTCTTGGTCACCACTCTCTCTCTCTTCCTCTCTCGTCTTGGTGTTCTTCTGTCTATCTAATTTCCACGTGGCAACAGGTTGCCGAGGCATTGATATTGAATCAATTGAAAAATGGAGAGTTTGCAGAAGGCTCTAGACTTACTGGATACAATGAGGATTCTATCGGTCCTTGTAAAAACGAGAAAGAAGAGGGTGAGCTGTCCCCTAATGGTGATTTTGAAGATAATATCGGTGCAACCTATCTGGCTGGCAGTTCACAAGCCTTGCCTAAGAAAAATCGCAGCACTGAGGGGATGCAATGTGAAACGAGGGGTCGTGAAGAGAATTGTGCAGATGCTGATGACGAGGACAGCGAAAATGTTTCCGAAGGTGGAGATGTTTCAGGCAGTGAGTCTGCAGCTGATGAGTGTTCACGGGAAGAGCACGATGAAGAGGAAGATGGAGAGCATGAACTTGATGGTAAAGCTGAGAGTGAGGGTGAGGCCGAGAATACTAGTGAAGCTCACTATAATGGAGTTGATGGTGCATTAGCGTTGCAGTCTGAATGTTTTCTGCTGAGTTGTAAGCCTCTGTCGAAGCATGTGACTTCTCAGTTAGTAGGTGGCGAGAAAAAGGATCGACGGGTTTTTTATGGAAATGACACCTTTTATGTGCTTTTTAGGCTGCATCAGGTAAAAGTTATGATAATTCTTCGGGTTAATACGGAAAATACCCTTGAGGTTCAGTCTAATTACAAAAAGATAAATACTCATTAATATTTGTTTTTATTTACAAATTGCACCTAGTATTTGTTTAGCAAATATAAAGATCAAGGGCGTGTTTGTTATAGCTTAAGGGGGTATTTGTAATTTTGAATGATAACTAGACTTTTTTGTAATTAGACTAAACCTCATTGGTAGTTTTTGTAATTTACCCTAATTCTTTTCATCTATTTCGTCTTTGGTTATTCTGGTAACGTGGAAATTCTCTTTGAGGTCAACGCCCTCCTCTTCATCTTGTGTGTGTGTGTGTGAGAGAGAGAGAGTACTAACGCGGACTTCTTAAATGCAGCAAAGACATTTCACGAATTAAGCTTTTGATTGTTTTCTTTTAACGCTCAATAATTGTTCTTTTCCATGCCTCCAGACACTGTACGAGAGAATATTAGCAGCTAAGGTAAATTCAGTATCTGGTGAATCCAAATGGAGAACATCAAAGGATGAGAGTTCTGATCCTTATGCCAGGTTGTTTATTGGTATAGTTTAGTTACGGAAAAATCTTTGAAGCCATATTTCTCAATACTGATTATACATTAAGTTCACTGCAGGTTCATGAGCGCACTATTTAGTTTACTTGATGGATCCTCTGATAATACAAAATTTGAAGATGATTGTCGATCACTGATTGGAAACCACTCTTATGTGCTTTTTACTTTGGATAAGTTGATATATAAGCTGGTCAAACAGGTAAGGTCCCTAAGACCTGGGACAGTTATAAAAACTATTCCTGAAGTTTAGCCTAATTACAAAAAAAAAAAAAAAAATTATTTTTTAAAATTACAAATACCTCATTGAGTGAGGTATTACAAATACCCCTTGAGGTTTGTGTTTGTTTTCCAAATTACCCTTTTCAGTAGGCACAGTTTGTAGAACACAAACATATGTCAAGGGGGTATTTGTAATATTAAAAGATAACTGTTTTTTTTTTTCGTAGTTAGGCTAAATGTCGAGGTAGTTTGTAATTATCCCTAATAACTTTTATATTGTAATGCCCACATACCTTTTCTGAGTACTGTGTTTCATCTGCAGCTCCAAACTGTTTCGAGTGATGAAATGGACCTTAAGCTTCTTCAATTGTATGAATATGAAAATTCTAGGAAGCCAGAAAAGTATGTTGATTCAGTTCATTACGAAAATGCCCATGTTCTTCTGCATGACGAGAACATATACCGGCTGGAATGTGTAGGTTTTACTTGAACAAGTTCCTTCTACTAATGTATTGACTTTTTGCGTACCATCCACAAATTTGATGCTGAGTTGTTTTCATGGTTGTTGTAGACATCTTCGCCGACCCGCTTATCGATGCAACTAATGGACGATGGGAATGAGAAATCTGAAACTATTGCCGTTTCAATAGATCCTAATTTTGCGTCCTATCTCCAGAATGATTATCTCTCAGTTGTTCATAGAAAAAAGGAGTCGTCAGCAATAATGTTGAAGAGGTATTGATGTCAATTCTTGAAATACAGAGGCGTGCCTTTATTTTATTGCTAGAAGTGGGTAAAAACCTGTGATTGACGCTCCGACATTATCCAACGAAAAGGATAAGAAAACAGATTAAGCAGGGACATAGCATATTTTGGTGACATTAGTAAAAGCTGCTTTTATTTATTTACTGGTTTGATCAGGCTTTTGTAAAAGTTAAGTTTGGATCCTCAAATAAAGAAAGTTTTTGAGAAAATTCAAGAAGGCTACAACTGCTTTCTACTGACGTATAAAACACCGTCCTACTATTGCTGATCCCTCAAACTGATCTATATTTGGTCAAAATGAATGACAAGAAGAAACTAGAGATTAGGTTGCAATTGGATACATTTTTGTTGGGGAAAATTATTTCGCTAGAGAATAGTGTTGAATTTTTTTTTTGAAAGAAAAATAAATTTTGAGAGTGATGGGATATGTGATGAAAATGTAATGATGAAAGTTAATTTGATATATAAATAGTAAAATAAAGATTGGATATGATTGGTAGTTAGAAATATGTGAGTGGCTGAATAGTTAGTGATTTGAATTTTTTTTTTAAATGAGTATAAGAGATTGGTGGGAGTAAAAAGTAAAAGTGAGTAAATAATATATTTTCTGAAGATTTTCATAAGCAATCATAATTTTAGGTAAAAAAATTGCTCTAGCGGAATGAAAATGAAAATTATTATTCGATCGCAACCTTACTTGCCCATTCCTTACTTCCCCTTTTTTCCAAGATATAGTAAAATAAACCAGGTAAAGGAAAAAAGTGATTTACATCATTTAGATTGATTTACTTTAATGTCTGTTTAAAACCATTGGGGTTTGCCCATCCAATCGCGGCCTTACGTAAAATAAACCAGGTAAAGGAAAAAGTGATTTACATCATTTAGAATTACTTTAATGTCTGCAAACCATGACAAGACCCGGGTTCGAGTAGCTGCAGTAACGGGGCTGAACTTTTTTTTTTTTTTTTTTGGAAAAAAAGCTTTAATGTCTGATTTGCTTGTAATAAATGCAGGAATTTGCGGAAGTATGCTAATCTTGATGAATCTACTGCACTATATATGGCTACAGAAAACGTTCTTATAATGAATGGGTTGGAATGCAAGATGTCGGCAACCACATTGAAGGTATATTCTCTCTTGTTATTTTAGATGCACTATAATATTTCATTACATTTTCTCCTTTTACGTATACAATCTAACTTCCATGTTTTACTAAATATATTTTGGTAGCAAACTATAAAGATAGTTGGGTCACAGACAAGAAAAATAGGAAATTGTTGATGATTTATATCCAAATCCTAACGGCGGTGTAAGTTTTGTAAAACATAGTAAACTTAGATGGGAAGTTAATAAATCTCTTATTTATGTTGTTAATGTCAATCAAGAAGATTAGGAAAGTAAATCAAGATGATAAGGAAAGTATATTGGGTGATATTCCGTGATATTTTTTGTGATTGTAATTTATTATATTTGAATATTTCCTTGTATTATCAAACATTCTCCAGATATAAAGGTCAAAAGGGGTCTTGTAATTTACAAGACCTATGCATATTTACATAAATCTTAGCATGGTACAGAGTTGGGCCAAGTTTCAACAATTCTAGCCATTCCTTTCGACATACCCAAACCAAAACACCGACATCACAACCAAGAACAACAACCTCTGACGACCCCGGAAATAGCCGGCAAACTCGCCGAAAGCCACTTCACACACCAGCGCGTGGGCTTCACGTCTGCTATCCGACGATGTCTTCGGGCGGCGGTTGCATGGGTTTGCTCGCCTCTTTGTACTGAACACGTTTATGGTCTTCTTTCACAACATTTATGACTAGAATTTGGGAATTTGTCAGCCATCCAGTCTCCTTATCCAACTAGTGCATCATTTGCTCACTGTGAAGAGTTGGTTCAAGTAAGAACCATGACATTTTAACATTCTATAGATCACTAAACAATGTTTAAGTTATCACAAAAACTAGTCTTGGTCCCAAAAGGTGATGACCCATCTTATTGATAATCCTCCGGATGATAAAATCAAGTTCGAAAATTGGCTAGCTGATGCTGCACAATTACTAAAGTCGCTAAACTCCATGGAACCTGAGGTTTCAAATTTATTTGATCATTTGAGTACTTACAAACAAGCGTGGGACTATGCATGTATGATGTCTCGTTGATTGTTTCAGTCCAAGAAAGAGGAGAAAAGTCTCACTGAGTATTTCAGAAAAGTACGACATGCATATGAGTTGGATTCTTTGCTTCTTATCTCATTTGATATTGGAGAATAGATGCGCCAAAGGGAGCAGTTGGTGACATTGTGACAATGACCTATTTGGTTGGACTATCAGTAAAAGCCGAAATTCTTGGAGGGGCAACTTTTCATTCTTTTCCAGAAGTGTACTCGAGATTATCTCGTGCTATATCTCAAGAAAATTCTTCAATTATCAATTCTGATCGATCTGTTCTTGCAAGAAAGTCTAGTATGCAGGCCAGAGAGGTCGTAGAGATGGTAGAGGACGTGGTAGTCGAGGTGGTAGAAGCGGTCGTGGTAGAGGATGCCCATTGTACGTATAGTGGCAAAGATGGACATGTTGAAGACACCTGTTATGATAAACATCCATACTTGCGAGCAACTGATATGGTGTCAAATGAGGATTCATCCTGTATTACCTTACTTGGAGAGGAATATTCAAAGTACCTAGGATATCAGTTTAGGCACTATACTACTATACTTCTTTTGCATCTGTTGTTTATCAAGATAAGTCCACAACATGTTACTCTAACTTGCCTGAGAATCAACCATAGGTTTTGGATTCAAAGCAACCAATCATATCTTAGGTAAAATAGCCAATTTTGATCATATTCTTCTGTACCCTCATCACATAAAATTTACCATTTAACACTCGTCCTATAAACATACCACTCTAGACGGATCAATCACCACCGTTAAAGGTATTGGATCCACCCAACCGTGTCCTTCCTTTACTCTAGACTCCACACTTTGTTCTAAGCTTTCATTCAATCTCATATCTGTTAGTAAGCTAACCAATCGATTAAATTGTTACGGCTATTTCTTTCCTAACCATGTTATTATCCAAGATTTGAAGACCAAGATGATAATTGGCGAAGGATGTGAATCCAATGGGATGTGCTACTTTGTCGAGTCGCAATCTCATGTTGCTTGTCGTCTGGGTCATCTTTCCCTGGAGAAGCCCAAAGCATTAGTTCCAATTTTAGATTCAATGACTACGTTAGAATGTGAGTCGTGTCAACTTTGGAAACACCACAATGTTCCCTATTTTTCTTGTTTCAATAGAGTTGAAAAATCTTTTTATGTTGGTTCATATAGTTATTTGGGGACCAAGTCGTATCAAATCGAAATTGGGATTTCCATATTTTGTTATATTTGTTGATGATTATTCTCGTATAAATTGGTTATACTTAATGAAAAATTGTTTTAAGTTATTCTCTATTTTTTGTGCTGAAATTTATAATCAGTTTGATACTTGAATCAATATTCTTCGTAGTTACAATCCCAGAGAATATTTATGGTTACGTCTAGCTATATGCAACAACAAGGAATTATTCATCAGTCCTCGTGTCCACAAACATTGCCACAAAATGGATTGGTTGAGAGAAAAATCCAACATGTTGAAATTGCTCGGACCTTATTAATTCACATGAGCCTACCTAAAATCTTTTGGGGGATGTTGTGCTTATTGCATGCTTTCTTATCAATCATATATGCCTTCATATGTCGTGGATGGTGACCCTCCTTTTTGTCTTTCAACATAAGCCATAATTCTACCTTCCTCGTATATTTGAATGTGCCTGTTTTATTCTCCAACTTCAAGTTGGTATAGATAAACGTGATCATAAAACTCACAAATGTGTCTTTCTTGGTTAGTACATGTGTTATAGACCTTCACTGAAACGTTTCTTTGTCTCCCCAAATGTTACTTTCTTTGAAAATACACCATACTTTTCTGGTGACCAATCTACATCTACAATCTTATCCACTCAACGAGTCCCTAATGGGGTTACTAATGATGTAGATCCAGTTTTCAGTTCAACACCTGTGGAGTTTACCTTGCCCCGTTAGAATGTCTATTTCATTTTGATTTTCATGTATACACTCGGTGTCTCAGAAAGAAGTTCTCCTAATTTCCGCACTCATCATAACCGTCCTATTCGTCTTCAACTCTCCTTGATGATTATTTAGAGCTTCTAATTGCCCTCCGAAAAGGAAAACGGTCTTGCACATTCCACCTTATCTCCAACCGTGTCTCTTATAATTCATTATCACCATCATACTCTTGTTTTGTTTCTACCTTGTCTTCTATTACCTTGCGTAGGAGGCATGCCATGGAAGAGGATGTTAGGTTTGTGAACTAATAACACGTTGGACTTGGTCCTCCTTCTAGATGGCCATACAGTTGGTTGTCGATGGATGTTTACTATCAAGGTTAATCCAAATAACACAATTGATTGATTGAAAGCTCGTTTGGTGGCTAAAGGATATACACAAGTGTATGACATAGACTACTTCTCCAATGGTCAATATGACATCAGTTTGGGTCCTCATATCAGTGGCAGTCTCCTGGGTTTGTTGCTTGAGAGGGGACAAATTTAGTGTGTCGTCTAAACAATACTTCGTATGATTTGAAACAAGAGCTTGGTTTGGTCACTTCAGTGTTGCTGTTATGGAATTTGGTTTGAAGCTATGCGATATGGATCACTCGTTCTTTTATCGTCATTCTAAAGCTGGTAGAATACTAGAACCCTCCAAATTGTCTATGTTGATGACATTGTCATATCAGGTGAGGTGATGATAAAGTTGGCACTCAGGACTTGAAGTATTTTCTGCAAACCAAATTCTAGTCGAATGATCTTGGTCCATTGAGATATTTTCTGTGGATCAAAGTAGCAAAGGTCTAGAGTTGGGATTTGTCTATCTCGAAAAAAGACTATGTTCTTGATTTGCTAGAAGAAGCTGACTTGTTGGGAGCCAAACCTGTAGATAGTCTTACGAAACCAAATACGAAGTTTGAAGAAGATAAAAGAGAATTTTTAGAAGATCAAGGGAGATATATGAGACTTGTTGCTGAGTTGAATTACTTGACTATTACACGCCCATATATTTCTTTTGCTACTAATGTGATAAGTAAACTTATGTAATCACCACGAACTAGTCATTCACATGCACTAATTAGAATCTTGAGATATCCAAAGGGTCCCCAAAGGGCGTGGTCTCTTATATCATAATCATGGTCATACTTGAATTCAAAGTTACACTCATGCAGATTGGGCAGGATCAATGATCAGGCTCTACTTTGGGTGGTTGTATATTTATGGGAGGAAACATGGTATCCTGGAAGAGCAAGAAATATGCAGTGGTTGCGAGATCTAGTGATGACTCTGAATACAGAGCAATGGCTTACATGACATGTGAGCTAATTTGGCTAAAACATCTTCCTGTGGAGCTCGGTTTTGAACATTCTTATCATATTGAGTTATTATGTGATAATCAATCAACTATTCACATTGCATTTAATCTTAGTCTTTCATGAGAGAACCAAATATATAGAGGTTGATTGTCACTTTGTTCGTGAGAAGCTTCAAGAAGGAGTGATCAAAACTTTACCTGTCAAGTAAGAAGACCAACTCGCTCATCTGTTCACTAAATCATCAGAAGGGTCTCTTATGAAATATCTATGCAACAAGCTTAAAGAATATGTTGTGTTGAGAGTTATTAGTCAAAGTTAGCAATTAATTGTAATTTATGTAAATAAGGGAGTATGTTAGAATAAAAGGAAAGATCATGCGTTATCTCATATGATTTGATCCTGCATGATCTTCTCCTACGATCTGATCATGCATGTTTTCTCCAATGATTTGATTTCCTATTTTCTAGGAGTAGATCCGTAGTTTCCTAGATTAATTTATTTTCACTGCCTTTATGTATCCTGTAATCATTTTCAGTTTTAATTATCAATGAAGAACTTCTCTTTTTTTTTTTTTTCATGATACCAGAGCTGTTTTTCTAAATATTAACTCCCAACAACTGCTGTCCATCCATCTCAAATATGTGCCAAACCTTTCTCTATTCTCTCTTCACACCTCCATTGTAGACTGCTTCTAAACATGACCAAGTATGGGACGGCCTCTTCATACACATCCAGTACCACGTCATGGAATGCAACTACTCAATGCACACGATTCTTCTCATGTTATGATCACCGGTCATAAACTGAATGGCCACAATTTTCTCCAGTGGTCACAATCAGTTCTGATGTTCATATGCGGGAAGGGCAAGAACCAATATATCATGGGTGAAGCAACTATGCCTGTGACATCGAATCCTAGTTTCAGAAAGTGGAAAACAGAGAACAACATGACCATGTCATGGCTCATTAATTCCATGAACAATGACAACGGTGAGAATTTTCTATTGTTTGAAACAACAAAATAGGTATGGGACGCAGCTATAGAGACCTATTTAAGCACCGAAAACACCTCAGAATTGTTTCAGATCGAAACTATTCTTCTTGACTTTCGCCAAGGAGATCAGACGGTCACCTAATATTTTAACACTCTCACCCGACATTGGCAACATCTGGATTTATTCGAGATTCACCCATAGAAGAGATTCACCCATAGAAGTGCACTGATGATGCAACACTTTATAAGAAAATCGTGGAGCAAAAAGGACATTCAAGTTTCTTCTAGAACTCAATAAAGAACTTGATGAGGTTCGAGGTTGTGTAATAGGTACTATAAGCCACTGTCAAGTCTACGTGAAGCATTCTCCGAAGTGAGACGTGAAGAAAGTCGTATGAAAGTGATGATGGGATCGCTTGAACCTGTTGCTTTGTCGACACCCCACAACAAAATGAGGTTGATGAACTCAAGAACTGTCACCTCTGGAAGTTGCCCGATGTCTTATGTTCTCTTCCAATGTTCCAAAATTTAATTGGGGTGAACCCGTACTCACCGCAACCTACTTGATAAACCGAATGCCTTCCATAGTCCTTGGTTTTTGCTGTCCACGTCAAATATTTTCCAATTTTTTTCCTCAAACCCGAGTCATTTCAGCAGATTTATCACCCAGGATCGGATGTACAACGTTTGTCCATGTGCACCCTCAACATTGAAACAAACTTGATCCAAGAGCCATTAATTGTATATTTTTAGGTTACTCAAACAACAAAAGAGGTTATAAATGTTACTCACCTACCACCAAAAGGGTAGATACCACCATGGATGTCACCTTCTTTGAACAAGTCCCCTACTATTCCGAAATTGATTTTCAGGGGGAGATGGGGTGTGAATATCAGCTTTGGGAATCATTGCTTGAAACTATACCCCAAGAGTCGGTTGTATCATCTTTTCTGAACCGTCTGTACCTCATCCGACTATCTCCTTGCCATGTGATCGATTGAAACTATTCTAATCTCCTCACAGCCCACTTGAGTCTACCTTGTCACAACCACCAACTCCTCTAACATCAAGTCCAACCTAAATTGTCACTTATGCCCAACTTCCTATTGAAAATCTCCAAGTTTACTCGTGGAGAAGGCATGATCGAGGGATAGAGCACGAAACACTACCACTAGTCCAAGAGGCTGAAGCGAATGCAAGTCTAAATGAAGAACCCACAAGTATGGATAGTTTTAAATTTGATAAGTTCATGATTCCTAGTATTGATGATTCTATTAAGCCGATGGCTATGAGGAAGGGAGTCATAAGCTGTACTAGTCACCCTGTTAGAGTTTGTGTTTGTGTCCCACATCACTAATTTGTTGGGCTATTATTATGTTTAAGTTGGGCACCCTCTTCCCTTGAACTAGCTTTAGGGATATGAGTTTGGAGGCGATGCTGGGAATTGGACCCCGACCCATTTGGATTGGCATGCTCGGCGTGAGGTCGGGTGTTAGAGTTTGTGTTTGTGTCCCGCATTGCCAATTTGTTGGGATGCTATTATGTTTAAATGTGGGTTGGGCACCCTCTCCCCTTGAGCTAGCTTTTGAGGATGAGTTCTACCCAAGCCCATTTATCACACCCTATTGGCAATTATAGCTCTTATGATGGTCTATCAGCATCATACCGCGCGTTTGTGTCATCTCTTAATATTACACAGATTCCTAGCACTATTCATGAGGCTGTCAAACATCCTGGATGGAAGAAAGCAGTTCAAGAAGAGAGAGATGCACTTGAGAAAAATGGCATGTGGACTCTTAGTCGGTTGGGTGTAAGTGGAATCTACTATAAAGTACAAGGCAAATGGAAATGTTGAGAGGCTAAAGGCTCGTCTTGTAGCAAGAGGATTAACACGATCCTATGAGATTGACTATCAAGAAATCTTCGCTCTAGTAGCTAAACTCAACACAATTAGAGTTTTGCTTTCATTTTGGCAGTAAATCAAGATCGGCGTCTTCAACAATTGGACATAAAGAATGCTTTTCTAAATGGTGATCTAGAAGAGGAAGTGTATACAAAGGTGCCACTAGGTCTCGAAGGAAGTCAAACCAATAACAAGGTTTGTAAGCTCAGGAAATCTTGTGTGGCCTCAAGCAGTCTCCTCGTGCTTGGTTTGACAAGTTTGCAAAATCAATTTTAAGACTTGGTTATACCCAATGCCAAGCCGACCACACCTTGTTTATTTGAACATCACCAGTGAAAAAGGTGCTATTTTGATAGTGTATGTTAATGATATCATTCTCTCTGGAGATGACGAAGAAGAGCTGCAACGATTGAAGGATCACTTGGCGAAAGACTTTGAAGTTAAAGATTTAGGAAATCTCAAGTGCTTTCTCGGAATGGAAGTGGCTAGATTGAAAAAGGGGGATTGTTGTCACACAAAGAAAATACATCCTAGACCTACTCAAAGAAACCGACATGCTTGGGTGTAAATTGGCAGATACTCCAATGGATCCCTACAAGAAGATAGGTTCGTAGAAGGATAGTGCACCAGTGGACAAAGGAAGGTATCAACGGCTTGTTGGATGACTTATCTATCTATCACACACGAGACCAGATATTGGGTTTCCAGTGAGTGTCGTAAGTCAGTTCATGCACAAACATTCGGAGGAACATATGGAAGCACTTTACAAAGTGCTTAGATATCTAAAGATGACACCAGGAAAGGGTTTGTTCTTTAGAAAGTCTGACAATCTGCATATTGAAGTTTATTCAGATGCAGATTGGGTTGGAGACGTTACCGATAGGAGGTCAACCTCTGGTTATTGTTCTAATGTATGGGGAAACCTAGTAACTTGGAGAAGTAATAAGCAATCTGTTGTTGCCAGAAGCAGTGCAGAGGCATAGTTTAGGGTTCTAGCCTATGGAGTTTGTGACGGAATCTGGTTAAAAAGGTTTCTAGGTGAACTAGGAGGGCTTTCCTCATTGTCAATTCAAATGATGCGTGACAATCAAGCAACAATCGGCATAGCCAAGAATCCAGTGCACCATGGTCGAACGGAACATATTGAGATTGACAGACACTTCATTTCCGAGAAAATTGGTGATGTTGTGCAACTCAGGTTCATCCCAACCAAGCAACAAGTTGCAGACATTTTCACCAAGGTGTTACCACAAGCTAACTCTGAAGATTTAAGTAGCAAGCTGTTTATATGACATACACACACCAGCTTGAGGGGGAGTGTTGAGAGTTGTTGGTCTAAGTTAGCAATTAATTGTAATTTATGTAAATAAGGGAGTATGTAAGAATAAAAGGAAAGATCCTGCGTGATCTTCTCCAATGATCTGATTTCCTATTTTCTAGGAGTAGAATTCGTAGTTCCTAGATTGATTTATTTTCGCTGCCTATATATATCATGTAATCATTTTCAGTTTTAATTATCAATGAAGAACTTCTCTTTTTCTTCAATATGTATGCTCCCGTTTGAGGGGGGTGTTTAAGGAATGTCAATCAAGCTGATTAGGAAAGTAGATATTTGTGATATTTTTTGTGATTGTGGTTTATTCTCTTTCCTTTTATTAAAACATTCTCCTATATATAAAGGTCACAAGGGCTCTTGTAATTTACAAGCCCTATGCATATTTACATAAATCTTAGCTTTATATTTGATTTAATACTAATTTGCTGAGTTTGGCAGCAATAGAACTTTTGGATCATGATACTTGATATCGCCCATTGTTTAGAGTTGACATTCTTAAAGCATTTATTCTAATTTTAAATTCTTTCGTATCTTTGTGAGTCTGGTGACAATTCCAATTTCTTAGCTTCTAAATTTCCACTATTTCCTTTCCTTTTG
This sequence comes from Rehmannia glutinosa, assembly GCA_016081115.2. NCBI lineage: Eukaryota > Viridiplantae > Streptophyta > Magnoliopsida > Lamiales > Orobanchaceae > Rehmannia > Rehmannia glutinosa. The sequence continues at coordinate 22,934,531 of CM071930.1, forward strand.
TTTAAGATTTCCCATTTTCCTTCACTGGCTATCCATAATTATGTTTTAACTCTTTAGTCTGGTCTGCTCAATACAACAAGTCTGATTTTGTTGTCCACATGTGGTTCGTTTCTTCTATCTTCTGATGACAAAATGCCTTGCAGATCTCGTACGTCCTGGACACAGAGGACTACTTTATTCGTTTGGGACGTAGAAGAGAAAATAGACCAGTGGGACGATTATCGTGCAATGATCAACGGAGAGTGCAACGGTTTCACCAGTTTTTGGCAGCGTCTCTATGATCCAATGGTCCCTTTTTGTGATTAAATGAGGTATATATTTTATAGGGATAATTACAAAAACTACCCCTGTTTGTGTTAATTACAAAAAAATCTAGAGATGTTTGAAAATTACAAAAAAAGCCCTCGAGGTTTGATTGTGTTAAATGTAACGGGTAATTGTAATATTTTACAAATGTAAGGGGGTGTTTGAAATATATTTTCTTATGAAGGGAGTAGAGTGTAATACAAACTCAAACTTCAAGGGTTTTTTGTAATTTTTAAGAACATCTGTTTTGTGCTAATTAACCCAAAACTCAGGATAGTTTTTGTAATTATCCCTAATTTATATTTCCTTAAGAGTTTTAGGACAAATGAGGTGTTGACTTAAATTTCATTTTTCTTTTTGGCAGACTTTGCTGGCATTTGGTCCATTAAAGAATTGCCCCTGCAAGTTTATATTACATCTGAAAGAATCTAATAACCAGAAGGAATCATATTTGAGATTGAAGTCAATGGCACTGTCTGCTGATGGATGATCTATCTGTATATAAAAGGCTTGGCCCATAATGTTAAATTATAGAGTCTTGTGTTTATTTCATTGTATTGCTTTCACAGGTGAAAGCAGCACTTTCTTGTTTCTTTATGTAATAGGTTTCTTGTAAGTTTCTGGCAGTGATTCTCTGCTGGATGGTGTAAGAATAGGTATTGAAATAACAGCATTTCACATTTCACCTTTGAACATGTTTTATTTAAATGTGTATAGAGTTCACTTTTCATTGGAACAAACAAACATATATAATTTCAGCACCAGTGAATATTATGTTGCCTCATAATCCATCTTTTTGTGTTGTAATCCTAGTTGCACACTCAGCTGGATGTATAAAATGTTTGGCAACTTACATCTCAAGCCCAGTTCAAAAAATATACAAAAAGAACCAAAAAAAAAAAAGTAATCTGTCAAAGTACAAAGGGTTGAGATCTTATTCCACTTCTTTCGATTTAGTAATCTGTCAAAAGTACAAATGCCCTGTCGCATCCGTTTTGTAAAACTCCGTTTCTATTTACATATTGAGCTTATTGAGGGGTATTTTTAAAACAAACACAAATCTCGAAGGGATGTTTTGGGTTGTTTGTAGTACTTGTAAGTACTCTTGAGGTTTGACCTAATTACAAAAAAAAAAGCCCAACTAACTTTTAAAATTACAAAAGTACTCTCAAAATTTTATTTTGTCTAACATTTAACCCTTTTATAAGCAAAATATATTTCAAAATCTCCCTTCAAGTTTATTAAATCATTGCAATTTACCACTTAATTTTAACACTGAATCAAACATCAGGGGTATTTTTTGTAATTTTGAAAGTTAGCTGGGCTTTTTTGTAATTAGGTCAAACCTTTGAGTACTTTTTGTAATTATTCCTATATATAATTAGACTAAACTTTAGGGGTAACTTTTGCAATTTATCGAAAATCATCTGCAAATGTTGCATGCGTATGGGGGTTTTCTGTTCTTATAGTCCTAAATCCTAATTCAAGCACACACCCTAGAGTTGCTAGAAAAGTCTCAAATTCCCATGACTACACACATGATTTATTTAAGAATAAAAGAGGTAATAGAAATCTAACCAAGAACACAAAGTCAAGAATATTGTCAGCTACACAGCACAAGAAAAAGGAGATTACACAATCATATTTCTCTCACTCCCTAGTCCCTAGGTTCAATAAACCACAAGCATTCCATACAGAATGGATTGAACTACAACGAATGAGTACAAGGAAACTAAAAACACAGTCCTCAACAACGCCCATAAATCTATAAATAAACCAAAAAAAAAAAAAACCCAATTTTTCGACAACTAAAAGAACTGGAATTCTATTGGTCGATGGTAGTGACCTCTTGCCACACCCCATCAACCGCTTCTTTCCACAGCGTGACGTTATTTTCACCAGACGCCACGGCCAGCAAGTTTCCAGTCAGAGACCACGAGACTCTCCAAACGGGACTCTTAAAGTCCTTCAAAACTTTACCCTCCCATTGATCGCCTTCTTTCGCCACGGTCCATATAACAACTGTACCGTCCTGAGAAGCACTCGCTACAGTGGTCTTCGGGAGCCCCAAATTCGGAGCCCAAGCAACATCTCTCACCCAATCTGAATGCATTTGAAGGGCAGGAAAACAATCCATTTTCCAGTTACCGTTGTATAATTTCCACACCTTCACCATGTTATCACATCCGCCGGACGCCAGCTTCTGAACGGGTTCGAGCACTCCAGACCCGACTAATGCACCCGGGGCCATTGATGGGGCCCACGAAACCGAGGTCACCCCAACAGGGTGAGCTTGGTCGATTTTCGTGGTTTCCCAGCTACCATCCGATCGAGACGTGTAGACCGAAATATTCCCATCAGAAGAACCACAAGCTAAGCAGAACCCTAGCTCGTGGGGCGCCCATGCGATGGAATTGACGGATGATTTGTGGTCGAAAACTTGAAATTGAGACCACTCGTTCTGATTGCCTTCTTTCCAGATTATGACTTTACCATCGTACGAACAAGAAGCGAGCGCTGAGCCGAACTTGGGGTGGGCCCAAGCTAGCTGCCAGACTGGACCTTGATGTCCACTCAAAGTGGCTAGATGCTGAGAAGTGGTGTTGTTGCTTAAACCGATTATTTTTATCGTTGCGTCGGATGATGCTGTTGCAACACGTTTTCCGTAGTAATCCATGGTTACATCATGAATAATATCATTGTGACCTGTTTCTATCTTCTGTGCAGGCATCTTTTTCTTGTTGGTTATTCCTTGAATTGCTGTATGCTTGTTTTTTCAAGTCCTGTATATTTAATACAAATGAAAATTTGAAATACAATCATTATTAATTCCAGAAATAAATCTTGAAATCGCTCTAATTTCTGTTATTACTGATCCAGTAAACAAATTAATTACCCCATCAAATATCAAGCAATTAAGCACTACAGAGCTCAATACTTAATATTTTCCCATAATCGGATCCCAAAGGGGCATCAAATCAATAAACATGGAAACAAAAGGACTCCAAAAAAAACGAAATAACATCTCGTTTCAGCTAAAATTAGATCCATGTTCTTTTCAAAATAACCTTTTAGTCATGCATATAAATTCTCAACCTTTTCTAGAATATATATATATATATATATTATATGTGTGTGTGGTTACAAAAATTAAAAAAGAAAACCCATTATCGCAGATCAACTGTTTTAAATCCACAAACAATTCAAACTATGAGCCTTAAAATTTGTTTCAACAATTAAATTTCAAAATGGAATCGCAACCAAAAACACGACTTTACATCGGAAAGATTTGGAAGAAACGTACAAAACTCAGGTGTTAAACATATATTAAACGGATCTAAGACTTCTTCCCAGATCCAACAATTTTTATAGAAATCACTCAAACAGAAAGATTTGCAGTGATTAAAACAAAGACCTTACCTGAGAGAAATAAAACCGGATCGGGTCGGTTCAGGAAGCAGAGGAGCTGAAAAGGGGAAACGCCACTCACCCTGGAGGGAATTGCAGTTGTACAACTCTAACAAACAGTAACAATGTCCCATAAATAAAGGGTATGTTTGGATACTTGAAAGTAACCTTTGAGGGACATTTATTTCACCCACTTATACGGTTACATAATACATGTTATAAATATATGACAAAAACTCATGTCAGACGGTCAATCAAAATTCATTAGACGGATCCTAAAATCGAATCGGTGATATTTTTATTTTATTAACAGTGACATTTTTGTAATAGTCATAACTAGTATTAAAAGTCATTCTGAAAATTATTAGTAGTATTTATGAAAAATATTAGTATGTACTTCACTTAAAAATGTTATATTGGAGCGCTGAAAAGTATTAGGTTTTCATCTAAGGAATATTATTACTCCCTCTGAAAAGTATTAGTATGTAGTTCACTTCAAAATATTTAATAGTCCCCCAAAAATAATATTAGTTTTTTCCAAAAAGTATTAATAGTCCCCCTGAAAAGTATTAGTATTTTCCCTGAAAGTAGGGTGTGCACGGTCCGGTCCGGAGATTTAGAAATCTCCAGAACCTTCCTGAAGTTCGGAGATCCCAAAGTTAAATCTCCAGAACCGAACCAAAAAAAAAATCTTCGTCCCGAACCATCCCGAAAGTTCGGTACGGTTCGGAATGGAGATTCGGTTCTAATGAGACGGTACGGAACAGTTCGGGACGGTTCGGAGAAACGAAGATTCAAATATTTCACAAATAAAACATACAAAAAGATAAAAAGAAAAATCAGTGTAAAAATCATTAAACGGTTATAGTTTCAATCTTTTTTAGTGCAATTTCAAAAATACATACTAAAACTATTAGTAGTAACGAGTTTATTTTTTTGATATTTTATATTTAATTTATACATAAAATTTCTTTAATTCATATTTAAGTGCTAAATGTTGATATTGTAATTCTAAATCTTTCTTTCATGATATAGATTATATATACTATATATTAGTTTAATATCAATTTAACTTTTAAATCGTTTTTATCTAATTTATAGTTAAAAGTATTGATTTTTCTTTTTGGATTTTAACATAATATGTTTAAGATATTATGTTATTCGTATTAGTAGTAAAAGTCCAGAATCTCAACGAAGGACAAATTTAATAGCCTTTATTACACAATAATATTCTATAATCTTGACACATTACCATGGGCTCTTGACTTAGGAAAAATATAACTAACTAATAACTTTGATAAATTAATATGAAGAAAAAATCTATAGTCTCAATGTCTTAATTTCATGGTTAGACGATTACTCTAGTTTATGTGCAATGTACTAATCATTTAACTAATTTTAATTCAATTAATTTTCTTGATTAGATGATGAGTCTAGTTATGATCATTAATAAGTAAAATGCAATCAAATTTAAACATTTTCTACAAATCAAATATGATTTTATAATATCATTTATTAGGTTCATTTAAATAAATTAATATGACGTAACTATTAGTGAATTAAATATATATTCAATTATTCATTTGATATATTAATAAGATATGCCAAATTTTTAATTTGATAATTTTTAGTATTATATAGTATTGAATTTCAAAGGAATGTTTAGTTAATTCAATATCAAAATATAAACAAGATAAAAATATTATATATGTATATATAAAAATTATTTTAGAATCAGTTCTAGTTCGGATATTCGGTTTGGTACGGTTCTCGGTACGGATATTTCAAAAATCTCCAAAACCGTACCATGAAAATTTTCGGGAAGGTTCGGTTCGGGGAAAAGTCAAAAAGTCAACGGATATTTTTGGTTCGGATATTTTTCGGTTCGAATATCGGTTCTGGTTCGGTGATCTCCAAGTCCCGTACACACCCCTACCTGAAAGATTTTTAGTAATTCCCTTGAAAAATACTAGTTTTTCCAATAAAAAGTATTATTAGTCCCCTTAAATGTTTCAAAGACGTTTCAGTTAAATCATCAAACTTTTGAATGACATGTCCGAATCAGTTTATACTAATTGAGACAATGAGCCTAGGCTCATACACAAACTCATGCCTTCATTTCATGCCAAATACCTTCCTCGTGCATCCGTCGGCACCAGATAAAGTGATTCTCTTAACCCCCGTCGTCAATATATAAAACTTCATATTCCGAGCTACAATTTCCGCTTCTTCAATAAATATAAAATATCTAATCGCATAATCAAACTCAGCTCCAATTCCGTTTCCTCGATAACTTATCTTGCCACCCAATACTATAATATTGTGTGAAACTCAATTTGATTTGAAGAAACATTATATTAACATAAATTTACTTCTAGAAATCAATTGGCTGAGCGAGCTCAGTAGTTGCTTCTATGGCCACCCCAATGAACTTTAGATATATGTATATATATTCAAGTCTCTGTGTACTAGTGTATATGCTTGGATTTTTGAACGAGAGAATAAGATCAAGATGTAGAAGAATTGTTGGCATTATTGGCATAGGGTGAAGAAAGAATACATTGGAAAAGGGAAGAAAGTGGCTTGAAAAGAAAGAAAAAAATAAATAAAAACTAGACAGGTAAAGTGCGGGTTTAACCCATGCGCCTAGATGGGTCAGGATTAGGGATCTATTTGACGGATCCATCACATGGCCTGATAAAAGACCTACTCAATATACACACACAATAGAATATCTATAATTTAATATTTGATAAATAATAATTTTACTAAAATAATATTTTTTTTCCGGTTTTGACTTGGGCCAACATGCTGAATTAACAATTTGCTAGGTTTATAAAATAATACATATAAAAGAATTCATATAGACCACACAAATGTATAAATTAATAATTTCTTATTACACAATACATTTATATTCATCTATAAAAACTCCATAAAAAGTGACTTGATTTGTTTTAGGAGATTACAACTTGGTAGGGAACGCACTCATGTAATATCGAATCATAGATTAATTGCTCTAAAAGCATAAGTTTCAATTACTGAAACACAATGTTGATCCCATAGAAATTGAGTTGATTGTCATTTGTTTCTTGTTGAAAATGATGACACTTTGAATCTCGTGTCTGATTTTTCTTAACGTAGTGAGAACTTTGGCGTTGTTTTCTCATGACATAACAAAAAATTACTCAATATCATTGCCAATTTAGAAATGAGTTGTATAATCGAACTACCACATGTAACTTTTTCACCTTTGTAAGTTCCCATGACACTTTCAATTATTGCTCATCCATCAACATTATGATTGTGGTAGTTTTTCTTCATAGTAGTAGTTTAAGAGATAATCAACATCTATTTCATTACGATTTGCAGTACTTGATTGCCTTCACCATCATGGTTCATCAAACTTCTCCAAAGCCATCCATTGACTGAATCAGGATCGGTCCAAGATTTCGAGGGGCCTGGAGTAAAAATAATAAAGAGGCCCTTGTCTAATTTTATTGATTTAACATACAAAATACTTATTTTAGTAATAAAAAATTATCATACTCCAACTTAATATTTTGGTCTCATTAAAATAAAATTAAAAAAATCATTTAATATAATTTACCATAGAGAAAGACAAAAAAAACTATAAATGAATTAGCTATGAAAAATTGATCTTCTTGCATTTTTATCTACAAGTCATCAATCAATCTTTCACAACCAATTAATTCTTGAAATTCACTCTCAATTGAGATCAAAGACAATGCAAAGCTATTGTTTTGTTTTGCCGAAAAAGGGGAAAAAAGTTAGAGATAGAAATTGGAAAATAAATTCAATTTTGTAAGGAACTGTTGAGTGGTTAACTCTTCTGCTGAAACTTAATACAATTGTCTTTAAAAGACTTAGTTGTTTTCTTGAAAACTCTAATTTAAGAAGAATCAAAAATTAGGTAAAATCTATTCAACCCCCTCGGGACCTACTAAAGAATTGAACTCATGACCTTCAAAGTGTGAAACAAGGCCCTGCCAATCTTCCTTCTTGCATTTTTGTCATTTATATCAAGCTCAATAAATATATAACTAAACAATATATATACATACATATAAAAAAACTTCGGGGGCCCTCGTCGGAGGGCCCCCCCTGTGCGGCGTTACCACTTGCGCTGCTCTAGGACCGCCCCTGGATTGAATTTTAGAACGACGAAAGCACTTTTTTTTTTCTTTCAAATGACAGTATTTTATTAGAACAACTCAAAAAACTGGTATTACAACTACAAAAGTAGCCAACTACTTGACTAAATAAAAGCCAAGCGGGAAATTGGCAAGACCAATTCAGATCCACTTCCCAAACTAAACCATTCACACCCAAAACTAGACCACTCCCACGCTGGGAGACTTCAGCACTCCTTAATGGAGACTGTAAAACACTAAAAAACCGCAACACTACAACAAAAACTGGGACGAGCAACCACCCAATACTGCGGGACAGATAAAACTGACCCACCTACGGATTTCGCCCTTCAACCGGAGAAAACAAAAAAAAGAAACAAAAAAATAGAAAAATACAACAACATATAGCTAAAAAACGAGAAAAAACAAAAAATAAAAGAGAAAAATGCCTCTCCCTCTCCCAAATCTACTGCCGCAGCCCATCGTCTACTCAGCTCGAGACACCTCCGTGATGCTTCGACCCGCTTTCACCCTGGACCAAAAATTCCGGCCACCGTTGGACGCCCAAGGGATCGCCATTGTTGGCCCTCCAATAGGAAACATGGAGGGAGAGGGGGAAGGGGAGGGGGAGGGAGGGTGAGATGGGCGGCTGCTGTGAGATGGGGAGGAGGGGAAGAAAAAAATATAGAGTTTAGTTTTTTGGGTAGAGAGAAGGGAGATAAAAAGTTAGAGAGAGAGTCATTTCAACATGTGGTTAACTCTATAGTCCAATCTAAAATTGAATGATTAATTGCATCCAAATTGTTTATATTTATCTTGATTTGGTTACCTACTTCACAATATATCAATTTATGGATTATGAATTTATCGATTAGTTAATATAATTTTTTAGTCGCCATTAATTTATAGGAATTTAATTATACTTTGAATTATTGCCAACATTTAAATTGGTATAATAAAACCTATTTATTATTTATTGAAGATCTATATCCATATCTGACGGGTAATTTAGTCTTTCCAGAACGAGTGATTAATTGGGAACTCATTTTCTGTTCAACTTTTGGTATTCTATTACTTGGATGGTGGACACATGCATATATATGTATATATTCAAAATCAACCGTCTATATTTATCTTGTAATCACGTGTCCATCATTTAAGTAGTGAAACAAGGAGTTGAACAAAAAAAAAAAATCTATTTCCTTATTATTATTAATTTGCTTAATGTGGTCAATTATAAATTATTATGACTTGAAGAATCTTATTCCAACAATCACATGCTACTATTTGATGATCAATTCTAATCTTCTTCAGCTTCACCGAACGTTATGGCACAACCGTGAGCCGCCAACTTCGAACCCGGATCCAATTCGTTGACCCGATTTATGTATCCATATTCCACTCGTATTCTCTTTTCCTCTTATTAACTTGAACCAAATTCTTCTTCAGTTAGGATTAATATTGATCGGTGACGCTGATAGAGAAAAAGTCAACAATGGGATTGTTCACCTACACAGTAGCCGGCGGCGCTGTAATTGTAATCGGCGCGTGGGAATCACTCATCTCCGTCTCCGAATCTCTAAATCAAAACCCATCATCGTTATCTTCATCGCAATTGCCGGCCTCGCCGCCACAGAATGTTAACAGACCCATGCCCAAGACGACATCGTTTTCATCGACGGTAACGTTTCTGTTGATCTCCGTTCTCTCTCTCCTCTTCATTGTTAACTCTTTCATCTCTTTATCCGACGCCGTTAGCTCCAAAGATAACGTGGGTTTCGCCTTACAGTTGGAGGTAATCTCAGTCGAATTTCTTTTTCTCCTCTATTCTGTTCTAGGCATTTTGACAAACATCAAGGACTCTTTCCGATTTCCTTTAAAGTTACTCAATGTAATCTATGCGTTCGCTTTTGGGGAGGAATTCTTGTTGTTTTACACCCAAAATAAAGATCCGAGTGGAATTGAGAATCGTTACTATGATCTTATTTTAGTGCCCATTGCTATATGTCTATTTTCCACTGTTCTTGAATTAAAGAGCCCAAAATCAACTTACCCTAGATTGGCTCGTGGCCTTGGGTTAGTATTACAGGGGATGTGGACTCTGCAGATGGGTTTTTCATTTTACTCCAATTTGATAACGAATGGGTGTGCTTTGCATGAAAGGAGCAGGGGCAATTATACCATTAAGTGCAAAGGGCATCCAGAGTATCATCGTGGGCGTGCCATTGCGACACTACAATTTAACTGTTATTTGGCTCTTTTTGTTACTTTGGCTGTTGCGTTTTACTCAGTTTTCTGTAAGAAGTATGGGATCAACCGGGAGTTTATGCGGTATAAGCCCCTTGGAGTTGGAGATGGAGGGGAGACCAATGGTCAGTTCACTTTGGAAAGTGATGATGAAGATGACAGAGATGGGGTTAAGGAGGTGAGGAGCGTGGAAATGCAGAACGCTATTGTGGTGGTTCCCGAGTCTTCTGTTAATGGTTATGGTTCTCATCATTGAGGTAATTAGAGCGAATATTTCTGTAGTGAAGAGTATGACTTATTCTTTTGTAATGTAGTCAATGTTGTATAATTTAGTTTTGCTTTATACATGAAAGACTACAGAGAAATTTTGTTGCTGCTTTAAGTTTGCTGGAATATTTACCATCGTTTTAGTGTTGTGTATTGTTACTGACATTTTAGATATGGTATTTTACTTTTTCCAACTCTTGTAGGTGGTTGAATTTTGGGTTATTTCATTTAGAGTGATTAGATTTCTGTGTCACCTTCCCAAAATTGATATCTTTCTGTCTACATTTTCAAAAATTGGACATTTGGTGTCAAATTTTGCGATATAAAACAATCATTTGGTTGCAGTTTGAATAGTTCTTAAATGATACCATTGACTTTAAGATATGATCATGCATTTGTGATGTTATATTGCCAAGTTGTTTACCATCATCTTTTCGTACAGTTTCTTGTGTATTGGCTGATGGCCGCCACTTGATATCTTACAGATGAAATTTGCCTGATAATCGTTTTAATAAGAGACACCTAGTTTAAATGAACTAAGTGTTGAGCTGCAGTGTATTTATGGCGCCAGATGGATCTAAGGGAATGCGATGGTTGAGTTAAGTGACCAATTAGACGACTGAAATACAAGCCCTTGTATAAATAAATTTGATTAATTTCAAGTTACTGATGATATAATAAGGACAGGAATATACATAAAAATTTCCTTAAAGTGTTTTTTTTTTTTTTTTTTTTAACTCATAATTATCTAGGTCATGCAGATACCTGAAGAATGTTGTTCTCTGATATTTGTAGCCTATAGAAAGATGTGGAAATATAAAAGTTGTTTGTTGTTCAGTGGATTTATCACAACTTCCAGCTCTAAATTTCATGATACCATTTATGTTCAATTTCTCGATTCATGCAATGTCTTGGGTGTATTCTTGAACTTGGCAATTGTAAAAATATTCTCACCCGAATGCTTTAGGCATGTTGTTCTGTAATTCTATTCAGTAAAAATACTACTATGCTTCTCAGTTTTTGAGTGCCTCCAGGCTAAAAAAGACTTGAACAACTGATGCACAGTTTCATAGTTATTCCATTGTAAGTGGCAGTTGATGTTTGCTGTTGCCTTGAATTCCAACTTTCTTGCTTGTTCATGTAGTTTTGCAAAGTGATCAGGCAGTTTTGTTTGCACTATAGTGAGGATAGAGCTCATTTGTGTTTGTTGTTGGGATTGGTAGTATTATTTTGATATAGGAGAATTTTCATTGATTATGCCCCTAAGGTTTAACCTAATTACAAGAAAACTCTGTTATCTTTCAAAATTACATATACCCCATTGGCTTTGTATTTACTCAATAACCCCCCTGATAGTGCAATTTGTAAAATAGAAACAAATGTTGTTATTTGTAATTTTGAAAGATAACCGAGTTCTCTTGTAATTAGAATAAATCTCAGTGGTAGTTTCTGTAATTATTTTTAATTATGCCTTCATTATATATTAAAATAGAAAACGTGTTTGGTTAGAAGGATAATGAAACTTGATTTTTAGAGAACAATAAAAACCTTACCAAGAGTTTCCCATTTGATGACAAAATGATCCGCCCCGATGGGTACTCGCCCCACCCTGTTTGGGTAACGGGGCGGGGCGGGTTTGGGTATCACCTCCGTCCCGTGGGTACCGCCCCGCCCCGCCCCGTGCTATTTCTTTTAATTTTTTTATTATATTTAATGTATATTTTACATGTATATTATATAAAATAATATAGTTTTATGTATTAATAAATTTTATAAACAATATGTATTTATAATACAAAATAGAATATTAAAAAATTATTAAGAATATAAAATATAAGATAAAATATAAAAAAAATAAAAAATATTTGACACGGGGCGACCCATCCTGCCCCGTGGAGAGGGCGGCGGGTTTGGGTATTGAGATATCCGCCCCGTCCCGCTCTATTGCCATCCCTACTTATCTTGTGCAATGAAATCAAGGAATGCGAAGTAGGATAGCTGGTCTAGGACAACCAAAAAATTAGAGGATCGAACCCATGCTAAATTGCCTTTGGTCGAAAACTAAAACAGTGACCAGGTATCAAATGTCAGCTAGATGCTAGGCCCAAGCCCGTCGGGCAATCGGGCTGGCCCGAAATTCAATTGGGCAATTAATTTATTGGCCTAGCCCAACTCAATCTAAATTTAGTGTTGTCCAATTAACTGTTTTTTTTATCGGTTAACCGTTAACTGAATCAATTTGGTTAATTCGGTCGGTAACCGAATTATTTTGGTTCTGGTTAAGGTTTTGAAATTGTTTGGTTTTTGGTTCAAATTTCGAAATTAAATGAATTAATCGAGTTAACCAAAACAATATATTAAACATATATTATATATAATCATTTTTATATATCATATATATATGTATGTATATTTATTTATATCATAATATATATATATAAATAAAATAACATATATTTTTTTATTTTTAACAAAGCTTTCTGATTGTTCCATGTACACCTCCCCATCTAAATTACTATTTAGAAAGGCTGTTTTTACATCCATCTGATGTATATTCAATTTATATATAGAAGCTAAAGTCAGAAGTACTCTGATTGAGGTAATCCTAGCAACCGGCGCATACGTATCAAAATAATCAATTCATCCCTTTTGTTTAAATTCTTAAGCTACTAGCCTTACTTTATAAGTTAGAATAGTTCCATCTGTGCCTATATTTCTTATGAAACACCCATCTACATCCTATTGGTTTAGAACCTTGAGGTAAATCAACTAGAGCCCATGTATTGTTTGACAATATTGAGCCCATCTCGTCATTTACAACCTCATTCAAAAATACAGCATCTCTCAACTTTATAGCCTCACTAAATATTTTAGAATCATCCTCTACACTAAATAAAATAGGTGTTTTATTAAGTAGAGAGTTCCTATTACCTTTCACAGGAAAACTATAGTTTGAGAGGATGTAAAATCGGAAGAAAGTACTTTTTCCTTTCTTTGTCTTTGACTTCTCCTGGCTTCGATAGGAGTGTCAACTTCTTTCATTTTAGGTTCACTAGAAGCTGCAATTTGAAATGAACTAGGCACTTGTGATGGATCCACATTCACCCTCAAAGAATTCAAAATCCATTGACTCAACTATTACTTTAGAATCAAGATATAGTGATCTATAAGCTTTAGAATTTTCAGCATAGCCAACAAATACACTTTTAAGCGCTCTAGGTCTCAACTTTCTTCTTTTATTGTCCGGAACTCTATAATAGGATATACAACCCTAAACTTTTTAAAGAAGACAAGTTCAACTTTCGTTCTTTCCATAAATCATATGGGGACACTTTAGTCCTTAACGAAGGAATTCAATTATGATATGATAGGCGGCCAACAAAACTTCACCCCACAAATTGTTTGGCAAACCTGAAATTTAGAGCATGGAATTGTCCATGTCTTGTAACATTCTATTATTTCTTTCAGCCAAACCATATTGTTGTGGTGTATATGGAGCACTAGTTTGGTGTACAATATTATTATCTTCATAGAATTAGAAAATTCACCAGAAAAATATTCTTGTAAGTCCAAGCGGCTACGATAATCTAGAGGGGGGGTGAATAGATTATCTCCATCTTTTCGATTTCGCCCTCTTTTTCGAACCAAATGCTCAAACACAATAATAAAGGTGCGGAATGTAAACAACACACGTCGATTTAAAGAGGTTCAACCCACCTAGGGCCTAATCCTCTACCACCCCAAAGATATCCGGGATGGATTTCAAAAAGAAAAAGATTTTATTAATTTACCACAAATTAATACAACACCAACTTACAACAACACCTTGAAGAGCACCACACTCTTCTTCAACACCACCTTTGAGATTACCACAATCTCTTCTTGAAGATTACCAAAATCTCCAACGACACCTTGTGAAGATTACCACAATCTTCAACCTTGAAGAATACCAAATTCTTCAACACCTCAACAAGAAGATTACCACAATCTTCTCACACCTAACACCTAGATCACCCAGTGTGTTCTTACCACAAGAACACTCACAAGGATATCTTGTGTTGAATGATAACCCAAAAATTCAAGATTACAACTCGATAATGAATTATACAATTGAGTGCAAGTGTAATCAAGAATAGCCTAGGCCTCAAGGATGTGAAAGTGAATAGCTAGGCAAATTACAACAAGAAATAAGACATTTGTGTAAGAACAAGTGTATTCTTGAGTGTATCTTGTTGTGTTGTAGTTTTCTCTCTTGTTGTTGTGCTTCAAATCTTCCTCTATTTATAGGAGAAGATTGATACTTGATAGGCTCCTCTTGGAATCTGATTTCTACAAAAATTGCAATTAAAATCAAGATTATAGCATTAGAAATCAATTCCACAATTTAAGGAAAAGTTGTCTCATTGCACAACGGTTAGAATTTTCTTGTCAAACTAAACTAAAATCAAACTAAAGGCGGCCGTAAAAATAGAGTTTGAAATAATCATATCAACATTTACACAGGCGGCCGATCGACGTGCACCTCGGCCACCGGTCGACCACTAACCACAACTCGGTCGCACTCATCAAAAATGAAAGACAGAAGGTCTGCTTTTAATTTTGCTCCCAGCACCGGTCACCCTATAGTCGACCGCCGACGGCACGGTTGCCCTATAGGGCGACCGGTTGCCCTGACCATTTTCTGCAAACATGAAGTTTTCTGTTTTCCTCAACTTTCAGGTACGGGTTGCCCTATACGGCGACCGGTTGACCTCAAAACAAAAGTGTTATCCAATTTTATATCGAAAATAAACTTCAAGAAATACTCCGAAAAATAGTGAAAATATTTTAGACCGATCGGGAGTATTAGGACAACATTTAGAAACATTGTTTTGGTGTAAAAATACATTAACAAAAAATCATTAAAAGTGTTGTCCAATTTTGTCGAAAATAAAACTTGAAGAAATACTCCGGAAAATATTAAAGCCATTTTAAATCATTTAGGAGTATTTGGACAACCTTTAAAAACATTGTTTTGGTATAAAAACAAAATCATCAAAATCATGATAAAACCATTTATCAAATAATCTCCCCCTTTTTGATGATTACAAACCAAAACAATTTTAACGAGGTCGATTTTGAAAACAAAACAATTTTACAGGTTAAAGAGAACTATCCGTTGTGAGCGACAACATTCCATGCAATAAAAACACAAGGATGGGAGTAGAGATATTCAAACACATATAGCAAATGCTCCCCCTATCAACATGCACAACAAGAGTTATATAGAAGCAACTTAAACATAAGCTAAAATATTAGCTTTTCGATATTGAGCTTAAGTATCAATAACTTAAAAGCTCCCCCTGTCAAAGAGACATCATTAGAAACATATATAAGTCCATACTACAACCAATGGACCAAGAGTCATACACAACTTATGGCTTAGGAAGCCATAACTTATAACTTCTTTTCGTTTGAGCTTATCTTAGCTTCTTTGAGCTAAAGAGCTAAAGAGCTCATAACCCGCTTCTCCCCTTTGGAATAATCAAAAAGAATGTTAGCACGATAAATACATCATATATCAAAGTGCGCAACTAAACCGATGTATCGAGCTATTTGAACATTGAAGCTTATAAACCAAATAGGAGGGAAGAGTCGAATCATACGACTTGTAGAAGCTTATGAAAGATCATTTGATAAGCAAAACATGATCTCTATAAATATATAAGACTTTTGAAATCGAGAGAATCATGTAGATGATGGATTTTTCATTGAAATGTTTTATCGAACACACTTGGCCAAAAATTTAAAAAGATATATATAGCCCTTGTAAATGAAATCAAGCCAAGTTTTTCATCACCAAATGCAATTTAATAAATATCATTCATCAACAATCAATAAGCTCATCACAAAAATATATGAATTGCATCAAGAAAAATACATATAAGCCACAAACTCAAGGGTTCAACCCAATTGAGCTAAAGAGAGTGAAATTCTTACCATTCGATCGGTAAAGACGAGCAATGATGATGATAATCGAGCTAGGTAGTCCCTAAAATATATAATTCATGCATCAAAACTCATTTGAAGTGAATTGTGTGTGAAAAAAAGGGACGAAAAATGAACAAAATAGGCCAAAATGACTAAGTCTGGAATCAGAACCATTTTTAACCAGAAAATCGATCAGGGCGACCGGTCCAGGGCATGGGCAACTGGTCGAGCTAGTGGGAGACCGGTCGGCCCCTGCCCTGGCAGCCCACTATTTTGGTTCTGTTTGAAAAATCCGAAGTTTGATCCAAAAATCCGTTTTTTCGCCCCTAAGTTTTAAAAACGTGCAAAATACAAACGTAGACCTCATTTAATGTACATTATGTCATAATCAAGCTCGAAATGAGGTAAAATATTTAGAGGTAAATGAACAAATATTCGCGAGTTAACTTTGAGACGGGATTTAATCATATCTCAAGTTTTTGTTAAAAACGCAATCCCTTAGAAAGATATCGAATCTCAATATGTTTAGTTCGATTATGATGAACCATATTTTGAATAATTTTCACCGGACTTGTTATCCCGAAAAATGAGAACATTTTAAAGCTTTGGATACACAAGTCATACGAAGAAGTGCCTTTCAAATATTTGAAAATTTCTTTTAACGACACTTTAATGAGATTCGTTGGGATAGTTTTTGAAGTCGAGCATATAGACATAAGGCATATGGAATGTCGAGTCTATAGAAATAATACAAGAAAACATACCTCGAATTTGTTTGTCAATCGATATGTCTATCTCAACCTTTGTTAATCTCTACATTGGTAGCCATAGAGGTTGAGTTGGTTCTTCTTTCTTCAATGCTTAACTCCTTCAAGAGTTCTTTTGAAATATAACCGTCTTCTTGGCATTGAGTAATTTGAATTCCAATGATCAAATTTGAGCTTCCCTCATTATGATCATCTGAGGTTCACCTTGCATTGACTTGGAAAAATATCTTGCACAAATATTTATTAGTAGCACCATAAATATTATCAACATAAATTTGCACAAGTAAACAACCTTGCCCTTTTTCAAAACAAGAAGTGTAGTATCAACTTTATCTTTTGTAAAATCATTTTGCAAAAATAGCTAAGTCTATCAACCGTACAGGGCCTTTTATAAAAATCATTTGGCCTAAAATTTTAAACTCCGATAGACTTATATTTGAATAAAACCATTTAGAAAGTTGGATTTAACATCCATTTGGTAAAGCTTGAAATTTTCTTAAAAACAAGAATGGACAAGTAAAATGCAAATAGCTACAAAATGTGCTATGAGTGCAAATGTTACATCAAAATCAATTACCTTCTTCTTGACATTACCTTCGAGCTACTAACCTTGCCTTAGTTCGACCAATGTTGCCTTGGTCATCGAGTTTGTTCTGGAATACCCTTTTTGTCTTCTTCAATCGTTTGTGATGGAAGACATGGCATCAATTTCCATATATCATTATCCTTTTAGCTCCTCTTGCAATTCTATTAACCAATCTTTATCTTGGAGCATTATTTGAGA
Organism: Rehmannia glutinosa; assembly: GCA_016081115.2. Taxonomy (NCBI): domain Eukaryota; kingdom Viridiplantae; phylum Streptophyta; class Magnoliopsida; order Lamiales; family Orobanchaceae; genus Rehmannia; species Rehmannia glutinosa. Next base: position 22,952,434 of record CM071930.1, read on the forward strand.
AATTTGTCTTGTTCATCACTATCATCATTAGGCATCCAATTGATCTAAGGTGTTCATAATAGAACATTTACATCCAAATATTTTGAGGTAACTAATATTTGGAGTATTTCATTTCTTATCTACACAACTTAACAAACTCATTAACGGCATCGCTTATATAATCAAGAGAAAAATAGCCCAAGTGTAAAAACATGCCTCAATCATCAATCACAAAATATCTTGCATAAGAGCATAGTAGAAATATACACTACATATATAGACCATGAAAGCAAGGAACACATACTATGCATTTAGAATATCATCAAGAGTCTAATAAATCATGCAAGTTCAAATAAGCTTAAGAAAGCTATAAAAGGTCTCTTTTGAAATTTGAAAATCCGATAGCATATAGTTGAGACCTCATTTAAAAGAAGTATTTGAACAAGAGTTGACAAAGCAAATATGTGCAATCAAATATCGAATAGTGCCTTTCAAAGAATCTAAAAATCCTCTTAATGCCACTAGTATGAAATGCTATGAAAAACAAGCACATAGGCACATGGCAATACATATATCGAGTTTATAAGAGTAAGAATAACACAAGTAAACGTACCTCGATAATTAATGCCTTTCTTGACAAATAATAACGTAAATAGCCATTTGTGAAAATATGTAAATCCTACACAATTCTTAAAACAAATCTAGCACAAATCATAATGATAAAAGTGTAGGCTAAGAGATATCACAAGTAAGCTCATGCCATAAAAATCTATAAGAGATGATAACACACTTTAGCCTACAAAATGCACAAGAGTTTTAAAACATCATATAAGGTCTTCTTTTTCAAAAGTATTTTAAGCACAAATATATATTGAAGACCTTAATTAAAAAAATTTGAAAACTCATTTTGCAATTAAGACACAAATAAAAGCATGCATAATAACAAAATAAAATGCATATTTAACTAGGGAGATACGGGTTACCAATTACGCCATTTCCATGGGTTGTGCCGTTCCCATTGTTGATGATATATTCCCTTTAAGAAGTCACTTTGTTGATGATGGCTCCTTTGATTACTCCATTTCCAAGATTTTTGTCCTTCCCATTGTTGATAATCTCTTCTTCTTTGAAAATCATCTTGTTGATGATATCTTTGCCATTTCCAATGATTGTGTTCATCCCACTTTTGATTATATCCTCTTCTTGGAAATTGGCTTTGTTGAAAATGTTTTCTCCTTTGATCAAATGAATTGGTCATTTGATGTCTTCTTGGCGGTATGAATTTTCTCCGATTATTATTTCGCCGGGTACCTATCAAGAAATTATTTTGTGGTACCCTCAAGTGTTTGGGTCCTTTGGGATTAGTCTTGAGACTTTTAGGTCTCCAACAATAATTAGAGCTATTTCTAGCTCGATAAGAATTAGCCGTATGACCCTTTTTACCGCAATAAAAACAAGTAATAATTCTAGGAGCATAATGATCAATATGCATAGAGACTTGATTCTTTATCATGTGATTGACACCCTTAGGCTTATGATCAAGTTCTAGTTTCGAATTATCACAACAATCAACAATATCGGTCATTCTATTGGTACTCAAGTTTGATTTTAATAAATCCTTTTTCAAGCAATTAATATCCTTAACAAGAGTACTATTTTCTTTTTCAAGGTTTCTAACCTTATCAAGAGTGGTAGTGTGAGCACATGATAGTGATTCATATGAAGTAAATAAACTATCCTTATCATTTTTCAAAACATTGAATTCCTTTTTCAAATTTTTGTACTTAACAAGCAAGCTTTGGAATTCATCTTGAAGATCATCAAAATCATTTTGCAAATCACTATAATCATTTTGAATAACAATATCATAGGAAGTAGAGGTTTAAGACATACCTCGTTTTCTTCTTCGATGCCCATAAGACAATGTTCAACTTCTTCATAGTTGGAAGTTGTAAGAGGCTTGTTCCTTAGATTTGACATTGTATCCCTTTGAGAAGTAGATGCTTTTGTTTGACTCCTTTCATTTGCAAATACTCCATAGATGGCTTCTAATTTTTGCCATACTTCATGTGCCGATCGAATTCCTACAATATGTTCATATTCCAAATTAGTAAATGAACAATACAAAATATTGAGAGCTTTACCGTTTAAGGAGATGATTTTCTTTTCTTCATCATTGAGCTCTTTGAAGCCTTTGGAGGTGTGTGGTGTATCTTTCATCAGAATGGACTCTCCATTTATGATGGTGTTCCAAATATCGAACCCGCAACCTTGTAAATAGCATTCCATTCTTTCTTTCCAAAATATAAAATTTTTGGAATCAAACCGAGGTGGCTTGGTGGTGGAGGTGCCGGAAAGATGAGCTTCGTTCATAGCCGACGATCGTTTCTCTTCACTCACGATGTGAAACGAGCTTGCCAAAGAGTTTGGCTCTGATACCACTTGTAAGTCCAAGCGGCTACGATAATCTAGAGGGGGTGGGGTGAATAGATTATCTCCATCTTTTCGATTTCGCCCTCTTTTTCGAACCAAATGCTCAAACACAATAATAAAGGTGCGGAATGTAAACAACACACGTCGATTTAAAGAGGTTCAACCCACCTAGGGCCTAATCCTCTACCACCCCAGTATATCCGGGATGGATTTCAAAAAAAAAAAGATTTTATTAATTTACCACAAATTAATACAACACCAACTTACAACAACACCTTGAAGAGCACCACACTCTTCTTCAACACCACCTTTGAGATTACCACAATCTCTTCTTGAAGATTACCACAATCTCCAACGACACCTTGTGAAGATTACCACAATCTTCAACCTTGAAGAATACCAAATTCTTCAACACCTCAACAAGAAGATTACCACAATCTTCTCACACCTAACACCTAGATCACCCAAGTGTGTCTTACCACAAGAACACTCACAGAACACTCACAAGGATATCTTGTGTTGAATGATAACCCAAAAATTCAAGATTACAACTCGATAATGAATTATACAATTGAGTGCAAGTGTAATCAAGAATAGCCTAGACCTCAAGGATGTGAAAGTGAATAGCTAGGCAAATTACAACAAGAAATAAGATGTGTAAGAACAAGTGTATTTTTGAGTGTATCTTGTTGTGTTGTAGTTTTCTCTCTTGTTGTTGTGCTTCAAATCTTCCTCTATTTATAGGAGAAGATTGATACTTGATAGGCTCCTCTTGGAATCTGATTTCTACAAAAATTGCAATTAAAATCAAGATTATAGTCATAGAAATCAATTCCACAATTTAAGGAAAAGTTGTCTGGCTCGCACAACAACGGTTAGAATTTTGTCATTAAACTAAACTAAAGGCGATGCACGTCGCAAAATAGAGTTTGAAATAATCATATCAACATTTACACAGGGCGACCGATCGACGTGCACCTCGACCGGTCGACCAACCACAACCACAACCTGTCGCACTCATCAAAAAATGAAAGACAGTAAGTCCTGCTTTTTTCAATTTTGCTCCTAGGTACGGCCCCTATAGTCGACGGGACGACAATGCACCATGGCAGGTTCCCATAGGGCGACGGCCAAGTTGCCCGACCATTTTCTCGCAAACATGAAGTTTTCTCGTTTTCCTCAACTTTCAGTGCACGGATTGCCCTATACTTGCGGCGACCATCATTTGACCTCAAAACAAAAGTGTTATTCAATTTTATATCGAAAATAAACTTCAAGAAATACTCCAAAAATAGGGAAAATATTTTAGACCGATCGGGAGTATTAGGACAACATTTAGAAATATTGTTTTGGTGTAAAAATACATTAACAAAAAATCATAAAAAGTGTTGTCCAATTTTGTCGAAAATAAAACTTGAAGAAATACTCCGGAAAATATTAAAGCCATTTTAAATCATTTAGGAGTATTTGGACAACCTTTAAAAATATTGTTTTGGTATAAAAACAAAATCATCAAAATCATGATAAAACCATTTATCAAACAATATTCACCACCTCTATCACTCTTCAAAGTTTTGATTTTTCGACTTAACTGATTTTCAACAAGAGACTTATAAGCTTCAAACTAGGGGTGTGCACGGTTCGGTTCGGTCCGAAGATTTAGAAATCTCCAGAACCGTCCCGAAGTTCGGTTCGAGATCCCAAAATTAAATCTCCAGAATCGAACCATAAAAAAAATCTCCATCCCAAACCATCCCGAAAGTTCGGTACGGTTCAGGACGGATATTCGGTTCTAATGGGATGGTACGGAACGGTTCGGAGAAACGGAGATTCAAATATTTCAAAAATAAAACACACAAAAAATGTGAAAAGAAAAATCAGTGTAAAAATCATTAAACGGTTATACTTTCAATCTTTTTTTAGTGCGATTTCAAAAATACATACTGAAACTATTAGTACTATATGAGTTTAACTTTTTGATATTTTATATTTAACTTATACATAAAATTTCTAAGTGCTAAATTTTTAATATTGTAATTCTAAATCTTTCTTTCATGATGTAGACTATACTACATATTCGTTTAATATCAATTTGACTTTTAAATTATTTTTATCTAATTTATAGTTAAAAGTATTGATTTTTCTTTTTGGATTTTAACATAACATGTTTCAGATATTATATTATTCGTATTAGTAGTTAAAAGTCTAGAATTCAACGAATGACAAATTTAGTGGCCTCTATTACACAATAATATTCTATAATATTGGCACATTGCTATGGGCTCTTGAGTTGGGAAAAATATTATTGACTAATAACTTTGATAAACTATGAAACAAAAATCTTTAGTCTCAATGTCTTAATTTTTTGGTTAGACGATTACTCTAGTTTATGTACAATGTACTAATCATTTAACTAATTTTAATTTAATTAATTTTCTTGATTAGAAGATGAGTCTAGTTATGATCCTTAATAAGTAAAATATCATCAAATTTAAATATTTTCTACAAATCAAATATGATTTTATAATTTAATTTATTGGATTCATTTAAATAAATTAATATAACGTAACTATTAGTGAATTAAATATATATTCAATTATTCATTTGATATATTGATAAAATAGGTCAAATTTTTTTAATTTAATAATTTTTAGTATTATATAGTGTTGAATTTTAAAGGAATGTTTAGTTAATTTAATATCAAAATATAAATAAGATAAAAATATTATATATATAAAAATTATTTTAAAATCGGTTCTAGTTTTGGATATTCGGTTTGGTACGGTTCGGTTCGGGGAAAGTCAAAAAGTCAATGGATATTTTTCGGTTCGGATATCGGTTCAGGTTCGGATATCGGTTCGGGTTCGGAGGTCTCCAAGTCCCGTGTACACCCCTACTTCAAACATACCAAATACTTCATCCTTAGCTTTCATCAAATAAACATGTACAAATCTAGAGCAATGATCAATGAAAGTAACAAAGTATTTATTACCGATTTTCAACAAGAAACTTATAAGCTTCAAACATACCAAATACTTCATCCTTAGCTTTAATCAAATAAACATGTACAAATCTAAAGCAATCATCAATGAAAGTAACAAAGTATTTATTACCACCTCTTGTTAGAAACCATTAAGTTCACACATATCCAAATGCACAAGATCAAGCAATCGAGTGTGTCTTTCAACTTTAGGAAAATATAATCTTTTAATTTTTGCTTGAATACAAGTTTCACACTTCTTATTCACAAAGGCATTCTAGGAAATAAATCCATTCTTAGACATGTAACTAATAACTTTATTACTAACATGTGTTAATCTACCATGCCACAAAGAATAAGAAGAGTCAATCAAATAAAATAGAAACATCATTCACTTTATTGATACTTAGTTTAAACAAACCATGTATCCTTTTCCTGCAAATACACCATTCTTAGAGAAGATTACATTGTGGGATTCTATTACAACCTTCAAACCCTTCTTATTAAGACTATCCGCAGAGACAAGGTTCTTTACAATATCTGGAACATGAAGCACATTAGTGAGTATCATCTTCTTACCGGAGGTAAAGTTCAAATGAACATTTCCTTTTCCAAGCACTTTGGCCCTCACACCATTAGCCGTCACAACTTCGTGAGCATCCATAATTTCGTAGTTCTTGAATTGTTCATTATTGTTGCACACATGAATGGCTGCATCGGAATCATACACCAATTCTTAGAAGAGGTTGGTGTAGCCAGTGAAGTTCAGTCACCGTAGCAAGATATAATATTGCTACAAACTTTGCAGTATCCTCAGAAAGATTAGCACTTGAAACATTAATATTAATAGCCGTTTGCTTCTTGTTGAGTTGCTCGATCTTGTAATGGTTTTTCTTTCCACATTCGTAGCAAATTCTATTTTTTTCTGTCTACCAAATCAGTATTTTCAGGATTTTTCTTTTTATTCTTAAATTTCTTCTCCTCAACCAAATTCAATTTAGGATCACTATCAATCTCTTTCTTATGCACCTTCCTAGCACCTTTTTTAATTATAAAATGTTTCAAAACACTAGATATGGTTAAACTTTCAGAAGTATGAAGCAATTTCTTTTGATAATCATTCCAAGAAGAAGACAATTTTGCAATTATCGCACCTACTTGCATAGATTCTGAAATTTCTATCCCATAATATTTATGTTTTGAAACAATCACTTGCAGATTATGAATTTGGTCCATAACAGAAGAATTACCGTCAATATGAAGTCCAAAAACTTTTTAATAAGGAATTTATCTGCTCCTTGTTTTTGGGATGCATATTCGTGCTCCATAGTCCTCTAGATTTCCCCTGGGGTCTTCACAACAGTGAAAAGATCATATAGCGTGCCTGGCAAATTTTTGTGTGACCTCTACACAACACATCATCTTCATGTCATTTCTACTTTGGTTTCTTCACTTCATCGCATTCGCCATCTTTTGGTGGAAGGATTTTTGGAAGATCCGAATTGAGGATATAGGCCACCCTCAAAGCAGTGAGGAAAAATCATCTTATCCTACCACCAGTTAAAGTTGGTGCCCATGCCCTCAAGCCTATCCAACTTTATGAAATCTTGATTCATCACCTTGATTACACTTTAAGATTGTTGTAAAAATATATCGTGGGGTTTCACAGGAGATGAACAAGACACGATAGAATCTGGAACTTATAGAATATGAAGAAGAACTGATGTTTTATATAATGAACTTGTAGATATCTAAACACCAATAAGTAAAGAAACAATTGAAACAAGTCTAAGGCGTGATAATAACTTTGCTTAAAGTGTTATTTGCCTCCACTACACTTGAAAACTGGGTTTGTAGGAAAATTACTTATAGGATACAACAGACACAAAGAAACAACCAATTTTCAAGTTACTGGATTGTTTATACAAGAATACGAATGCTTAAGTTGGTTTAAATCTGATAAAGAATGCTTATCTATACAATTATTTGGTCCCAAGATGTTTTCATATTGAAAGAATCCAATCCCTTCAGAGGAGATGCAACTTTTCGGAAGAATACACATACATCTGTTCAAGTACGTACATCAAAGCCGCGACTTTGCCTTAAGTTTTTGAAGCAAAGCCGCAACTTTATATTGTAAAGCTATCCGCAAGTTGTCTAGAGAATTTCTTTCGAAAAACACCATCAACGCTGCTACTTTGATACTACCAAAGTCGCGGCTTTCAACAATGAGTTCTAGACTGAAAAGTAAAAACATACTGTGGGTTATGGTCCTATGGAGAAGATTGTCTTATTTTGCAGCTTAGTTTATGGGCACCTTACTCTCTTACTCATTCAATTCAAACACAATCTATGCAGTAGTAATCATAGCACAAATTAGACATTTTTCAATGCGGAGAGAATTTGTATGTTTAGTCACGATCCAGTTTATTATAGTTATTGGAAAGTTCATTATCTATTTTTTTAAGGTAAAACTTTTAAAAGAGACAGATGTACTGGCTACTTTTTTAATATATTTTGAGTGGATATATTTTTGTGTGTAGGATAAAAATGCATTTGATAATCCCGCGTTAATTGAGCATGTGGGTGGACTCAGGCTTATATATGAGAGAGTCACCCCTCTTCCTGAAGGACGTCTTTTACAAGCCAAATTAAACCCGTGTGGCCCAAGCTAAATCGGACAATACATTTTGGGTGGATGCGAGCCATTAAGTGCACATTATTGGCATCATCTGTGGGAATCCATACCTGCACTTAGAGTCCACCCACATGTTGGGAGTTTATGTTGCATAGGGAGATATCCCACATCGATTGAAAATGCGAGTTGACTCAGGCTTATAAGTAAGGCCAAACCCCTTTCTCCCAAGCATCGATTGCGTTGCACATGATGATGGATACAAGCTTATAAGACCACACCCCTCTTCCCCAAGAGACATGATGGACACGCGAGTCGCCCAATGTCATATCGAATATTTATTGAAAAAAAAAACATGATGTTTTCTGGCGATATTTTTAATATAATTTTTTTATTTATAAAAGATATATCTAATATATAAAATGAATTTTTGATTTTTTATACGTTTAGTCAAGTATCTTCCATTAAATGTACTTAAGTGAATTACTACTAATAAGGTAATTAAATTTTCACTACTTAAAAAACTCATAAAAAGTATACCTTTTACCAAAATTCATTGGGTATGCTTGTTTAGTGATTGGAGGTGATTGAGAAAATTTTTATTGGATGATTATGGAAAGAGGAGTATGATGTGATGTATTGGACATGTGTTATTACTATAACATGTGTAGACAATTAAAATTTGTGTCCAATTAAATGACGACACATGGAAAATAATATATTAAATAACAATTTATATTTTCTCTTTGTATTTTGAGAATTTATTCAAATATAATTCGTAAATGTAAGTAGTTAATTTTGATATTTTTAATATATATTTTATTGGCCAATCAAAAGTCTTCAAATGTCAAACCTCAAATATCTTGTCAATCAAGATAATATCTTGCTGATTATGGAGGAGAATACCATTATTTCGGTAAATTAAATCGCATCTTCTGGAAATGACAACAAATTGAATCAAATCATCAAGGACCAATCAAATCGCATCCTTCAACCAAGTAATTATGGCAAGAGCTCCTATTCTACAACTATAAATAAGGGTCCTCTTCATAATTCAAAGACATAAAAAAAATCATAGAGAAGAAGTCCAAGCAAGAGGCGAATTCTCTCAAATTAAGAAGTCCAAATCCAAGGAATCTACGGTGTTCAAGGCGAAATTCAAGGCGTTCATCATGGAGTTTGCTCAAATTTAGTGTTTGATTCGACATTAAGCTTTCAAGCCATCGAGTTAACGTCATTGAAGTCAAATCTATCTTGAAGGAAGATCGAAAGGTCAAAAATCCACCAAGAAGGTCTCAAATTTAAAAGTTAAAGATCGTCAAATATACCACGTTTAATTCGGGATTAAGCTGTCAAGCCCCTGAATTAACATTATTGAAAATCAAAATTAAGCTAAAAGGAGATCAAAGGACGCATCTACTTTCGAAGTTTCAAACATTGTTCTTGAAGAGAAGAACCAGAGGATTATTAGGAATTTTACTCCTTTTATTTTGTTTGATTCAATAAATTCTATTTGTACTACTTTTTCTTGTTTATAATACTTGCAGTGGGACAGTTTTCACCTCTCATCTCTTCTCTTCACCAATTCTCGAAGTATCATGGCCAATTGCAAGGTGAAAATAGTCAAAGTTGCTACATCAAACTCCTCAAATGCCACTAGCGAAAGCATTGGTGTCATCACAAGGAGCATGTCCAAGAAGTTAAATGCATCATGTGATATGAACCCCCTGCTCGAAATAGTTGAGAAGGACTTGCCACTTCCTGCAAACACAAATGAAGATGATCGAGATCTGAATGACGAGTCTGCTTCATCAGCTCCTCGCTCGGCGTCAAGTTACTCATTCACATCCAACGTGGTGCCTGCTATGGTGACAAATGCCACGACATTAGATGACCAAATTGCAAGTTTGACGAAGGCCATTGAAGGATCACCCATCATGTCAAAGAACAAGACTCACAAATTGCAAAGTTGATGAACAAAGTAGATAATATTGATACGAGTCGTGCCATGGGAAGCAAGTTGAAGCACATGATGAAGTTGAGACATCCATGAGACAACAACGAAATGAAAAAGAGAAGTCTCCAGCAATAGAATTGCAAGTTTCAGCCGATGGCTTGATCCCTATTGATCAATTGAAGGATTTTATCAAGGGGACAATCAAAGACAAGTTCGATGGAAACTCCAATTCATCCTTGAGCTATTCTAAGCCATACATACAAAGAATTGATAACTTGAAGATGACTGCTGGTTACCAACCCCCGAAGTTCCAACAATTCGACGGCAAGGGCAACCCAAAGCAGCATGTGGCTCATTTTGTTGTAACGTGCAATGATGCTGGAACCTATAGAGATCGCCTAGTAAAGCAGTTTGTCCGATCCTTGAAGGGCAATGCGTTTGATTGGTATTTTGACTTAGAAGCAAACTCAATTAACAGTTGCAAGCAATTTGAGCATGAGTTTCTCAACCGATTTTACAGCACCCGATGGACGGTTAGCATGATCGAACTCACAAATACACGTCAATGGAAGGAAGAACCCATCATCGACTACATAAATTGATGGAGGAACTTAAGCCTCAACTGTAAAGATCGATTGTTAGAAGATTCGTCTATCGAGATGTGCATCCAAGGAATGCATTGGGGCCTTCGATACATTCTTCAGGGAATCCAACCGAAGACATTTGAAGAGTTAGCTACTCGGGCCCAAGATATGGAGTTAGGCATAGCCACAAGCGAAGTCGAAGGGCCACCCATCCAAGAGTCCCAGAGATCTAAAGAACGATATGAAGCCAAGAAAAGGGGCAAGTTTTCTTCTAAAGCTCCAAACAAGGAATCCATGGCAGTTAACACAACACCAATCAAGTTTAAGGGCAGTGCAAATTCGAAGACTAATGAAAAAAAAGACCTTCCTCAAGAGAGAGAGAGAAAAGAAAGTTGACTCTGAGGGAGATGCAAGCAAAGAAATATCCGTTCCTTGACTCTGATGTCTCTGGGATATTTGATGATCTGATCAAGGCAAATCTCATTGAATTGCAGGAAATGAAGCGTCCCGAGGAAGCTAGGCAAGTCGATGACCCGAATTACTGCAAATACCATCGTTTGGTAGGCTATCCAATTCATGATTGATTCGTTTTCAAAGATAAAGTCATGTAGTTGTCTCGCCAAGGAAAGATATCACTTGAAGAAGATATTGCAACTAGCAATCTTATTACCATCACGTTTGGATCCATATATGTTGCAATGAAGAACACACATACTCATGGCAATGTTGCATGCAATCTGACGAGTGAGCAACATGTTTCATCTAGTGAATCATGTTTGTTTGATAAAGAGGTTAACACTATTGCCGAAGATTGTGTATCGGTGATTACCTTCACTGATAAGGACCTACTACTTGGTTCCAAACCCCATAACAGGTCGTTGTTCGTGACTGGCTATACTCGCGAGCGAAAGGTAAATAGAATTTTGATTGATGGAGGCTTAGCAGTAAATATCTTATCATTGCGGACACTAAAAGAGTTGGAGATCCCCATGGATGAACTCGCAAATAGTCGTTTGATGATCCAATGCTTCAACCAAGTGGGGCAAATGGCTCTCGGCATTACAAGATTGAAGTTATTGATGGGTGACATGGCCTCAACTGCATTGTTTCATGTCATAGATGCTAAAACTTCTTACAATATGCTTTTGGGACGTCCTTGGCTATATGAAAATGGGGTGGTTCCTTCTACTTGGCATCAATGTTTCAAGTATTGTAGAGAAGGTGTGGTGAGAAAAGTTGTTGGAGATGACAAGCCTTTCACCGAGGCAGAGTCACATTTTGTCAATGCCAAGTACTACTTCGAAGATATTAAGTCAAACAAGGCTAATGAAAAATCCACCAAAGCAACAAGATGACGAAGTCAGAGAGAGCAAAATCAAGAGTGCTTCTACAAATCATGATGACAATGGACCTTTAGAGGAATTGGTGTTCCCTTTAACAAAACTTGACGCCAAGAAACCATCTCCACAACCACTCAAAATATTTGTCTGCCCAACTTAGGGACGCAAGACTAAACATGGATAAGAGCTCCGAGATGCGAAATGCTTTGATCCAAAAGCTTACAATCTTCTCATTAAAGCTGGGTATAACCCGCAAGAGAATTCCACCTTGGGTAGGCTATCTTCTGAAGCTATGGAAACTCAAAAGATATTGAAATAAAGTGGACATGTGGTTCAAAATAGTCGGACCGGTCTTGGGTTTGTGGCATCAAGTCCCATTCGAATTTCCATTAGAAGAGCCAACATCAATTATGTGTTTGAAGGAGAACTTTCATCAATGGAGGATGCCTTTGACGAAAATGGAAAGAAGGTACGAGGAATATCAATCTTTGATAGACTCGGCCCCATTCAAAAGTTGAAGAGAAAAGGAACCATCCATCAAAGATCGGGCGCCTCTAAAACATCAAAGTAACGGAAAAGAGCCAGAAAGTCACAGACTACTCAATAGCTTCGAAGTCTGATTCCATCTCGTATGAAGCAACAAACTACTTTGCTCATATCATGTGAAGGAGTCTTTAAAGCCAAATTTCAAACTGTTGATTTCACATGGCCTCAAGACGAGGAAGATTATAAACAAAGTGTGGCATCAACATACCACATCACATTGAGTGAAGAAACAGAAGAAGAGGATGATGAAGATGCTCCTCCTGAACTTGAAGAAGGTGTTAAAGCCACTATTGATGAACTAAAGGAGATTGACTTAGGCAACACTGACAACCCTCGACCGACTTACATTAGTGCCTTGTTGACCAATGATGAAAAAAAACTTATATCGAACTGTTGCATGAGTTCAAGGATGTATTTGCATGGTCTTACAAAGAAATGCCTGGATTAGATCCAAAAGTGGCAGTACATCACTTGTCCATCACAAAAGGGGCACGTCATATCAAGCAAGCTCAATGACAATTTAGGCCCAATTTGGTTCCACTAATTGATGCTGAAGTGAACAAACTCATCGAAGGTGGGTTCATTCGAGAAGCCAAGTACATATGGATTTCTAGTATTGTCCCCATGAGAAAGAAGAATGGCCAAATTCAGGTGTGTGTTGATTTTCACGATATAAATGAAGCATGTCCCAAAGATGACTTTCCATTGCCTATCACCAAGCTCATGATCGATGATACGACGGGCCATGAAGATTTATCCTTTATGGATGAATCATCTGGGTATAACCAAATACTTACAGCGCCAGAAGATTAAGAACTAACAACATTTCATACCCCCAAAGGTATATATTGCTACAAAGTGATGCCATTTGGACTAAAGAACGCTGGTGCTACATACCAACGGACCATGCAAAAGTTTTTTGATGATATGTTGCATAAGAACATTGAATGTTATGTTGTTGATGTGGTTTTAAAGTCCGAAAGACGAGAAGATCACCTTTATGATGTAAGGAAAGTTTTCAAACATTTGAGAATATATCAACTTAAAATGAATCCACTGAAATGTGCATTTGGTGTCAAGTCAGGAAAATTCCTTGAATTCATCGTTCATCATCGAGGTATCGAAATTGAGCAGGCAAAGATCGACGCGATACTAAGGATACCTAAGCCCCACGATATTCACGAACTCAAAAGTTTGCAAGGAAAATTGGCTTATCTTAGAAGGTTCATTTCAAATCTGGTCGGTCGGTGCCATCCATTCAGCCATCTTATGAAGAAAGGTGTTCCATTTGAATGGGACGAATCTTGCCAAATTGTTTTCATAAGTATAAAGGCATACTTGATGAAACCCCCTGTGTTGATTGCGCCAGTACCTGGGCGCCCGTTGATTCTCTATAAGGATGGCAATGGGGCGGGGTGGGTATCTCAATACCCAGACCCACCCCGTCCCGTCCACGGGGTGGGGCAGGGCGACCCACCACGGGTCGCGGGGCGGGGCGGGTCGCCCCCGTGTTGAATTTTTTTTTATTTTTTTAAATATTTTTATTTTATATTTTATATTATTAATATTTTTCTAATATTATATTTTGTATTATAAATACATATTGTTTATAAAATTTGTAATTTTATATGTTAAATATAATATTAAATACATAAAACTATATTATTTTATATAATATACATGTAAAATATACATTATATATATTTAAAAAATAAAAAAATAGCACGGGGAAGGTACCCATGGGGAGGATATACCCAGACCCGCCCCCACCACGGGTCATGGAGCGGGGCGGGGCGACCCAAACGGGGCGGGGCAGGATGGGTACCCGTCGGGGCGGGTTATTTTGCCATCCCTAATTCTCTATATTGCTGTCCAAGAATGTTATGTTGGAGCTTTATTAGCACAAGAGAATGATAATGGGAAAGAAAGTGCCTTATACTATTTGAATAGAATGATGACACTGAATGAGCTAAACTATTCGCCAATTGAAAAGATGTGCTTGGCCCTTATCTTTGCATTCCAAAAGTTGAAGCATTATTTCCAAGCTCATATTGTCTGTCTTGTCTCAAAAGTAAACCCAATAATGTATACATCATGACAAAACCAGTTCTTTCGGACAAACTTGCAAAGTGGTATCTTCAGTTACAACAATTCAAGATCATATATGTTCCTCAAAAGGTTGTAAAAGGGCAAATTCTGGGGTATTTCTTGGCTGATTATCCTATCTCTGCTGAGTGGGAGTTGTCCGATGAATTGTGTGATGAAGATATGCTTGTAGTCAAAATTACTCACCCCTTGGAAAATGTACTTTGATGGAGCTTCCCATAGAGAAGGAGTCGATGCTGGAGTCATATTCGTTACATCGGATGGGGAGTGTTGCCCCATTCCTCCACCTTAACTCAAAATTGCTCAAATAATGTTGTTGAATATCAAGCTCTCATCCTTGGACTTGAAATGACAGTTGATATAAATCAATTACAGTTAGATGTGTACGGAGATTTCAAATTGGTGGTTAATCAATGCTTGGAATATACAAAGTGAAAAAGCCCGAGCTACTCCCATACGTTAATTATGCTAAGAGGCTCATTGGATGGCTTGGAGATATGACAATTGAACATATCCAAAGGAAGGATAATAGACAAACTGATGCTTTAGCAAAACTTGCTTCTACAATTGCCATGCCTAAAGTTGAAGCTCGCGTGCTGATATGCCAAAGTTGGGTGGTGCCACCAATTTTCGAGGAAGAAGACTACAATGAAGAAGAAGAAAATCATTTTGTTGAGGTATTCGAAGTTGAGAAAGAAGATTGGCGTCAAATATTCGTGGATTATTTGAAGTATGAGAAGCTACCTGATGATCCGCGACAAAGGGTTGACGTCCAACGTCGTGCAACTCGCTTCATCTATTACAAAGGCACACTTTATAGACGTTCATTTGATGGAGTATTTTTGCGATGCTTAGGTGATGATGAAGCCATCCAAGCTATGGAAGAAGCTTACTCGGGGATTTGTGGTGCTCATCAGTCAGGCCAAAGTTACACTTTCGAATAAAAAGAATGGGCTACTATTGGCCGACAATAGTAAATGACTGCATGGATTATGCGCAAAGGTGTCAATCTTGTCAATTCCACGCGAATTTCATTCACCAACCACCAGAGCTATTACACCCTACTGTTGCTTCCTGGCCATTTGATGCTTGGGGCTTAGACGTAGTTGGACCAATGACAAAGTCTTTTGGTAGGCATCTGTACATCTTGCTGCAACTGACCACTTTTCCTTGTATGCCCCCAAATGCAAATAAGTTCTCTTCTGACGATTACAAGACATGGTGGAAGTTCCAATTTATTATTATTTGTTTGAATCTTAAAACATTGGTCTTACCATGCATGATTTTCAGGTTTTTATATCCAATTTGGCCTTTTGGGATATGGTGGCAAATTTTGTATTTATTTTTTCGTGTTATGTTATATATGGATAAAATATTTTTTGAAGAATGTAATTTGGTTATAGGAACATGATGATCAATATAAATGAGTGAAGTCGAGTCGAATATAGAACTATTGTTTAAGCTTGCGAGCTTTAAAAATTGTGTTTGAGTTGATTTGATTATTAACTGAATTGAGTTCGAACGAGCTTTATTCGAGCTGAACACAAATCGAGCTCGAGTAGCTTGATTATTTTTACGCATATTTTATTCTTTTTCTACTAATCGAGCTCGAGCTTGAACCGAGCTTTACATCTTATCGAATGGAAAAATGTGTTCAAGCTTGGTTCGTTATGTTAACGAACCGAGCTCAAACGAGCTTTTAACTTTTTCAGCCCTAATTTTGACGTAACATATATGATGTACCGTGGAGATATTTTTAAATCTTGCAAGTAAATTATTTACTAATCAATGGAGATATCTTGTCAATAATATTAGGTTATTTAAATATTAAATAACTTACATCTCTAACCGCTTAAATGATTAAATGAAATGTTTATTCAATAAAAATATTTACTGTAATTAGTACGTATATTAAAATAAATGTTTACTTAATTAATATAATTATCAGAAGTATTTTGGAAAAAAAAAATGTAACGACTAGCTAATACCGTAATTTTGTGTCATGTGACAAGAAAAATATTTTCGTAAAATGAAAGTTAATTAGTTTTGAAGGGCTTGAAAGCAATTGACTAATTACTAGCTAATACGGAATACCGTAAACCAAAGAAATTCTACTCACATTATTAAGTAATTCCAATTACCGTAAACAAAATTGCAGATAATTTCCGGGTATTTCGGCTGCACTTGGTGGTACGATGGAGAGGGCGAGGTGGTGACCAACGGCGACGGCGGACTAGTTGATCGTTGAAGAAGGGGTAAAACGAATAGAAGGAAAATGAAAAGAAAAAAGGAAGAGGAAACAAAAATGTTGTATTATTTTTCATTTATTTTGTAAAATAATTATTGTTGAATTTTACTCCCTAACTGATGTCTAATTAGTTAATTTTATTTCATTATTTTTATAACAATATAAGAATATAATAATTTGAAATTAAATATAAAAATCGTGAGAATACAATTTATGAAATTATTTAATGTTATAAATTATTTTTATTTTACTTATAGTTGAATTATATATTTTCCACTATTTAATTTTTTAATTAGTTGTATTTTTAAAATAAGAAGTTAAACTAAAATCTATTTTTATTATTGAATTTTAATTTGTTTATCAAATTATAATATTTTAAATTTTATCAACATTGTTTTTGTTTTAAGCTAATTTTTTTCAAAATGTTATTAAAATTAAAAATAATTTACATACATAATATAAACATTAAATAATAGGAAGAAAAAGTAGAAACACTTAATTGTGACACGTGCTCTTAAGGCTAATGATGATTTGCAATATTTGACCCTAATTGCCAACTCAGCTTAAAATATATTTTTTTTTAAATTAAATTCCATGTCAGCTAGTAGGTAAAGTTTACCTGTTGTAATAGGTGATAGGACCAAATCTCTCATTTTTTTTTCCATTTAAAGGACCAAATCCAAAGTCCAATAAAAAAAGGACTAAATCTCCAAGAGTGTCTACTTAAAGGACGAAAAAAATAATTTTGCCGGAAAAAAATGTATCCGAGTCTGAAGTCCAATTATTGGAATCCCGAAAGTATATGTCGTGACTTATTTCGCTCCAAGACACGCCGTCCGCGCATAAGTCTCGAGGGGACATTTGTAGATAATTAAAAATTATGTCCAATTAAATGACGACACGTCGAAAATAATATATTAAATATCAATTTATATTTTCTATTTATATTTTTGGAATTTATTCAAATTTAATTCCTAAATGTAAATAGTTAAATTTTGATATTTTTAACATATATTTTATTGGCCAATTAAAAGTCGTTAAATGTCAAACCTTAAATATCTTGTCAATCAAGATAATATCTTTCTGACTATGGAAGGGAATACCATTATTTTGGTAAATTAAATCGCATCTTTTGGAAATGGCAACAAATTGAATCAAATCATCAAGGACCAATGAAATCACATCCTTCAACCAAGTAATTATGGCAAGAGCTCCTATTCTACAACTATAAATAGAGGTCCTCTTCATAATCCAAAGACAAAAAAAAAAAAAACTTAGAGAAGAAGTCCAAGCCATAGGCGAAGCATAGTTAGGCCAGCACTAGGCTGAAGCCCGGCGCAAATCACCAAGAAGGCCAATATATATGTATGGACTATATTTATTTATAGTTTAAATCTTGCCCAACTACCACTTCTTTTAAATTCCAGATTTTGTTTTTGCTCTCAACCCTAATTTAAGTTTCCAATCCAACTAACTCTTATTTAAAAAAAATCCACTTATGTTTTAAACTTAATGACCTTAAAATAAGTAAATATCAAGACAAAACTTTCAAGATTCAAGTATGAAATTTTAATTACTCTTGCAATTAGTTATTGTATTAATTAATTTGTTGTTATTATCTACTTGCTGGGTATAGGATAAAATATGGGTAAAAACTCATATAGGACCGTCTTACGGGTCTAAATCCGTAAAATGGATCTTATTGACCAAGTCCACGGGTCAAAGCCACTTGTTCCTTTTTTTTTTTTTTTCCTGTTTTTCTTTCTCAGTTAAAGTAATAGTTTTATGAGTATAAGTATCGATTTTTTTAGATAAAGTATCATATTTTTAATATAGTCACAGATTATGATTACCTTACAGTGGAGGAAAAATAAATATATCAGAGTAAAAGTAATACCTTTATGAGTAAAAGTAATACCTTTATGAGTAAAAGTGTATATTTTTTGAGACAAAGTTTCATGTTTTAAGAGTAAAAGTATCTGTTTTTTGAAATAAAGTATCACGTTTTTTAATATAGTCACATATTATGAATTCAATACAAAGAAAGATGAATAATAAATATGATAGAGTTAAAGTAATACTTTTATAAGTAAAAGTGTTTGTTTTTTGAGATAAAGTAACATGTTTTTTAATATAGTCACAAATTATGGATATATTACAATATATATATATATATATAACAAAGTTAAAGTAACACTTTTATACGTTAAAGTATCTATTTTTTTGAGATAAAGCATCATGTTTTTAAATATAGTCGCAAATTAGGAATCAAGGAAAGAAGAAAAATAAAAAATAAATATGATATAGTTAAAGTAACATTTTTATAAGTAAAAGTATCTGTTTTTTGAGATAAAGTATCATGTTTTTTAATACAGTCACATATTAGAAATACATTACACTCAAGAAAGAAAAATAAATTTAACAGAGTTAAAGTAACACTTTTATAAGTTAAAGTATCTATTTTTTGAAATAAAGTATCAGGTTTTTTGAAATAAATTGGAGAATGAAGAAAATAAAAAAATAAGAAGTGAGAGAAAACATGAGGAAAGAGAAAATTAAGGAGAGAGAGAAAAATTCAAAAAAAAATAAAAAAAAGAGGAGAGAGAATGTTGTTGGCGGTGAGAGGCGGGAGGAGAGAGAGTGTGTGAGGGAGGAGAGAGAATGTGAGGATCCGTCTTACGGATAAAGATCCGTAAGTTCGTAAGACGGTCTTACAAGAGACTCACTCTAAAATATGCATTTTTTTAATGGTTGTCTTTTTCCTCTACCAAAGGTACGTAGTAGTTTGTTTAGGTATTAAAGAATGATAAAATGATTCTTTTAATTCTTCCTTGTATTGATTTATATTATTGTCATTATATATCTTGTTGTATGGTAAAATTTTAATGAATTGCTAAAAATAAATATAGAAAATTATAATTGTCTTTGAAATTATAATTCAGATTAACCCATTCAAATGTGCATTTGTCTCTTGAAAGAGCATTTTAACTCAGTAATAAAACATGTGAAGGTGATACTTTGTAACAACTGATCAAAGAATATTTTCATCAATAAGAGAAGCGAAGACGACACTTTGTAACAAAATGGGACACAATTTCTTGAAGATTGTTTGATGCATAATAATATAGATTCTATTACTGATGAATTTTATGCAAACTTCATTGGGCACAAGTCCATTGAATAATATTAAAAAGATATTTGTTATATATATTAGTAAAAAAATTACTTATTAGACCACTCTACTCTTAGGGAATGCTTGCTTGTGGAATATTTTTCACCTCTTCCACTTTTTGGACAAAATTTTGCATGGACATGTGATTACTTATGAAAATTTTCAAAAAATATACTCACTTTTCTCATTTTTCAAATCATAAATCACATCGAATTATAATTTAAACAAAAAAATATCGCATTTATTATCATTATTATACAATTATTTCACAAATACACTATTCTCTTATTTTTCAAACTATCAATCAAATCTAATCACTATTATACTAAAAAACTATCACATCAACTATCATCATCACATTGTCATCTTATATCCAATCACTCAAAATCCATTCTTATTTTTAAAATAATTTTTTCACACTACTCTCTTTGAAAGTAAAAATGAGCGGAACGGAATATCAAACAATCACTCCCTTAATTTTTGGATCCGCCAGTGATCCTAGTCCAAAATTCAAATAATAAGTGACGGCACACGTCTCTCCACCTCTCTCTATGTAGGACTGTTCATACGAACCATGTTATCTTCTTCTTCATCTTTACCCTACCCAACCG
The DNA here is from genome assembly GCA_016081115.2 of Rehmannia glutinosa. Classification (NCBI taxonomy): domain Eukaryota; kingdom Viridiplantae; phylum Streptophyta; class Magnoliopsida; order Lamiales; family Orobanchaceae; genus Rehmannia; species Rehmannia glutinosa. The sequence continues at coordinate 22,973,025 of CM071930.1, forward strand.
CGAACGAACGCAGGATTTTAACTTTTTTGGGAGGAGGGGCAAAAAACGGATCGAGTTTATAAATTTAAACAATGAAAAAAATACTCATATATTAACCATAAATAATGGGTTTTTATATTGCAAATAACAACTATTTGAAGTTTTTATCAAAATTTTGTGGGGACAAAGTCATCTATTTTAACTAAAAAAAATTTTTTCGGAAATTTTAGGGGGGAAAATGAAATTTTGGAATTTTTTTTTTTTTTTTTTTTTTTTTAGGGGGCTATTCCCCCCTAGGACCGCCACTGCTACCCAACGTTTCCATGAGACATCTCACCCTTGCCAATTTCTTCCTTGCGTGTGTGTGTGTGTGTCAAAGACTAAAAGTGCGATTGGATATTTCATTGAAAATTTCCATTTTGCTAGAGAATAGTAGTGAAAAAAGTTTTGGGAGAAAAAAGATGAATTTTGAGAGTGTGATTGGATGTGAGATGAAAAAGTAATGATGAAAGTTGATTTGATGTGAAAAAGTAAAATAATGATTGAATGTGATTGGTAGTTAGAAATGTGTGAGTGAATGAATAGTGAAATTTGTAGGATAATGTGTAATAATAGTTAGTTTTTGTGAAAAAATGTGTAGATGTGATTGGTGAAAGAAAAAGTGAGAAAAAGTGAAAGTGAGAGAATAGTATATTTTAAAAAAATTTTCATAAACAATCGCATGTTTGGTCAAAAAAATTCTCCAAATGAACAAAAATGCATTCTCGCTCACATCCAATCGCACCTAAAAGTCTGTGTTTGTTGTTGATTTGGGTGTGAGCAAATCAGATGTACTTTGGGTCGGGTCGGTTCGTCTCGAGCCTAGGTACTTTCGATTCAGGTCCTATAAGAGAGATAAACGTTAAGCTAGCCGGGAGGGTTCCCAGCTAAGACCCTCCGTTGCTTAAGTCAATACAAGTGTTAGGTCGCTAGTGAATATAAAGCGAGGTGAATAGCAATAAAATGTGATACCTGTAGCAATGGAACAGTGGTGTATTTATAGGTGTCAAATCCCTGGCCGTACGAGGTCGTACGGAACCGTACGATCTCGCTCCACGTGGCGGCCTCGCATTGGTCCGCCTGTCCAGATCCGTCTTCTCTGCTTGGGTCGGGTCAAGTAGGTGACCCTGACCGTCACCTCGGTTCGGGTCGCGACCCGACCTTCAGTAATCTATGGACCTGTCCAAACCCGTCCTTTCATTCAAGGTTGGGTCGGGTAAGTGACTCGATCCGTTACCTCAGTTCGGGTCGCGAGCTGACTGTAAATAATTTGTGGATCTTAGCCTACTTAGGCCATTTCTTCTAGTAGGAGAGGACAAATAAGTAATTTCAGATATATGAATATCAGTTGCAATGGACAGACTTTGAGGGTGTTTCTAATTATTATTTTAATGGGATTTATTTAAAATTTGGAATCATTTTAAAGATCTTTCAGAAGATGAAGAAATTGCAGTGAACATAAGTGGAGGTTGACGCATAACCAATTTTAGTCACCGAAAATTAAAAAAAAATTACATGGTTTGGGTTTGCAGTTTAATTGTTTCTTGTGATTGTGATGGGTCTTGTTTTCTTCTCCGGATACAAATAACATAATTGAATTTAGTGTGCTCTGTCTAAAAATCCATGTTCTTTAGGATTTTTTTTTTTTTTTTAGAATACTACAATGCCTCCAAAGTACTTACAACAGGAAAAAAACATTACTCTAAGAATGCAAGGACTTGATTTTCACTTTACCATAGAAATGGTGGGTCAATTTTGGGATGGAAAAGGAAATTAAAATATTTTTCTTTAATTTATCATCTTTGCGAAAATCATTACTTAATTCTAAATAGCACATCGATGGTATTTGGAGTTAGAAAAAACTTTAGAACTCCATTAATGAAGGTTTTTAAATTTCATATTTGAAACTTCTGCTCTCATTTGAATCTTTAAAGGAAAAATATGACAAAATAAAGAAAATTGAGAAAGGAAGATGAAGGGAAGAAAAATGAATGAAAACAGTCAACGTTGGTGCACGACATTGTACACCACTGCACTCTCGAATCTGTATACTATGCTGTAAATAAGTAGTACTTTTTGTTTCAAAGTGTAATACTTTTCAATTCAACGTGTAATGCATTTTCACTTAAACAGTAATACTTCTCACTTAAATTTGTAAAATTTTAAGTTCAATATGTAATACTTTTCATTTATAAGTAATAATTTTCAGGTAAATAATATCAATTTTTTGTTACTTTGAAAATGTATACTTTTCAGAGTAAAAGTGATACATTTTTAATAATAAGTGATGTCACCGCCTAATATTACAAAATGTCGCCGCCCCTAGAAATACCATGCCACCGCCCATAATAACTTAGAAACAATACCACCTAAACGTATACTTTTCAAAATAAAAGTAATTTGGGAAAAATAACTCTTTTTAATTATCATAACACTCACTCAATAGCCTAATATTTATAAAAATACCACCGATCTTTTGAGCTAGATCACGAGTCTAGGTGAATTCAACTCACGAAATATAACTAATGAGACAGTCCTATACAGTGGCGGACACAGGGGGGACAGGGGGAGGGGGTTGCTGCGCCCCCCAAAATTTTCCAAAATCCCCCCACCCCAAAAAAAAAAAAAAAAAAAGTTTTCCAAATTAAATTTTAATTAAAATTTGAATTAATTTAAATAGATTTAAAATTTTGTAAAAATTAAATAAGTTTTGTTTTACAATATAAAAAACTATTAATTATGATTAGTGTATGAACATTTTTTCTCATAGTTTAAATTTATGAACTAGATTCGACGTCGTCCTGGCGTGCGCCCATGCAGAGTTGGAGCACCCGTGCGTCCGCCACCGGCATATATATAACCTTTTGCTAGCAAACATAGCCTTAGTTGACACGCGCCGTGAAATGTCTATATCGTTGTTAGCAAAACTTAGAAAGAGGGATCAATTTAAATCTTCTATTTGATAAAAACGAAGGGAAAAAAAAGGCACGAAAATCATTGCGACTTTTATTTCTTTTGGCCTTAAATCACATCTTTTCTCCCAAAAGCAATCACAATCATCACTATGTTGTTGCCACCGCTTCCACCACCACCCGCCCTCCCTCCTTCGCCCCTTCAAAACAACCATCATTATACCAACAATTATTCTGCACCTTGCGTCAAAACTATCATCATTTATCAGAAGAGAAAAAGGAAAAAAAGGGTTCAGAAATATAGGGATGTGTCAGCTAATAATCATGATAACTAGCAAGAAGAAAAATATCAAGTTGGAGTTTTTTTTTTTTTTTTTTTTTTGGGTGAAAAAAGGAAAATAATTTCACTTTTTCTCCCAGATTTGGATCCAAATTAATTTCTCAAATTAGTCATCAAACTTATTTTCTTACTTTGGTTTCTTGAAGGGGAATCAAGCATCGTGGTCCGATTACTTACTAAAACAAGCTTGTAAGCTGCAGACCAAAATTAAGGTTGTATTTCTTTTCACTGGTGAAAAGGTAACTTTTTTAGATCTTGGATTAATAGATGTAAGAATTAGTGTATAGTGTGAATTAGGGTTTATTTAAGAAGTAAAAGAAAAAAAGATTATTCTTATTGTACTAGTACTGCAGGAGATTGTTTGCATCTTTAATTAATTTGTAATTGTTCCTTTGGATTGTTTTGATTTTTCTTTTCTCATCTTTTTTGAATTCTTATGGATCTGTATAATATGTCTGTATAATTAAGACGTGTAGACATTTTTTTGCCTTTAATATCCCCTTATGGAATCCATTATTTGTTTGTGTTTCTGGAGATTAGGGTTTGCAAAACTTGGGTCTAGGGTTTGATCTAATTACTTTAGTGTATATATCACTAAATTTCATCTCCATGTGTATGTAGATATGATGGCTATAATTTATATTGATAAAAGAAATCACTTTAAATTATTTCTCCATCAGTTATGGTATTATTCATTAATTGTTAATTAACTCTCTTCTGTATAATGAGTATTTAGTTTCTGGACATAGAGATGGTTCCGCCCCATTTATCTTGTGAAGTTTGACTAATAATCATGAAACTCGTTTCAATTTCTTGCTTTGTAATAATAACATGCAATTTGTGGGCACCTGCACTTCTTCTTGGTGTATTTTCATGTTTCTGTTTCATAAATGAAAAAAAATGTGGCAACAAGTTTGCTACTATTTCTCTATCATACTTTCCATTTTTCCATTTTTTATTTCTTCTAACCAAACGGAAAAAAAACAAAAAATAAAACATACATTTGTTAACGTCGTAATATGGAGAATCCGCGTGCCAATCAATCATACGAGACTTATCGTTATGACTTATGAGCATCATATAAAAAGTAGGAAAAATGTATAAAAAGGTGAAGTAAAGAGCTATCTTTAACCCAAAAAATAGGTAGTATTCTTGCTATTGTTAGCTCGAAGCCAATAAATGCTCTGGTTCTATTGTCTCCTTGCAGAAACCTCTCTAGCTCCATCTTTGCAAGAAATAAGACTACTTATAAGATAGAATACTCTATAGCCCTTTCTCGTGAACGCAGGTATAATAATCATTTATATGGTTTGTATACCGAATATTCTATGCTTAATAGAAAAAATGTGTTAGACATGTGATTTGAAGGAGAATCGATGGACATTAAGTGCTTTGGGATATTTAATGCTGGCGTGTATTAATGACTGACACACGCATTTAATGCGATATCACCTGACTTCATTATGTCGTTTGTGAGTTATTCGACCTCTAATGGAGTCGGTGCTTCTTACAAGAATTTCAACGCCGAAGCCTGTTTGGTCCTCTGGCTCATCTTCTTGCAATTGGAACCCAACTTCAAACAGCAGTATTTGATAGCTAAATGAAGAAATGGATGTCACAAACAAAGAAATAAAAATTGAAATGGGTGGACAAGAATTATATGATATACAATTACTGCACTGATTCTTGGGGATTCCCATAGGGCTACACTCCAGAATGTGCTATCAACGCCACATCATGATGGCAATACAGAGAGATTATATACTTCTTTTTTACTTCTTGGAAAATAACGTATAGGCATATAGACTTTTCCTCATAAATTTAATACAATTCTTTTATTTCATTACTCCTCCTTTTTTTTTTTTTAGCTTCGTCGTAAAAATCCACGCCTAGCCCTACTTAGTCCCCGCCTAGGCGCTAGACCCCCTTGTTCGTCTATGTTTTTCTTCCGATTAGGTCCTGCATAACCACGCCCATATCCTACCTAATCCCGCCAAGGCTCTGCCTAGACGCTAGGCCATAGTCTGCCACCCAGCTAGCGCCTAGCGCTTTTTACAAGATTGGTTTTTAACGTGTATTTCTTCACCATATCTTATGTTTTAATATGGAGTGATACAAGAAATTTGAAAGATCTATTGTCAGGATATTTATTTATTCAGCGCGCGTGCATTTACTAAGTGTAAATATGGAGAAGTACCCACATATGATAACTCAACCTCTTTTCAGACATAAGATATAACCGACATAGGATATAAAAAATTATATTTTCTACCTACTTTTGGTGTTCTTTGACTAAAATACCCTTAGCAACTCAAAAGTAAGTTAACACGATATAACATAATAGCTTATTTTATCATAACGTGATAACTAATATCATGATAATTATAACTTGACAACTTTTAAAACGTGATAACTTATTTTATCATAACGTGATAGCTTATATCATGATAATTTATAACTTGACAACTTTTATAACGTGACAACTTATTTTATTATAATGTGATAACTTATATCATGATAATTTATAACTTGATAAATTTTTAGCTATCACGTTTGTAAGCAAATAAGCACATATTTGCACATAGTCACATAATAAGGAATCAATGATACCTTTCAATTGGGTAGCAGAATAAATTCACCGATTCACATTTCGTTAGCCCTTGATCTCGATAGCTCGTCTACAAGCCCCTCTCGAACTGAACTTGAATATAGGCCGTCCTTCACTCCGTGTGTCGCACCGCTTGGTGTGAATACTACTATAACACTCACAACTGTTGCACACCTTAAACCCTCGATGACCTTGAGTGGTGATTCTCCAAGAAGAAACGTAGAGAGAAATTTTATGTATGAGATATCTTAATTATGAGCATGAACGTGTGTTCTCGGAATGAGGGAGAGATCATCTTATAATTGTAAGATATTTTAATCCCTGCCATAATCAAATCCTACCATATTAGATGCAATCCCAAGATGCATGCTAATCAATAAGGATCCTTTTGATTTAGCACAATCTTTCCTTACTTAGAAGACATGGATACAATTTTTCCAATATCTCCCACTTATACATATCTGATCCGACTCTTTCGAATCACACTCCCATAATTCTCATCTCACGTGCCTTCTTTCATACAGGGAATAAGACGTGCGGCCAAGCGAGAGCGAAAAAGAACAAATGAGGATTTGTTATATTAAGTCATCATCCAACTAACATAACTCTACAACTCAGGAGACTCGCTATGTACCCCAAACTATGTGGTAGGGGTGGCCACGAATCCGGAACCGCCGGTTTCGGTTCCAAAACCGCCGGTTCTGGTTTTCTCATTTTGGAGAAACCAGAACTGGAACCTTTGTTTCACGGTTCCGGTTCCAGTTCCAAAACTAGAACCGAAGGTTCCGATTTCGGTTTGGAACCCGATTTCTCCACGGTTTACTTTAGATAATTTTTTTTTTTTTTAAAAATGGTTTATCAATTTCAGTTACATAAGAAAAGATAAAAGGAAGAAAAAGACTTGGACTTAATATTCAATTAAGTTTTGTATTTAATATAATAATATTAAACTCTGTCTATATATGCTATTAGAATATAGATGAATCAAAGTTCACGCAGTTCGCTTACAATATTTGTTTTAAAACGTGTCTCATGTAGTTACAAATATAAAATATTACAATACACATTTAACATTTCTTCTAGCATATTTTAACTAAAAAACAAAAAAATTCATTGGTTTTAACTTTGAAATCGACGGTTTTAATTGCCGGTTGCACCACGGTTCTACATACAGTTCTAATCGACGGATTCACGGTTTTTGAGACTAAGGGAACCGGAACCAGAATCTGTCTACACGGTTCCAGTTTTGGAACCTTTGACCACGGTTCCCGTTCCGGTTTGGAACCCAATTTTGGTTCCATTTGGCCACCCCTACTATGTGGTCGCACCAAATCAAACATGTCTGACCCCTCAATAGATAGATCATGCTTTACCTCCCAATATGTATCTATGCTCATGATAATGTCAAAACATCTCTTCGACTTAGTCGTCCGACCTATGAGCCATAGAACATAGTGCGTTACCAACTTAGTTTTTTCCTCGGCCTCTTATGTCAATCAGCTTGGACTTGACAACTTTCCTAGTCATGCTCCGACAGACCAAATCAATCTTGGCCATTGAACAGATGCTAAAGTAGCGTCATCAAGCTTACACATCATGACAAAGTCCAGAGTCCCAAAGGGCACTAATAAACACGGTAAGACTCACACAGTGACGAAGCAGGGATCCATTCAGTCACTCATCTCACAAGGCCCTCGTAAAGCACATGTAGTATGAATACATGCTATGATGGAGCTCCCACTCAATTCGGGCATGTCACACTCTAAACATCATAGGAGTCTTAGTCCAGTCACTCATCCAGCGCCTAACCTGCGCATTACAGAAGTCGGTCGCCACAATGTCTTCTAATAATTTGCACACTTGGCTATAAACAGACTTTTATGAAGTTTGGACGCACTCCATTTCGATCAAGTATGATCTCATCTTGGCCTCATGCCAAAGGGACTATGGTTAAGCTTTTGGCCTTTCACGTTGTTTCTAGCGTGAAGGCGATCAATCGTATCCCTCTCATTAGTGCGAACACGATCAATGAGTCTCATCTTGCTCGCTATCAAAGCGCCATGGCGATTACCCGTGCGAGTAGGCAATCTAAGTATGGTGACATTATCGATCATTAAACACGGTACACTAACAAATTAATACAAACAAAATATCTTATTAATCAATAAAATATTCATATAGGCCAACAAATTCAAATCCTACCTAATCCCATACTTCTAACATGCCTTTGGAATATGTCTCTGCGCAAAGGCTTAGTAAAAGGATCAGCGGCCATGTCGCCAATAGGAATATGCCTGAGAACTATTTGACCTTGAACAACACTCTCTCGAATAAAGTGATATCTGGTGTCGATATGCTTAGTCCTCCCGTGGCACTTGGGATCCTTAGCATATGCTAGTGCAGACGTGTTGTCACAGTAGACAACAACCGCATCATCAGCATGCACCGTAATGCGCAGACTCTGAAGAAATCTTCTCAACCAGATTGTTTCTTGGACTGCTGACGTACAAGCAACATATTCAGCTTCTATGGTGGATAAAGATATACAAGGTTGCTTCTTACTACACCAAGTGATAGCAGTGCCTCCCAATATGAATGCATATCCCGATGTGTATTTGCGTTCATCTCTATCCGCTGATCCATCGACATCGCTGTAACCTACCAACTTCAAACTACCCCCATGATAGCATAAAGAAAAATCACATGTCCCAAATATCTAAGTATCCTCTTGATTGCAGCCCAATGAGCGCGTCTAGGATTACTTTGACATCTGCTCACCTTCCCAACTGCAAAACATAGGCCTGGTCGAGTACACATAATTACATACATCGGACTCCCTATCGCATTTGCATATGGCACCTTAGCCATGCATTCTTTTTCTTCATCTCTTTTTGCGCATAAATCTTTGCTGAGAACGCAAGTCTTTTCCATGGGTGTGTCAATAGGTTTAGCATTATACATACGAAACCGTTCTAGAATCCTATTGATGTAAGTCTGTTTCGATAAACTCAATAATATCCTAGAACAATCTCGGTGTATCCTAACACCAAGTATGTATTCTGCTTCTCCCATGTCCTTCATCTCAAATGTAGAGGACAACCACTCTTGTGTGGTGACAATCATCTCCATGTCATTTCCAGCCAATAAAATATCGTCCATACACAGTGAGAGAATCAAGAATTTTCTCATTTCTCTTGACATACACACAGTGTTCTTCTTCAATCATCGTAAAGCCAATCGAGGTGATAGCTCGATGAAATCGATAGTACCACTGTCTGGATGATTGTTTCAGTCTATAAATGGAATGTTTTAAGTGGCATACTTTGTACTCTTGTCCCTTATGCTGAAACCATATAGGTTGATCCATAAAGATTTCTTCATCCAATTTTCCATTGAGAAATGCTATCTTCACGTTCATCTGAAATAATTCCAGATCAAGGTGGGCGACAATGGCTAAAATAAGGCGAATTGAGGCAAACCTCACCACCGGGGAGAATGTCTCTTCATAGTCTACACTCTCTCTTTGAGTATAGCCCTTTGCCACAAGACGAGCTTTATATTTGTCAATCGACCCATCTGCCTTGGGCTTGACCTTAAGAACCTATTTGTTCCCAATGGTCTTGCGTCTAGGTGGAAGATCAACTAGCTTCCAAACTTGGTTCTTAGCCATCGATCTCATCTCCCTCCATAGCAATTATCCACTCTTTAGCATTAGGAGAAGTAACAACCTCTTGATATGTGGCTGGCTCATCAATATCCAAAGAAGCACACATGAAAGATTCCCCCTCAATTTCAATATATCGCCGGGGTACTATTTCGCGATTGCTTTGACACATAAGTGGATTTTGAGAGTCTTCCTCTAGTGGGTCACTCCCACTGATTGTAGGACCACTGTCATTGTCCCCGTCGATAACTGGATGAGATTTTGAAGTCTCACCCTCGCCATGAAGCGTAGTACTGTCCTTGTGATCTTGGAACTCATATAGTTCTAGATTCCCTCTTACTTTTCCGATTGTCGAAAATTCCTCCTCGAGGAAGTTAACATCGCGGGATTCAATCTCAGTCATTCCTCCATCAGGATGTTTACCATACATCATATAACCTTTCGAGTAATCGCAATATCTTATAAAGACATGTTTGATCGCTCTAGGACCAAGCTTTCTATGCTTATGAGAAGTGTTGTGAAAAAAACCAGCTGACCCCCAAGGGCACAAACCTTCTAAATTAGGCTTTCTGCCATGCCATAACTCATACGGTGTCATAGGAACTGACTTTGAAGGCACACGATTTAGTATGTAGGCATCAGTCAAAATTGCATCTCCCCAAAAATATATTGGAAGATTAGCTTGCGCCATCATTGATCTGGCCATTTCCAGGAGTGTCCTATTCCTTCTCTCTGCAACCCCATTTTGTTGCGGAGTATATGGAATGGACAATTGTCTTATAATTCCTTTTTCTTCACAAAATTGTCTGAACTGATCAGACATATATTCTCGCCCTCTACCAGTATGTAAAACTTTGTGGTTTTGTTCTCTTTGGTTCTCAACCTCGGCCAAGAATCACTTAAAACAGACAAGTGCTTCTGATCGATGAGACAAGAGATATACTGACCCATAGCACGAATAATCATCAATGAAAGTGAGAAAATAGGATGCACCGTGTTGTGCCCTCACATTCATAGACCCACATATATATGAGTGGACTATTTCAAGAGGATGAGTATATATGGTTCACACATAGGAAGGTCGACTTTAGCGAGCTGGCCTAAAAGACCTTCTCGAGCTAGTCTAGTCAATCTTTCTTGTCCTATGTGTCCCAACCTCGCATGCCATTTAACAAAATAAGAAATAACATCAAGAGATGAAGAAACAAAAGAAATGCATTCACTTGGTAGTTATAACATGAAAAATCCATTACTAATAAATCCTACGCCATAAAGGTCATTGCCAAGAAAATGAATAACTGAGTTTGATCGAACATGAAAGAAAACTATGTCTTAAAAGTGTTGAAACTGAAAGTAAATTACATCGAAATCTAGGTGCGTAAAGCACATCAATAAGAGTAGCTCGTGCCCAGTGATAAGCTTGAGCTGGTATGACCCAACTCCAACAACCTCCTCCTGTGCGCCATTCCCCATAGCAATGTAATGGCTGCATGCTGGCATTCGATGGTAATTCACAAAACCTGCTCTATCTCTTGTCACATGTTTGGTTGCTCCTGCGTCTACAATCTAACCATGGAGAGAATTAGCAACGAAAACATGTGGACAAAAAAAGAGTCAAAAGAGCAAGGAGCGGGTCTTACCTTCTTTGGCTCAGTGCAATCACGAGCAAAATGACCCGACTTTCCACATTTAAAGCAATTTTTTTCTTTCTCGCCCCTTTTACCACGTTGACGTTTCGTGGCCTTTTTCACCTTGTGGGCCTAAGTTTTGGTTCTTAGCACTACTCTGTCCTACACCCTTTGACTTGTTCCAACGTTTGCCTTTGGGGGGCTTGCATTGTCCAGCATGTGCGACAAGAGCACTGTTTGTGCTCACTCGGCCTCTCGACGGTTAGCCTCAAGCCTAAGATGACTGGTGACACTGTCAAAAGTTTGGATTTGCTCGTTATGTGTGAGCACAAGCTTAACGTGTCCCCATGGCTGCTCAGGTAGCAACCTTATGACTGCCAAAACTTGTTGTTCATCAGTGATCTCATTTCCAGCATTTTGAAGCTCACGAATCATATCTTTCATCAAATCAAGTTGCTGGCTCATCGTGTGTTTGGGGTCAAGTACGTACTGGTTAAACTTGAGGGTTAAAGCCCTCAATCTCATTGCCAAGGCAGTACCGTACGTGACCTTCAAGCCTTCCCACAACTCCTTAGCTGTTGGATGCTTTCAAACTCACGGATCCGATGGCCGTGCATGCATCTCAACATAGTATCACCACCGTCTCCAAAAACTCTCTCTCAAATAATTAACTAACTAAACACATAAACATGAGCACCCAAAAATGTCCAAAACCCGTGCACATAAAATTGCATAATCACATATTGCAATTAATACGTCCATCATAATGTATCAATTAATAATTTTAAGAAAAACAGAATAAAATCTGCCATACGAGTGTATATATATATATTAACGCATACGCCAGCGCTAGAACATTGAACATCATGAGCAGAGAACAAAACAATACAGCAGCCCAAACCATATGTAATTCATTTATTCTTCATATTGCACGAAAAATGATGCAATTTTTTTTAAAAAAATAGATATAGCGATAGCACACGTACGCATATGCCTTTGATATTAAGGCTAATTTAACATAATAGGGTTAATTTAAAATCAATTTAAACAAATAATGCAAAATTTGTTTTTTTAAAAAATGGGTGAACAGCGTTGGAAACGCTGTTTTCACTATTTTTGTCCGGAAACAGCGTTTCTAACGCTGTTTTCTCGATTTTGTTTTTTAAAAAATTAGTTTAAAATAGCATTTTTAGTTTTAGGATATTGTTTTGTAAAAACAATATCAAATTTGTTTTGTGTGATTTTAATTTTTCAAAATTAGCAATTTTTTTAATTTTAGTTCTGAAAACATGTATTGAATCTCTATTTTCACAACTTATTTTTTTATTTTTTAATTTTAGGATATTATTTTGTAAAAAATAAAAAATATATACACAATTTTTTGAAATATAAAAATGAACTTCTGCAACCCGGTTACATATTCAATCCTAGAAGCCGATTACACAATTTAAAAACATAGGTAAATGACATAATTTAAAAACAACTGAAAATCACACAATTTGAAATCGTACAATAACCGGAACAATAAATATCAGTCATGACATGCAGAAGTGGATGGACCCGCATCATGACGCGTGGTAACCGGGTTGTAGAAGTTCATTTTTATATTCCAAAAAATTGTATATGCATTTTTTATTTTTTACAAAACAATATCCTAAAATTAAAAAAATTGAAAAATAATTTGTGAAAATAGAGATTCAATACCTGTTTCCAGAATTAAAATTAAAAAACAATTGCTGATTTTGAAATATTAAAATCACACAAAATAAATTTGATATTGTTTTTACAAAACAATATCCTAAAACTAAAAATGCTATTTTAAACTAATTTTTTTAAAAAAAATTATTTTTCGAGAAAACGGCGTTAGAAAACGCTGTTTTCTGACAAAAACAGTGTTTCCAACGCTGTTTTCACCCATTTTTTAAATTTTTTTTTGCATTATTTGTTTAAATTGATTTTAAATTAACCCTATTATGTTAAATTAGCCGATATTAACACAAAGAAAATCTCTTGGTGCGGATTTCAATGCAGGATAAGTTTTCATACTTAAAACTTTAAACGACTATAACTATCTCGTTTCTCATACAATTAACATGTAAAATATACCAAATTAATCCTCTCTGCGAGGTCTACCATTTGATAACAACATTGCATATATAAAATTAAAATTCCAGATTCGAATTTTTTACTAAAAAAAATGAATCTCATACGTATCACACGTATCAAGTGCATCAAATAGGCGAGAACGAGCCCTAATGACTCTGATACCACTGTAAGCAAATAAACACATATTTCCATATAGTCACATAATAAGGAATCGATGATACCTTTCAATTGGGTAGCGGAATAAATTCACCGATTCGCATTTCGTTAGCCCTTGATCTCGATAGCTCGTCTACAAGTCCCTCTTCAATTGCACTTGAATATAGGCCATCCTTCACTCCGTGCATCGCCCCGCTTGGTGTGAATACTACTAGAGCATCCACAACTGTTGCACACCTTAAATCCTTGGAGACCTTGATTGGTGATTCTCCTTGAAGAAACGTAGAGAGAAATTTTTTATATATGAGATATCTTAATTATGAGAATGAGCGTGTGTTCTCGGAATGAGGAGAGATCATCTCATAATTGTAAGATATCACAATCCTTGCCATAATCAAATCCTACAATATTAGATGCAATTCCAAGATGCATGCTAATCAATAAGGATCTTTTTGATTTGGCACAATCTTTCCTTACTTAGAAGACATGGATGCAATTTTTCCAATAACGTTATACATTGGGAGTGTTTGCAAAAACTTCTGCTTTTAGAAGAAGTGATTTATTATAGCAGAAGTAGAAGTAGTTGGATATCAGTTCCCCGAAATATTGAACTATAAAATATACATACACATCAATTTTGTCAAATATTTTTCTTACATAACAAAAACATTTCGTTATAACGATCCATTAAATTTTCAAAAGCAATATCTACAGCGGAAGCAATCGCATGAAACGATTTAAATAAAAATTTGATATATACTTATAATTCCAACAAACTATTTGACGGAGAAGTATTTTTGAAAAACCATGTATATACATATAAATATAAATACACATATTTGTTTTGTAGGAAAAAATCGACCTATAAGCATTATCTATTCAAGATTCAATAGCAACAACGAAAGCAAATTATAAAGTGTACAAAATTTAAATGTTCATTTACTTATAACAAATTCGCATATTTACTAATTTAGAAAAATATCTCTTTAATTCTATTTACAAAAAGAAAGCTTAGAAAATCATAGAAAATTCAATTATCATAAATTGAAATTCCTAGAAGTTGAAAATTTGTTCTCAATACCAATCAACTGTCCATACTAAGTCTATCAACGTAAATAAATACTTAAAAAGAAGCGTAATTTATTTAACAATCTCCTATTCAATTGAAAAATATTAGAAAAGAAAAATATAGACATTACTCCAGTATTTTCATTGGTCATCCATTATCCACCATAAGTCTAACATCATAGATAAATACTTAGAAAATTATAATTGGTATAGTAATTTCTTATTTAATTGAAAAACAACATTTAAATACAAAGATATTACTCCAGTAGTTTTATAGGTCATCCATTATCCACCGCCAATAACCATCGCCGACTTCTTAACCCGAAAAGTTGGAGTATAATTGGGGTGAGCACGCACAGTGGAGTTAACATTGTCCAAGCTAAATACACAATAATTCACAATAACATGCAATAGCAATCCAATAGAACATAGAATAGTATTTTTGAAAACCATAGACATAAACATAGCTCGCACTATGGTGATTCCACTCGAGGGATACATCGAACCCGGACTCCTTGAGCCCCTGGCTACAATAGGCGTATAGAGCAATTGTACCACACATCATGTAAAATACTAAGCATCTAACAAGGACAATTGAGAGTTTTGAAAAAAAACCCCACCTTGAAACTTTGTTTGAATTAAAATAGCAGAATGATTTGATGTAATATTCCGATTGAACTTCAGGGCTCGCCGTCCTTATTTCCTAACATGTATATGTATACATACATCCTAGTTCCTAGATGTGAAAACTTAAGTATTAACTTGATCTCGAAAGCAATAAAATACATTCTTGATGCTGACGGTATTTTTCTAAGGCTTAGGGTTCAACTTAATTGGTTTAAAAGATACTAAATCTTTGCGCAGTTGGGGGTGAAAATTATTTTCTCATAAACCATACACTGGAATTATTTCAAATTTTTACAGTAGATAATAGACTCAAAATATCAGAAGGATTCGAAATGTTTAGCTATGAGTTTGGAATTTGTGAAACTGAAATTGCTGTAACATTGAATCCTGTACAGATATGGAAGAAATATCATATTTAAATAAATATAGTACCATTTGATTTTAAAACTTAACTACATATAATATACATACCATAGTATAACATATCCAAAAATCATAACATTTGAAATTCATTAACTTAAGTTTTGAATATAGTAAACTGAAACTTTTGTCATAGCCAAAACTGTATCGTTTCGGAAATTAGTTAATATTTAAATAAATATGAGTTGGAATGGTATGATATTTTTTCACACAATAGTATATATAATAGTACATAAAATACAAAAAATCAGGCATTTTTAAGGTCTTTATCCATGATTTCTTGAATTTATAAATAAAAAATAGAGTATATTCAAGATTTGGAAAGGATGAATGAAAAATTCTATATAAAATAAAATGAAACTCAAAAGTATATGAAATTTTAACTGAATATTATTATGTATGCTAACATAACATAGTAAAAATTTCATGAAAATTGGACATGTATAATTGGGGTTTTTGATTTTCTAAAATGAAAACAAGTAATAACATAAATTCCGGCATCTTAGTTTGAAAATTCAATAACTACAAAAGTACTCATCTAATTAGTATGAAAATTTGAATGTATGATAAAAACTTTATGAATAATAACATAGTATAATTTCATAAAATTTGGAATAGTATATCTCGGGTTTCAAAATTTAGAAAAAGATTACCTTAGGGATTGTGAATGAAAGAGGAAAGACAATGGAAGGATCATGGCGTTGAAGAAAAAAACGTTATTGTTGTGTTGTAGATAATGGAGGTTGTGATGGCGCATAGAGAAATAGAGGTGGAACATATCTATTTTTTCTCTCTCTAATGTGGTATAATAAAACTCTAATAACGAAAGACTCGGAATATAATTACCCTAGCTAGTTTCCCAAGCGTCTTAGGATTACTCATGGGCCATGTTATTGGACAACTAATCCAATAATAATAATAATAATAATAATAATAATAATAATAATAATAATAATAATAATAATAATAATAATAATAATAATAATAATAATACTATTTAACTAATTAAATACATACTTTTTTTCCAGGTGTTACACAAGTTGGTAGTGTTTGAAAATAAAATCAAAAGTTGAGAATCAGAAGTTGAGAGTGTTTGGTGAAAAAGTTACAAAAGTGCTTATTTGTTAGTAAACGTCAAACTGGAAGTAGAAGCAGAATCTAAAACACACCCCTGCTTTAGGATCTTAATTAAATAAAGAAGAATCATAAGCAGAAGTTAGCAGTTGCAAACACTAAAAAATGCGTTTTTAGGCCAAAACATGAGAATCACTTCTTTAAATGATTGCAAACACTCTCATTATAAAGTTATGATAAAATAAGCTATTATCATGTTATAAGTTAATGTCACGTTATAAGTTAAATAAGTGTCACATTATGAAGTTAATATGACGTTATGAACTCTTATATTTGTCAAAATTTAAAATATCAAAACTAAAGGTTATTTTGATACGTACGGGTAGAAAAGAGTGTTTTTAGAAAGGTAGGTAGAAAAGAAGTTCCATTATCCAAAGTGATTACTTTAAAAATTCTCCCATTTACTAATCAGGAGGGTATCAGTCGTGCATGCATTTTCAACTGTTCCTTTTCTAGAAGAAAAAAAGCTGTGAATCATTTCAAATAACTAATCAACTTGTAGTAGAAATACAGTAAATATCCAGTTGTACAAGGAAAAAAAAGGAATTGGATCTCTCTCTCTCTCTCTCTCTCTATATATATATATATATATATATATATATAATAACAAATATATATTCAAATTTGTTTTCCCGCCTTTTTGCACTTGCTAAAAACGAAATTAGATATTTTTTTAATGTAAACAAGAAAGAAAATATACATATATGTCCAGTATCTTAATTTGTAATGGCAAAAACTCATATAGGACGTCCTACCAATCCTTTTTTGTCAGACGGATCCTGATGACCTGACCCGCCAAACCCTACCCACTTTTTTATTTATTTAGGGTTTTTCTTTTCTCTCTCTTTATTTCTTTTTTCGTCTTTCTTTTGTCTCTCACTTCTTCAAACTACACCATTTCACTACCACAACAAACCCTAGAGGAGGAGAGCTCTCGCCACCGCAAGGATTCAACCATGACGTCGCACAAGTCTTTCATGATTAAGAAGAAGCAGAGGCATAACATGCATATCCTGTACTGGATCCGCATGCGCACCGATAACACCATCCCCTACAATGCCAAGCGCGCCACTAGCGCCGCACTAAGCTCGGTTTCTAAACATTATCGCAATCATTTTCCCTTTTTCCATTATGTCGTGTTTTATTTTCCATCAAAAGCTGATAACATTTTCTTTTTGTGGAAGTAGATAGTGGTATTATGATTATTATGGTGTAAGACTTTTTATTGGGTTTTATTAATCTCATACTGTGCTCAAATTGAATGATGCCTTAATGTTGATGTACAAGAGAATGAAAGTTTGTTGTTACTGTATTCGAAATTTTGACTAAGAATGGATGATTTTATTTATTGAGATTTCTTTGATCTAAGGAGGATAGTTCATATTATACATCAATCATATACTAAATTGACATCTTGTTTTAGATAATTAAAGGTCGCTCTATATTTTTGGTTGTCTTTCCAACTCCCATAAAAAATAAATATGACAGTTAAAAATAACACTTTTATGAGTAAAAATATATGTTTTTAAGATAAAGTATCATGTTTTTTTTAATACAATCACAAATTAGAAATTCGGTACAGTGACGAAAGAAAAATAAATATGACATAGTTAAAGTAATAATTTCATGAGTAAGTATCCATTTTTTAAGATAAAATATAATTTTTTTTAACAGTCACGAATTAGGAATTTAGTATAGTGAAGAATGAAAAATAAATATGACAAAGTTAAAGTAACGATTTTATGAGTAAAAATATATATTTTTTGAGATAAAGTATCATATTATTTAACACCGTCACAAATTAGGAATTCATTACATTGAAGAAGAAAAAATTAATATGACAGAGTTAAAGTAACACTTTTATTAGTAAAAGTATCAGTTTTTTGAGGTAAAGTATCATGTTCTTAAATACAGTCACACATTAGGAATTTAGTACATCTAAGAAGGAAAAATATATTTGACAAGAGTTAAAATAACACTTTTATGAGTAAAAGTATCATTTTTTTGAGATAAAGTATCACGTTCTTTAATGCAGTCACATATTACGAATTTAGTACATTTAAAAAGGAAAAATATATTTGACAAGAGTTAAAGTAACACTTCTACGTGCAAAAGTATTTATGTTTTTAGATAAAGTATCATGTTTTTTAATACAGTCACAGAATAGGGGTCTAGTACAGTGAAAAAGAAAAAAAAATATGACAGAGTTTAAGTAACACTTTCATAAGTAAAAGTATTCATTTTTTGAAATAAAGTATCATGTTTTTTAATACATTCAAAGATTAAGAGTCTGGTACAATAAAGAAGGAAAATAAATATGACGAGCTTTGGTAATTTGTAATAATTTATGAATGACGTTATATTCATGGTTATACTGAAACTACACAACAAGCATCAGCGGTCTAGTGGTAGAATAGTACCCTGCTATGGTACAAACCAGGGTTCGATTCCCGGCCTCTGCATTCAAAGGCGTTTATAATTTTTGTTTTAATTTACCTGGGTATAGATTCTGATTCGGATCGGATAGGATCCATCCGTAAGACGGTCCTATGGGAGACCATCTCATTTGTAATTATATCATTAATGTTATTTATCTTAATTATGGTATGCATTGACATTTTAATTTAGGTATGTCTAATTAATATGAAATATTGGAGAAAACTGCACTTTTGGTCCCATAAGAAAGGGTTTCAAACAAAAGTCTCATGCTTGCTCTTTCGGTTCCAACATATTTATTTAACACATTTAGTCCCATATGAATCAAAAGTTTGAAATTTTAGTCCTAAAACTAACGGAAAACTTAACTACCGTTAATTTTATTCTTACGGAACCAAAAATGCATTTATCGCAAAATTAATCAATAAAGGAAACAAAAATTGAAAAATCTGAAAAGCATTGTCTAACAATTTATTAAACAAAGTTATGAAAAATCCAAAATTATTCAAAAACCTAAAAATTAAAAAATACAAAATCTGATAATTTGTTTAAAAAACTAAAAACCTTTTTTTTTAATAAGTTGGGAATACTGGTCGGAGGGGAGGAGATAAATTCAAAAGAAACTAAAAGATACATGTGGCGATTGGATATGAAATGGATTCTATTTCATTCCGCTGGAATTTTTTTTTTTTGACTTTGTTCATGAAAATTTTCAGAAAATATAGTATTTTCTCATTTTCACTTTTTCTTATTTTTTCTATCATCACGCACATCTACACATTTTTCACAAAAACTAATCATTATTACACATACTTCCACAAATTTCTCTATCCACTCAATCACACATTTCTAACTACCAATCATATCCAATCATTATTTTACTATTTTTAAATCAAATCAACTTTCATCATTACTTTTTCATCTCACATCAAATCACACTCTCAAAATTCACTTTTTTCTTATTATATTTTTTAAACCACTATTCTCTAGCAAAATAAAAAATTTCAAAATGATAGTATATCCAACAAGGTTCGTACCCTGGTTAACACTCTTTTTAAAACTTTGAAAACTTTTTTAAAACATTCTGGAAATTTACTAAAAATATTCAGATTTTAATATCACAATTTTCTTAAATAATTTTATTTTTGTAAAAATTCTATATGTTTTACCCTTTTTTGGATTTTATTAAAACATCAGATTTTTTGGAAAAAAAACTTCAAAAGTCTTGAACAATTTTCAGTTTTTAATTTATTTTTCAGATATTTAGACAAATTTTGTATTTTAAATAATTTTCCAGATTTTGAATAATTGAAGTAATTTTCAAATTTTTAACACAAGTTTTAGTTTTTTAAACAAAGTTTCAGATTTTTATAAAATAGTTTAGTATTATAAAAAACAACTTTTGAAAATAATTTTGATTTTTTTTATTATTTTATAATTTTAAAATATTTTAAATAAATTTCAAATGTTTAAAAAAACTGTATATTTTTTAACAATTTTCATATTTTTTTTGTAATTTTGGGATTTTAGAATAACTTCGATTTTTTATTTGTTTTTAAAAAAATTATCATGTTTTTTATATTTCGATTTTTAGATTTTAAAATAATTTTGTGGATATTTTATAACATTTTTAATAAATTGCAATTAATTTTAAATTTTACCAAAACTATTAGACAATTTTTCAAAATTTTCAAATAATTATTTTCTTTTGTTTTTTAATTAATTTTTTGGATAAATACACTTTTAGTCCCGTAAAACTAGTATTAACGTTCGGTTAAGTTTTCATTAGTTTTGGACTAAAATTGCAATCTTTGAAATCGCATGAGACTAAATGTGCTTCATGAATATAGATGCCTCATTGACTAACAAGTCTCTTTCCTTCAGCTTTTCTCAAATTAGCTTCTGGCCGGGCCATTCTTATCTTTCTTGTTTTGTCAGATCTATCTCAGCAACAACATGCTCAGTGGATACACTTAGGAGAGCATCTATTTCTATTCCTTTTGTACTTACAACATTCCTACCGTCTAGGTTCATGTAACGCCCCCTTACGGACGCCACAATGCTCGTTAACATTAAACTTCTTAAATATAATTTGAGAAAAAAATTATACAATATTAGCCAGGATTGTTTTTTTAATGATCAATCACATAATACTAAATCGACCATTATAGATACTTAAGGTAATTCTTGTTCCTATAGATACTTAAGCCATGTACGTAAAATACCATGTTCATAAATTCCAAATAACCACCTTAAGTTATAGGAAAAAACGTTCACAAAATTGTACCTAAAACCACATATCATCAAGTTCATAAACTACATGAGTTTGAAGTGCATGAAAATAATTCATTTAATCATTCTTGATTAGCATAATAAAATATCAATATAACATGTAATTTCACATATATACACACATCGCATCATAGTAATATATGTATAACTCATGTTCCATATATACCGTCATAATTCTTTTGGCATGAACTTCCAAGCACACCAATCTCACGTTCTTCACCTGTTATAACACTAGATGAATCATTATTATTAAATATACCAATAGTCATTATGATTAATAAAATTATATAATCATTAAAGAAAATGTGGGTATTACAATCACCTTACAAGAGTTTCGTCCTCGAAACTCAGAATAGATGTGGATATTTTGCTCTTATATCTTCTTCACGCTCCCAAATTGCTTCTTCAACTTTGTGGTTAGACCATAATACTTTAACTAAAGGAATTTCTTTGTTTCTCAATTTCTTAACTCCTCTATCAAGTATTGTTGTGGGTTTTTCTTCATAACTGAAACTCTCATCAATTTGTATCAATTATAGTGTAAGGACATGTGAAGGATTTGGAATGTATTTCTTGATCATTGATACATGAAAAACATTGTGGATTGTTGTCATCTCTTGAGGTAATTCAAGCTTATAAGCAACTTTTCCAATTCTCTCAACAATCATATATGGACCGACATATCTTGGACTAAGCTTTCCTTTCTTCCCAAATCTCATAATTCCTTTCATTGGTGAAACTTTAATGAAGACGAAGTCCCCAACTGAGAATTCTAATGGTCTTCGCCTAACATCAGCGTAACTTTTTTGTCTACTTTGTGCTATTTCAATTCTTTTTTCGGATTACCTTTACAGCTTCCGTAGTCTCTTGCACAAAATCGAGTCTTCTCGATATGTTCAGATTCTATCAATTTCTTCTCACCGGCCTCATGCCAATGAATTGGAGAACGACAACGTCTCCCATACAATGCCTCATAAGGGGCCATACCGATTGTTGCTTGATAACTGTTATTATAAGCAAACTCGGCGAGTGGTAAGTATTTGCACCAATTTCCTTTAAAATCAAGAGCGCATGCCCTAAGCATATCTTCAAGAATCTGATTTGTTCGTTCCGTTTGCCCATCAGTCTGTGGATGGAAGGTTGTGCTAAACATTAGTTTGGTACCCATTGACTGTTGTACACTCCACCAAAAGTGAGACGTAAATCTACTATCTCTATCCGAAATTATAGATTTTGGCACTCCATGTAAGCGAACTATCTCTTTGACGTAGAGTTCTGCCACCTTGTCCATCGAAATATTATTTTAACTGGAAGAAAATGAGCTGACTTGGTAAGTCGATCGATAATTACCCAAATGGCATCATAGCCGTTAGTCGTCTTAGGCATCCCAACGATAAAATCCATAGCAATTTCTTCCCACTTCCATTCTGGTATATGAATTGCTTGCAACTGCCCTGCAGGCTTTTGATGTTCCACCTTTACTTGCTGACATGTCAAACACTTGTTTACATAACTCGCAATATCTTTCTTCATGCCATGCCACCAAAAATTTTGTTTGAGGTCCCGATACATCTTTGTAGCTCTTGGGTGTATGGAGTATGGAGTTTCATGGGCTTCTGATATAATTTGTTTTCTCATTTCCCAATCTTTTGTTACACAGAGTCGTCCTTTGAATTTTAAAATTCCATCGTTGGAGATACGAAAATCCGGACATTTTCCAGTCATTACTTCTTCCTTGATTTTGGATAAAAGTTGGTCCCTTTCTTGACCTACTTGAATATGCTCAAAAATGATTGGGGTCAAGGTTATTGCTGATAAACGATTCAAAATTATTTCATGTTGTAGCTCAATAACCTCTTTTTTTGTAAAGGTTTTGGGATAACATGCAACGCCATGAGTTTTGTTGATGATTTCCTACTCAATACATCCGCCACTCTATTTGCTTTGCCTGGATGATAAATGATTTCACAATCATAATCCTTAACTAATTCAAGCCATCGTCTTTGCCTCATGTTTAATTCTTTCTGTGTAAAGAAATATTTCAAGCTGTGGTGATCTGTATAAATCTTACAGCTGACTCTATACAAATAATGTCTCCATATTTTCAATGCAAATACTATAGCTGCCAATTCAAGATCATGAGTAGGGTAATTCTTTTCATAATCCTTCAACTGTCTCGAGGCATAAGCAACCACTTTATCATTTTGCATCAGAACTGCACCAAGGCCCATTTTTGAATTCACTATAAATAAAGAGTCCTTCTTCTACTTCAGGAATCGTCAATACTGGTGATGTAGTTAATCTGTTCTTAAGCTCTTGAAAACTTCTATCACAAGCATCAGTCCATTCAAACTTTTTCCCTTTGCGCGTTAGGTTAGTCAGAGGCAACACTATTTTTGAAAAATCCTCCACAAACTTTCGATAATGAACCTAAAAACCTAAGAAACTTCTAATTTCACTTGCATTCTTAGGTTGCTTCCAATTTAGAACAGCCTGATCCACTTTAATACCATCTTTTGATATCACATGGCCTAAGAAGGACACTTCATCTAACCAGAACCCACATTTGGAAAATTTTGCATATAATTGATGCTCTCTCAATGTCTCAAGCACAATCCTCAAGTGTATATCATGTTCTTCTCGACTCTTTGAGTATACAAGGATGTCATCAATAAATACTATAACAAACTTATCAAGATATTCTATGAATACTCGATTCATCAAATCCACAAAAGCTGCTGGAGCGTTTGTAAGACCAAAAGGCATACCATAAATTCATAGTGACCATACCTAATTCTAAAGGTTGTCATCGAAATATCTTATATCTCCTTCTCTTATCTTCAACTAGTGATAACTAGATCTCAAATCAATTTTTGAAAATAGTGATACCCTTTTTAATTGGTTAAACAAATCATCAATTCTGGGTAGTTGATATTTATTCTTTATGGTCACTTTGTTCAACCCCCTATAGTCAATACATAATCTCATAGACAAATATTTCTTCTTGTCAAATAATACTGGAGCTCCCCATGGTGAATGACTTGGTTGTATGAACCTTTGTAAAGGAGTTCTTTTAATTGTGCATGCAATTCTTTAAATCTGATGGGGCCATTCTATATGGCGCTTTTGGAATTGGATTTGTGCTTAGTACGAGTTCATATTCCAAATTCAATTTCTCTATCTGGTGGTATTTCCGACGGTATTCAGGAAATACATCAGTGAACTCTCGAACTACTTGCACTTCATTGATTATCAATTTCACTTCTTGTCCTTTGTCGACTATATTGGTAACATCTAATGCATCCACTAGTTAATAACTTCTTGGTCGTCATAAATGATAGAAACATCACTGATTTCATTCCTATTTCTCCTAAGAAATCCATTCCTAAGATAATATCCAAATCATGCATATTTAACACAATGAGATCAATGTGGAATTCCTTATCAATAACCTTTTAAGGAACTACTGACAAATAATGTAAGGGTATCATCACCTCACCTATTACTGTATGTCTCCATCATGAAGGCCATTAAACTTATCATAGGTTTTCTTTTGATATTCATATGAAAGAACTTTTCATTAAATTCTTTAAGAAAGTCCGCCCATGTCATTCTATTGACATCCCTGCTTTGCTCAATTCCTTCCCACCAGACTCGGGCTTCCATCATCAAGCAATATGATGCACATAAAACTTGTTCATTTTCAGTAAATCCCATCAAATAAAGAGTGGCTTCTATGGTCTTCAGCCATGCTTGAGCGACTAAGGGGTCACTGGATCCTTCAAAGTCGGTAGGTTTAACACGTTTCCATCTAACTAGTAGAGGTTCTTGTGAGATGGATCTCACTGTTGCATGAACCGTAGGGGCTTCAGCAACCCGTTCTTGATGTTGAGGGGTAATTGGTGTAGGTTCATCATGAGTTTCTCTTCCATTATTAGCTCGGAGCTCACTAATTTCACTTTGTCGGCTTTGTAGTTGTCTTTGAAGATTGGCAATCATTTCAATGAGATTAGCATCAGTAGGAATGTCCCTTGTCCTTCTTGTTGTTGGACGACCCCTACGTGCACCTCTTCCTCTTTCAACATTCACAGTTCTTCTTAATCGAGAGAGGAAAAGTATTACCGAGTTAGTAATAAGGCTCAACCTTCTTACTATAATCAAAGTTATGTTATGAAATTGTATCTACCAACACTATTCCTTTGTAAAAACTATTGTTAAGCATGAAAAATATATATAAATATATATTTTAAAATATACTCAACTGTAGAACTTGGAGAAGACATATGACCATAACTGTAACGCCCCCTTACGGATGCCACAATGCTCGTTAACATTAAACTTTTTAAATATAATTTGAGAAAAAAATTATACAATATTGGCCAGGATTTTTTTTAAATGATCAATCACATAATACTAAATCGACCATTATATCATGAAAATACAAATCATCACGAGAAAACTAAAATATCACAAACCAAGAGTTTGAATTCGAAAATAGTGAAAACATACAATTTGAAAAGAAGTTTTCAATGAATCTTAAAATAAAACATAGCGGAAGCATAAAAGTTGAAATAAGTTTAATAATTTGACATCATAAAATATAATGTCTTTCTTGGCGTAATTCCGTTTCCAATCCCACATCGTTGCACATACGCTTCTCATATACTTCAACTTAAGTCATCCTCATTACATTCATATCTACAACATGATGTAACTTTTATAAGCATTACGCTTAGTAAGCACATTTGAATGCTCACAAAAATATTTTTCAAAGTATGAGCATTTATCACGGAAACATAAATATGAGCATGATCATTGTAAATAACTTTTACATCTCTTTCTATGCATAAATAAAAGCATGCGTATTCATTTTATCTTTATAGGCCCAAGCGTTACACCTTAACATCATTAGCGCGCCGTCACGAAAGGAAAAGGGGTAGCAAATCCCAAACCAAACGTAACAAGTCCACCTTGCGGGACAAGTCCACCTAGCGGGACAAACATCATCATTGGGTGTGTAATGCTTACATTACATGATACATACATATACATTTATGAAAAGCTCATCAACAATTTGTAAAGAATGCCATAAATGCCTTTCATAGAAAATGCTCAAATATATGATGTTGAAATCAGTGTAACTTTGTAAAAAGAAAATTTCATAAACTTAATCATGTTGCAGGTGAGAATGTACTTACTTGACTTGTTTACTTACTAAACCTTTTACTTAAGGGTGATGAACGTCTTGATCACGGTGTGCTCGCCTTCTTGGAATGTTCATGTCAAATATTTTCATAGGAAACACATACAACTAATATAGACATTAAAAATGCATTTATATATATTTATAAGATTTCATAAATGATCTAAATAAGGTTCATAAAACTTCATTAGTACATGATCAAGCCTAATGCTCTAAAACTGGAAATTATGATGTATACTTACTTAAAAATATTAATCTGATAATATAAATATCTAATCCATGTAAAACTTAGAAACATGATACCTAACATCCTAATAGAGTGTCATAATTTTTTCCTCTACGAAA
Organism: Rehmannia glutinosa; assembly: GCA_016081115.2. Lineage (NCBI taxonomy): Eukaryota > Viridiplantae > Streptophyta > Magnoliopsida > Lamiales > Orobanchaceae > Rehmannia > Rehmannia glutinosa. The sequence goes on from CM071930.1 coordinate 22,999,982, forward strand.
TAAACGTGAAAGACATGATTTTCAAATTTTGTAAATGAATACAATAGTGCAAGCATCTTATATTCTAATCTGGGCATACTGTAAAAAATGATTTTTAACTCACAACCTAGATACCATATAGAGCTAAAACTTTGCAGAATTATACATAACCCATAATGACATGTCCTAGAGTTTTCTTAAGGTAAATGAACATCCATTTATAGTGAAAAATGATTATTCAAAACTGATCCTAAAAACTGTCAGGATTTCATATACTGTGAGCATATTAGATTCTAAATTCTATGTACTCTAAACCGGGACAGATAAAATTCCACTAACATTACAGGATACTAATAATGCATATAGGAATGATATATCCAAAATTTAGCCATAAATAAATTCATATCCATTCTACACATGCTTCGAAAGTTTGAGATCATACAAATTTTCAGATTCATGAATGAATGTCCAATGATAAAATAAAGTTAATTATTAGATCATCAATAACTATAAGGATCTGGAAATTTAACCTATCATATATGATATTTAGATAAGTATTTCTAAAATATAAATGTATTCAAGAAGCAATACTTTGCATATCATAAGGTAATTCTTGTTCCTATAGATACTTAAGGCATGTACGTAAAATACCATGTTCATAAATTCCAAATAACCACTTTAAGTTATAGGGAAAAACGTTCACAAAATTATACCTAAAACCACATATCATCAAGTTCATAAACTACATGAGTTTGAAGTGCATGAAAATAATTCATTTAATCATTCTTGATTAGCATAATAAAATTTCAATATAACATGTAATTTCACATATATACACACATCACATCATAGTAATATATGTATAACTCATGTTCCATATATACCGTCATAATTCTTTTGACATGAACTTCCAAGCACACCGATCTCACGTTCTTCACCTGTTATAACACTAGATGAATCATTAGTATTAAATATACCAACAATCATTATGATTAATAAAATTATATAATCATTAAAGAAAATGTGGGTATTACAGTTCATGATCTCCCTTTAAAGGGGATCCCCCACATAGTCAAACGATGGCCGCTTTTTACAGGTCAGTGGAATCTTTATGCTCAAACAAAATGAGTTGGGATCAAAAAAGCAAATTGTGGGACTAAAAGTGCTTGACTCCTTTTCTTATGGGACCAAAAGTGCAATTTCCTCTAATATTGAACACTTGAATTCAGAAAGATTAAAAAAAATAGTTTGTTGACCGATATTATTGTAATTTATCATTAATTTTGTCCATTTTAATTTTGGTATGCACTAACAATCTAATTTATATATATATATATGATTAATCAATATTAAATATTATATTAAATAAACTCCAAAATATCTAAATAAAAATATGAAAATGGATCTGCATTACTGGCTCGATCTTTGTAATTGTACATACTATTTTATCTCTTTTGTTTTCAACTATCAGTTTGATAAGATTTTATTCATAATATGATGAAAAAAGAATATAATATTATTTCAAACTGGAAAAACTATGTATGGAGTGTGCGCGCTGATATATAAAGTATATTAATGAGTTATTATATTTAAAGATTATATATTTTGATTGTATTGTAATATCTATATATCTATAATGAGTCAGTATATCTTAATGTGTCCAATGTTTATGTTATATTCAAATCCATATATACAGAAATAATCTTAGGACCACCGTTAATACAAGTTATCCATATTTGATAATGCAATTTTTTTATGGAACTGATCACCATCATTATAGGCTATTCAGCATGGGTTGATCATGAATACAAATATCTAATTATTAGAGGTGCCAAAATGGGCTCGGCTCGAGGGGCCGGTAGTAATTTTGGAGGACTTAAAAGATTGCACCTATGTGGCCCGAATATCTGGCTGACCAAGTCATTTCATATGTATTTTTCATGGGTTAGGTCTCAAAATAGCTGGCCAATGGAATTTCGACCTGGTCCGACCAAAATTTTCTCCTTGGCTCGATGGACCAGCCACCTATCAGCCCATTTGACAATTCTACTTGTTATTAGAATAGCCTGTGCTTCGTACGGGGGCCTCACCTAGTAATCTATAAATAAAAATGTGTAACAATAGTCTCAACTGTAACTTTCATTTTCTAATAATAAGATACGACCTAGATTTGGCTATTTAGTTGGATTAACAGAATTTTGAGGCCCAAATACAAATATGAGCTGTATTGGGCTATAATTAGTAGAATCTTAAAATGGTTTTTATTTAATACTAAAGAAAAGAAGATAAATGTATAAAATCTATTTATTAGATGACCAAGTGATGCTTATCCACAAGATGAGGTGGATTATTATATATCTTAATGACTACTCTTCTTAAAATCGGGGTTTTCCATGTAAAAGAAGTATTTTATTCTTATTCTCTTTACATTACATTCACACGAATTACTTCAAGACAAAATGAGCATTAGCACTATAAGAAATCTACAAATTAGCGACGGATATTAGCGACGAACATGATCTGTTGCTAATAACGATGGATCAACGATGGATTAAGAACGGAACTAAACCAGAAAATATATAAATAGTACAAATAAAAATTAGCGACGGATATTAGCGACAGAAAAAATCCATTGCGAATGACAACTGATCAACTATAGAATAACAAAGAAATTAAACAAAAAAATTATTCTTTTAAATACAAACATAACGACGGATTAGCGACGTCGCTAAATAATTAAAATATTAACACATGGTCATCGGATATAAAATCTATCGCTGTATAGTTAAATTCTTAACATTTAGCGACGGATGTAATCCGTCGCAAATTTGTTTCCCAATTTTTCAGATATTAGTTACTTTGTTAACGACGGATATAAAATCTGTCGCTATATAATTAAAATATTAACATTTTAGTGACGGATTTCGATTCCATGGCTCTATATTTACAATATTAACATTTTAGTGACGGATATAAAACCCGTCACAAAAATTAAAATATTAATAGGTTAGTGACGGATTTTATCCGTCGCTATAGTTTCTTTCTTCAAATTTTAAAATACGGGATACAATTCGTCCAAAAACGACGACATTTTTACTTGTTTAGCGACGAAAATTTGTCGGTGCTAGTCCGTCGCTAAATGTGCAATATGATCGAGGCAGAACCCTTCTTTCTCCCCCTATTTTCTTTCTTTCCCTGCTCTCGCCGCTGGAGACTCGCCTCACCCACCGCGGGAGACTCTTCCCCGCCGCCTTGTGCTGCTCCCCCAGGTAGTATTTCTTATTGTTATTGCTCTTATTAGGGTTCAGTTTAATGTTTTTATTATAGTAGGTAGTTAATAGAGAATTTGGTGGTAAAGTTTTAAGCCCTTCAGGGGACTGCTTTAAATGTTTGATTTATATATGCAGTTGTCAATTTTAAAAGGGGTAAATTGAGTCTTTGTTGTTGTGTTTGTTCCCTATATATTTCTTGGGGAGATTTGAAAATTTCAGTGATGGAGGCTCTTTGGCTTGGCAAAATTCCAATTCTCTTTCCCAAACAGCCCCCATAACTCTATAATGATTAGTGTTTTTGAGAATTCATATTTAGTATACTTTGTCTTTTTGATATAAATTATTTTTATTTTTCCAGAATGAGACATTATTTTCTAAAAACTGAGTGTAGGTTTTAACATTAGGGTGACACTAACCGATGTAATTTATTTTGAAATATGATCAAGTTATGATAAACAAAAATAAGCAAACAAACCACCTATTTGGGCTTCTATGTTTCTATTCTTTTTAGAGCAAATTGTGGGAAATACCTACTTAGGATAGGACAAAGAGTTTTCTGACATATGAGATAAAAAACTAAAGTTTTCTACCCATTTTTATGGTTCTTTTACACAAATACCCTTATATTTTAAATGCAAAAGTAGGTGGGGCCCTATCTCTTTATTTTTCTCTCTCTATTCCCTTTTTGGATTTTATAAAAAATCTGACTTTTTGGTAAATTTTTTCGAAAGCCTTCAACAATTTTCGTTTTTTAATCCACTTTTCATATTGTTGAACAATTTTGAGACTTTTAAATAAATTTCCATATTTTAAATAATGACAATTTTTTTTTAATTTTTATATTTAAAATAAATTATAGATTTTAATATTTAGATTTTAAAATAATTATAGATTATAGATTTTTTTCGATTCTTTTTTTTATTTTTAAAATAAATTATAGATTTGAATATTTAGATTTTAAAATATTTTTGTGGATTTTTGATATTTTTAATAAATTACAAATATTTTTAAATTTTATTGAAACAATTTTCAAAATTAATAGATAGAATATGTACATATACATAAAAAAAGGCACGATAAGTTAAAATTAGGCACGATATGTCGTGCCTCGGTTAAAATTAGGCACAATATATCGTGCCTCAATTAAAATTAGGCACGATATGTCGTGCCTAATTTTATATCGTGCCTCAATTAAAATTAGGCACGATATATCGTGCCTTTTTTATGTATATGTACATGGGGGTTGGCACGATATGGGCACGATATGTGTATAAGACTTTATACATAGTGTGTGTATTTGGGGGGAAGTGTACACGATTTTCAAGGAATGCATTAATTGCATCAGTTTCAAAATTCAAAATCTTCAAATTGAAGGAGGGGCATTTTTGTCAAATTGGGTAGGAAAGAGTTTTCTTATGTCTATGTGTAGAAAAGAATACCCACTATCCATAGTGGACACTTTAAAAATTCCTCCTTCTTTTTATATTATTTTAAAATTTTAAATTAAACTTGTATGACTTATTTCCAATGGAAATGTTGATTTTATCTTCTCATTTAACTACATATTTGCACAACCCGTTATGCCACTATCAAAGGAAGCAAATTACGTTTAACTAGACGAAGTTTGAAGCCTTATTGTAGCATTCTTGTCTTCTCTTTTATGCATGGTTAGAGCTAACAGGATAAAGGATTTTTTGTGGAGCTATATTTCCTCATCAAGAAATTAAAAGCATACCCATTTGCCATCTCTCTTATGTTCTTTGGCGAGATTCATGAGATGGGTTTATGATAGGCAGTTCGAAATTATTTATGGAAATTAAGATTTGCTTTGTTTTGTTAGTGATTCTTTGTGATGCAAGCTTGAGTTCTATATATTTTTATTAATGGGGAATAGAGTAGTACCATATATACAAATTGAAACTTACAAATTGGCTCAACAACGTAAAGTTTTATATATATTCAGCTGCTTACGGAGAAGATCATATATAGCTTATGCATATTTGTTTGCTTTGAATAATAACTTCCACTCAAAATTTATAATTGGAGGTTGACATAAAATTTTAAATAAAAAAGTAAGCGAAATTTTTTTTTGGGTCTTGAATATATAAAAGAAAGTAAATGTTAGATAATTATATTTACTTTTCAGAATGCATGTATCACAAATACTCAAGAAAATATATCTTTTGGGTCTTGAATGTCACTTGCTTAAAATTGAGTGCATGTACTTTGTAGGTGTGTGGTAGCTTGTCGATTGACTGACGAAAGCTCTCTTTGGTTGAGCATTTTAGTTGTCACTTTCTCGTTTTCAGGTAATTTTGAAAACTTAATGCATGTATAAATATATGTATTTATATATATTGCATGTGTGTGTATTGGTATATATATGAAATGGATAGAGGAGGCGCAATGATTTCACACTTGTACCCATCGAAAAGGGAAGCCGAAGAGAGAGCACTTAGACAATTCACTTTGAGTACATGGAAGTCTGCTGGTAGGAATTCTTCTGTCCTTTCCTTGTATAGAAGGAGTGAGCGAGAAATCCAATCCCGCAAAGGATTGTTCATGGAACTAGAAAATGATATGGGGACACCCGAGGGTCTGATCATATCGTTCGAGTGCATAAAGCGAAGATCGCCGGAGTAAAGCAGAGGGGTAATAGGCTTTTCTTGATTCTATGATCCCTAATCGTAAACCAATGGGTACTGCTTCTAGACTACTTTTTATGATAGAGCGGGTAGAGTAGAGAAGTCTGAAAAGTGAGCGATCCATCTCTGGAACTACTGAGATTTGCTTTTCTGACAAGACTAAAAAAGGGCTTTCAGTAGCGCCCAACGAATCTAAGCCTTTTGAAGCGCTAGTAGTTGTAACTGTGGGTAGGGTATAAAGGTTTACGACCTGGAGATTCTTAGCTTGTTAGACACAATGTATGTTTACGCTAATGAAATTCTCTTTTTTTTTCAACTGTGAACCCGGTGTTAGCAAGTTAGAATATCCCTTGTTCTCGTAACCGGTACTAGTCCCGTAGAAGCTCGAACTCTTGCCGTTGTTCTTGTGAGGTGATCAAGAAGCCTTTTTCTCGTGTCGAGGAAGGGGTGAAGCCGCTACGAATTAGCCTCTATGGCTATGTCCCCAGACCTCCAGGCTTCCCTCACGTCCGCATCTCCTTCAAGCGATGCACTCACATCTCGCAGCGAAAGTATCCACTATATTCACAAAGCGCTCACCATGGGTCCCGGATCCGTGTATCCTGAACCCAACCTAACCCGCGGCTACCTTAGGACGGTTAGATTCTTTGCCGTTTACCGGGTCGAACGATCTCCTAAAAAGGAAAGAACTCATAGTATACAAATATGGAATACTGAAGTCGGCTTTGTTGCAAAACTGGGATTTTAGTAGTAGGCGGCATTCCTTGTTCATAATTTATGTTGATGGATGATGTTAATATGTTGGTTTAGATGCATGATGAGAAATGTTAGTTATAATATATTAGGATTGTGGTAATGATGTTGTTTTGAATTAATTTCTATATATAATTTTCTTTAAGTTCCGTGTAAGCATGCACATTTATATCTATGTTGTTTGATTTATATGGATCACATGCATGTGTGCTCAAATACCTTAGACCCGTTTGAAATTTAGTATCAAAATTTGTTAATCTTCACAATTTGATACTAAATTCTGAATTGTCAATTTCTTTGGACAGTTTGAGAATGTGTACTTTAATGTGGTTTCGTTAGCATATTATTTTATTTTGGTAAGTGTTAAAATTTAGTTTGTATCTCCCTTTCATTCTCGAGTGCACTGCAATACGTGTACTTTGAGAACTAAAGGGGATGCTGCCAAAATTTTCACGTGCATGAAATAAATAGTATGCTAACGAAACCTCATTAAGTAAGTAGACATTATTGAATGGGATATGGCACTTTCCAAATGGAGGGAGAATAAGTCGAGAGGATTGCATACATGTATGTGGAATATAACTGAAAAATATATGAAAAATGGCACGTTTTCCCTTACATGCAGTTAGTACATATCGAATGCGTAACTAATGTCTTGAGTCGATATAGGACATAAGAAAATGAGTTCTGATCGTAGTTGGATGTATGAACGGAGAGAGGGTGGCTATCTAGCTAAGGGTTTTGTTATTGGAGACGAAACTTTCATTGAGTTTGCTGCTAGTAAAAACCTAGATGGGCGGATGGTTCCAAAATTAGGTATTCATGTAATCAACGCAAGTGTTAAAACATGCAATTTCTCGACGTGGACAAAGTGAAATTGCACTTGGTTAAACATGGTTTCGTGCATCGAACTATCATGTTTGGACCTTCTAGGGAAATGAATATGAGGTTTGGGGTGACCAGAGATGTTGGTGGCTCATCTTATGCGGTCAGTAGAAGAAACATCAACTGGATACACCACTATGATTTAGGATCTTTCTTTGGTCCGAATATAATGTGGATGATATAGAACAACCACCAAAACCCGAGGCCCAAAGTTACTATGACATGCGAAAACGCAAATGAGAAATTGTGGTCGGGGTTTGAAAATCACTCTCAATTATCTTAGGTAGCTCGACTAATCGGCTTAAAGTCGAGAACCAATGTCCGAAAAATATTTTGACCAACTAAAGGAGCTAATGAAAGAGATTGTTTCGGATAATAATCTAGTCACGGATAATTTTACAATAGCAAAAAGTTGTTGAGGGTATGGGTTACCATCAAAAAAAGATCGATTGTTGCAAAAATGGTTGTATGATATATTGGGGCTCGAGTTCAAATATGATCGATTTGCAAGTTTTGTGACCATCGCGATTTAAAAACTCATTGTGGGGATGAGAAGCGACGGAAGACTAATGTAGCATACAAAAAGATTTTATTACTTTACTTTGACTCCTCGACTGCTAAGGTTGTATGTATCTAATGCTACAACAAATCATATGAGGTGGCATGCCGAATATTTAGTTGAAAATGGTTGAAGATAGGGTCATTCGTCACCTGCTCGATTCTCTAGCATGGAAGCATTTCAGCGGACCCATCCCGACTTTGCGAGTCCGCAGGTCTTTGCACCAATGGTTTTTAGCCATTTTCACAGTATGGGCTATAATATTCATCATGGCCAATAATACTAACACCGTACAATTTTCCTCCTTGAATGTGTATGAAAAAGCAGTATATGTTTTTGACTAGTGTTGGTCCCGGGCCTCGAATCCCGAAGGATAGGATGGATGTTTACCTGCACAAAGTTAAAACATCTATGGGAGGTTGGTGCTCATTCATACGACATATTGAAGAAGCAGAACTTTTAAATGCGTGTTGCCCTCATGTGGACAATTAGTGATTTCCCTGCTTATTCAATGTTGTCGGGGTGGAGTACAACAAGAAGATTAACCTTCTACGTACTACATGGAAAAATCGATGCATTCACACTTAGGTGCAAATGAAGCGATCGTAGTTTAACAACCATTGCAAGTTCCTTCCTACAGATTACACGTATCGAAAAAATAAGCAGGCATATAGAAGAGACAAAACTGTTACAACATTTGCCCCATTTGTTCGGCCAAGATCCAAAATCCTTAGAGATTTAGCGATGTTAGGTCTAAAGAAGGTCATATAACGTGATTCAACATATATTAACAGGTGTATTTAAAAAATATGTGGTTGGAAAAAAAAGCATATTTTGGGATTTGCCATATTAGAGGTCCAATTTGATACGCCGCAATTTAGATGTTATGCACAAAGAAAAGAATGCGTTTGACAGTGTGTTCAATATGATGATGAACATCAAAGGAAAAACAAAAGATATATCTAAATTTAGGGAGGAGTTGAATGGATAAATTAACCAACCTGAGTTGGAGCGGGATAGTGCCACTGGAAAGTACCAGAAAACTTGTTACACACTTGATAAGCAGTCTAAGACTGCATTGTGTGAATGGGTGAGTAGTCTCAAATTCCTCGATGGATATACATCACACTTGGGGCGACCAGTCGCACAGAAATAAGATTTGAAAAGAAGGCAGCAAAATTACAACGGGGAGACCGGTCCAGGGGGTGGTCGATGATCGCCAGTGCGGCGACGTGCCGCCCACCATGTGGACCGGTCACCCTGACCTATTTTGAGAGTCCCGTGAGTTCTATTTTAAGAAACTCATTCCCAGGTACTGGTCGCCTTCTTGGTCGACCGGTCGACCTCCGAAATAAAATATTGTCCGATTTTTGTCGAAAATAAACCTCAAGAAATACTCCAAAAAATTAGTAAAAATATTTTAAATCGATCGGAAGTATTTTGGACAACATTAGAAATATAGTTTTGATGAAGTAACACATTAATACAAAATCATCAAAAGTGTTGTCCGATATAAACTCCAAGAAATACTCCGAAAAATAGTAAAAACATTTTAGATTGATCGGGAGTATTAGGACAACATATTGTTTCGATGTAAAAACTCATTGATACAAAATTATTAAATGTGTTGTCCAATTTTATCGAAAATAAACTTGAAGAAATACTCCGAAAAATATTAAAACCATTTTAAATCATTTAGGAGTATTTGGACAACCCTAAAAAAATATTGTTTTGGTATAAAAACAAAATCATCAAAATCATGATAAAACCATTTATCAAACAAGTACAACTGAAAACAATAACTGAAAAGAGAATATCGAACTCATGAAAACATGCTTACCCCAGGTATCAGTCGGACGAGCCTGCCCAACTGGTTTAGTCATCTCAGCCGACAAAGGCACTTGCCCAGGAGGGGTCGACCCGGTTTGAGGTGGAATACCCTGATCGGTCATTACCGCCCTTTGCCCAACAGGAGTTGTGGGAGACAGGACGACTTGCTCGTCCCTAACCAGGCTGTGATCCATCCCCGGGCCTCCTCTTCGCCCAACCAAAGGAGGATCCATCCTGCGCCGATCCTCCTCCTCGCCCCCCCGAGACATCGGACGACCTCTCCTACGCAGCCGGCCACGCTAACTCTGTCTTAGTAACGAGAACTTGTATCTTCCCCGTCCTGGTTTGGGCACGACACTGGATGTTTTCCAGGCGATTCACGAAAACCCTGGAGAGACTACCCGAGAAGGGCGGCCGATTGCGTGCGCAATAAGAAGAAATGAAAGGTCAATGACCAAAGAAAAAGAAAAGAAAAATTCAAAACAAAGGAAAATGCTTACAAATCAAATCGAAAAGTAAGTGGTGGGGAAAGGAACGAGCTCTCCCCAGGCCGATCCCCTCGACCCGAAAACACTTGTCCTTCCACTCTTTGAGGGATCATGGAAGGCCCGAAACTAGCCTATCAAGGTAGCGGGTCGGGTGCCCGCACGTAGTACCATCCCGAAGGCGCGTCCTTAGGCTCCGGGGTTGGACTTCCAGAGAAAAAGCTCATTTATCCTTGAAATATGGGCGCGGGTACTTCTCTTTCGAAAAAAGCACCAACAACCCTAAAATCCAACCCCAGTTCACCGGATGCACCTGAGATAGGGGCAAGTTCCACTTCCGGAACCATTTTGTTATGAAACGAGGCAACGAAAACCTCAGCTCGAACTTCAGGTTGTGGGAATACATGGCAATGCACCATGTCGGCGGATGCTCAGGCATCTCGGCAGGGTCCGGACACAAAAACACACTTTGACGAGGGAATCATGTATTTCGAGTGCGGTTCCTATAATTCCTCGGCATTATCATGCTCGCCGCTCATTTTGGGCGGTCTAGTCAATCTTGGGACTACATTCAATAGGGGGCCGCAACCCTGCCTCAGGTCCCCGTGACGGTGCCTATCACGCTCGAATCGCCCGCCGGGAACCTCGGGACCGGCCTCCTCCGAGCCCCTAACCTCCTCAAGATCATCACAAGGAGAATCCATAATCTCGGTAGATCTGTTCGAATGATTGTCTGAGTGCCCAACCTCTTCGCCCGACTCCTCTTGAGGTAAACCCAGCTTGTACACTTGACCTTCCCGGAATATTATCACCAGAGTAGGGTATAAGATCACGTGCTTCTCCTCAAGTGACACCTCTGCCTCAGGACTCTGTTCTGAACTGGAAAGATCTACGAAAAATGGATTTGCTGGTGGAATCTCTCTTTCTGGTAAGGAATTAACAAAAGAATCAGATGGGGGATCCTCTATTTCAACCTCAACATTACGGTTTTGATTGTGGCTATCCTTGGAACCAGACATGTTTTTTGAAGGAAAAAGCAAAGAAAAGATGAAAGAACGAAGAAATTTGAGAAAATACCTAATTATTCTCGATTCTTGTACTCTAAACTGACCTGAAAATCCTGCTCGGTCTTTGTGGATGCTGCTCGGAAGAAGGTAGATGCGAAAGTATGAAATGAAAGAAGAATGGGGTATTTATAGGTTAACTTCCCTCGGAAGTAACACTCCATCCCAACAGGCACGTCTTTTCAAAATTCAAAAGCTGCAGGAAATGTCACGTCCCTGCCGTAACAGTCGTGTCTCCCCATTTCCTGTTCAGAATAGTCCAACAACCGAATGCCACGTGTTTGCCATCATCACTCCCAATTAATGCGCCGTTTTTAGCATTAAATGACGAATGACCGCTGTCAGTGACTGAAGACTTTTAAGGTTTCTTTTTAAAAGCTCGTGATTAGCATTAAAGTTTAAATCCGATTTAAAATAAATTTTCTCCTCGGAATTAAACTTGGGGGCCATTGATGACGCCCGAACTGAGTTGAACCAAAGCAATACCACGTGGCCATCCAGCCAACTAAAATGACAGCCGACCAGGATGACTCTGATGACGTACGCCACCGAGCCTGATAATGTAAGCTGCCGAGTTGATGACGTGGCACAAATCGAGCTCGTCTCAGCAGAACTACATCAAGCAGTTACCCAAACGGGCACACTGCTGAGCAGAACCAACAAAAGGAGAGCAGCCCAAGATGACACCAGTCAATCGGTCAAAAGAACATGCCCACAATAAAATAAGTCCTCAAAAGCAACAATATTCCCTCAAGGTCAACAAGATTCTCCCAACACATGGCTACTCCCACGCGCGCCGAAAATAGCACCATTATTTTAAGGGATAAAAACATTCAACCCCCAAACTATTCGAATTTTTACACTTAACCATACGAACTTTAAATCGTTACACTTAACCCTCCCAACTATGCGAAAATTTTCACTTTGCCTTAAATTACGAGATCTACCCTAGACTATATGAAAGTTGTTTTTACTGATTTACCCTCTAAACTTCAAAGTTGTTGCACTTTACCACCTATGCCATAAATTTTATTGTATAATTTTCATTTACTCCTCATGGTCTTGCGATCCTCGAAAATGGTATCGAGCTTCAGGTTTATTAAGAACTTTTAGTTAAAATTATTATATTTATGCAATTAACAATTGGTGAGGAGAATTTACTCCGAGATTATGGATCCGGACCGATGTCCGAGATGTACCCTTTTACAGGACATATCGTCAAATATTGACGATGTATGCACAAGAACACCTTGACCAGGTTTCATATTGGGAATACCAACATGAAGAAAAGGAGAAGCGAGGAGCCGACGGGGAAACCTTAAGGCAATGCAAAATGCGGCGAGAATATTATAAGCGATTCTGGATGCTTAACCGCACCTATATATTCACTTGATGAACCTTCAAGAAACGGTTCATGAAAATTCCCATCATCGAACAATGATTCCGATGGAGTACCGAGTGGAACGAGATACTTCCAGATAAATCTAAGATCTCCGAAGATCTTAGAGAAATCGAAGACGGTCGCGAGAATTATGGCAACCGCCATATTCATCTACGACTGAAGTTCATCATATCGAGAACCGGATGGAGACGATGGTGAAATATCATAAGGAAACTCTTGAACTCCTTCATGATATTCGAGAAACGAGTCAAGAACCTGGAGGATGCAGACCGAGTTCATCCTGGAGGAAGGAAACGTATTGATTTTGGGGCGGTACCTATTTACACCAAAAAGGGAAACCAACCGTTATACGAAAGATGACAGATGAGGAAAAGCTCATTGCTCTAATCAAAGGAAAATCCATCAAAAATTAAAAAAGATGGATATTGAAAAGATGAATCTCAAAGATCTACATGACCAGCGTAATCCTTCGCGGGATTAGGTATTGTAGATTTAAAGATGAACGCAGTGAGAATCGGCTTTGGTTACCTATGATCCACAAGGTAGACCAATTCCTCCACCACCGCCACCGATCCAATCCGAACGTCGAAGAAATGCGGGTTCACATCATGGAGCTCGGGGCGAGAGGATGCCATATCTTTGGGATTTCACGACCGGGAGTGATCCACTTTCGGGGACAGGAGGTCGAAACCTCTTGCGGGAACCGGACAACCTATCGGAAGGCCGAATGTTTATCGACGCCTTATGGAAGATCGCACCTCGACCCAATACATCCGTATGGGTTGATGTTAAATCTGGACATCCCATTTTAAAAAGAAAGTTCTCATTGATGAATGGGCTTGACTATGAGAATTTCAAATGAGAACCCTCGATCTTACAAAGGATTCATTCATTTTACTCCTTGAAATGAGTCTTGAAGGATCGGTGAAGATTGCAGGGATATGACCGATCGAGTACGAAAAGTTCGGTCACATCAGGGAATCACTTAAAGGAATTGTCGATGGTATGGCAAAACTATTCAAAATACAATTCATCGGCACGGGTTACTTGAGGGAATAGAGGATAAAAAAAGAAAGAAATATAAACAAGCCCTTTATAGCCTTGAGTTACTGGATATTTGTCATATTGATGAATATATCAAGATGTTCACCGAATACCGGTGGAAATCCAAGATTGAGGAAAAAGAAGCTGCACAGCTATTCTTTGCCAAGATTCCGAGTCCCCGGAGAGAGATGCTTATCGGGGAATACAAGGAGGAGTCAAGTAGAAAATGTGGCGAGAAAAATGTCTTTCCTAAAGGCCAAGTTATCGAATGGTGCTATCAAGCACTCTGCACAGAATTACAAGAGATTAAGAGGAATTAACAAAGCGGTTCCTCTATGTTGCGTGGATAATGATATCCCAATAGTTGTGGGAGGTCAACAAAGGCGGCACAAGAAGAAGAAGGAGAGAAGCCATCCATACCGCCGAGGAAGCGAAGAATAAAAGAAATAGGTCTTCATGGAGACCTAGAAGGTTCGTCAAAACAAAAAGCCCGAAGCTATAAATCGGGACAAAGACCAGCACTGCAAGGAGTAGAGCATCATCATCGAGGTTCTAATCAAGCAAGTACCAGCAGAAATCCAGGAGAAGAACTTTTAGGCGTGCTCACACTAGAGCTAATGAAAGTTTCAAAGATCGTAATTGCTTGGACATGCGGAGCAAAAGGGCATATCTCAAATCGGATTGCCCGCACAATAAAAAAAAACGAGGAGTCGACAGTTCGAAGCCACACGAGAAAATGAAGAAGGCATCATTATCAAGATTTAATACGGTGTATCAATTTGAGGATATTCCCTCGGATGAAAGCATCTATGAAGAAGAGATCTATTCGATGATGGAAGTGACTCATTCGGAATCGAGTGAAGAAGAAATTCTTCAAAGCAGATCGGGGAGGATATGTCGATTCCTCTCTCACACGACGGTTTCTCATAAAACTCTTATGAGAATCATGAAGGAAGATCCAAAGCTTCAAGTCTATGATGGATTTACAATCGGAGCTATGGAAAAAGCATTGGATAAGATTGGGTTTCGTAATGAAAAACACCAAATTATTCACGGGGGTAACAACCGGAGAATTAGCCATTCCGATGGAGTTTACCGGTAACTGATCGAGATGCGGTTGGTCCCTATTAGAGAAATACGGGAGATCAAAAGCGAGTTAAAAGAGAAGTTGCAAATACACTCTCATGGATTCACATTGGAGCTATAAGAGTCATTATTAAGGCAACATTCAAAGAAGGAATAGATTCGCCACTCAACCTTGCTATTTTTGACAAGCGAATCTCACATCTCAAGGATTCATGCCTTGGAGCGATTCTGAGAAATTTGTATGCGGGAAATTAGCATTTAATGTCTATCCTAGAATTGCATACAATTTGGGAGATCGAGACTTGATGGAGAGTCCTAACCTCCATCAAGATTTCAAAAGAGTCGATTTGATGAAAGAAGGAAACAGCCTTACTCGATCACATACAAGATTTCCTATGCTCTCTCGAATACCCATCATTCAAGTATTCTTGAGAAAGGAATTTATTGAAGTCCCAAGAATCTTTGAGGACTTTGCCAGGGTAGTGTTACCGAGAAATCATTGAATCTCCAACTATTAAGGAGATTGATATGATAATTCAAGATCAACCAGTCTTCAACAAAAGTCGGAGTCTCGAGTTGAGCCTGAAGGATGTCTTTCCAAAGAAAGACGAAATGGTGAGTGAGTAGCAGCCGTTGGGAAGAAAGGAGACCAAAATACGATTCAAATAAGATCCCGATGTTTTTAAAACAAGCAGCGGAGCCGAAATGTCCGAATGGCGAGAAGTTGAAGTAATATTCGACATCACTCAAAAGGATAACATTTTTCCTTGTGATGTTCTATATTATCTCCAACAACCAATCGTGGGAAGGTATCAAGGAAGCTCGAAGATAGGAGAAATTGAGCTTACTATCACAGGAGTTGCGGGAAAGATCCCGAACAATTAATACTTGGGAATTGAATTTCTTGAGGAACATAAACCTTGGGGAAAGATTACAAGACGGAATGGAGTTCACGGTGGCTAATAAAAGATACGAATCGAGATGACCACTAGTCCATTCTCCATATACATTTCTATTGGAATGTTATATGCTGAATCTGGCCGAGTATTTCGCCGCATATATTGATTCAGTGCGGGAATATGTCTTTGCAAAACCGGATGTTTTTCCTAAAGAAATTGGAGAAGATTTACCACCTATTGCGGAAGAGATTTCTCTAAAAGGATTCTTATCCTTAACGGGGAATTAAACAAGCGAAAATCATGATCGGAGGAGCGGGCGTTACCCATGGTACAAAGTAAAGACGCCACCAATCTATTTCCATGATACAGTGCAAATATTTTGCTAGGAAACAATTTCCTACAAACATTCAAGCGGTTCACACAAGAGAACGAGACGAGAAGACTTATTTTCACAACCTTATGTGATCATAAGATTATTGTTGAGAGATCTGGGGAAGCATTTCTGAGAAAAATGCCCATTAATTTTCGCAGCAAAGCGTGGTGATGAAGCCAAACTTCTAATCCAAAAATGGCGGATCGAAGAAAATTTGGTGAAGCTTTATTATCCTATAGACAATTTGGTTCCATCCGGAAGGATCGGAAGATATGGGATAATAACTTGTATCCATTCGAGTACAAGGAGAAGAACGAGTCACTCCGGGAAGCCATTGCGAGGAATTATGGATGAGTCTAATGGAGAATCCACAGTGATGTAACCATAGAGGAACAAATATCACTCGAGGATATCAAAGAAGATCCAAAGGAATTACAATGAAGATCCTTTGGCATGGTGGGATAAGAATGAGCTCAAAGCATCCTTAAAGGTTAAACCGGAAAGGAGTACGAGTTCGTAAGATTCAAACCAATCCTTATGAACCAGGGAGGATCGTAAGGATATGCGAGAAGATACTTAAGGAACATCTTGACCTTAAGTTAATTTCACCAGAGTTTCTCCATACAAAGATCCAGGATTCCTAGTCGAAACCATGGAGAAATCAAAAGAGGAAAGCGAAGACTTGTTATTAACTACAAAGGGATTAATAACATTTTGGAGTTCGACGGATACTATATCCCGAGTAGAGAACATCTCAGTTAATCGCATCAAAGGTGCCAAGATATTCTCAAAATTCGATTGCAAGTCCGGATTCTACCGTTAAGATGGAGGAAGAAAGTAAGAAGTTTACAAATGTCTCTACACCGGAGGGACACTATATTTGGAACGTGATGCCTATGGGATTGGCTAACGCACCCCGGATATATCAAAGAAAAATGGATAATCTTTTCAAAGATTATTTCGATTTCATGTTCGTGTATATCGACGACATTCTAATCGCATCAAAGAACATGAAGGAGCATCTCAAACATTTGGAAATATTTTGAGATGTTTGTCACAAAAAGAAAGGATTAGTGCTTTCGGAAAAGAAGGCGTGTCGCAACAAGACAGATTGAATTCCTCGGAATTGAAATCGATGAATCTGGAATTATTCTGAGAATCATATTGTGGAAAAGATACGAGGATTTCCGGATACACTAAAAGACAAAAAGCAACCAGAGTTTTTAGAGTTGTTAATTTTTTGGAATGTTTATTAACAATCTAGCATACTACGGAAGGTGTTTAGCCCATTACTTAAAAAAGATGCGATATTCAAATGGGAAGATGAACATCAAGAAGGAATTAAGCAACTTAAAGAAGTTTGTAAAAAGCTTCCAAAACTTGCGATTCCCAAGACGAGGATGAATAGTTCTTTACACGGATGCCGAGATGATTGGTGGGCGGTTCTAACGAAAGTCACACCAAACGAGGAAGTGCCATGCGATATCTTGCGGTTTATTCACCCCTAGTGAAGCAACTTCGGTGGCATATTAATGAGAAAGAATTCTTTGCGATCGAGAAAGGCTTTTAAAAAATGGCCTCTATTTTTACGGCTAAAAAGTTTACTTTAAAAATTGATAATTCAAGTGTCAAGGCTTTTAAAAAACAAAATTGAATCAAAACCGAGAAAAGGCTCGATTACTTAGATGGCAAGCTGAATGTCAATATTATGATTATGATATTGTCATTATAAAATCTCATGAAAATATTCTTGCATTTTCTTGACACGAGATGGAAGGGCGCGTTCTTGACGAGGTCCTTAAACGAGTAAGACATCTCGGGGAAAACCTGGAGAGTCTAGAAATCGAGATTTTGGGGCGTTATGTCTCAATGCGAGAGATTCTTCGGACGACTTCAACAGGTGACCAAAATCCGTTTCTAGTCAAATACGAGCATGCCGGTTGCTCAAGGACAATTGTTCTTAGCGCTACAAGGGCCTCTCTTCCAGGCCGCATCTCCTACGGTGCAAAAAGGGCTGAGAGAGTACGGGGCTCTAACCCTGGAGGTTATGGATTCAAGTACCATAATCACAAGTGTTGCGGGTGATGCATCCCCCGAGGGTGTACAAATCTGAATTTAATGTTGAAGCTCCTGTCACAACCCGAGTCTTCAAGTCAACCCAAAGACCTCCGGGGTAAAAGAGGAGAGTTGAATCTTAGGCCACGAGCAGCAAATCTAAGGTTCAAACTGACGAAATAAGATTTCTCCTATGCGGTATATCGGGCAAATGGGAGAAACTAGTTACAAGACAAGGTATTAACCCGAGAAAAACAATGGTTGATATCTCGGAAAGTATCCCGAGTTTGGATGAAACCAGGGAAGTCATCCAAATGAAGTACAGAATGGTATACTTTTGGAGCTTTAGCTTCAATCTATACCGTGTCACCAGGATTCCCGAAAATTTCAAAATTACCGAAATGGATTGGGAAGCGATTTACGAGACTTGGGCCATAATCCACACTTGGCCGGAGGAGATATTTTGGAACCGTATTTTATCGGTGCGGCTCCGAACCAAAGAAAAGGCTTTAATGAAGCTTTTCATTTCATCAAGCTAAGAAGACCGGATGGAAATGCTTTAAAATACATTAAAGAGGCTTCACCTAAGAAGGACCGATGTTAGTAGGAGCATTTTCCTCAAGACGAAGCTTCTACCCGAGGCGAGCATGGGGTCTTTGGGTTTGTCTAACAGAAATGGACAAAGTCAAATATCCGTTCAAGTTCTTCCCAATCGGCAAATGGATCTTTCCTTTTGAATTCGATGATTGGATCAACCACGGGATTTGCGGAGGAACTCTTCGAGACCAAAAGGAGAATTCTCTGGGAAAACAAGATTCCGACAAGCAAAGAGACTTACCGGAAATTCTCAGCAATATGGCGTATGTGGGCCGTTGGATCGACCCAGGATCACAAGCATGCCCCGAATGAAGGAACCCAAGTTTGGGAAAGGATTCCACCCAAACCCGACCGACAAGATCATGTAGCTGGAAAGGATAAGGGCCCACTCACAAGACGCGTTATCCTCGGGGACCACGTAAACCAAATTTTTAAAAGATTCCCGACAAACATCACATGGGCCGAGTCACGCGGAGAAAAAGAAAACCACCGGTGAGGTAATAATGTGGGATATGACGTGTGATGACGTCATATATATTAGCAAGATTTGAAGTCCGCCTTTGAAGTCCTGGACTTACCTCTATAAAATGCGGGATTTGAAGGAAGGCGAGGACATCGAACATTTTCCTTAGTTTTCTTATAATAAAGTCCGAGAGAAAAATTTGTAATATTTTGAGTGTTTTAGTTTTAAGTTTTTATGTGTTTTGAGTGCAAGCCTCATCGATGAGAGAGGCTAAACCAAGATTCTCCTCCCAAAAGGAGATTACTAATGTAATAAATATTTCTATAAGTTCTTAATAAAAAGAGGCTTTCTCGCTTCAACATGTGTTCATAATGTACTATTAATTCATCCCGTTTAAGAATTACTTATACGCCCGGAGTAGGAAACGAACCAAGGTTGTCTTTGACGATTCTTTGAAGGAGTCGGATAACTTGAGATCATCTTCCCCGAGGGTGAGGTTGAACAAATGAGGAGCCGTTCGTCAAACGATCTGGGGTAGTAATTTTCCGATTTGGTGGTGTTGCGAACCATTTAACCCGTCTTTGTTTTGGTCAAAGAAGGTATGAATTTTAAGGGATTTATTAATTTTACGGAGGCATGTTGGGCTCGATATGGTCGTAATGGACTATTTTCATTTTCGATCTAAAGACCCAATTTGTATACGGATATATAGTTGAAATAAGATCTGGATATAAGTATGTCTTGTTGAGTTTATAGGCCGGAAACTCCGACATGATCCATTTAAAATCTCGAATAGAGACGGATCTAAGTAGGTGTAACAATGCCACGAACAAAACAAATTCTGAGAAAAATCGGGTTCTTATTTCTCGAAAAATCCGAAAACAAATTGATTAAGGAGTAAAATTTTCATGTTTAATGATTATTGCAATAAATTTATTATTATGTAGTAGATTGCCACAAAATAGAGTTTAAAGGGATAACTTGAACTATTGTTTTAAAAGAATAAAACCTAGGGGCAAAATTGTCTATATATGGTAAAGTGTAAAGTTTTTCATAGTTCGGGGGCAAAAGTGTTACGAATTAAAGTTTGGAGGGTAAAGTGTAAAAATCAGCATAGTTCGGATGGGTAAGTGTATTTATCTCTTATTTTAATATATAGCAACCAATCACCAAGTAGATACACCCTACAAGATACGCCAAAGGGACAAGTGTTCCACTACCAATACAATACAATAATGATTAACCCATCATTGGGTATAAAAGGAGCCTCATGGATTGTAATGAGGCAGGATGAAAATAGGACAAGAAAAGATAGAAAATAGGAGAGTAGAAAAAAGAGAGTGAAAGAAAGACCAAGAAATTGAATTGTAATACTGTAAGCCGACCAGACACGCTCTGCTAGGTAAACTTAATAAAAAGGCCGAATTAGCCCTTGTTTGATAGTCTTTCATTTCAATTTACTCCTCCATGTCATTAAAACTCCTTGTTTTCCTTTGTTGACCTAAAAAGCACGTCAACACCCTCTTGCCTTGCAATTGGCCATAGTAGTATAAGAAGATAAAAAATATTCATTTTTCATCTTCTTCATTCTCTCAAAATCTCCTAACTCTCTCTACACTTTTTACTTTTTTTTTTTCTTCTTAATCTCTTAATACTTAGTCGAAAACACAAGAAATCCTTCCATTTTCCTCCAAAAATTCGAAATACATCGCTATAAGGTAAGAAAAATCTCTTCTTTTATCTTCAATCCATTTCTCAAAATCTTTAAGCCTATCTCTTTTCTTTACTAACTTGATGAATTTTTCTATTTTGAGGTATACTTAGAGGCTCTCATCTTGAAGGGCTTAAGGAAGATAAGAGTTAGCAATTAGCTTGCAGAGGACCTTCAAGCCATTTGTAGAGACTAAGACAACAAGGTACAAATTGAGGTTTATTACCACCTTTTTCTTTTCCCTTTTTTGATTTCAAATTTTAACACCAAATATGGGTTTAGAAAATAGGGACTGACCTTGGGAGCTTGAATCAAAGGTGTTAAGGTTTCTAGAAAACACTCCGTTTTAGGCTCAATTTACAAAACTACGCAAGATAAGTGTAGATTTCTTGACCCTTACTCTAATCTCTTCTTTCTTACCTCAAATCCTTCAAATCCTAACTCCAAATTCTTGAAAAGTTGACCCTTAGGGGCTACCTTAAGGTGTTGAGGTCGAAATTTCCAAGAGGTAGGAAGAAAGTACCATTTCTAGACGCACCAACCAAAACTACTATGGTGGGTAGAAAATCCTTTTTAAAACTCAAGTGATCTTGTAAAAATTGCATGTAGTACTTTGAAACTAGCATAATATATGGAAATATGTATTTCATATGTATTTCAAGTTTATATGTCCAACAATTCCATAAAAATATGCTTAAAGTTCCAATTTTGCAAAAATAGGCGCATGCATGTACAAATCTATGGATTACTTGATGAATTCTTGAATGATATATTGTACTTGAAATTTCATGTTTTATTGGATTTATATTCTATAAAATTCAATTATAAATGAAAATTTGCACTATTGGACCTTATATGCAAAATTGACAAAATTGGATGACTAAATTGCAAAAATATAAAAACTATGGGATGCCTCTATAAAATTTCGAATATGGGATTGTATTACATTTGAAATAAGATATTTTAACATAATAATAAAGTTTTAAAGATTTTGAGATGACAAAAATCAACCCTTGAAAGCCTAAGAACTTAATTGAGGAATTTTGAAAGTTTAAGGACTAAAAATGATATTTTTCAAACTGTACAAGGACCCTTCTATAAAAATTCGAAATTTTTAACTTGTGTTAACTGAAAAACTCATATTCGGAGTAATTTCCAAAAATCAAAGTGTTTTGAGTAAAGAAATCAATTTTTAAAATTTTGAAGACTAATACCAAACTCAATGGCCAAAAACGAAATTTCGAGGATTAATATAGCCCATGTACCTAGAAAAATCACTTAAATTTAATTTTATAACAGTTTGAACCCAAGATTCAAATTTCATAATAAATAGATCCCAAATAAGCCTTAAGGGTCAAAAACTCAGAAATTAGACTAGAAATGGAATTTTCAAAAGTTAAGGGACTTAAACTAATACTTTTTCAAAACTGCTTTTGTCCATATAAGCCTCTGTTATAAGTGATATTTTAAAATTGGAATCACATCAAAAGCTCTTCCGGTTTGTCAGAACCAAATATTGTAAGTTCGGGGCCAAAAATTACAATTTTGACAAAAAGAGGACCCAATCGGAATTTCTCAAAAACTCGACCCCAAAATCTTTAAAAACTTGATTCTCTAGACAATTTGGAGAATTTAAGAACTAACCTTATATTTTTCCGAGGTTGAGACCAAAACTTATTCGATTTCAAACCCGATAAATTCTAGTTTTTCCAAAATGGGGCTACTTATAGAATTTTCTTTTTGTCAAGGAACTCAAATTAATTATTATCATGTTATAGCCCTGGAATTTTCTAACTTATATATTTAGTTATAAAATTTTAGTTTTCTTAAAAATTTTCGTACCTTAACGGACTCCTTACCAAATTTTACGCATTACGCATGGCGACTTCCTTTCTTATAACTATTTGAACTTTCAACGAGGTTAAAATCTCCCGCATAATATACCAATCCATCAAATCAATCTAAGATTAGTTATTCTCTCAATAATTAACTTCATTTAATATAATTACACCATCAACACCGATAAACATTCGTGTATATAATTTTCACGTACTCACACTTGTATGGTTTTCGATTAATTTGCATATTATACTCGATTGCCTGGATAACATATTATAACTGTGTGAATCTACTTTCTTGAATCAACTTGGTGTGTCGAGCTCACAGTCGGAGTGGACCAGTCGGGGAATGGAACCGAGTAGCTCGGCTGCTATTCTATTTACCAGCCCCATTGTCCTAATCCCATCACTGCAGGAAGGAGTGTCCAATGGGAGAAGTGGGCCATAGACTTGAGGTATAATCATGATTATGACGATTTGGGCCTAATTAGTTCCACTCTAGATTTGTCGTGCCTAGGAGCGATAAGGTGATTGGTCCTTGTGCCAACTTGCTCGGGGAGTTACAAGAAAGAACGAAGGAATTGTTGTCTGATCTACACGATTCTGGATTTACTCGGACCGTATTGCTTGTTTAGGTTGGCGTTACAATTCCGTACGCAACTACTACTTGACTCGCTTGAATACCATTCATGGTGCCTGAGTGTTCACGAACTGTTTTCAACTAGTTATGTATAAAACTATATTATTTTGAATATCACGCTGCTTGTGAATCGTGTGTTACGCACGCATCATAAACCATGCATTCTTCATATAAATATTTTCTTGCATCTATATAAGCTACACTTACACACGAATACCCATCCACAGAGAATTTTTATCTCACCCCCGCCTTTTCAAATGACCAGATGGTGATGGTCCATACGTTGATAATGTGGACGAGGAAGATCAGACCATGGAATGATTCATATCCGTGTCCCATCCCGACTTTTGAAGATTTCCTCTGCTTCTAGCTTTATGTTGGACTCTTTTATCTTAAGCTTGTAACCTAAGGGCGTATGAACCCTGAACAATGTTAAGTGTTTATTTGGGTTGTACTTTTGTAACTACTTTGTCATGTTGTGATCAGAACTTAAATTCATTGCGATATTAAACTCTGTTTGGGTTGCTTTTGATGAATGACTCCCTATTTAGGTATTAATATGTTATGAATCCTTTATTGACTCGATTTATTTGGCTTATCAACTGGTTTAAGTTATTGATCATGTCATGGTCCCATTTGGGGCGTGACATATAATATTATTATGAGGCTTATTTAATACTTGTGTTTTTGGATATAGGAATAGGAGACTGGGCGTACTGCTACTGCGTACGATACATTTTTGCGTACGAATATGAAGAAAGATGGTACATTTGTGGATGGGAAGTCTAAGCTAGCAGCTGTAAGTATAATTGTAGAATACTTTTAAATTATAAATATCTTATTATGGTGTTTTGTAATGTAAGTTAATATTTTTTGCAGGAGCATGTGGAAACTTATTTATCTGTTGCACCGGAGGCCAGAGAGGAGCCCACAAAGATGAATGAGATTTCCCTCGACATTGTTGGGATGAAGAAATAGCGGGTCTCCGGGCCTCGGCACTCAGGCACATTTGTTCACAGTGGTGGTCCAAGCATCCCTCCTACCATTCTACCATTCGATGAGGAGACATTGAGGAGACAAGTCACGTAATAGGTGACCGAGCAGGTTAGTTAGCAAATGACCGAGCAAGTTATGCAACAGGCTGAGCAGATGGCGACTATGTGACTGTAGTTGGAGAAGGAGCGTCATGAGCGTATTCAGTTGCAGTCACATATATCGGAGTTGGTATATACGTATGATGATGGAGTCGCACCACCAGGGACAGATGCGTCCTCCTTGACATCCATGCAAAAATTTTACAAATTTTATAGACTTTTGTATTTTATGTTTTGTATTATATATGGACGTATTGCATTTTCTATAACTATAAATGATTGGGCCGGATTTTTTGTGTAACATATATTATGTTGGCTATTGTTGATATTTTATATGGTTTATGTAAATGAATATTTGTAATTTGAACGTGAATTGTTATTATAGGTTTTTAATTATAAAAAATAAAAAATATTAAAAAATATTAGAACAATAGCGACGGATATAATCCATCTAATGTTAAAAACCAAACTTAAATGACGTAGCTTAGCGATGAATTATTCCATCACTAAATATAGTGACGACGTTGCTAATGTATCATCCATTTTGTTGTTTCAATTCATAATTGGTGATAGATTGTTATCCACTAAAATCCATCGCTATTTAACGAAGGATATCGTTGTCCATCACTAAGAAATTAACGACATGTTGGATAAAGACAAAAATTAACTGTCGCTAAATAATTTAGCGAGAGATTTTTTGGGTTTAGCGACAGAAATTTCCATCACTATTTTGCTTAAAATGAATCAAGGGCATTCATCTAATGCAAAAACCATGAAAATTTACTAGATTACCCCTAATGTCAATCAATTACTCTCTCACTTCCTAAAATTAAGGATAAAATATAAGCCATTAATTTTCTTTTTTCCAACGGTTTAGATGAGTCTCCACGGTGTCACCCCAGGATATGGGTATTATTTGATTCAAACCTTATATATATATATATATATATATATATATATATTGGGGGACGATCCAATGAGACCATATTTTATGTTGAGACAGTGTGGACTGATCTCAACCATCCCGTATACACATCAAAGACTAGGATTAATATAGGATAATAATACATTAACCAATTAATTAAATTCCCAATAAGGGTAAAATTGTCTATCAAAACATATTGGGATCGTCCAAGATGGAATTAGTTATGGAGAGAAAGAGAGATAATCACATGCTGCTACCATGAATTAAGGATTCAGTTATAGAGAGAGAAAATCACGATCCTCTTTCCAAAAAATGAAAATCCTCTTTACACTGTATATTTAACATATATATACTGCATAGTTAGAGTTGTTATAATGTATATGTTATATAAATATGCTGCATATGATTCTTGTATGTGCTCTGCGTTGATTATATTGCATATATTTAACATATATTTACTGCATATTTAACACTATTATACTGCATGTTTAACATATATGTATTGCATATTAAAATTATCAAACAAAAACATGTGGGGACCGTGAATTAAGGAATAAATTATAGAGAGAGAGAATCACACTCATTTATTATACTGTATATTTAATATATATTTACTGCATATTTAACACTATTATACTGCATGTTTAACATATATGTAATGCATATTAAAATTGTCAAACAAAAACATGTGGGGACCGTGAATTAATGAATCAGTTAGAGCGAGAGATATAGAGAGAGAGAGAGAGAGAGAGAGAGAGAATCACGCTCATTATTATACTATATATTTAACATATATTTACTGCATATTTAACACTAATATACTACATATTTAACATATATGTAATGCATATTAAAATTGTCAAACAAAAACATGTGGGGACCGTGAATTAAAGAATCAGTTATAGAGAGAGAATCACACTCATTATTATACTATATATTTAACATATATTTACTACATATTTAACACTATTATACTGCATGTTTAACATATATGTACTGCATATTAAAATTATCAAACAAAACATGTGCAGACCGTGAATTAAGGAATCAGTTATATGGAAAATGACTAATCTACCCTTATTCGAATTAAAATAAAAAAGAACGCTTAAAAATCAATTAAATCTCTGCCTTTGAAAAAATTAAATAAATGGACATGATTAGTCCACACTGTCTTACCCCAGGAATGTGATCTCATTTGATCCAAGCCCTATATATATTATATTCTTCTACTCCATTTTGTAATTTATTTTAGATTCATAACATGTGTTAATGAGAAAAAAATTATATTATTGAATTTTTAGACGAAATTTAATTAAAACTATGAAACTTAAATGGAATATAAAAAATAGAAGAGAATATTTGACTCTGGGTGAAATTTAGCTTAAATATCATTTTAAAGCATAAGATGCTAAAAACATACATCCTCCCTAAAGCATGCAAATGGTTGGGCTTAATTGCAAATTGAGGACACTATATATACCCTAGTGGCAAGAAAAATGACATTAAGTTTGCGGGCTTTGAGTTTAGGACAGTAACTTAAAAATTTTGGCGAATTGTGGACAAATTAAACCCGAATGGCCCAATTCGAGCTAATTGCCACTTGGACCTCAGTATCGAGCCCGAAATGTCCAAATTTAGGCTAACTGCTTGTGTCACGTAAAATAAGTCTACTCTTTAGTGAAGGGGCCCGAGTTCGAGTCTCTGCAATAACATGCCCGAATTCTTTTTTTTTTTTAAAAAACAAATGCTTGTGTCACATAAAATAAGTCTAATTTTTTTTTTTTGAAAATTGCAAATAAATCTAAAAATCTTAAAACCATATTACAAATTTAAAAATTAACAAGTTGAGTCTAAATACGAAATAAATTTGATAATTATTTAAGAACACAAATTGACAATTAAAATACAAATATACGAAAATAAATCTGAAAAATATGATAAATAAAATTATAAAAAAATATTTAATAAGTCTAAAAATAAATAAATGAAGTTTGACAATGTGAAACAAGGTTTAAAAAAAATATTTAATACATGCAAAATCACCGAATAAATCCAAATAAACATTATTCATCAAATCTAGTATTTATCTAAAAATTTAAACATTAATTAAAATAATTTAAAATTACAAATTAAAATTTTAAAGTACTTAAATAAATCTATAAATTATAATTGAATCCGAGAAATTATTTTAGTCACATTCAAAAAAAATAACTTTTTATTTATTTAAGTATTTTTCAAATATTAGTCTGTAATTTGAAATTAATTTAAATAATGTTACATTTTTAATAAAACAAATAGATGTACTAAATATGTTTAGAATTTATATTGATAGTTCTTGGATTTATTAAAATAATTTCAAATTTTATTTGATATTTTTTAATATATTAAATAACTTTTTAAATGTTATTTCACATTTTTAGATTTAATTTAGTCATTTTAAGATTTATTAAATAAATTTTACAATTTTATTTTTGTATTTTTGTATTTTTCAGATTTATTTTTATATATTTATATTTTAATTTTGAATGTGTAAATTCTTAGAATAATTATCACATTTATTTTTATATATTTGTATTCTAGTTGTTAATTTGTATATTTGTAAATTGGTTTTAAGATTTCCATATTTATTTGTAAATTTTTAAAATAATATTAAACTTATTTTACATGACATAGGCAACTACTCCCTCCTATTCACAATAAGTGTCCTTTTGGCACATGAATGTTTTTTCAAAAAGAATGTCCTTCTCACATTTCAAGATTGGTGAGTAAATTTTTTCCATAATTGCCCTTAAATATATTGTTTCCCAACTAACACTAATACCTAAATTTGTTTGTTTCAAAGTGACATTTATTATTAATTAAGGGTATATTTGATATTTTAACACAATCCTTAATAT
The DNA here is from genome assembly GCA_016081115.2 of Rehmannia glutinosa. NCBI lineage: Eukaryota > Viridiplantae > Streptophyta > Magnoliopsida > Lamiales > Orobanchaceae > Rehmannia > Rehmannia glutinosa. Next base: position 23,028,478 of record CM071930.1, read on the forward strand.
GTGTATTTTTTCCTAAAAAAACACTTATTTTGAATAGGAGGGAGTAGCATAAATTGTGGTAATTCGGGCTGAATTTATCCTCAATTCGCTAAAATTTTAAAGTTATTGTCTAAATGGTAAACCCGCAAATTTAGTGTCCTTTTTTTCCACAAGGGTAATTATTGTCCTCATTTTGCAATTAAGCCCAAATGGTTGGAACCATATCTTTCACAAATTAAATGTAAATACTAAGACATTCTCATTCTATTAATAAATATTACTGTAATGGTTTACATCCATTAAAGAAAAAAATAACATTAAGAAATAATTTATCTTTTTGTTGTTTCTAAAAAATGTTTCTTCAGATATAACATCCTCGATTGTCGTGTCTCATGTACTACTTTTAAAGAGTGAAAACGTTAAATTTACTATTAGAACATTTCCGTACAACTATATACAAATTCAAAGTTTCAAAAATGGACATCAAAATTTGAATAAACTTATAAAGTAGCATTATTTTTGTTGGTTCAGTACTATGTGAAAACCTTTGTAATTAAAGAGCTTCCGAAGCCCACAAGAAACTCCACGAAAGGGTTTATGTTGTTCTGTCACAAGAAATTCCACGTCGTTGTACGTGCAGTCGTGCACCAGAGGGTGTTGATCAAGCAAGCCGATTATATAGTAGGCATACACGCGGATAATTGAAAAACAATTTTATTTTCTGTATATATATACATTTTGAATTGTTCTGTAATCACTTATTCCTTCACACTTTTGAGGTGCAATGTTGAGTACCCGTATTATACTTTTTCGTAAACGAAAGATATTTATTTTAATAAATATTTAATAGGAAATGATAAATAAGAATGCTAAAAAAATTCTGGATATACAAATTATTATTAAATAATGGGATAATTACAAAAACCCCCCTGAGGTTTGGCCTAATTACAAAAAAACCCAGACTTCTTTCAAAATTACAAAAAAAACTCTATGGTTTGATTTGTCTAACAAAAAACCCCCTGTGGTTTGACCTCACCCCTTTTTCCAATTTAGGCCGTTTTGTAGGATCATCTAAGCTCTCGAACTCTTTATTAGATGAAGATTTTCCCAACGTCTCATTTGTAAAGCCAACATCAGACCAATTATCAACTTCAAAATTGTCATCGGATTCATAATCAGACAAGTACTGTGAGACACTGTCATCATTATAGTTCAAGTCAGACTCGTTATCATCTCCAGAATCATTACCAGTATTATGTTCATCAATAATTTGCTCTCATGTGGGCTCTACATTGCATGATGTCAGCGAAAATCGTTAGGTTATTTAACGGTTGGATTGAATTGTTGGGCAAACTCAAGATTAAGAAGTTTTTATTGAAGACAAAAATTTCTGTCAGACGGTCTAACGGGTCAATTTTGTTAGACGGATCCTAAAACCGACGCGGTGGCATTTTTATAATATTCAGGTACCAGTGGCATTTTTGTAATTTTTTGGACCTGAAAAGTATTAACAATTCATCTGAAAAGTATTAGTAGGTAGTTCACTTGAAAAGTATTATATAGTTTTTGTAGTATTTTTGACAGCGCTGAAAAGTATTATCTTCTCATCTGAAAAGTATTAGTAGTCCATTTGAAAAAAATTAGTATGTAGTTCACTTTAGTGAATATTTAATAATCCCCTAAAAAATATTAAAATTTTCCGTCAAAAGTATTAGTAGTCCCCTGAAACGTATTAGTAGTTTCTCAAAAAATATTAGTTTTTCCCGATAGTTTTTAGTAATTCCCTTGAAAAGTATTAGTTTTTCCAAGAACTAGTATTAATAGTCTAACTGAAATGTATTAGTTTGTCCCCTGTATAGTATTAGTAGCCCTCTAAAAGTAACAGTTAATTAAAGTCAAAGCTCTATCCAAAGAAGGAGAAGAAATCGAAGCCGCAAAAAATGAAAAAAGTTCAAATTAATTATTGTATTTGAGTGTGAGAGTCTTTTATGGTGTTAATGCAAAATCGATGGTCGTCGATTCGGCGGAATGACCGTAGTCTATGTATTATCGGCTTCAATTTCTTCTCCATATTTGTATAGGGCGTTGATTTTCCGCCATTATCGAATTGCCCAAATTCCCAGCTTCTGAAATTATCTTTTAAATTGATTCTTTGATTGTTGAACTGATTGTTGGAAAAATTAAAAAAAAAAAAAAAAAGGAGATGAAAGGTGGTTGGTGGTGGGAGAAAAAAGGGTACACAAAATGTATTTGATGGTGGTGATGGTGACGTCTGGTGGTCTCGTTGATGATGACGATGCCTTTTTGGAGGAGATGAACGCACCGAGTTGGGTTGGTTGTTGGGGTCCGTCGGCGGATTAAACTGCTTAGGCGTCTGACGAGATCTTTAATTTCTTTATTGTTTCTTATCCTCAGTTTTCGAAAGTTAATTGTTACTAATTCTTATTAATTTTAATCCTTTTGACCATATGATACAATTGTTTTGTTTTATGGGATTACACTAATATTGCCAGTTTGTAAATCTGCTTCGGATTGGTGTTGGCCCATTTTCTTGCTTGATGCAGAACAAAATTGTGCTATTTTGAGTATTTTTGCACAAGGATCAAGTTCGTTTTAAGTTGATGAAAAAAATAAATAATTTACGGAAAAGTAAAAGTACGAGGTTGCAATCCCATGTCTTGACATAATTAGACAAAAACACTCGGTAAAGCCAAGGGAGTAGTCTCAAAACTCTTCCTCACTACTATAGTCTCTCAAGTGTTTCCACATACACCTTACGTACGTTATCTAAGGCTTTGGAGTGAAGTACGTAATTAATTAACAGGATTAATTAATTTTATATAATCTAACTTAAATTAACAGCTAAATTAATTTTGTCAATTAGAACTGGATTATCTAGTTAGGCTTAATAGGCTTAGTTAATGTTAGTAAATAAACACATATATTTGCAAATAATCACGTAATTAGGAATCGAAGATACCTTTCAATTAGGTTCCGCAAAAAATCACCGATTCACTTTCGTTGACCCTTGATCTTGATAGCTCGTCTACAAGCCTTCCACGGCACTCGAGTATAAAACGCACTTCACCCTGATCGATGTGAATACTACTAGAGTACCCACAATTGCTCCACACCTTAAACCCTTAGGAGAATATTGGTGATCCTTAAAGGAGAGATTATGTGGAACTAATTAATCTATCAAATAAGAATGACTAAATGGGATTTTGCCAATGTTGCTAAATTGCTTCTGCACTCATATGAATTCTTGCATTCACATCATGCCTATCTATAGTGCAAGATTATCATGGGCTCATGTATTGCACATGATGCCTTTTTCTTTTTGCATATGGGCATTTCCTTTTTGATGCCCTTTTTCTTTTTGCATATGGGCAATACATGATGCACATGGCACCACATCTCCCACTCATTCATATTTTATCAGAATCATATCCCATAATCTCTTCTTTCATACAAGGAATAAGGTGTGCGACCAAGCGGAAAAAAAAACGAGGAGAATTATATTAAGTCATCACCCAACTAATATAACTCTACAACTCATGAGACTCGCTTTTTACCCCAATCTACGTGGTTGCACCCGACCAAACACCTTTAATCCCTCAATATGCATACAGCATGTTTGATCTCCCAAATATGTATCTACGCTCATGACTATGTCAAAACATATTTTCGACAAAGTCGGCCGGCGTATGAGCCATAGAACATAGGTGCATTACCAACATAGTTTTTCCTCGGCCTCTCATGTCAATCAGTTTAGTCTTAACAGCTTTCCTAGTCATGCTCCGGAAAACCGAATTAATCTTGGCCATTGGACACATGCTAAAGTAGCATCATCAAGCTTACACATCATGACAAAGTCGAGAGTTCTAAAGGGTATTTCTAAATACATTAAGAGCTCACAAAGTGATGAAGCAGCGATTTATTCAGTCACTCATCTTACAAGGTCGACGTAAAGCACATGTAGTATGAATACATGTTATGATTGAGCTCCCACTTATCTTGGGCATGTCATGCTCTAAATATCATACAAGTCTTAGTCCAGTCGCTCTTCTAGCATCTGACCTGCGTATTACAGAAGTTTGTCTTCGCAACATTTTCTGACAATTCGCACACTTGGCTACAAACAGACTTTTATGAAATTTGGACGTACTCCATTCTCGATCTAGTATGATCTCATCTTGGCCTCATGCCAAGGCGACTATTGTTAAACTTTAGTCTTTCACGTTATTTCTTGCATGACGATGATCAGTCACATCTTTCTCATTTGTGCGAACATGATCAATGAGTCTCATCTTGCTCGCTACCAAAGCGCCAGGCCGATTTCCCCTGTGAGTGGGTCAATCTAAGTCTGGTGACATTATCAATCATTAAACACAGTACTCTAACTGACTAATAAGAACAAAAAATTTATTAATCGGTAAAATGTTGATACAGGCTCACAATTTTAAATCCTACACTGTCCCATACTTTTAGCATGCCTTTGGAACACATCTTTGCGCAAAGGTTTAGTAAAAGGATCAGCGACAATATCGCTAGTTGGAATATGCCTGAGAACTACTTGACCTTGCGCAACACTTTCTCGAATAAAGTGGTATCTGGTGTCGATATGCTTGGTCCTTCCATGATACTTGGGGTCTTTAGCATATGTTAGTGCAAAGGTGTTGTTATAATAGACAACAATCAGATCATCATCACATGCTTGTTGTTATCGCAGACTCAAGAAAAATCTTCTCAACTAGATTGCCTCTTGTACAACCGACATACAAGCAATATATTCAGCTTTCATGGTGGATAAAGCGATACAAGGTTGTTTCTTACTACACCAAGTGAAAGCAGGCCCCAATAAGAATGCATATCCCGATGTGGATTTGCGTTCATCTCTATCCGCCGATCCATCGGCATCGCTATACCCAACCAGCTTTAAACTACCCCCATGATAGCATAATGAAAGATCACTTGTTCCTTTCAAATATCTAAGTATCCTCTTGACAGCAGCCCAATGGGCGCGAACATGATTACTTTGATATCTGCTCACCATTCCAACTGCAAAACATATATCTGGTCGAGTACACATCATTGCATACATCAGACTTCCTATTGCATTTGCATATAGAACCTTAGCCATGCATTCTTTTTCTTCATCTATTTTTGGGCATAAATCTTTGCTTAGAATGCAAGTATTTTCCATGGGTGTGTCAACAGGTTTAGCATTATGCATACGAAACCGTTCTAGAATCCTATTGATGTAAGTATGTTGAGACAAACTCAATAATTTCCTAGAACAATCTCGGTGTATCCTAACACCAAGTATGTATTCTGTTTTTCCCTTGTCCTTCATCTCAAATGTAGAGGACAACCACTCTTGTGTGGCGACAATCATCTCCATGTCATTTCCAGCCAATAAAATATCGTCCACATACAGTGAGAGAATCAAGAATTTTCTCCCACTTCTCTTGACATACACACAGTGGTCTTCTTCGATAATCATAAAGCCTATCGAGGTGATAGCTCGATGAAATCGATAGTACCACTATCTGAATGATTGTTCCAGTCCATAAATGGAACGCTTTAAGCGGCATACTTTGCGCTCTTGTCCCTTCTGTTGAAACCCTTTAGGTTGATCCATAATGATCTCTTCATCCAGTTCTCCATTGAGAAATGTTGTCTTCATATCCATCTGGAATAATTCCAGATCAAGGTGGGCGACAATGGCCAAAATAAGGCGAATTGAGGCAAATCTCACCACTGGGGAGAATGTCTCTTTGTAGTCTACACCCTCTCTTTGAGTATAGCCCTTCGCTACAAGACGAGCTTTATACTTGTCGATCGACCCATCTGCCTTGCGCTTGACCTTAAGAACCCATTTGTTCCCAATGGTCTTGCGTCCAGGTGGAAGATCAACTAGCTCCCAAACTTGGTTCTTAGCCATCGAGCTCATCTCTTCCTCCATAACAATTATCCATTATTTAGCATTAGGAGAAGTAATAGCCTCGTGATAGGTGGTGCTCATCAATATCCATAGAAGCACACATGAAAGATTCCCCTCAATTTCAAAACGTCGTCGGGTACTAATCCACGATTGCTTCAACGCATAAGTGGATTTTGAGAGTCTTCCACCAGGTGGGTCACTCCCACGGCGACTCTGACCATCGTCATTATCCCTGCCGATAATCGGATGAGATTTTGAAGTCTCACCCTCGCCAGAAAGCGTAGCATTGTCCTTTGGATCTTGCAACTCATACGATTCTAGATTACCTCTTACTTCTCCGATTGTTGGAAATTCCTCCTCGAGGAAGTTAACATCGCGGATTCAATTTCGATCATTCCTCCATCAGGATATTCACCATACATCACATAGCCTTTCGAATGATCACAATATGTTATAAAGACATGTTTGATCGCTCTAGGACCAAGCTTCCCATGCTTATGAGAAGTGTTGTGAACAAAACCAGCTGACCCCCAAGGGCGCAAGCTTTCTAAATTAGGCTTTCTTCCATGCCACAATTCATATGGTGTAGTAGGAACTGACTTTGAAGGCACACAGTTTAGTATGTAGGCAACAGACAAAATCGCATCTCCCCAAAAAGATATTGGAAGATTAGCTTGCGCCATCATTGATCTGGTCATTTCCAGAAGTGTTCTGTTCCTTCTCTCTGCAACCCCATTTTGTTGCGGAGTATATGGAATAGACAATTGTCTTATAATCCCTTTTTCTTCACATAATTGTCTGAACTGATCAGACAGATATTCTCGCTCTCTATCAGTACGTAAAACTTTGAGGTTTCGATCTCTTTGGTTCTCTACCTCGGCCAAGAATCGATTAAAACAGACAAGCACTTCTGACCGATGAGACAAGAGATATACTGACCCATAGCGTGAATAATCATCAATGAAAGTGAGAAAATAGGATGCACCGTGTCGTGCCCTCACGTTCATAGGCCCGCATATATCCGAGTGGACTATTTCAAGAGGATGAGTAGACCTCTTTTCTTTACCAAAAGGCTTTCGGGAGGCTTTTCCTGCCAGACATGGTTCACACATATGAAGGTTGACTTTAGCGAGTTGGCCTAAAATACCTTCTCGAGCTAACCTAGTCAATCTTTCTTGTCCAATGTGTCCCAACCTCGCATGCCATTTAACAGAATCAGAAATAACATCAACAGATGAAGAAACAAAAGAAATACATTCACTGGATAATTCTAACATGAAAAATCCATTACTCATAAATCCCACACCATAAAGTTCATTACCAAGAAAATGGATAACTTAGCTTGATCAAACAGGAAAGAGAAACCATGTCTTAAAAGTGCTAAAACTGAAAGTAAATTACATCGAATGCTGGGTGTGTAAAGTACATCACTAAAGAGTAGCTCGCGCCCAGTGCTAAGCTTAAGCTGGTATGACCCAACTCCAACAACCTCCTCCCGTGCGCCATTACCCATATCAATATAATGGCTGCATGCCGGCACTCGATGATAATCTACAAAACTTGCCTTGTCTCTTGTCACATGTTTGGTTGCTCCGAAGTCTACAATCCAACCATGGAGAGAATTAGCAACAAAAATATGTGAACAAACAAAAGAGTTGAAAGAGCTATGAGCGGGTTTTACCTTCTTTGGCTCAGTGCAATCACGAGCAAAGTGACCCGGCTTTCCACAGTTAAAGCAAATATTTTTCTTCTTCCCACCCCTTTTACCACATTGACGTTTCGTGGATTTTTCACCTTGTGGGCCCAAGTTTTGGTTCTTACCACTACTATGTCCGGCACCCTTATGCTTGTTCCAACGTTTGCCTTTTGTAGGCTTACGTTGACCAGCGTGTGCGACAAAAGCAGTTGTTTGTGCTCGCTCCACCTCTCGACGCCCAGACCTCAAGCCTAAGATGACTGGCGACACTGTCAAAAGTTTGGATTTGCTCGTTATGAGTGAGCACAAGTTCAACGTGTCCCCAAGTCTGCTCAGGTAGCGACCTTAGGACAACCAAAATTGTTGTTCGCCAGTGAGTTCACTTCCAGCATTTTAAAGTTCGCGAATCATATCCTTCATCACATCAAGATGATGACTCATTGTGTGTTTTGGGTCAAGTACGTACTGGTTAAACTTAAGGGTAAGAGCCCTCAATCTCGTTGCCGAGGTAGTACCATACGTGAACTTCAAGCCTTCCCACAACTCCTTAGCTGTTGGATACTTTTCGAACTCACGGATCAAATGGTGATGCATGCAGCTCAACATAGTATATCGCGCACTCCTATCCTGATCTACCCACTTATTGTACGTGTCCAAATCGCGGTGATATTGGGCATTCTGTCCATTTTTCAGCTCAGTTGGCATAGCCATAACAATGGTGAGATGATCAAGGATTTTCATATGGTGCAAAACGAATTGAATTTTTCGATGCCACATGGCATAGTTTTGGCCATCAAGTTTGCCATAGCCATAAAGGTCAGAAAAGGCTATTTGGGCATCCATCACTGTATATAATGCGCAATATGTTAGGTACTGGTCTTTTAATTCTATTCGGATTCAAGTAAAATTTTATTATTTTCTTTAAATCAATGAGATCGAAAATTCACCACCAAAGTCTAATAATCATCTCTCACCGAGTTGAAGACAATAACAAAAAATTAAATAATCCACGAATAGAAACATTGTCCATTATAATCATGCATATAAATCGCAAAAAATAATTGGGTGACATTTGATGCTCATGTCGAGATAATTTTTCGGCCTATGGTGGTCATAAACAAAACATACCTAAAAATACATAACCCAAAAAATAGCCCCTCTAATACATCAGTCCTAAAAAAATAATAATAACTGAAATTACAACTTTTATGGACCTACTACAAAATTCTAGGAAATAAATAATTTGAGATTTTGTATCACCACCATCTCCAAAAAACTATCTCTTAATAATTAACTAACTAGCCATATAAACATGAGCATCCAAAAATGTCAAATACCCATTCACACAGAAGATTGCATAAAACACATATTGCAATTAATATATGCATCATATTATCAAAAAATAAGATAAAAACATTGCGTAATAACGCCGTCGTTGTCCGATTCAAATAGATAACATATTACAAATTGCAAAGTCAGCAACCCCTTTGGCGCTAAACATACGGATTGCAAAAACGAACAACAGAAAATCAATGCCGAATAGAAAATTTGTAAAGCCAGCAGCAACTTGATTAACATAGTGGCACAAATTTCAATGATAATGTTGGTAAATGTGAATGTTGGTTGTAAGATAAAATTGCCGTGCATATCCATTACATGATCAAAATTCCATTCACAATACACATGTATGTATATTCACGCAATCCGAGGCTAAAATTATTTATCTCACAAAATTTTTGAATTGCCATAACTATTTCATTTTCTGTCGGATTAATATACACAATATATCAAATTAATTCTCTCTTCAAGATCTACAATTTGATACTAATATTGCATATTAAAAAATAGTCACAGATTATAATAATATTAAATTCTTGTATAGTTATTAATATGGATGCTTAAAAATAAAACATACACCATACACAAATTCGAGCATGTGAAATAGGCGAGAACGAGCCCTAATGACTCTGATACCACTGTTAGTAAATAAACACATATATTTGCAAATAATCACGTAATTAGGAATCGATGATACCTTTCAACTAGGTAGCGGAAAAAATTCCCGATTCACTTTCGTTGACCCTTGATCTTGATAGCTCGTCTACAAGCCTTCCAAACTGCACTCGAGTATAAAACGTACTTCACCCTGATCGATGTGAATACTACTAGAGTACCCACAATTGCTCCACACCTTAAACCCTTAGGAGAATATTGGTGATCCTTAAAGGAGATATTATATGGAACTAATTAATCTATCAAATAAGAATGACTAAATGGGATTTTGCCAATGTTGCTAAATTGCTTCTGCATTCGTATCAATTCTTGCATTCACAGCATGCCTATATATAGTGCAAGATTATCATGGGCTCATGTATTGCACATGATGCCTTTTTCTTTTTGCATATGGGCATTTCCTTTTTGATGCCTTTTTTCTTTTTGCATATGGACAATACATGATGCACATGGCACAAAGTTAATTAATTGGTGGACTTGTCAATTTAAGTTAAGAGAGATAGGGACAACAATGGAATTATGGCTAAAAACAAACCAAACTACTTGATATTCGATTAAAAGTTTGTTTGAGCTCAGTTCGTTAATATAACAAACCAAGCTTGAACACATTTTTTCATTCGATAAGATGTAAAGTTTGGCTCGAACTCAGCTCGATTAATTAAAAAAGAATAAAATATGTGTAAAAATATCAAGCTACTCGAGCTCGATTCGTGTCCGGCTCGACTAAAGCTCGTTTGAGCTCAATTCAACAAATAATCAAATCAAGCTCAAACATAATTTTTGAAGCTCGATTAAAATTCAAACAAGCTTGAACATTACCATGTTCGGCTCGACTCATTTACACCTCTAAGTGGAATGGTTGCACCCATTCTCCCAAAACCTAGTGGGACAGGTATGGGTAGCTTTATACGGGTTTGGGACGGGTATGAGATGTAAAATTAATATCCATTAATATATGGTTAGTATACGGTTTTACCCCATAGGGTATCCTCTATCCGAACTCGTTTATATTTTTCACTCATGTAAAATATTTTCACATATATGCATATGTAAATAAAATAAAAAAATCGAATGTATTTATGTGTTGATGATGCAATTAAATGGATTAAATGATGAAATACTATTGATTCTGCCGTTTTAAATAATTTATTGGTTGCGTTTATATTTTTGTGTTGTTTTTGATTTAGTTGATGAATGATGATAATTCTTGACATGCGATAAAATTGGTTAATTGTTACTATTATTAAAAATTTAACTTATATATTAGGCATTTTCTTATATAATAATAACTTATTGTTGGTATGGTACTCATTTAAATAATCATTTATTCATTTAAGTATAAGTTTTTATATAAAATAAATGAGGTTTGAGGGGTACGGGTAGTATGCGGGTATCGACAAATGGATTTGGGAGCGGTACGGGTAATAGGTGTAATTTCTTAATCGGGTCGAGATGAATACGGATAATATTAATATTATAGGGTTTGGGTATGAATATCATTAAACGGGTGGCTACCTTACCCATTCCATTCCCTAAAGAGAGTCCAACTCAATTCAATGAGCTCATTAGGAGGACCATCTAGCCAATTAAATAATTAACGTAGAAGGTTCATAACCGATTAGAAAATGATAAAAACTCCTGTCAGATGGTCTAACGAGTCAAAATTCATTAAACAGATTCCAAAACCAGTCCAATGATATTTTGTTTTATTAGCAATGGTGTTTCTGTAATATTCAGGGATCAGTATTAGTAGTTCTTCTTAAAAATATTAGTAGTATCTCTGAAAAGTATTAGCACGCAGTTCATTTGAAAGTATTAGTTTTTGTAGTATTGGACAGTGATATAGTATCACAACAGCGCTGAAACGTATTAGGTTTTCATCTGAGAAGTATTAATAGTCCCTCTGAAAAGTATTAGTACGTATTTCATTTGAAAATATTTAATAGTCCTTAAAAAGTATTAGTTTTTTTGTTAAAAGTATTATTAGTCCATGTGAAACATATTCGTAGTTCCCCTAACAAATATGGTTTTACCTTGAAAACGTTTTTAATAATTCTCCTAAAAAAGTATTAGTAGTTAAAAAATATTAGTAGTCCCGTGGAATGCTTCAAAGTCAATTCATTAAAATTATCAAACACTTAGATGACGTGAAACCTTAATAACAATTGATAGATATCAAAAAGTCAGTTTAAACAAAGAATATGATGATACCTATCAACAACACAATACCCACCGCAGACCACCAAGTGTCTAGTTTCTCAATTAGCTAGACTCCTACTGAAAGCTTGTCTGTTTGTGGGGTGTGGAGAAACAGTGGAGATGAGAAGCTATTGAGAATGAGTGAATGACTCCTAGAGGACCTAAAATTGGAGTCTGGACAAAGTAATGAGTTGCAGGTTTGTAGAAGGAATATCAATTACGATTACTGAAAGAGAGGGAATTTGAAGAGGTGGAGGTGAGATAAGGCGGCAGAGACGCAAGTGAAGGATGAAGAGAGATGGAGATTTTTTGTTTTTCGGTTGGATATGAATCGGGTTAGTTATTGGGGTTTTCTTTGACAGATTAGATCCGTCAGACCGTCTGATAGAAGGCCAACCTTTAGAAAATTACTTTTCGGACAAGAATATAAACTTTGATCTTACCATAATTATATTTTCTTTGGTTATGAGAAAATATACAAGGTTTCTAATTGAATTAGGAAATTAGCTGTGGGAACAAGAACTAAAGCTGTTAAAATAGGCTAAGTGCGCTAGGCTGGCTCGCCCTGCCAAAGGTAAGGGTAAGGAGTGGGTTGAGAGTTTAACGACCCGCTAGGAGGCGGGCCTAAATGGGCTAGCCCATTTAGGCTGCGGATTGAGGTGGACTATCCCGCTGTGGGACGGGGCAGCCCACTAAGAAATCCCCATCTTCATGTTACACACACAAATATATAAACTCAAAATATTGTACCTGTGTGTTTATATGTGTTGGTACTTGGTTGCTAGAACACATTTCATATATCAATGTGTTTGTATGTATTTTTTCATTTACGGGAGGTAGTGGTGGGTATGTGTGGGGATGATGCAACCAAGGGCCAATAGTGAAGAGCTACGCAACATTCGCTGCAAAATTGGCAAAGCAAGTGCTGTAATTTTTTCCTTGCTTTGTCTGCGTTCTATCCTAAAAATTTATTTTACTATAGAACTTATTTTTGTCAAGTAAGTGGTGCATTTATCATGATCCCTTTTTTTATTTTTTTTTGAAATTGGCAATAAAATTATTTTTGTATTTATGGGCTGGCCGGACCGCCCAACCCGAAGCCCAAGGCGGGTTGAATTAGATTGAGATTTTCATGGCCCGATACCTTGGTGGGGGCTGCCTCCCCGTCCCGCCAAAAGACGGGTTTCATGGACTACGGTCGATTTGCCCCATCGACCCGTTAAGGCGACTCTCAACAAGTCTTGAACACTTTAAGTTTTACCATAATCATCTCTCATAGTGGAAGACTTTAAGTCTCACCTTACCATTATTATCTTTTATTTGGTTACGAAAAAGTAGAAGGTTATAAGCAAATTGCAAGTTTAAAGCCATAAATTCATGTTTCTACATCACAAAAAAGAAACATGTATGCGGAAGCAAATTAATAGATTCAATATACTTCCATCCATTGCCTTTTTCTGTGATCGAATTCCGGTGGGTTTCCCTACCTCTCAAAAAAAAGATGGTGTTGTTTGATACATGTTTTTATCTTAATTTTGATGATTTTATTTTATCACCAAAACAATGTTTTTAAAGGTTGTCCAAATACTCCTAAATGATTTAAAATGATTTTAATATTTTCCTAGGAGTATTTTCTCAAAGTTTATTTTCGTCTAAATTGGACAACGCTTTTAATGATTTTACGTTATTGGGTTTTCACTCTCAAACGATGTTCCTAAATGTTGTCCTAATACTTCCGATCGGTTTAAAATGTTTTTACTAAATTTTCGGAGTATTTCTTGTGTTTTATTTTCGACCTGATTGACAATATTTTGCTCTGGTCGACCTGGCCGCCGCATCCCATAGGGCAACCCATACACGAAGATGTTTTAGAAAGCAAAAAATGAGACGGAAAAAAAAACAAGCAGGTCGGCCAAGGCATCGGCGTCGGCCGATCCCGGTCGGCCGTCGCCAGTGGTCGGCCGTAAGCACTGCAAGTTTCGTTTTTGAAACAGATCAAAACCTTGCATTTTTGAAACAAGAGGGACCTGTTGAAACAAGGTCGACCGGTGAAGCCTCGTCGGCCGCCTGTTGTATTTTTCAAAGTGTTCTCTTTAACTCTTATCTCTGTGCGACCGGCCGCCTTACATGTATTGACAAAGAAAAAATATGACCGTTTGACAATGAGACAAACTTTCCTTAAAATGTGGGATTGATTTCTAACTATATTCTTGATTTTAATTGTATTTTTCTCAGATTTTCAATCCCCAAGAGGAGCCTATGCTTGATCAATCATCTCCTATAAATAGAGGAAGTTTTGGAGCAACAATACAACAATTGAGATCTGATACAACAAGATACACTTCAAGCAAACACTTGGTCTTTCATAGTCATTATTCTTGTTGTAATATTGCCTAGCTTATCACTTTCACATCTTTGAGGTCTAGGCTATTCTTGATTACACTTTGCACTCAAATTGTATTATTCATTATTGAGTTGTAATCTTGATTTTTGGTTATCATTCAAACACAAGATATCCTTGTGAGTGTTCTTGTGGTAAGAGCACACTTGGATGATCTAGGTGATAGGTGAAGAAGATTGTGGTAATCTTCTTATTTGAGGTGTTGAAGAATTCGGTATTCTTCAAGGTTGAAGATTGTGGTAATCTTCACAAGGTGCCGTTGAAGGAAGATTGTGGTAATCTTCAAAGGAGATTGTGGTAATCTCCAAAGGTGGTGTTGAAGAAGAGTGTGGTGCTCTTCAAGGTGTTGTAAGTTGAATTTGTATTAATTTTGGTAATTAATAAAATTCTTTTTCTTTTCGAAATCCATCCCTGGATATCTTTGGGGTGGTAGAGGATTAGGCCCTAGTGGGTTGAACCTCTTTAAATCGACGTGTGTTGTTTACATTCCGCACCTTCATTATTTTGTTTGAGCATTCGATTGTTAAAAGAGGGCGAAATCGAAAAGATGGAGATAATCTATTCACCCCCCCTCTAGATTATCGTAGCCGCTTGGACTTACAAGTGGTATCAGAGCCAAACTCTTTGGCAAGCTCGTTTCACATCGCGAGTGAAGAGAAACGATCGACGGCTACTGAACGAAGCTCATCTATCCGCACCTCCACCACCAAGCCACCACTATTTGATTCCAAGAATTTTAATTTTTGGAAAGAAAGAATGGAATGCTATCTACAAGGTTGCGGGTTCGACATTTGGAACACCGTCATTAATGGAGAATCCATTCCGACGAAAGATACACCATACACCTCAAAAGGCTTCAAAAAGCTCAATGATGAAGAAAAGAAAATCATCTCCTTAAACGGTAAGGCTTTAAATATTTTATATTGTTCATTTACTAATTTAGAATATGAACATATTGTAGGAATAAAGTCGGCACATGGAGTATGGCAAAAATTAGAAGCCATCTATGGAGTATTTGCAAATGAAAGAGTCAAACAAAAGCATCTACTTCTCAAGGTCATACAAGCTCAAATCTAAGGAATAAGCCTCTTACAACTTCCAATTATAAAGAAGTTGAATATTGCCTTATGGGCATCAATGAAGAAAATGAGGTATGTCTTAAGCCCTCTACTTCTTATGATATTGTTATTCAAAATGATTATAGTGATTTGCAAAATGATTTTGATGATCTTCAAGATGAATTCCAAAGCTTGCTTATTAAGTATAAAAATTTGAAAAAGGAATTCAATATTTTGAAAAATGATAAGGATAGTTTATTTACTTCCTATGAATCACTATCATGTGCTCACACCACCACTCTTGATAAGATTAGAAACCTTGAAATAGAAAATAGTACTCTTGTTGAGAATATTGATTGCATGAAAAAGGATTTATTAAAATCCAACTCGAGTACCAATAAACTGTCCAATATTTATAATTGTGATAAAGGACTTGATCATAAGCCTAAAGTTGTTAATCATATGAAAAAGGATCAAGTCACTATGCATATTGGTCATTATGCTCCTAGAACTATTACTTGTTTTTATTGTGGCAAAAAGGTCATACGGCTAATTCTTGTCGGGCTAGAAATAGCTCTAAATATTGTTGGAGACCTAAAAGTCTCAAAGCTAATCTTAAAGGACCCAAACACATAAGGGTACCACAAAACAATGTGCTATTAGGTACCCGGCAAAGCAAAAATCGAAGAAAATTCATGCCACCAAGAAAACATCAAATGAATGTTTCATTTGATCAAAGAAGAGAAACTACTCTCAACAAAGCCAATTTCCAAGAAGAGCGTATAATCAAAAATGGGAAGAACACAATACTTGGAAATGGCAAAGACATCATCAACAAGATGATTTTCAAAGAAGAAGATATCATCAACAATGGGAACGGCACAACCCATGGAAATGGCGTAATTGGTAACCCGTATCTCCCTATTTAAATATGCATTTTATTTTGTTATTGTGCATACTTTTATTTGTGTCTTAATTGCAAAATGAGTTTTCAAATATTTATTTTTTTTTAAGGTCTTCAATATATATTTGTGCTTTTAAAATATTTTTGAAAAAGGAGACCTTATATGATGTTTTTAAAACTCTTGTGCATTTTTATAGACTAAAGTGTGTTATCATCTCGTATGAATCTTATAGCATAAGCTCTTTTGATATCTCATATTACTTGCCTACACTTGTATTTTCTATGCATATGTTGTCTAAGAATTGTGTAGGATACATATTCATTGGCTATTACGTCATCAAGTTTCTTAAACCATCGAGGTATGTCTACTCGTATTTTTCTTTAAACTCGATTTTATGCTTATGCACATATCTTTCAAGATATTTCATTTTGACCCCTTAAGTGCCCCTAATTGTTTTTGCAAATTTTTTTTAAAAAAAAAAAAAGGGCACTACGTGTTTAGTCTCAAGTTTATCGTTTATATGTTTTTCCCAAAACCCATATTTGTTGGATATAGTCCAAAATTATATTTCTGCAAAGTTTTAAAACCTTTGGGGTGAAAAATCGAATTTTGGAAAATCCTGTGAAAGAAAAATTGCACTGGGACGGTCAAAGCAGGGGCGACCGGTCGCCCTGCACCTCGACCGGCCGCACCCCACCTCGGCCGCCTGTGGGTTATTTTTCAGCTTATAACATTCTCTTCTTCATTTCGCAATGTAAGAAGAAAAAAATCCCCCAAACCCTTATCGTATTACACCCCTTTCTTTAAAATCTTCAATTCTTCATCATTTTTCACGATTCTTGTTGCTAATCTTCTTATTTTCACAAGAATCTTACATATATGGCTCCTCCAAAGAATTCCACTCTCGAAATCCCATCTCCAAGCGTAGAAGGGGCGGAGAGGGTTCGTCAAAATCGGCAAGAGGAAGCCGAAACAAAGGGATATTCGAGCCGCTCAAAGAAACGTGGCTCAAGAAGGTGATGATGTTCAAAATCCCATTCTCTCTCGGGCCCAAATTACCGAGCTACGCGAACGATTTCGCTCCAAAATTGCCGTTGGGCGAAAGGTAAAAATCCTTTGTTACTCAAGCCCCTAATTCCCACAATGTTCTTAATTTCATTCATAAATATGCGGAATGGTATTATGAGGACTCGGGAATGGGAGGAAAGTCGATTGCTCGGACTAAAATGTGTCGTTTTAGTTCATTTACGAATGAGTATCCTACGATTAGAGGATTTTTTTGAGGAGCAAGGTTGGATGTATTTATGGGAACATGCTTATGTGTTGTATGATGATGATATTATCCAACTCTTTTATGCAAATATGTGGGTTGAATATGATAATGATA
This sequence comes from Rehmannia glutinosa, assembly GCA_016081115.2. Taxonomy (NCBI): domain Eukaryota; kingdom Viridiplantae; phylum Streptophyta; class Magnoliopsida; order Lamiales; family Orobanchaceae; genus Rehmannia; species Rehmannia glutinosa. Next base: position 23,046,063 of record CM071930.1, read on the forward strand.
GAAAGCCGATTGCCGTTAATTCGCTTATAAAGGGTCGTCATTTTAGATGGACTCCCAATGATATTTGCCGGCTTTTACATGTTAGAGAAGGTGGTTGGGATTATTTCTCTTGCGGGACTTGGAATGATGAAATGTTGGGGGTATCGATGAAAGAAGTCAAGACGTATTTGGGAGTATGGCCTAAGTATTCTTTGTTGGCAATGACACTTGAGCATCGCATTTTATCGGTCATTGTCGCATATTGCATTTGTGGTAAGTCGGGAAAGATGCCTAGCAATATGGATTACTTTTTGACTTATAAGATTGCTAGGAGGGAACCACTTAACTTTGGTGCCATACTTATTCAATGTCTTATCGAGTCCATTACTCAAGGTAATAAGAAGTTGGTCATGGGAAATTGGATTTGTAAACTTCTTATTCAATCGGGACTTCCTTCGTCGGAGTTTAACTCGGAAGTTTTTCAAAATGACTTCGACATTGATAATATCACCCAAATAGTCACGATGCGCAAGAATATGGACATCCGACCTACCAAAATGGCGAGAGGAAGAGGTCAAGAGTCTCCCGATCCTAATGACATCTTTGATGACGCCGGCCGCAAGATTGGTGGAAGAAGCGAACCGAGCAATCCGGAGGGTAATACCGGTGCTCAACCGCCTAGGAGGTATAGTCAAGCCGAATTTGATGAGATGAGGGCTTTTCATGAGACGAGGTATGAGGCTTTGGAGCAAAAGACCTCTAAAATGCAAAAGTCTATCGGCAAGTTAAAGAAATTCATCAAGGACTTTATTCCCGGATCTTGCTTCTCCTCGGATGAGGAATGATGTTACCCCACCCCCTTCACTTTCTAGCATTTTCATTAATGATGTTTTGTATTTTGATGAATCTTTGTAAAACTCATTTGTACTAATGATATTTGCTTGTTTTTCTTAAAAGGGTTAATATTGCAAGTTGATAATGACTTGTGGATGATCATGATTTATGATGGAGTATTTGATGGTAAAAATACTCTAAAGCATTGTTTGATAATTGGTATGAAGTACTTGATGGTAAAAGTGCTTCTTTTTGCTTTGTTATGCTTAGTTGAATATATTGGGACATTTGATACATGTATTGTTGAAAGCATGACTTATTACTTGATGGTTGCTCTAATTTTTGGCATTTGTAATGCCTTGATCATTCTTAGCTTATCTCAATTGGGTTGAACCCTTGAGAATCTACTTTGAGCTTCTTAAATTGATGAACAAATTATTGCATATGGTGCATATGATTTTTTTGAAATGAGGTTGATTGATGATATGATAATTTTTTTGGCTTGAACCATTTACAAAGGTTATATACAACCTCTTCCATTTTTTTCGCACACAAGGTGTTCGATGAAATGTTTCAATGAAACTTTCAACTTCTACATGATTCTCTTGCTTCAAAATGTCTTAAAATCCTTTTGAAATCATGTTTTTAGCTTACTAATAAGCTTATGGATCTTTTATGTTTCAATTATCCAATTTTTCCTTGAATTATTATGCCTTAATTGCTCAACGGCTATTAAACCGTTCCTTTGGCGCGCTTCAATATTATTGTATGGTGTTTTCACCATCCTAACATTCTTTTTGATGATTCCAAAGGGGGAGAAACAGGATATTGGCTCATTAGCTCAAAGAAGCTAATAAAAGCTTGTCATAAAAGCTATAAGCTATGGCTCATAAAAGCCATAAGTTGTGATTTGTTCTTAGTCCAATTGTTGCTTGATGGACTTATATTATTGTTTAATGTTGTTTTGTGACAGGGGGAGCTTATAAGCTCTTGATGTCTTATAAGCTATGGCTCATAAAAGCCATAAGTTGTGATTTGTTCTTAGTCCAATTGTTGCTTGATGGACTTATATTATTGTTTAATGTTGTTTTGTGACAGGGGAGCTTATAAGCTCTTGATCAAATCGTAAAAAGCTAAAAGTTTTTAGCTTATGGATTATTGCTCTTACATTATTCTTGATGTGCTTGTTGATAGGGGAGCTTGTGCTTATCATTGAAAATATTTACTCCTACTTGGTTGCTTTAATATTTTTGGAAATTTTGGTTGCTTCCAAACGGTCAAATATTTTTACCGGAAAATCATTTCAAAATTGCTCTCTTAGTTTGTGTAAAAAATTGTTTTGGTTTGTAATCATCAAAAAGGGGAGATTGTTTGATACATGTTTTTATCTTAATTTTGATGATTTTATTTTATCACCAAAACAATGTTTTTAAAGGTTGTCCAAATACTCCTAAATGATTTAAAATGATTTTAATATTTTCCTGGAGTATTTTCTCAAAGTTTATTTTCGTCTAAATTGGACAACGCTTTTAATGATTTTACGTTATTGGTTTTCACTCTCAAACGATGTTCCTAAATGTTGTCCTAATACTTCCGATCGGTTTAAAATGTTTTTACTAAATTTTGAGTATTTCTTGTGTTTTATTTTCGACACAAATTGGACAATATTTCTGTCTCGTGTCGACCGGCCGCCATAGGGCAACCCATACCTGAAGATGTTTTTAGAAACAGAAAATGAGACGGAAAGAAAAACAAGCGGTCGACCGGTCCGCTTCGGCGTCAGCCAAGTCGGTCGACCGGCCGCCGGGGTCGGCCACTGACCACTGCAAGTTTCGTTTTTGAAACAGATCAAAACCTTGCATTTTTGAAACAAGAGGGACCGGTTGAAACAGGGTCGACCGGTCGGCCTCGTCGACCGGCCGCCTGTTGTATTTTTCAAAGTGTTCTCTTTAACTCTTATCTCCGTGCGGACCGGTCGCCCATGTATTATTAAAGAAAAAATATGACCGTTTGACAATGAGACAAACTTTCCTTAAAATGTGGGATTGATTTCTACAGCTATATTCTTGATTTTAATTGTATTTTTCTGTAGATTTTCAATCCCCAAGAGGAGCCTATGCTTGATCAATCATCTCCTATAAATAGAGGAAGTTTTGGAGCAACAATACAACAATTGAGATACAATACAACAAGATACACTTCAAGCAAACACTTGGTCTTTCATAGTCATTATTCTTGTTGTAATATTGCCTAGCTTATCACTTTCACATCTTTGAGGTCTAGGCTATTCTTGATTACACTTTGCACTCAAATTGTATTATTCATTATTGAGTTGTAATCTTGATTTTTGGTTATCATTCAAACACAAGATATCCTTGTGAGTGTTCTTGTGGTAAGAGCACACTTGGATGATCTAGGTGATAGGTGAAGAAGATTGTGGTAATCTTCTTATTTGAGGTGTTGAAGAATTCGGTATTCTTCAAGGTTGAAGATTGTGGTAATCTTCACAAGGTGCCGTTGAAGGAAGATTGTGGTAATCTTCAAAGGAGATTGTGGTAATCTCCAAAGGTGGTGTTGAAGAAGAGTGTGGTGCTCTTCAAGGTGTTGTAAGTTGAATTTGTATTAATTTTGGTAATTAATAAAATTCTTTTTCTTTTCGAAATCCATCCCTGATATCTTTGGGGTGGTAGAGGATTAGGCCCTAGTGGGTTGAACCTCTTTAAATCGACGTGTGTTGCTTACATTCCGCACCTTCATTATTTTGTTTGAGCATTCGATTGTTAAAAGAGGGCGAAATCGAAAAGATGGAGATAATCTATTCACCCCCTCTAGATTATCGTAGCGCTGACTTACAGGTGTATTTTGCTATATTCAAGAGTGACAATAGGACCCATGGATATAGTTATATTCCCATCAAAAATAACTCATATCACATGTTGTAACCTCCCCACCCGCACGGTAACTCCATGCTCAAAAATATGCTGCACTAATTAATGAAACATATGTTGCATTAATGTCGCATTAACATGGGTTTGTAACCCATGTTACATTAATGTGACATTTGTAACCTATGTTTACATTCTCCCACTTGGTCCGAACATATTTAAGAAATAAAATACATGAATCATAGAGATATGTCTTCTATATGCGAGTAATATCAAGTATGTATTACAGTGTATTACATTTCTCAAATTCTTTATGTGGTTACAAAACTTAATGAATAAACCCTATGCTTATTCTAAGTCCAAACATTAATGATATTTTTCAACACAAATGTGCACACAAAATCAAATGAAAAATATCAGCTGAATAAGAGTTCCAATAAATTACATTACGGAACTAAGTCCCATTCGTACTACATGATCCTTAAAACTCTTTGGTGGCATGCCTTTAGTTAAAGGATCAACAACCATCAATTCAGTGCTAACGTGCTCAATGACCATTTTCTTCTCTTTAACACGTTCTCTAACGGCTAAGTACTTGATATCGATGTGTTTACTTTGACTACCACGTTTATTGTTCTTAGCCATAAATACCGTGAGTCGAATTATCACAATACAATCTTAATGGCCTAGAAATAGAATCCACAACTCTAAGCCCAATTATGAAACTCTTCAACCATACACCATGACTAGTAGCTTCAAAACATGATACAAACTCAGCTTCCATGGTAGAAGTAGCAGTCAAAGTCTGCTTTGCACTTCTTCAAGATATAGCTCCACTGGCAAGCATGAAATGTATCCAGATGTTGACTTTCATGAATCAACACAACCAGCAAAGTCCGCATCAGAGTAGCCAATCACTTACAAATTATCGGTCCGTCTATATATGAGCATGTAATATTTTGTCCCTTGAAGGTATCTCAACACCTTCTTTTCAGCTCTCCAGTGGTCAAGACCTGGGTTACTCTGATATCTTCCTAATATTCCAACAGAAAATGCAATATCCGGTCTGGTACAGACCTAGGCATACATAAGGCTCCCAACAGCTGAACCATATGGAATGGTTTTCATTTGTTCCCGTTCAAGCTCATTTTTCGGACATTGATTCAAATTAAATTTATAACATTTACAATGGGTGCTACACTTGGTGAACAATCTTTCATACGGAATCTCTCTAGAACATTATTGATGTAGGTCTCCTGAGACAAACCCAAAATGCCTCGAGATCTATCTCTATGGATCTAGATGCCAATGACATAAGATGCCTCACCCATATCTTTCATATCAAAGTTCTTTGAGAGAAATTGTTTCACCTCATATAGCAGACTTTTATCATTAGTAGCAAGTAAAATGTCATCCACATAGAGCACTAGAAAATAAATCTTGCTCCCACTAACCTTCTGATATATACATTCATCCATAATGTTCTCTTCAAAGCCAAATGAAGTGATAACTTCATGGAACTGAAAATACCACTGACATGATGCTTGTTTCAGACCATATATGGATTTATTAAGCTTGCAAACTAATTTCTCACCATTACTAGAGGAGAAACCTTTAGGTTGTTTCATATAAACAACCTACTCTAGGTCACCATTGAGGAATGTTGTTTTCACATCCATTTGATGCAATTCATAATCAAAATGGGCTACTAATGCCATAATTATTCGAAGAGAATCTTTCTTAGATACAGGAGAAAAAGTCTTTGTATATTCAATTAGTGAATCCCTTAGCAACAAGTCTTTCTTTATATCTCTCGATTTTGCCCTTTGAGTCTTTCTTAGTTTTGAAGACCCACTTACAATCGATGGTTTTCACACCACCAGGAAACTTGACGAGATCCCAGACTTTGTTAGATGCCATAGAATCCATCTCATCTTTCATGGCATTATATCATAAGTTTGATTCCTTAGAACTCCTGGCATGTGAAAACATTTCAGGATCATTTTCAGCTCCAATATAATAGTCATACTCTTGTAAATATACAACATAGTCACTTGGAATTGATGACCTCCTCATTCTTGCAGATCTCCTTAACCCTTCATCAACACTCCCCTGAATATCAGGATTTTGTTGTTCAACTGTTTGTTCAACAGATCGTATCTGTTGAACTTCAAGATCTACAAGATTTGGTTCAACATCTTGTGGAATATTCAGGACCGGTTGCTCAACATGCGCTTGATCTTGAGGCACATTATTAACAACAACGATCACTCCATTACTTGAAGTAGGATAACGAGTATACAAATGATCTTTCTCGGAACTAATATCTAGAAATTTACCACTCCCACTAATCAAGTCATTTTCAAGAAATTTTGCATTTCTTGATTCCACAAATCTAGTGATATGAGATGGACAATAGAATCTGTATCCCTTAGACCTTTCGGCATACCCAACAAAATACCCACTTATGGTCTCGGCTCTAACTTCCTTTCTTCAGGATTATAAACTCTTACTTCAGACGGACATCCCCAAACGCGTACATGTTGCAAACTTGGTTTTCAACACTTGAATAATTCAAATGGTGTCTTTGAGACTACCTCTGTTGGAACTCAATTTAATATGTACACTGCCGTTTTGAGAGCTTTAGTCCATAAGGACCTCAGAAGTTTGGAGCTAGCAAGCATACTTCGTACCATGTCCATTAATGTTTCGATTTCTTCTTTCAGCTGCACCATTTTGGTCCGGAGAACCAGGCATGGTATATTGGGCAACAATCCCATTTACTTGAAGAAATCTTGCAAATGGACCGGATGCTTGTCCACTCTCAGTGTATATACCACAGTACTCACCACCTCTATCTGATCTCACGATCTTAATTTCTTTTCCGCTTTATTTCTCTACCTCAGCTTTAAAGATTTTAAAAGCATCTAGTGCTTCATTCTTATTATTGAGTAAGTAGAGATACATATAAAGTGAGTAATCATCTATGAAGGTAATAAAGTACTTATCACGATACGCATCTATATCTGGACTACAAATATCTGTATGAATAATTTCTAATATTTGAACTCCTCTTTGCACCTTCTTTGACTTGTTAGTCCGCTTACCCTTAATGCGCCTATACAAGTCACAAAATCAGAAAAATCTAGAGTACTAAGTACCCCATTATTTACCAATCGTTTAACTCTATCAATGGAGATGTGTCCCAATCTTCGGTGCCACAACATTAAGGATTTTTCATTCATAACACACTGGTTAATACCAACAGTATCATGAACGTGCAAAGTAGTACAATTATCATCATTTTGCAAATTAAGGCGAAAAAGACCATCGGACATAATACCGCGTCCAATAATATCGGATCTATAAGATAAACTAAAATAAGAGTCCGAAAAGTTAAAGGAATAGCCAGATGATACCAGTCCTGAAACAGAATTCAAATTCCTAGCAAAACTAGGAATATATAAGGTCTTTTCCAAAAGCAAAATAAAACCACTACATAAAACTAGTTTGCACGTTCCTACTGCTTCCACATGTGAGGGCATCTTATTTCCAGAGTAGATGATTTGCTCACTTCCCACTGGTTTCCACAGGTTTTGCAATCCCTGCAATGAATTCGTAACATAGATTGTTGAACCAGAATCAATCCACCATGTGATATGATTAACATCAATCATATTGGATTCATAACAAACAAATGAAAGTTGAGTACCTTTCGTTTCAAGCCACTTCAAGAATTTAGGGCAATTCTTCTTTATGTGCCCTTTCTTTTTGCAAAAGTAGCACTTGCCTTCTTTCTTGACGTCCTTCTGGGGAGGAATCTTGTCCTTTCCCTTATCATTGGTCTGATTTTGCTTTTTCTTTCCTGATGTTATTACCATATTCACTTTCTCACCCTCCTCCATAGCCAATTGTCCCTCCTCCTGAACAAAAATGGTCATAAGTTCATTTATTGACCATTTGTCTTTATGTGTGTTGTAGGAGATCTTAAAAGGACCATATTGTGGAGGAGAGTGCACGAGAATAAAGTGAACTAGGAAAGAATCGATGATACTCAACTTTCAATGCTTTCAATCGAGCCGCTATGTCCTCATTCGCATGATATGCTCGCGCACACCTCTAATCCCAAAGTTTATGGATGAGAACCGCATTATTAGGGTGCTAGACAATGCTTTATCAGAAGACACAAACTGATCATCAATTTCCTTCAACGGGGCACAAACATTGTCATATTGCTCGACTGAGCCCCTAATCCCATTAGATATTTTGGTCTTTATGAACATAACACGAGACGATTAGATCGCTCCCATTTTTCATAAAGATCAACTTCATCTGAGGATGCTATTTTTCGATTATAGCGGGGTTCGTCTTTCCTTATCGTAGTCAATGTCCATCCACCCAAAATGGAGGAGAATTCTCTCTTTCCAAATCTTATAATTGTCCCCATTGAGCTCAGGAACATCAAATTTCATATCAGAGAAGTTAACAGGTTGAATAACTGCATATAACATAAACATACTCATATTATCAAATTTGAAGCTATTTTAAACCATATAACATGTTTTACCAATGCAAATCATGTTGAAATATGAATCTAGAGACATAAAACTTGCTTGTGGGCCAAAATTTTAACTCAATTAGATTCATTTTAACTTTATGACAAAACTATCAAATTATGTCCCTTTTATAATCCCTGTGGGTAAATTAGAAAATCTAATTTGATATTTTATCCTGGTCAATTATACAAATACAATAAAATTTTATGTGGGATAAATTTTATCATATTACATATAATTACCACAATTTATGTCTAAATCCACATGTGATCATAAATACCAATTTAATATATAATTTTTATTTATAAAAGATGTTGTGGCTACTCTTTAATCAATACAAATTATATTAACCACTTAGATATTTATCTTAATGAAAATTAGATTTTACAAATTCCAGCAATATCTAAGTCAAAATGATATGGAAAAATTTATAATTAAATTCTCGTGAATAAAACATAAATTGCATGATTATACAAAATATCATGCGCTTAAATGATTTATATACATTAAATAAACCCACACTTTGCATGTATGAATATCAGTAATATTCCAAAACAACACAAATAATATTTAATTGTGTATCTGTTGGGAAATTTGTTTATTAGATTTTGATGAATGCCATGTAAAACTTAGACTAGAAAGTTGGCACCCCATTTTCCTTGTAAATTGCATTGTAATAGATAAGGCTATACGAGCTGAGTCGATTCAGCTATGCCTGGATATGCAAGAAGTCAACTGAAGGCTAAAATGAAGACTCCTCTGTGAAGTAGCTGAGTATGGCCAGAAGGAGAAATCAAGAACTCGATCAAGGAGTATCAATGGATACAATCAAGTGTGAAGTGTCGGTCAAGTCAACTCAAGAAGCCAAGTCAAGTTGAAGTGACAAATGAGTCTTTCAATCGAGTGGAGCAGCGGACTCGAGTTACCTGGGGAAAAAGCGGTCAAGTCAAGACAATCGAAAAGAATCCGTTTGCCTGAAGTCAAGAATATTACCTAAACAAGTAATACTTCCATCTTTGCCATGTCTTAAAGTGCTCGATCCCGAAAGCGTGCAAAAGGAATAAACCAATGGGAAGCACTACACCTTGTGTCGAACACCGGAAGGTCGCAAGACATTTAATACGAGGAAATGTCAAGATCAAGGATCGCAACAAGACAAGCCAACGAATACAAGTGACTTTCAAAATCACTATCTCTTCAACGGCGAGATTTTTGAAAGTTCACTATAAAAGGCCGAGAATCACTTTGAGAAAAGGTAACTCAACCACGAACATTCAAGTTAACATTCGAGTTTGTAACTCGCAAAAATATTCTCAAGTTATTCAAGCAAATCCTCAAGCCTAAACTTCAAAGAAAATCAATCCAACACCGAAATTTTGTGAAGGAAAGACAACTTCATCTTTGTTGAAGAGGAAACTTTTGAAGAATCAAAAGGGGTCTACATTCCAAGGAGGATTGTAGAAAGGTTCAAGTCGAACCAGTCTCAAGTTATTGGAGGCTTCGTGATCAAATCCAAGAAGCTTGAGCAAGTGAGTCGTAGTAGCAAAGGCGCGGCCGCCTGTGAAGAAGGTTGAGTCGTCACGAGAAGCCGGTGTGTGACCAAGGCATCTACTGATGAGTCCCAAAGGATCAAGTCGGTTGTGTGATCAAGACTTGTATCCGGGTGATAACCACTATGTTTTCCAGGACGAGTCCCAAAGGATCAAGGCATCTCCGGACTTGTATTAGACTAAACGTTGAGTTATTCTATCAACAAACACTCGAAATCCCAGTGCATTGAGTGGCTAACTCTGTTTGGTTAACTAACTTAGTTTGTCCATCAAGGACATAACTTTGAAATCAACTCGAACTTATTTAAAAGGACTAAATTCGAAAAGTGGTAAGGTTTATTCAACCCCCCCTTCTAAACCTTACTCACACCCTTGGGACCTATAAGTGGTATCAGAGCGGTTGGTTCATTGAACCTTCCGCACTGGTTACTGAACTAGATCTCCAATATTTCAAAGAAGTTTTTTTAACACTTGTTCTTTCAAAAGCCATTTTGAAAACAGCAAAGTTATTATCATGGAAGCAAATTTGACACGCATTCCTATGTTCACCATTGAAGAGTTTGATGACTGGAAAATACGTATGCAGGCTCATCTATCAGCTTTACATGATGAGATGTGGATAGTGATAGAGGATGGGCCACTGCAAATAATGAAAGTGAATACAACTGCAAGGAGAGCTGCTGCGGCTGAGGAAGAGGAGGTGATTGACCTGTATTTTGCATGTATTTTGGGCTTAATATTGGCTAGAATATGTGGATATGCATGCGTTATATGAGTAAATTGGGTATTATTCTTGTTTTGTGGAATAGGATTACGCTTTGCTTGTTTTGTAGGAATTTATCTATATTTGTAGCATGTCGGCAACAATTCGGGCATTGAAACCGCCAATACTTGACATGAAACACGAAGTTTGGAGTCGAATCAAAAGAAGTTGGACGAACCGGGCAAGAAACGGAAGAAAATAGCCAAGGTGCGTGTTGTTCCGGTGAGCACGGCGGCGGCGTGCTCCTCTAAAGCACGACCCCATGCTCAACCCAGACATGAAGACCCAAGGTTCGGCTTATAGCACGGCAGCCCGTGCCATATGGGCACGCCCATGCTCCTCTGAGAAAATTTGACAAGATGTTCGGCACCAAGCACGGGCTGGGCGTGCCAAAGGAGCACGGTCGTGCCTCGCTGCGGGAAAAATAGAGGTTCATCCGATTTCAACTAGGTTTCAACCTGAACGACGTACAAATAGACCCGGGGCGGCCACAAGCAAGGATACGCTGATTTTTACCCTAGAAACCGAGAGAAAAGAGCGATTTCCACGGGAAACTTGGAGAGATCGATCAAGACCGCAACCACACCTTCGAGGATTGAAGATAGATCGAGAGATCGTCATCATCCCCGAGTCACTCATTCCATCGTATCGTATTTCAATTAGTTAGATTTTGATTATGGATAATTTGTCTATGAATTGTTTATCTTCAATGTAAAAAGCTAAAACACTTGTGATTCCTTTGGGAGTAGATTAATAAACACTTTTATGTGATGATTAAGGATAATTGAAGTTAATGTTTTCTTTCTCTATTCAAGTACTTTGCTTTAATTCTTGTTTTATCAAAAGGCCTTGATCTAAACTTGTTTGATATATTGATTCATAATTCTAACCGATGAGTTTCAATACTAGATCTTGAGTACTTGACACAAATATATTGCATGATTGAGAAGTCCGAATATTTGTGAGATGTTATAATCTTTTGAACTTTTGGGAGTTGGGTATCTCATGTTGAGTAGAGATGCTAACATAGATATTCCAATCAACGCTTTTACATACATCTCGAGAGAGGGGGTAAATTACTTTGGTGATTGGTCTATAGAGAAGAATATGTTTAACCTTGGTTTGCTTAACCTGAGCATAAAAGTGGGATATTAATTGAAACCATAACCCAGGAATCCATCCATTCATCCACTCTTGATCTTTTAATCGCTCTTTGCTTTGTTATTTTAGGATTAAATTCTGCTTTAGTAGTAATAAAACCAATCCTTCAAATTTCGATAGTTTAGATAAAAATAGGACTATTATAATCCAATACTTGGTACATTAATTTATTAATCCCTGTGGATTCGACCCTGCAAACCCTATTCTATAAAATGATTTGTACACTTGCGGTGAAGCTAAGAAAATAGGCGAACAAGTTTTTGGCACCGTTGCCGGGGATTTATCAAATTTTTAGTACTAATATTGTGATAAATAGAACTATTCTTAATCTAGACATTTTTTTCTTCTTTTTAGTTTGTTGTTTAATTCTACTTTTCTTTGTGGTTGACTTGTTTTGTTTAGTTGGTTCGGATAATGCATGATCACCCGCTCGAAGCAAGGAGAATTAGCACCGTTCATACCAGGAGGTTGAGGCTTTTGCTAGGTGGAATAGTGCGGCTACTAAACGGGCGGGAAAAACAACAGGACCAAACCATGGCGGGAGTTGAAGACGCGACAAATGGGGTCAATAACGGGGTCAATAACGGAGGTAACAACCAGGCCAACAGTCAATGTCGAGTTACCGATGCGAGGTTCCGGTGGCTCATTTGTCCAACAACAGCGATTCGTGATTTCTTTTGGCCAATCAATCGTAACTATGGTTGAATTCCCAACGTCCCATTAATGCGAATAATTTTGAGCTAAAACCATCAACGTCGATCTCGATGGTGCGGCGAGAATCGGTTTGGGGTTTCCGTCCCGAAGATCCTAACTCTCATCTTGCGGATTTCATACAAATCGCAATACTATCAAGATGAATGGGGTGATCGATGATGCTATACGCCGTATATTCCCTTTCTCTTTAAGGGATAAGGCTAGGAACTGGCAGGCACCCTAACTCGAGGAGTGTGAACAATTGGAATGAAATGAGTCGGAGGTTCTTGTTTAAATATTTCCCACCAAGCAAAACACTACGACTTAAAAGCGAGATCATTCGATTGATTTGACTCCGAGCCTTTGTACGAGGCACAGGGAGAGATTCCGGGATTTGTTGAGGAGGTGCCCGCAACACGGATTTCACGAGGATCAACAACTCGTTTCTTTTTTACAATGGGTTGATGGGACAGACTAGATCATTTGTGGATGCTTTGCAAAGAGGGGCGCGCTTCTTGCGAGGTTTCCGGAAGATGCATTCAACTTATTGGAGAGATGGCCATGAATAGATATCGGTGGCCCTCCGAGAGAACTAATGTGAAAAGGGTAGCCAAGTATATTATTCGGACCCATTAAAGAGTTGATGACCCGGATGGCTGTCTTGACAAATCAACTAAGTGCTTTGACAAAGGCAAGCGAGGAAACGCGGTGCGATACGGTGGAGTTCCTCTCTAGATCCGATAGAGGAAGCAAATTATGTGAATAATCGGAATTTCAACAATTTCCTAACAATCAAAATCCCACTCATTTACCATCCGGGCTTGGGAACCACGAGAACTTCTCCCTACGCGAACACGAAGAACGTGATGCAACCACCACCAGGGTTTAATGTGACTAACGGTGTAATTACTGAGATCCTAAGCCAACCATGGAGGATATGTTCACCTCGTTTATGAATGAGATGAGGAACAGGTTTAACAAGGATGAGGCAAAGATGGATAAAATTGAAAACCATGTCACCCAATTGGGGTCCCAGGATGAAGAATCTTGAAACCCAAATTGGTCAAATAGCTACGATTATTGGTGGGGCGGATCGGAAAAGCCAATTCGAGCAACACCGAGATAAACCCAAAGGAGCGGTGTAAAGCCATTCATCCGAGGAGTGGAACGGAATACGAGGGCGAAAATACCGAAAAACTCTAAAAACTCGCGGGGCGGCGGCCCATGCGCCACCGCATGGGCAACCATGCTCCTGCTAGACGATAATCGAGATGCCGGAGATGCTGGCGAGGCAAATGGCGAGGTTGAGGCCGAGGAAGGAGGCGAGGAACATCACCCGAACACAAAGGGGCTAAGAAGCTTAAATCTTCCTCTAACCATGATATTTCTAAACTTAATGTTCCTATTCCTTTTCCCCAACGTTTTCGAAAGAAAAATTTAGACGCACAATTTGCTAAATTTCTTGATATTTTTAAGAAACTGCATATTAACATTCCTTTTGCAGATGCATTGGAGCAGATGCCCAATTACGCTAAATTCTTGAAGGATGTTATGTCAAAGAAGTGGAAGATGACTAGTTTCGAGACAGTCAATCTGACAGAGGAGTGCAGTGCAATAATCCAAAGGAAACTACCACAAAAATTGAAAGATCCGGGGAGTTTCACTATCCCTTGTGCTATTGGTGATGTTTTCTTTAAGAAAGCACTTTGTGATTTAGGAGCGAGTATTAACTTAATGCCCTTGTCTATTTTCAGGCAACTTGGATTGGGAGAGGTGAAGCCATCTACGGTCGACTTACAACTCGCGGACGATCACTCACTTATCCAAAGGGAATCATCGAGGATGTACTTGTCAAAGTTGATAAATTCATATTCCCTATGGATTTCTTAGTGCTGGACATGGAAGAAGATAAAGACGTTCCTTTGATTCTTGGGCGTCCATTCCTAGCGACGGGGAAGGCCTTAATAGATGTGCAAAAGGGAGAGCTCACGTTACGGGTTAATGATGAGCATGTTCTATTTACTATATATAAGGCACTTCAATTTCATGATGGTGTTGAGAATTGTAATTTCATAGATGTAGTTGAATCCTGCATTGATGAGTATGGGATCATACATTGTTTAGGGATACTTTGGAGTTTGGTTTGACACATTCGTGTTCAACATCGAACTTGACTATTGATATTGATAACCAAGACTTGTATGATTGCGTTTGTGCTTTGGATAATATCACGGGAGCTACCGAGGAGCGCAAGAGGCACGCACACGCCGAAAAACGTATGGAATCGGGCTTCTACGGGCGCACGGCCCGTGCTCTTGAGCACGCCTGTGTCGTGCTCATAGCCGAAGGAAAACTTGAAGAAAACGAGCGGGCACGGCCCATGCCTAAGGTCGAAGAAATTCAAAGAAAAGTCAAGACGGCGGCCCATGCCTCGTAGTCGAAGAGAAAAATCAAGGATTCAAGACGGCACGCCCGGTGCTCCCATCCGAAGAGGCCAAAATGAACCTGCACTCAAGCCCTTGCCCGAGCATCTCAAATATGCATTCCTTGGAGCGAATAACACGAGTCCGGTAATCGTATCATCTCTTTTAACTTCAGTTCAACTCGATAAATTGCTTAGGGTGTTACGAAAACATAAGTCAGCGATAGGTTGGTCAATTTCTAATTTAAAAGGCATTAGTCCATCGATTGTGATGCATAAGATTAGGATGGAAGATGTCTATAAACCTTCGGTGCAAAATCAAAGAAGATTAAACCCTATAATGCAAGAAGTCGTTAGAAAAGAAGTTTGAAAATGGTTAGATGCTGGAATTATATATGCTATTTCTGATAGCTCTTGGGTAAGTCCGGTACAAGTGGTGCCGAAGAAAGGGGGGATGACAGTAGTGAGAAACGAGAGTGATGAGCTTATAGCGACTAGAGTAGTTACTGGATGGAGAATTTGTATTGATTATAGGAAGTTAAATGATGCTACTCGCAAAGATCACTTTCCCCTTCCCTTTATTGATATGATGCTTGATCGTTTGGCGGGATATGATTACTATTGTTTTCTCGATGGTTATTCCGGGTATAATCAGATCATGATTGCCCTAGAAGACCAAGAGATGACGAGCTTTACATGCCCCTATGGTACGTTTGCATTCCGCATGATGCCATTCGGACTTTGTAACGCACCCGCTACTTTTCAAAGATGCATGATGGCTATATTCCATGATTTTATTGAGAAAATAATGGAGGTTTTTATGGATGATTTTTCTGTGTTTGGAGATTCATATGATCATTGTCTGGATATCCTTTCTCTAGTTTTGCAGAGATGCGAGGAGACTAACCTTGTTTTAAATTGGGAAAAGTGCCATTTCATGGTACGAGATGGCATTGTTTTAGGCCACCGAGTTTCTTCTGCAGGTTTGGAAATTGTTAGAGCGAAGGTTGTGGCAATCGAGAAACTCCCACCTCCAACAAACGAGAAAGCCATTCGAAGTTTTTTGGGGCACGCCGGATTCTATAGAAGGTTTATCCGTGACTTTTCTAAAATCACTAAACCTTTAAGTCAATTATTAGAAAAAAGATACTACTTTCAATTTTTCAGATGATTGTTTGCAAGCTTTTGAGATTCTGAAGAAGGCTTTGGTGACAGCACCGATTCTAGTAGTTCCGGATTGGAGTCAGCCCTTCGAGCTTATGTGTGATGCCAGCGATTTTGCGGTTGGGGCTGTTTTGGGCCAGAAACGGGACAAGATGTTCAGAGCCATCTACTATGCGAGCAGAACTTTAGATAGTGCCCAGCAAAACTACACCACCACTGAGAAGGAAATGTTGGCTATCGTGTTTGCATTCGACAAGTTTCGATCTTACTTGATTGGAACTAAGACGATAGTCCACACCGACCACGCGGCAATTAAATATCTATTTGACAAGATGGATGCCAAACCGAGACTGATTCGGTGGATCCTCTTGCTACAAGAATTCGATGTGGAGATTCGGGATAGAAAGGGCTGCGAGAATGTAGTAGTCGATCACTTGTCCAGACTAGAATACAAAAAGGAAGAGAAAGAAATCACGGAGGCAATTAAGGAGGAATTCCCCGATGAGCAACTTCTGATGCTACAAGCTAAATTCCCATGGTATGCAGATTTTATTAATTATTTGGTTGCAGGGGTTTTGCCTCCGGATTTATCATCATATCAAAAGAAGAAATTCCTCCATGACGTCAAGTTCTACATGTGGGATGACCCCTTGCTCTTTAAGAGGTGCGCGGACACCATCATTCGACGATGTGTGCCTCAAGAAGAGTGGGAGGGAGTTCTACAACAATGCCATTCTTAACTTTCCGGGGGACACTTCGGTCCAACTCGTACGACGGCTAAGGTATTGCAAAGTGGATTATATTGGCCTACGTTATCTAACGATTGCTATCTATTCGTACAGAGTTGTGACAGGTGCCAGCGGATGGGAAACATCTCGAGACGACATGAGATGCCAATGACCAATGCGATGGAAGTTGAACTCTTTGATGTGTGGGGATCGACTTCATGGGCCCCTTCCTATCTTCGTCGGGTTATCAATACATTCTACTTGCAAAGTGGAGTACGATCTCGATGGGTTGAAGCCATTCCTACACAGACCAACGATGCGCGAGTAGTCTTAAATTCCTAAAGAAAAATATATTCACTCGGTTTGGAACCCCGATAGCTTTGATTAGCGACGGGGGGTCACACTTTGTGAATAAATTAATGAGCACTCTACTTGCGAAGTACGGGTTAAGTATAAGGTGGCATTAGCATACCATCCGCAAGCAAACGGGCAAGCGGAGGTAGGCAATCGTGAGATTAAGCGATCTTGAGAAAACGGTAAACATAAATCGCAAAGATTGGGCCATGAAGCTAGATGACGCACTATGGGCATATTGGATCGCATACAAGGCACCCTTGGGCACATCACCGTGTCGCTTAGTATTCGGAAATCGTGTCACTTGCCCGTCGAATTGGAGCATAAAGCGTTTTGGGCTGTAAAGAAGTTAAATTTTGACTTCCAAGCGGGTGAGAAGAGGCTCTTGCACTTAAATAAAATGGAGGAATTCCGGATGAAGCCTATGAAAATTCCCAGATTTACAAGGAGCGAACCAAACGATGGCACGATCGAATGATAAAGAAGAGGAAGTTTTTACCGGGTGAACAAGTCCTTTTGTTTAACTCGCGTCTTAAACTCTTTCCGGAAAACTTAAGTCAGATGGTCGGGCCGTTTGTGATAAAGAAATTGTTAAATCCTTCGGGAATAGTGGAATTATTGAGTAGAGATGGGAGACATTCATGGTGAATGGCCGAGGATCAAGCATTACTTGGCCGGGATCAAAAGGAAGAGGTGACACGCCTCACATTCTTTGAGCCGTGATCGACTAAACAGGCGTCAAGCTATGAGCGTTAAAATTAGCTTGTTGGAAGGCAACCCAATGGTTTTGTTGTTTTATTCTTCCCATGTTTTCTCAATTTGTTTTTTTCCCTTTTCTAAAGTTAGGATTTAATTGCTTTCATAGATTAGAAGTTTTTTTCCCTATTTAAAAAAAAAAAAAAAAATTTAAAAATTCGAACACAAGTCGACAAGATACAAGACGGCAGCCGTGCGCTGGCGCACGCCCGCGTCTTTGTACCACACCTGAAGAATAGTTTGTTCGGCCCCTAGCACGGGCCACCCGTGCCATTTGGCACGGCCCGTGCTCTTTCCAGAAATTGGGGGTAAATTCTTGACCCCTAAAGACGGCGCCCGTCTTGAATGAGCACGCCTGCTCTCTACTACCGCACATGTTAAATTGGACGGGTAGAGGTTTGTTTTTTCACAAAACCTTACTCCTCTCGCGCGCGGCCATTCAAGAACTCGCCCCCCTCCAAATATTTTCCAAAATTCTCCTATAATATCACCACTAATCACCTCCCACACTACTCTAAACTTAATTTGCACTTGTTGAATTGCTTGGAAGCAAGGATTTGGGGTAGTAAGCACTTTAGGGTTTCAAAATTCCAACTCTCTTCGTATTTTCGGGATTTAAGGTATGAATTGAACTTTTTATGTCAAATTTCTTGAGGATTAAGGATTAGAGTTGATTTATGATGCTTGTTTGATACTTGTGCCATGATTTTGATTGAAATTTTCTATGGGGCATTATATCGAACACCTTGTGGGTTGGTGAATTGTGATGATTTTAGTTGATTGCTTGATGGATTATACTTGTTCTAGATTGTTTAGGGTGTTAGTGGCTAAGAGTTTTGGAAATTATATTGGTATGTGAGTTGAAAGCTTAATTGTGGATTAAATTGTTGGGATGAGCCACTATGCTTTGTGATTGTTGTATTAATTCATCGCTCATTTTACTTCGCACGTATGGGTTCTCACGATTGTTATGCCAGGTACTAATTTGAAATCATGGCTGAACCATGACCGAACCGAGGTAGACGAGGTTGGGAGCCGCTTGCTCGAAGCGCCACCACACCGGGACGGCCCAGGGCTTACGGGCTTGCTATTACGAGAATGACATCGGATAGGTGGAACGCTCATCCCTCGTTCCTTCGCACCTACACGCTATACCGATGATGAATGTACGAACTCTCGGGATACACGGAGAGGTGTGGCAAATTTTGAATGAGTTGGATGGACCGTTCATGCGGGCGGTGCCAACCTACAAGACACTCGCACTGAGTTCTTAAGCACCGTTGGTCGTGAAACGCTACCCGCGAATGAGCCTCGGAAAATCCATTTCAAGTTGGGAAACGCATGGAGAAATGTCACCATTGCCGAACTGAATCGGATTTTTGGGGTACCATCAGACGCCCCATACCGAACGGCTGCAAATTATGACTCGCGTGCATTTTGGCGATTGTTGATCGAAACCCCAAAACAGGCCTCATGCAATACGCGACACGTTCCTCCAAGGCCTCATCACTCCGCAACCCCATAATCCGATACATTCAAAAAGTGACGGCCCATTCTGTGTTCGCCCGATACAACAACGGGGGTATGCAAGCGAGGGAACTATACCTACTTTGGTGTATACTCACACGCACCCCTTATAACATGGCGGCAAACTTTGTGGAACACGCCGTCTCACGTACAATAGCATGACGCAGGAAAATACTAATTGGGGGAATGATAACCCCAATCGCACAACATTTGGGGTTGACATAAGCCGTATGGAACCATTAATGCAAATGGAAGCCTTAACACGCCCTTCTTCACACCATGAAGATCATCAAAGAATGAGGAGAATATCCTCCGCTTTCAAAAAAGTCGGGTTTTGCGTTTCCCCTTCCTAACCCGCAGCTCTCAAATTTGTGATTGACAACCAAATCAATCGGCTCATGTACTCGGATGAACATGTCGAGTCATGGAGGTTTTGGCGACGAAAGAGGCGAAGGTAGCGAGGTTGCCCGATCTGCGAAGACTTGGTAATGGAGGCGGAGACTATGATAGGCATGAGAGGGGATTTGAGCGGGGCTTCCAGGGGGGAGGCTTTGAGAGCAGACGGCCCTAATAGGGAACCGATATTCCAGAGAGCTCGCGCAGGCGAGGAGCGTGGGGGACGATCACGATCATGATAGATTTTGTGCCTTTGAGGAAAGCTTGCGACAACATAGAGCGATTTCGTGCTTACCGGAAGTCAAGACCAAAGGTACCAGGCCCGAGCTTGTGGAACCAAGCACACGAGCATGAGTTGGAGATATTGCATGCGACAAATGGATCGAGAATCGGCATATATCCCGGGGCCACTACCCGCCGCCACCCCCACAATCGAGTCCTATCCACACCTTTCATTGAAATTCTACCTTCTCTTTAATGCACTACAATTTTATTCAAGTTTGGGGGAGAGGTAGTAATTTTTTTTGATGGGTGTGGCGTTTGCATTCATTTAGTTGCATGTAGAGCATATAGGTTGCATTGCATTAGATGTTTGATATTTTTTTATGGTTTTAGCATGTTTATCGCTTTTAGCACGTTTATTGTTGTCCTAGTTGTTAGGGAGTGAGTTGACCGCTATTGTGTGTTTTTTTTGATGGGTGTGTTTTGATTGATATCTTGATCTTGGGAGCATTCGCGGATTGGTTTGTGTTGTTTGGAATTGGATGTTGAGTGTGAGTTGATCGGGTTGAGAATAGTTAATATGGAGCATGTGATTATTGAATCATGGGTAACATACTTTGAATTATGCACTTACAAGCTGTGAGCTTTTGAGCCTTTTACGCTTTCATATTATGCGATCTTGTTTGTGATTGAGTGTGTCATTAATGTTGATTTGAATTCTAGAACTTGCTTTGGTATCTTCGTCAAAGTCACATGTTGTATGCATTCATGAAGATGATTTTTAGGCCATCTTTGTTTAGCCTTTCGAGCCTTTGGCCTACCTTATGATATTTGACTTCCACTAGTTAGCCAATTTGAGCTCTTTCACTGAAATTTTTGATAGCCACATTTCAAGCCTTGAATCCTATGTAAAATATCTATTACCCCGAGCTTAAGCGTATAAAGTTGAGAAAAAGGGGATGAATAAAGGATTGAATGAAGGAGTGTCAAAAGTCGAAAAATATGTACATGTTGGGAATTTGGGAGTAAAAGAGGAAAAAGGAGAAAAATACTCACAAAAGTTGAAAAAAAAAAAGCGCAAAGTGAGTCGGCGTATGAAAAATAGGAGAATTATGATGTAAGGCGAAGGAATAATTTGTATGAAAAAGAAGGGAGAAATAGAAAAGTGAGAGGATATAAGGCGATTGGAAGCACATAATGAGTTGAATTAGAAAAATGGTTAGAGAGAAGAAAAAAGTGTTTTCCAATCTATACGCTAGAGTTGAGTCACTTTATCCATATTTCCCTACCTTAACCAAAGAGCCTTCATTACAACCTTAAATAAAGTCCTTTATGATTTGTGAATTGATACAAACGAGTGGCGGAGATGTGAGACGATTTGCAAGCATATGGTAATTCTTCAAGATTGATATGACTTGAGCGAATACACGCCCCTTATTATTCTAGTAAGCGAGTATACACTTTATCCTTGAGAGGCGTGATTTGAAGTGTTTTACCTTGATTTTTATAAACTTGTGCTCCGTGTTAACTCTTTGAAACTTGGTTGATTTGTGCTTGATGTCTAGGGATAGATGACATGAATTATGATGCGGTGTTCTTGAGTTGCTCTTCTTTTCCCCAATTGTGTTGTCTTGCTCATAAAGTGTTGACCAGGACTCAACATGATTTAAGTTTGGGGTTTGATTGACCAGTATTTTTGCATGTATTTTTGTAGGTCCCAAGGGGTGTGAGTGTAAGGTTTAGAAGGGGGGGTTGAATAAACCTTACCAACTTTTCGATTTAGTCCTTTTAAAATGTTCAGAGTTAATACTTCACAGCTGAGTCCTTGATGGACAGCTAAGTTAGTTAATCACAGAGTTAGTCACTCAACGCACTGACTCGAGCCGTTGATAGAATAACTCACTGCTTTTGACTAAAGACTTAACCCGACTGATATGTTTTCAGCGAAGACTTAACACCCTTGAATTTGGTTAAGTTTGTTTCAATACTTGGTTTAAGCACTTAGTTAATTATCAATTGGATAGAAAATATGTCAGATAAGAAAGTAATATGCGAAATTAAAGTCTTTGAAATGTAAATGACACAATAAGTTTTTATAGAGGTTCGAAGATGGGGTAATTCTTCTACTCCTCTCTTCTCCAACTCCTGGAGGAATCCACTAAGTATTGATCAATATACGAGTGGTTAATGTCCGAGACACACGTCTTGATCACACAAAACCGACTTG
Source organism: Rehmannia glutinosa (assembly GCA_016081115.2). Classification (NCBI taxonomy): domain Eukaryota; kingdom Viridiplantae; phylum Streptophyta; class Magnoliopsida; order Lamiales; family Orobanchaceae; genus Rehmannia; species Rehmannia glutinosa. The sequence continues at coordinate 23,068,280 of CM071930.1, forward strand.
ATCCTTTGGGACTCGATCTGAGATGCCTTGGTCACATAGTTGGCTTCTCGTACGACTCAGCTTCTTCACAGGGCAACTGCCTTGCTACTACAGTCCACTTGCTCAAGCTCCTTAGATTTGATAACGAAGCCCTCTAAAAACTTGAGACTGGTTCGACCTTAAACCTTCCTACAATCCTCCGTGGAATGTAGACCCCTTGATTCTTCAAATTGTTTCCTCTTCAACTGATTGAAGTTGTCTTTCCTTCACAGGTGAGTGTTGGATTGATTTCCTTCGTAATGTAGGCTTGAGGATTGATCTTGAATTACTTGAGAATATTTTTGGTTACAGTTCAAATGTTAGCTTGAATGTTCGTGGTTCAGGTTGTCAAGGTAACCTCTTCTCAAATAAACTCCTCAGCCTTTTATAGTGTTCTTTTGAAAAGTTTCCCGTTGAAGAGATAGTCTTATTTTCATAAGACACTTGTGATCGTTGGCTTGTCTTGTTGCAGTCCTTGGAATTTACGTTTCCTCGTATGAATGATTCTTCAGCTTTTCAGAGTTCTGACACGGTGCAGTGGTTTCCATTGGTTTATTCCTTTTGCATGTTTCTGGGACTGAGCGCTTCAAGAAAAGTAGTATGGAGGTATTACTTGTTGAAGTAATTCTCTTGATTTACGGCAACGGATCTCTTTCGATTATCTTGTCTTGACCGCATTTTCTTAATTTCCCCGGGTGACTTTGAGTCGACTTCCAATCATGGATGACTCTTCTGTCACTTCAACTTGAGACATGACTATCTTGAGTTGACTTGACCGATACTTCATTCACCGCATCTCAAATTGCTCCTTTAGTCGAGTTCTGTCTTCTCTTCTTTGCCACACTCGAAATCACCGCCTCACAATGAGTCTTCCTTCTAGTCTCCGGTTGTCTTCTTGCATGTTCGAGGCATAGCCGACTTGACTCACCTCGACCAACCCTATCTATTACAATGCAATTTACAACGGAAAAAAAAAATGGGGTGCCAACTTTCTATTCTAAGTTCTTTCTATTCTAAGTTTTACATGGCATTCATCAAAATTTAAGAATTAATTTCCCAACAATTTCTCCTTTTGATGATGCCAAAACTTAAAACATTCATACAATAAAGTAACAAAGATACGTCACGGACAATGCGGAATCATAGAATGTATGCGTCGAATCAATCTTTTATTGATCATAACATTCTTGTTCTTTACATAGTTGTTTACAAGGTGTATCGAGCTTAAATGGAACTTAAAGTAACTATGTTGTTCTATATCTACACAAGTATAGAAATTGTACGATTTTATTCGATGTACGTAAGACTTACATAAAATGTATTTACATAGTAAAATAAATGAAGGGAGTGAGACGGCAACACTTCATCTCCTTCGCTTCCTCCTTCTTTCATCTCCTTCAAAGACTTGTCATCTTGACCTCTTTCTTCTTCTCATCTTCACCGCCTTCTTTTCTCATACGCCTTTTGGGCGGCTTCATCTCTTCTCGATCTTTCTTGTCTTTCCTCCCATAGCCGAGTTTGTCTTTTATTTTCCTCTTCAATTCTCTTCACATACTCAAGATTGTTCTTAGCCACTTGCAGGTTGGCTACTTCGTCAAATCCCCAATAGATCCCTCCTTTCTTGCTCGGATCTATGTACTCAATGTTTTTAGCGTAGATCTGGTCTCAAACCTCTTCCTCCACCACCGCTTCTTCCTCTCGCCTGCAGGCGTGTATTGTCTTGGGGCCTTCTTTTTCCCTGAGTGACTAAGCGAGTGACCGTGAGAGATTCAAAGAGTCTGCGCTATCGCCTTCTTCACATAGTTTGAGACCTTTTTCCCAAGATACAAATCCCCAGCTTGAGCCATGGACATATTTGCGAAGTAACCTTGAGATGCGAGCGTCTTGAATTCATCAATGATCTTCGCTCGGTTCCTACATCCCGAAATGGCATAAGTGTCTCGCCTGTTGGAATGCCTCCATGTTGTTTCCGAGAATGTTCATAACTCGCATCCATCTTTCCTTCCACTTCCTTCATCCCCTCGCTTCAACTGTCTTTCTCTTTTCGGCCATAGGTACTGCAGTGTTGGAGTGGCGAGTCATCGGGAGTTTCTTGATGATATCACCGTGACAAGACCTTGTTGGGGGTTTTAGCAATCATCAAGGTCACATTTTTCAAGCCTTCCCCCTCAACAGATTTTCCTTTGTTCTCTCTTATTACTTCCTCAGCTGTCTTTCCCTTCACAATTTCTTGTCTTTCCTTTCTCGACCTTCAGATCCCTTCAGCGCCTTTAGGTATTTCTCTTCCCCCTTTTTGGCATCATCAAAGGAGAGAGAAACCCCTGGAAACAAGCTAGCAAGCATGAAGTTTAGTCTGCGATACCGAGTTACGTCAATCTATTGCGGAGTATGTTTGCGCGGAATTCGAGCGAGTGGCGTTGGATTCACTGCTACCAACTTCATCTCGGCCATGAGAAGGTGAACTTTCGATCCATGTTCTCCTCTCACGCACGAGGAGCTCTGTTTTATTATATTCACGCAGCAACTTTATCTCTATGGTGTGAGATTCATGCATTTGTTCGATGTGCTCTTGCATTTTTGTCTTTGCATCGGCATTCTTAGCCCGGGACTACTAGCAACTTGTTGAATGTTTGTCTGAAATATCGAGCTTTTCCACGCGCATTGTCTGCTGCTGTGCCACCATTCCCAGGATCCGACTATTATGCCTCGCAGACGCCAGCAGGTTGGCGTCTGTTATCCACCTCATGTCGGTGAGGCCTGGTGCCTCTCCATCTTTTCAATCTCGGCAAATAGGGCTTTGAAAACTTCCCGAACCTCAAATCATACTTTCTCCGGTGACGGCCAAAATCAAAGTCATAGTCTCACTGAACAATGGTGTCTGTTGGAATAACGAGATCGGTTTATGGAAGCGCTCTCGATCTCTAGTTGATTCTTCGAGGGAGGTCGGTACCTCTCCAGAGAAGGAAATGATTCTACAAAAGGATCATCACGGGCAAATCGGAATCGCTCAATGACAATTGGTGCTCGTGAAGTCCCCGAGGAGTCGAACCTGCTGCGGCAGGGGAGCTGCGCAATGGACTCTGTTTGGCTATGGTCATTGTGAAGTCGACCCGAAACGAGCCTCCTGCCTAAAGCAACTTCTTGGTCTCACCTGGTTTTCCACATCGATTGACCGTCCTCACCGGCCTTTCGAGCGTCGTCGGACGATGATGAGATTTCCATGGGTGGCTCATCATCAAAGTTGAATGTTTGGCGAGTAATCTTGAGGTCGGACTTACTCGTGGTTGGAACATCCTCGATTGAGTCTTTTGGATCGGCAATGGGGTTGACTCGACCTCATATTCACCTTCGGATCCCGGAAAAGTTACATCGAGATTATCTTGGGAATCATGAAGGGCACTTATCTCCTTTTTGTGATGGATCAATGATAGCGGGGAGGATGTTCGTGGCTTCGGTCTCTTTACCCCGGAAGTCTCAACCTCCCGTTGACCTTCATTACCTCCTGCCTCTCAAGCTGCGGCGAGGCCTGGACATCCCCTTCGGCGGTGCCAGGTCTTGGGGTCTTCTCGAGTGGCATCCACTGAGTCTCAACTCCATGGATTGCGCTTTCATTGCCAGTGTTAACTCCCGGGCGATTCCTTCTCGTGCCTCGACCGCATCGGTAGCGTCATTGGCTTTAGGAAGCGGTTGGCATTTCACCGAGACGATCTTAATCGTAAAGCTCTTGAGGACAACTTGTTGTGTATCCAGCTTGTTGTTCCTTCTCCACTTCGCCTCCGAGATTCGTTTGTGGAGTTAGGCTGCAGATCCTCCGACCTTGCTGGTGGATGGAGTTTCCCCCTCAGTGTGGCACCCCAAATGAGTGACTTGGAATGGGGTCACTCGTCTCAGGACTCTCGGCTGTTCCCATTGAGTATTCAGTAGTTGGGAAGGTGGTAAGACACCTTCATTAGGGGTTAGCTCGGGGTCCTCACAATCCCGCCATCGCCCGATTCCTTAATACCTTTCTCCGAATGAGTTTGAGGAAGTGGTGGCAGCGACAACAATGGCAATATCTTTGCACCACTCCCATGGGATTAATCTCCAGTGTGATGTGGAGGACTCCTGTCCCTCCATCATCCTTTGCTCATGTAGGATTCGGATTCTTGCATTACTTGCCGCATTTGCAACTCTTACGTAAGCAGCGAAAAGGTTCGAATCCTCTTCACTGCGATAGGGCGTCAAGGTGAGGATGTGTGTGATCGGTGGTTCCGGTAAAGGGACAAATGCGGCCTTCTCACGAGCCTCAAACCTTCCTCCCGCTCTCCTTCTCATTGTCCTGAAGATCCGCAAGATATCCGTGCGATTTTTCTTCATCCAATGCTTGGACCACATTGGTCAATCCGAGAAAGTTCAACAGTTCCTCTTCTTCTTCAATAAATTCGGGTCTTTGGAACTGTTCCCTGGATCGACTCAGCTTCCATTTCCTCCATTCTCGCAGACGATTTTGAATGTCTGGGTATGGTGGGGATAGGATCATCACATCATCATCATTGTCATCGTCTTCCTGCTGTCCCTCTTGCTCAGGGATTGAGGGTAGCAAACTTTGCTGCTCGACATTCTCAGTAGCCTCTGTTACAGGCGGAGACACAACCCTTTCAATAGGTAATTCGGTTGTCTCAGCCATTCCTTGTTCCTCAGCTGTTCTGTCTACAGCTGGGTCTTCGAGTTGCCTCTGCTGATCGGCCTCAGCAGACTTGGCCGTTTCATCAATAACCTTCCGGAGACTCAACTTCTCCCGGTAGTCTCATATCTTTTCCAAACTGAGTGGCAGACTCGGTTTTCTCAAGCTCGAAGAGCTTGGAAAGTCTTCTTCTTTTTTGTTTTCACCAGAGAACATCTCGGTTCCACTTATCTGGTTCGTTGAAGGTAAGGGCCTTGCGATTGTCTTAGAACGATTTCCCTTCTTGTTGTGGCGATCCTCTTCTTCTTGATCACCGGAGAATGGATTAATGGTTCCTTCTCCACCGGGCTCACGGGCGGGAGACACGGCTGGGGCGGGTGACTTCGGGCCGCGGGGCGGTGCGGTTTCTTTTCTTTGCTACGGCGTGATCTTCTTGGGAGGAGGGGAGACAATGTATCTTCGGTCACCGATTCCCCCTCACTCGTATCAGCTCTCTTGGCGTAAGCTCTCTTCAGCGCTGGAGAGGTTTGATCGAAACATCCTCTTGTTTACATGGAACGCCTTTCCATGTCGAAGAGGGACCACTCGGAGCTCCTCAAGCCACACTGGATCGATTCCCAAAAAGAACTTCACGCGCACCGCTCATCATTGAAGCGTATCCCGATCGGCGGTGATGAATCTTTTGTAGAATCTTTCCCTTTCTCACTTTGGAGATACGAGAACTCCACGAAGAGTGAGAAAATGAGCAAGCAAGATATCACAGACCACCTCCTGTTTTCACTCAGGCACCATTGTTCCGGCCGATTTTGATTCGACAGTATGGCCATCCATCACCGCAAGAATCACCAAGTTCGAAAGTGTTCAAGGCACTCTTTCTTTGAAGTTGAAAAGATGGAGAGGCATCGAGGCCTCTTTGGATATGCGCCGACAACAGAGATGCCAACCTTACAACGGTGACTTGGAGAGGCATCACAAGGATAAGGGAATGGCACAAAGAAGAATCAATGCGTGTGGAGCAGGTGAGATACTTCGTGAACCTTGTTCAACAAGGCGCCGGTGTGGAGAGTCCGAGAATGTTGATGCAAAAAACGGCCGAGGAACACATTGAGCATATGCATGAAGCTCACACTTTGAGATCAAGGCTGCTGCGTGAGCGAGAATGCAAATGATATACAGCCGTTTGGAAGAACACATGACGAAAAATTCAGCCTTCTCATGGCTGAGATGAAGCTAATTTCGTGTAGAATCCAACGCTACCTGGCCCAATTCGTCTACATAACGCAGGACTTTGGAAGCGAGTTCAACCATCGGAAGACTCGACTTCATGCTTGCCAAAGCGTGTTCCTGGGGAGTTCCTCTATCCTTTGATGATGCCAAAAAGGGGAAGAGGAATACCTTAAAGCGACAAAATCAAAGAAAAGAAAGGAAGCGGTGAGAAGGAAAATCAAAGGAGGTCTTGGAAAGAGAAGAAGGAAAACTTGTTGAGGGAAGGATCAGCGGATGTAACATTGATGATTGCACAAACCCCCCAACAGGTCCTCCACAGTGACATTATAAAGCGGCAAACTCCTGTGACTCGCCACTCCAACACTCTGCTGTGTCATGGCCGAGAAGAGAAAAAGAAATTGAATCGAGGGATGAAGGAAGTGGAAGGAAGAATGGATGCCGGGGTGATGAACATCTTTAAAGAACATGGAGGCATTCCAGTTAGACGGAGACACGTATACCATTTCCCGGATGTGGAGGCCGAGCCAAGATCGGTTGACGAATTCAAACGCTCGAATCGAAGGATATTTTGCAAATATGTCCATGGCTCAAGCCAGGACTTATCTTGAGAAAAGGTCTCACATTATGTGAGAAGGACAGGGAATGCAGGACTTCCTATCCACTCTGCTACGTCACTCGCTCTAGTCAATCACCAGGAAGAAGACCAAAGATGCTATACGCCCAGTGGTAGTAGAAGAAGCGGCGGTGGAGGAAGAAGCTTCGGACCTGGGCCTGCCAAGAATAATACGTAGATCCCCGGAAAGAAAGGAGAGATCACTCTTGGACTTTGACCAAAGTGGCAAGCGAGTGGCTAAAACTAACGGCTGAGTATGTAAAGAGAATAGAAGAAGAAAACAAAAGACAAACTCGGCTATAGCGGGAGGAGATGGAAAGACTAAGGAAAGATGAAGGCGCGGGAAGGCATATGAGAAGAAAAGAAAAGCGGTAACACGAGAAAAAGAGAATAAGAAGAGAAAGATGATCTTGATCAAGATGAAAGAAGGAGACAAACGAAGGAGATGAAGTGTTGCTGTGTCCGACCCTTCATGTATTTTATTATGTAAATACATACAATGTAAGTCTTACGTAATAAAGTTATAAATTTTTGTGTGAAAACATATATACTACATACACCTTGAAAACAATTGTGTTAAGTACAAGAATGATATGATCAATAAAAAGATTGATTCTCAGCATACATTCTATGTCAATACACTATCTCAGATGATCTTTTGTTATTTGCATATTTGTATGATTTAAGTTTTGGCATCATCAAAAAGGGGGAAATTGTTAGGAATTTTATTGTTTAGATTTTGATGAATGCCATGTAAAAACTTAGAATAAAAGTTGGCACCCCATTATTGTTGTAAAATGCATTGTAATGAATAGAGCTGGGCTAAGCCAAAAATTTGAGTCAAGACAACACGCCCTAACATGCAAAGAAGACAATCAAGACTGGAAGGAAAACTCTGCTGTGAGATGTACAGAGCAGTATGGCAAAAAAGAAGAGTAGACGGAACTCTCTTTTGAAGAAGCGGTGAGATGCTACTGAGTGGAGCATCGTGTTAAGTCAACTCAAGAAAAACTGATCACAAGTTGAAGTGATGTAAGAGTCATCCAATGATTGGAAAGGCGACTCTAAGTCACCTCGGGGAAAAGCAAGGAAATGCAAATGTCGAGATAATCTGTAAAGAACAGTTGCCGTAATCAAGAGATTTACTTAAACAAGTAATATCTCCATACTACCTTTCTTGGAGTGCTCGATCCCTGCGTGCAAAAAGGAACGAACCAATGGGAAGCACTACAATGCCGTGTCGAGGAACTCGAAAAGGTGAAAAGAATAATTCATACGAGGAAATGGCAATTCCAAGAATCGGGAAGCCAACGGCGCAAAGTGACTTTCAAAAATAAGCTATCTCTTCAACGGGCAAATTTTTGAAAGTTCACTATAAAAGGCTGAGGAGTTTGTTTCGAGAAGAAGAATGCATGAATGACACATACGTGAGATATACAAAGCACATTAAAAAAAAAAAAGCGAAACAATCTCAATCCTCGAGTTACATTTGAAGTACATCAATCCAACACTTACCCGTGAAGGAAAGAGAACTTCAACCAGATTGAAGAGGAAACCTTTCAAAACAAAGTGGGTCTACTTTCCGGGGAAGGATTGTAGAAAAGTTCAAAGTTGAACTAAGTCTTAAGCATTTGGAGGGCCGTGATCAAATCCAAAGAGCTTGAGCAAGTGAGTCAGAAGAGTGGCAAGGCGTTGCCTGCGGAAGAAGCCGAGTCGTCACGAGAAGCCGTGAGTGATCAAGGCGTCTCAGTGAGTCCCAAAGGATCAAGTTGGGCTCAGGATTGTGATCAAGACTTGTATCTAATTTGTTACCGCACATAACCATCATTACTTGTGGATTCCTCCGGAGTTGGAGAAGAGAGAGTAGAAGAATTTACCCATCTTGAACCTCTATAAAAACTTTCTTGTGTCATTTACATTTCAACATTTAAATTCTGCACTTTTAACTTCTTATATCTGTTGGATAAATTTGCTATCCATTTGATAATTTACATTTAAATCAAGCTCTAATATCTTGCGCTTAATCAAACTTAAGGGTGTTAAGTCTTTCGGTAAATAAAACCCACGGTGAGTTAAATTGTAGCAATTTGAGTTACTCCATCAACAGCTCGGTGAGTCCCCATTGAGAGATTAACTCTTTGAGTGACTAATTCGACCGCCATCAAGAGACAATTGTGTAGGATTAACTCAGAGATTTAAAAGGACTAAATCAAAAATTTGGTAAGGTTTATTCAACCCCCCACCTAAACCTTACACTTACACCCTCGGGGACCTACGGTGCCGCCTTCTGTGCTCCTCTGAGAAAATTTGACAAGATGTTCGGCACCAAAGACGGGTCAAGGTGGGGCGTGCCAAGGGGCACGGCCGTGCCTTCTTCTTGAGAAAAATAGAGGTTCATCCAATTTCAACTAGGTTTCGACCCCGAGACGTACAAATAGACCTGGGGCCCACAAGCAAGGATCTGATTTTACCACAGAAACCGAGAGCGATTTCCATGGGAAACTTGGAGAGATCGATCAAGACCCGCAACCACACCTTCGAGGATTAAAGATAGATCGAGATCGTAATCATCCCCCGAGTCACTCATTCCGTTGTATCAGTATTTCAATTAGTTAGATTTTGACTATGGATAATTTGTCTATGAATTGTTTATCTTCAATGTAAGGCTAAAACACTTGTGATTCCGGGTTTGGGAGTACATTAATAAACACTTTTATGTGATGATTAAGGATAATTGAAGTTAATGTTTTCTTTCTCTATTCAAGTACTTTGCTTTAATTTTTGTTTTATCAAAAGGCCTTTGATCTAAACTTGTTTGATGTATTGATTCATAATTCTAACCGATGAGTTTCAATACTAGATCTTGAGTACTTGACACAAATAGATTGCATGATTGAAAGTATGAATATTTGTGAGATGTTATAATCTTTTGAACTTTTGGCGATTGGGTATCTCATGTTTAGTGAGATGCTAACATAGATATTCCAATCAACGGCTTTTACATACATCTCGAGGAGAGGGGTAAATTACTTGATGATTTGGTCTATAGAGTAAAGAATATGTTTAACCTTGGTTTTGCTAACCTGAGCATAAAGTGGGATATTAATTGAAACCATAACCCAGGAATCCATCCATTCATCCACTCTTGATCTTTTAATCGCTCTTTGCTTTGTTATTTTAGGATTAAATTCTGCTTTAGTAGTAATAAAACCAATCCTTCAAATTTCGATAGTTTAGATAAAAATAGGACTATTATAATCCAATACTGTACATTAATTTATTAATCCAGTGGATTTGACCTTGCAAACCCTATTCTATAAATCGATCCAGTACACTTGCGGTGAAGCTAGAGAAAATATAGCGAAATGAGGCTCCTCCTAGACCGACTATGGTTGAAAAGCCAAGAGTCGAGTGGACAAATGATGACAAAAAAGATACTGACCTAGACAATGTGGCCAAGGATATACACTTTACAAGACTTTGGACAAAGCCACCGTATTCAATAAAGTCAAATCTTGCAAAACAACCAAAGATATACGGGATAAATTAACCTTAATTTGTGAAGGATCTCGAGAAAATTAAAGAAAACAAATTATCTGTTATTGTCCAAAAATTTGAAAACTTTAAAATGCTTTGCGGTGAAACAACGACCGGTTTGGATGTTAGATTCAAATTACAAATGAGCTCTCGATTACTTGGAAAGAATACACCACGAAGGAGATGTGTATGAAGATAATAAGGAGCCTCGGTGAGTGGGAAATAAAGACCATGGCTCTAAGGCACTCGATGGACCTATCAAAAACATCCAATCATGAAATATTCTCGGACACTCAAAGCTGTGAGTTTGAGGTTTGAGAAGAAAGGATCAGAAGGAGATAGGTTGTACCCAAACAGTTGCACTCGTAGTCAAGGAAGGGAAAGAGAGGCGAGATCAAAGAGTCATTAACCGGGAGGAAATTGCCTTGATGGTTAAAAGATTCAACAAGTTCTTCAACAAGAACTACAAAGTGAACAAAAGTGAATCCTCTCAGAAGACATTCGGCTCCCTCAAAGAAATGAGAAATCGATCAAAAAGTTGAAACATGTGGTTGGAATTGGAACAACCCGGACACTTTGCTATCGATCGCTTCATTCCTATCAGTCAACAAATACAGGAATGAAGAAGAAAGAAAAGTCTTGAGAAAGAAAACAAGAAAAGAAAAGAGCAAATGTTGAGCTGCTATAATACAAAGTCAAAGAAGTGGCGGACTCGGAGAGTAGTGGAAGCCGACTCATCAGTGACTCACGAAGAAGCCTTAATCTATCTAATGGCTAAAGCAAGATCAACCCTGTCTCAGCTGAGCTCGCCTAACCCAAGTAGTCAGGCGTTCTATCATTCCACTCATTCGGAAGAAGACGGCCTTTGATTAGGAACTTTTCTCGCATTTCATCTCAAGAGGATCTAAAAGCTAACTAAGCTAAGCAGGTGCTTTTCTCTTCTAAACCCAAAGAGTAAAAATTCCCGGCATTCGGGGAGACGACTAGTCGATTCCTTTCATCCGGGATATCAAACAAAGGGTTAGAGGCCTTGCAGAGTAGGGAAGGGCAGACGGAGAGTAGTAGATATGGGATTTCAAAGAAATCCGGCCTCGGATTAAGAGAAAAAGCCTCTTCAACATTTCTACTACTTTTTGCCTCCTCCTCGCACTTTTCCCTACCAAATTCTATCTATCCCCTTCCTTCTTCTTTGGTTCTCGAAAGATCTTTTTATTTATATATAACGCCTTCACCCCGCATTGATGACTAAGAAGCTTAGGAGATAGACATCTATCTCGATTCCTCTGTTTGACCCATCATCTTGCTTTTGAACCGATCAACACAGACCTCTCAAAGCATCGTAGTTCCATCACATACGAAATAAGTGCGGAGGCCCGCGCAAGTGAACAGGAAGCTTACCATTCCGCTTCGTTAGTGGGTTATTCCCAGCTAGGCGAGAATCATCGTCCCAACCTCACAGGCGCGATTTCCAATGGGACTTTAAATCCCACTCTTTTCTTATTTCCGTTTTCAAGATCTGTATGATTTTTCGCGGTTTGGTTTCGATTTTATATGATAAATAGGTTCTTTGATCCGGTTTGCTGTATTAAGCGAGTTTATAGCTACCCTCTGCGCTTACTGCTGGGCTACATAGTTCCCCTCTCTAACCTCGTTGGTAATGTTTCAAGGATAAACATTTTGAGTGTTTGAAGAGAGTTACATAAATGCTAAATATACGATGGGTCATGAGGAATGGCACAATCATTTGTACGATGTAGACCTCAACGCAGGAAGACCGGCTATAGGAAACTGCGTAATCATTTAGAAGAAAGCCTTTTCACCACCCATTTTTTTTCGAGTTTTTACAGGAAGCAATACA